>CM056379.1:51543925-52288273 GCA_029718625.1 Synaphobranchus kaupii
GTTTGTTTGCTTGCTTCCATGGCTGCAGCGTGCTGTGTTTGTGTGCCAATTTGTTTCATATCTGGAAACCTGGGGTGTCGAAATGGGCAGTGGGCGGACTCAACTCGGAGACGATCAGGCAGTTGGCGGAGTCAACTCAGAGAATAGTGAATCACACAGGACAAAAACAGACGTTCCGACCCGGAATGGAAATTACAAAGGAGAACATACTGGCTATAGCATTGTTGTCAGAGAAGGCAGTATTTCGACTTGGCATGTTTCCTTAATCTCTGATGACATATCATGGTCATTTTATGATTTAGTACAGTAAATGTGTTACATATAGCTCCTTTAACCCCTTTGCGTAGATGGCAAATTTGGTAAATTCTCACCTATTTAGGGGGTGCTCTGTTTAAGGTTTATAATTATAAACTTGGCAAATGGCTTAAATAAAACAAGACAGTTGCACCATTTACAACACAAGCTTAGATTTGTTTATTTTCATAATTTAAGTCAAAATAAAGTGCCACAAATGCAAAGAAACATTTGGAAACATGCAAAAAACGAATTTGTTTTTCTTTAGTTTGCAATGAAATACTGAGAGCTACATATGTGAAACAGGTAAATCTATACATTTCCTGGACCCTAAACTCCGTGTTGACAAGTGTACAAAATCTGAGGATGATATGCAGAACTACTAAAGATCCATGATGCAAAATATAGGCAGTGTACCCTGTTGTCCATTATTGTCTCCAAATCTATCCACATGGCTAAATTGTGCACTGCTCTAAATAATAAAATAATGATATATTTAACTACAAATCAACTGTTTTGGATCATAAAACTACCTTTTGCATCATTTCCAAGTGGGAATTACTGTCTTTTCATCAGTATAGGTGGGTAGATATCTATGGGTCTGAAACCCTGTCCAATACATGTCATAAAATGTGTTTTGTACATTATAAAGCACATTAGCCCCTTGTGATGGTTTAAGATGAAAACATTGATATCACACTGTGGCACACACCTAAATATGTAGCCTAATCATTCACTCTTGTACCTCAATAAAACATCACTTTTACCTGTACTCTACAGTATGTATTCCTTTGGCCTGGGATCACATTTTTCTGTAGTTTTTTAAATCTTCCCATTCATAATAACGCCAAGGAAAATTTTAACATTCATCTAGCACATATCAGCACACAGTAATTTGCCATGCCTTAAGTGACATGTAGCTATAGCCCAGGAAGATAAGAAGCCTAAAGCCAATATTATGTACGATAACATTACAATAAAATAATATTCCACCAACAGGAAAATGCTGCCAAATTTTCTAGCTTCAATGAAAGTCGGTACATCAAACATAAAACATGACTGAGGAATGAATGCTTAAACTATGGTGTGTGAAATGCACTCAAAATGCAAAAATAACCATATCTAACATAGCCTACTGGACAAGACAGTGATTGAATGGAAAAACGACGTACATATGTAGCCAGCGAGAAGAACCGCATATTACAAGCAGTACTTTTTTCATATTGAAGATGAAAAACTCCCATCAGTGAATGCATTTTCTGTAGCTGTTTGCGTCATAGTACATAGACTAGATTGAAAATGCTGTTACGCTGGGCTGTAAATTATCATTCAAAGCATCCAAGAAAAAATTGTGAACACCGTTGAGAAGGATATACTGTAACCTATCGGATAAAACCATTGTGAATAAAAACAGAATGATGTGAAATAGGGCATAGGTAGGGCATATGGGGTACTGCCCACAGACGTTCCAAATTGTGTATTAACGTGCTAAATTGGTGTGTATTTCTCAAATATATTGTCCAAGACAATAAATGATGACTGATTTTGGAAAGAAACATCGCTATGTGTAAAACCAATGGTAGGATTGTATATTTATTTCATATTTAGTAGCAGATATTTATAGTAGAATGACATGGTATATGACACAATAATTTTGCATGTTTATTTTGCATTTGAGTGAGCAGGGCTTTTCACTGATTTTTTGGCATACAGTCAGGCTATTGTTGGGTTTATCTTGTTGCTATGACGGAATTAAAATTTTATATGATGAATAAATATATTTATGAACTGACACATAGACACTATTGTCCACTATGTCACGCATGGGTAGGTAGTTGCAGGCAAGACTGGGTGGGGGGTTGCTTGTTAAATGGACTTGCTACGGGACAATAGTGACACTTATAAACTCTGTATAGTTGTCACAAATCGTCTAGCAATAAAGATAAAATATGGAGTTTGTGGTTTCCACTCATAGTCTGGCTGCAGAAGCAACGAATGTCTCAGTTCAGCAAAATCTTGGTGCTGCGCCATGGTCACTAGGCATCTGTGCAAAGGGATTAACTGCTTTACTACTCATATATATTTAGGATTCATCTGGAGAGGACATAAACCTGTTTGCAGCCATCAATTTTATATAATTAAGGGACATCAGTTTAGACTAAGGCAATGGCAACACAACAGTAAGAAAATGAGAAAAAGAGGTGGAGAGGAAATCTACTTGAGAGTATTGGAAGTATTCACCTGCACATGTGACTAATGGCAAAGTTGGAACAGGGTCAGCCTTATACAAAATTGTAACTTCATATAAATAATTTAAATATAACTTTATGAAACTATTTTTAAAAATATTCATTTACATGTTCTGTTACTATGCAGCATTGTCTATACTATTACCTATGTATGCACCGTCAACATCTTGGGAAAAGGGATGCAAAACAGAAATTCCCCACAATTCCCCACACCAGGCTATTTCCTCATTTAAAGTCTTGTTGCTGTCTTCTCCTCCTCTGCATCCCTTTTCATTTTATTTATTTATTTATTTTAACAACAATTTTTCTCCTCTCCCTTCCATCAGCTCCCTGGAATCTGTGCTATAGCCCATCAGTTACAGCACGGATTCCTGGAACAGATATGAGAGGCATCAGAAAAGTAGTTAACTACACAGATGTTTATGAAAACAGTGACTTCTCTGATACCAGTTGACGGCACCTGCTATTAATAGCGGGGCTGTCCTTGGGTATTTTGTAAAAGGAGACATGAGCAGATTGACCATGAGTGAACAGCAGAGAGAAAGCAGGGGGAAAGGATATCCCAAAGATGATAAGGATAAAAGCACATTACTTGGTCCTGTTACCTCCCAGTCCCTGCCTGTCTCTGCTGCAACCCCCCTCTCACTGGTTATTTTTATCCTGGGCTTGATGTCACAGCAGCTGACCCCACAAACTGGACAGCCCCAGACCTTACAAGGCCCAGACAGAGGACTGTTGCCAAGTGACCACCTGTGTTTTTACCATACCACTGAGGGCCTTCCTTTACAACGCATACTGCTTTTGTCATCATTCCTACCACTGTTGTATTAACAATGACAGTTGGTTAAACCATTATATTGCCAATGCGTGAAAATCCCAAATGTGCTTAAATGTTGTAGGTTTGGTATCATATAGTTAATGTTATTTTGTTAATTTATGTTACTTTATTTCATTTTATAGTTATATTATTACAAATACACTGAGACCCAAGTTTAAAGTGGGGTTTTATGTTAAACAACATAGTGATTTAAAATATACATCCAAAACACATCATTATATGTCTTACGACAACCAATGATGGTTACTGTATAATAGTTCACAAGCTACAATAAAATATGAAGCACTAACACTAATACTGTCAGAAAATAAACTCTAATGTGAGGAAACCTGTAAGGCAAGGTACTATAACAATGAGACAATGAACAGGGAGCGTGGAACAGAGAACAGTGAGACATGAAGAGCCATACAATCGGTGGAAGAGGGACACAAGGACAGAGAAGGTCAGAAGCCTGAGTAACAGCTGCATGAGAGAGAGAGACGGAGAGAGGAGCAGAGAGGGGTTATGAAAGGATAGAAAAACAGAGGTAAAAGGAAGTAAGGAAACTATTACAAACCCCAATTCCAAAAAAATTGGACAGTATGTAAAATGCACATAAAATCAGAAAGCAGTGATTTCTGAATTCTCTTTTACATATACGTATTTAATTGAAAACAGTACAAAGAAAAGATATTTAATGTTTTACCTAATCAACTTTATTGATTTTTGTAAATATACGCTAATTCCGAATTTGTTGCCTGCAACACGTTCCAAAAAAGTTGAGACGGGCAAAAAAAAAAAAAAAGACTGGGAAGTTCAAAAAAACACCTGTTTGGAGCATTCCGCATGTAAACATGAGTGATGCTATCATGAGTATAAAAATGGGTATAAAAGGATATCAAAAAACTCTTGATATCTTATTTACAGGTACTCATTACTCATTTTATATTGAACTCTATGGAAAAATAAGTCAGGAGAAACAACCCTTCAAGTGATCCATGCATATCTGGCAGCAGAGTGATGGTTTGAGGCTTGTTTGATAGACCATTGATGACTTACAGCCATTTAGCCAACCATGGGTTCCATACTATTCTCGTGTAATTTACAGCTTAGTCTAGTCCCACCCCCCAATTCCCACAGAGATCCATTCAAATGCAGAGAGGCTATAGTATTGCTTGTAAGAGTACCAGTAAATAAGATATCTGTCATGGTTTTGGACCCTGTTGTCCCATGCGGTCGTTTTCCTTGGTGGCCACGCGAGGGCGCTGCCCTGTTGGTAGATGCTTGCTCCGCCCTGCTGAGTTGGGGGAGTTTCTGGTTAAGCTTTTACACCTGTTGCGTGGTCACCTGAGAGTTATATAAGCCTACCGTTCCCTTCGTTCGGGGCTTCGACATTAATTGTTTGTTCTTTGTTATGTACTGTGGTGTATTGTTGGCTGTGAGTTATTCGTACCCTGTTGGCTACTCGCCTTTTGTTAACGTCTCTTTGTTGAGGCAGGGCTTATTTCTTGCTGGCTTACTAGTGGATTATCTCGTAGAAGTTTGGGACTGTAAAATCTCTGCTCTAGTTCGCCTGTGTGCGTTTTCCTCCGTGGATGGAGATTTGGGCGATGGTCGGAACTGTGTTCTGTTCGCCTCTCGGTGCATGTCGTCTCATGGGAGATCTGGCGTTTCGCTTCGGCTGGGTTGCTTAGCTTGTAGAAGTGTAGAGTAGCTGTTCTTTGTCCCTTTTCGCCGGTTAATGGTTTTCTTATAGAGAGACCTGGCGTGTTAGCTTCTACTGATTTCCGGGTTACGGTAAGCCAGTTAGTAGCTTGGTACGTTTATTCCTGTTTTGTCTCCTTCTCATAGACTGCGTTCTCCTTTGTTGTGAGTCGGGGTTTTGTTACTTATTCCTTTACTGTGAGGCTAGGGCTTGTGTTTATTTAAGTTCGCGGAGTATTTTGGTTAGTAAGTTTTGGGACGACGGTGCTCCGTCGGCTCACCTGTAAAATGTTTCTCATGTGAGATCGGGTGTTTACCCAGGTATGTTTGCTGCATTAGACTGCGAACTTATTTAAGTAGCCATGGAACGTTAAGTTTCTGTTCCTGTTTGCCTCGTTACCTTTCTCCTTATTAAGAGGCTAGGGCGCTTGTGTGATTAAGTGTGCGTGAGTCTTGTGGATTAGACTGCATACTTATTTAAGTAGCCATGGAACGTTAAGTCTCTGTTCCTGTTTGCCTCGTTATCTTTCTCCTTATTAAGAAGCTAGGGCGCGTGTTTGAGCTAGTTTGCGTAGTCTCTTGTTAGTAAGTTATGGGACGACGGTGCTCCGTCGGCTCGCCTGTAAATGTCTCTCCCTCCTGGGAGATCGGGTGTTTGCCCAGGTACGTTTGCTGCATTGGACTGCGCACTTATCTAACTAGTCATAGAACGTTAAATTTCTGTTCTTGTTTGCCTAGTTACATTTCTCCTGTCTGTGAGGCAGGGCTTGTGCTCGTGTTAGTCTGTTTAACCCATGGTAGGGTGCAGCTGTCCTGTTCATCGGTTTTTGTGCTTTCCATCTCTGTGTATAGGAGATGTGGGCGATGGTTCGGAACCGTAGTTCTGTTCGTCCTTCGGTGCAATTCGTCTCTTAGGGAGACTTGATGATATTGTGGACATGTTTGCGTGTGACTGCGAGCCTTGAAGCCGTGGAACGTTAATTATCTGTTCCTGTTCGCCTCGTTACATTTCTCCTGTCTGAGAGGCAGGGCTGGTGCTTGTGTTAGTCAGTTAGCCGTTGGTTAAGGTGCAGATGTCCTTCATCTTTTTGTGCTTTCCTTCTCCGTGGATAGGAGATGTGGGCGATGGTTCGGAACTGTAGTTCTGTTTGCGTGTGACTGCAAGCTTTTAAGCCACGGAACGTTGGATCTGTTCCTCTCGCCTTCTCATACTATCGTTTTATTTTTGCTGTGTTTGTTTGTGTTTTATGTTGTTTTTACGCTCCCGCCCGTTATGTGTCTCGTTTCCGAGACAGGGCGCGTGTTTATTTCCGGCTGTTCAGATCCCTGTCTTTGTGCTCTACTGGGCGATTGGCAGTTAGCCGGTTAGTAGCGTTTTGTGTTCGTTGTCTTGTCTCCTTCCCTTATCTGCGGGGTATCCCGCCTTAGTGGCCTAAGGGCTTAATGATTCCCCTTGCTGCGTTTGGCTCCTCCCACCTCACACGTCACGCCCCATTACAATATCAAGAGTCCTTTGATATCCTTTTATACCCAGTCATGATAGCATTACCTGTGTAATGTTCCAAACAGGTGTTTTTTGAACTTCCCAGTCTTTTTTTTCCTGTCCCAACTTTTTTGTTGTAGGCATCAAATTCAGAATTCGCGTATATTTACAAAAATCAATAAATTTCATAGGGTAAAACATGAAATATCTTTTCTTTGTACTGTTTTCAATTAAATACAGTTGAAGTCGGAAGTTTACATACACTTAGGTTGAAGTCATTAAAACTAATTTTTAACCACTCCGCAGATTTCATGTTACCAAACTATAGTGTTGGCAAGTCAGTTAGGACATCTACTTTGTGCATGACACAAGTAATTTTTCCAACAATTGTTTACAGACAGATTATTTCACTTTTAATTCACTATATCACAATTCCAGTGGGTCAGACGTTTACATAAACTAAGTTGACTGTGCCTTTAAACAGCTTGGAAAATTCCAGAAAATTATGTCATGGCTTTAGAAATTTCTCATAGGCTAATTGACATTATTTGAGTCAATTGGAGGTGTACCTGTGGATGTATTTTAAGGCCTACCTTCAAACTCAGTGCCTCTTTGCTTGACATCATGGGAAAATCAAAAGAAATCAGCCAAGACCTCAGAAAGAAATTGTGGACCTCCACAAGTCTGGTTCATCCTTGGGAGCAATTTCCAAACGCCTGAAGGTACCGCGTTCATCTGTGCAAACAATAGTACGCAAGTATAAACACCATGGGACCACACAGCCATCATAAGGAGGAAGGAGACGCGTTCTGTCTCCTAGAGATGAATGTACTTTGTTGCGAAAAGTGCAAATCAATCCCAGAAAAACAGCAAAGGACCTTGCTGAAGATGCTGAAGGGAACAGGTACAAAAGTATCTATATCCACAGTAAAAGGAGTCCTATATCGACATAACCTGAAAGGCTGCTCAGCAAGGAAGAAGCTTTATTTTAAGAATGTGAAATATCAGAATAACCCACTCCCAGACCCCGTTCAGGGGCATTTCCTCTTCGGCATATGGCAACATAATCTCTTCAAGTATTTTGATGTATTCAAACTGATCCATGATCCCTGGTATATGATAAATAGGCCCAACACCGTAGTATGAAAAACATCTCCATACCATGATTTTTGCGCCACCATGCTTCACTGTCTTCACAGTGTACTGTGGCTTGAATTCAGTACCCGGGGGTCGATGACCACTAGACCCGAAAAGAACAATTTTACTCTCATCAGTCCACAGAATGTTACGCCATTTTTCTTTGGGCCAATCGATGTGTTCCTTGGCAAATTTTAACCGATACTGCACATGCCTTTTTTTCAACAATGGTGCTTTACGGGGGCTTCTTGTTGATAGTTTAGCTTCGATCAAACGTCTTCTGACTGTAACAGCACTTACAGGTAATTTTAGATCATCTTTGATATTTCTGGAGGTGATGATTGGCTGAATCTTTGCCATTCTGACTATTCTTCGATCCGTTTTAACAGTAGTTGCTCGTTTTCTTCCACATGTTTCGGGTTTTTGTTGCCATTTTAAAGCATTTGAGATCATTTTAGCTGAGCATCCTATAATTTGCTGCACTTCTTTATACGTTTTCCCCTCTCCAATCAACTTTTTAATCAAATTACGTTGTTCCTCCGAACAATGTTTGGAACGGCCCATTTTACTTAGCAATTCAGAAGGAATTGGTTTATAATGATCTCTGTCACTCACTGTCCCTAAGACGATGGCAGGCAGCTATATATTGTGCTGCCAGGTCACAGCACGTCCTCTCCTCTCCTAAGAGGATGGGGAGTTTTTGGATGTCTGTTAAATTTTTTAATTGAGATATCTCTGATTTATTTTGGGAAAATATTTATTTCTGATTTGATTGTATTTTTCGCATTTTGTGATAAAGTGCCGCTCCCTCTCAAATTCGTTGAGATGGCAATATTTCTCCTCCCAGAGTCTGTTGACTCTATCACGGTCACTCTGATCAAGCTGTCCTATTCCCCTGGCCCTGCCTCGCCCACCACGAACACGATTGTCGCTTTGGATAAAATTGTCTGCTAAATGACTGTAATGTAATGTTTATGTAATGACTGCCCTTCACCCTTACTCTGGGGCCTGCGACCACTGGATGTTGATGGCTACAGAATGAACTGAGCAGAATTACAAAATTATGATTTTGAATTATTTTATGAAAATGAACAGTGGTCAAATTTACAGAGCAATAGCTAAGATTACTAACTTATATGCTTTGAGCATGTAACGTAGTCTCCATTTACATGATCAAGGTTTGGTCAAACTAGGTTTGACTATTCAACCATAAACAAACATCACGACAATAGTAGGGGTGTGC
This sequence comes from Synaphobranchus kaupii, assembly GCA_029718625.1. Classification (NCBI taxonomy): domain Eukaryota; kingdom Metazoa; phylum Chordata; class Actinopteri; order Anguilliformes; family Synaphobranchidae; genus Synaphobranchus; species Synaphobranchus kaupii. The sequence goes on from CM056379.1 coordinate 51,552,853, forward strand.
AGCGATGCCATTATCTGTATCTGTATCTGTTGGACCATCAAAATTATCTGTATCTGTATCCGGATAAAAAAAACGGAAGTGGGCGGGGCTTCTACCGGAAGCGGTGTTAGATATAGGAAATCATATTTTCTAGTCTAAAATTAATTTCTATTGCAATTTATGAGTATTCACCCCCCTCCCTGTCTTTTTTTCTTTTATAAGAACTATATTCTGGACTTTATACTTATTTATCTAACCCCCCCACCCCCTAACTGGGGGACACTGAACAATAATTTTGGATAATAACTGGAAAAAAAATCTGAGGTACAATATATAATCAACCCAGAATGAAAAGGCAGTTTTATAAAAACATGAAACCATTCCTTATACATTTGAATGGAAACGATTTCCACAATAACAAACCTTTCTGTCTGTTGTGATTTCATATTGTACTTTTTTTACTATATGAACATGGAACCCCCCCCACATGACCTCTGTGCCCCCCCGCCCATCCCTCCCCTAGCTGCTGACAAACAATAATTACCCTATTAATTATAATTATTATTATTAGGGGTCCAAACACGTAGTGCTGGAACCCTATTGTTTTCGCTGGTTTTATTATTATTATTATTATTATTAGGGGTCCAAGCACGTAGTGCTGGAACCCTATTGTTATTGCTGGTTTTATTATTATTATTATTATTATTATTATTATTCCCACATTTGGTACAATTGCAGCAAAACCACATGATAACTTTTGCTGAAACTTTGCACACATTTACACACTGCGACACGACACATGTACAGCGAATTCCAACCCAATTGACCTGATGGTGGCGCTATAGAGACAAAGTGAAATTTTATATTCTTTTGGGCTATAACCTTTGAACCGTTTGGCCTATCATCAAAATTCCTTTTGCCTCCAATTGTGGAAAATAACTTTGCCATTAGGACCAATGAGGTCCGCCATATTAGATCTTTTGCAAATTTGCATTTTGTGAAAAACCTATAAAATCGAACTCCTCCGAGACCGTTTGACATATCAACATGCAACTCACACCCATTTGTTCAGGGGACGATTCTCCAAAAAAGCTAGGAAGCGATTTTCCGATTTTCCAAATATCCTTATTGCAGTAAGCCAATAAAAATTGTTGTGGGCGTGGCTAATCACAAAAAACGCTAATACTCTTCAATTCTTCAATGGATATTAATAAAATTTGGTTTCTATATTTGCACTGAGCTTCTGAGCCAAACTCTAATGTATTGCCTCAATAGAATCAATTGGTGGTGCTATAGAGCATAATATATTTTTAATTCATAAAAAATCACCATTATTTTTTAGACATTTAAAACTTCCTGTAGTGATCAATTTCCTCATCTTGAACATATGTATGTCCCATATATGTCGCTGCCATCTTGGATTGGCCGCCATTTTGGAAATGCTATTACCATTTCCCTTCATGAAAAATCACTGTTGTGTTTTGTGTCGTGATTTGTGTCATGATCAATCACCAGGCAACCACAGGTTGTCTGTTATGGCTTAGCGGTAAGAGCAATGGCTTGGTATGCGGGAGACCCGGGTTCAACTCCCACCATAGGTTGCTTTTCTTTTCAATGAAAACAATGGACAGTTTGTTATGCTTTTCACACTTAATAATGTTCTTTTCACATTATTGCAAAGGCGAAGAGATTTTACTATATTAACTATTCACTGTTTCACTAGTACTTAAATGAGTGAAACAAATAAAGTTTTAATAAAGTTATTCTTTTTCCTGCCAAATTCTTCATCAAAAATGCTCAATACTCTCAACTAATGCTCCCTATACAACGCAACACCTGCAATGGCTTTGTGGGTAGAGCGATTGCTTTTGATGTGGGAGACCTGGATTCAAATCCCACCGGGTACCAAAGGTTGCGTTTCTTTTCGACAACACGACATGCGCTTTCTTATGCTTTTCACATCTACAAATCTTATTTTCACATTAATGGGGTAGGAAACACTAAAAGACATTTTTCGAGTTAATATCTAGGCATTGCCTCAGAGTGAAGGTCTCTTTCATGAATGTCTTCTCAAATTATTCAGTTTACCCAGAATTAACTGACATTTGTCTGTCAGAGCCCTTACAGCAGCTGTGTCAGCTGGGTCCATCCTGCTTCCTTCTGCGGACACAATCTTCCCAAGGTAGCAGACTTCAGTCTTGAATAGCTCACATTTACTGGGTTTCAATTTAATCCAAATTTGTCTCAGTCTTTGTAATACTTTTCTGACATTAGTGAGGTGGTCTTCGAAGGTCTTGCTAAAGTGTCAGTGTCATCGAAGTGGGGGACAGGCAACAGTTTTGGGGAATATTCAGTTAAAAGCAAACTCTAATTAACGTTAGGTAACAATGACAGTTAAAGCATTAGAGTGCAATCCTTTTCTGCAAGCTTACAGATCCCAGCTCGCACCTCCCAGCTCCCAGAAGGGCGTCCAGTTTGATCCTTTATTCTTAGGACTACACCACTGATAAAATCCCCTTAGTTGCTCTTCACAGGAGGTATGTGAAAGTTATGAGGCGAGCTAGAGGAGCTGAAGGTCAAACAACATTAATTTAGCTGCTGAAAAGGTAGATTACGTGTCAACCAAGAAGTCACAATCAGTCAGATATTTATTATGATACGTTAATTACCTTCTGAGACAACTCCACTGAACAATGTATAATATTATTTTGTCGAACAGAAAAAAGCACAGCAGATCAGACAGAGACACATGGCAGTTCAGCTTCTCTTAGTCATCAGGAGGAGGACAGGGCAAGGTTAGTATTGGTTAGGCCAAGGTCAATGTATTGCTGTGATGTTACCGTCATCTTTAGATGACACATGACCCGTATATGGGCGGTTGAACTGATTTTTTTATTTTAAAGATCATATTCAAAGCAGCTGTAAGTCCATAGCAGTCCTGTACAAAGGCTATTACAAGAAAAAAATCTGCATGATGAGGTAACTGCCTCAATAGAATAGGATTTAACATATTGTCTTAATGTACTTGGTGTGTATCCACCAAGAATTTCAAAAATAATGAGATCCAAAGATAACACATCAAATTGTAAGAGCAGATAGGGTCAAGGGAGTGCGCCCCATGGTATTTTTGACGTAAAAACATAAGTGATTACAGATTAATTTCAAATATTTGTCCACTGTGGTGGAAAGCATTGTGTGAAAAGTTAAAGGTGAATATGAGAATTTTAATTGATAAGCTATGGTGGTTCAGAGAGTAGCATACATATCATGCAATTTGTAATTCTTCAAGTCTCATAAGTGAATCTGTATTGACCTATAAAAAGGTATAAAGTGATCTGTCTTGCTTTTTTGATATTAAAGCAATGTAGAATATGCATCAAATATGCTATCAAATAGTGCTGTTGGATTCGTTGTTTTTGGAGTTAGGTGGTGGGAAGAGTATTATTACGCTGTTTTCTGCCATACAACTTTCAGGCCTGTGATGGCACCTCTGTATTGAATGAATAGTAATAAACAAGTACAACAAATACCATGTTTCTTTGATTTCCTTTTGTATACAGCACTGTAGGCTATTACTGGATCAATAAATGGTTTAATTTAGTTGCATTATTATGATCCACATTGGAATATCCATAATCCGGGAAGTTGAACAATGTTACACAGTTACATTCATATTCACTTATTCCCAACTTAGTTTTAGATCCAAACTGAAAGACTAATTCAAGGATACTTTAATTAAATTCCACAGGGTATACTCAAAATATATACTCTCAACAGTGCAGTAGTTAGTTGTTCAATAAAACACCAACACATTTCCACTTTAAACATGGCGACCATTCCTTAAACCGAATTCTAGCTTCAGAATGAGAGAACGCTGCTTTAACCATAGCGTCACATGGAGAAAACAATTATTACAATTAAAACAAGCATTCTGTGACTTTAACTTCAGTATTAAACAGAAAATAATTCTAACTTTAGTATTATACAGTGAAAGTTGCTTTACCGTTAGCATCACAAAGAGAAAGCATTATAACTTTCGCATTATACACAGAAAGTTGCCATCACAAAGAGAAAGCATTATAACTTTAGCATTATACAGAGAAACAATTCTCAGTTTAATATTCTGCTAAGAATAAAGCGCGGTCTTTTCTGTGATGATGCTGCCGCGAGCTACAGTACTGTTAGCTTTTCTCCGCTTAGCTAGCTCGGATACACTCGTTCGGTAAATTAACAATTACTTGGTGAGAACTTTAACATATTCGACAAACAAACGTTTCTCTAACAAATGTATATCATTACTAAGCAAGTGCATCGCCCTGAACCACTTTTAGAAGGGGGATTAATACCTGAAAAGGGGATATAAACTCCTCAAAAAAGGTTCGTAAACGTTATTTCGGTTGATTATTCCTCCCCTTTAATAATACCAATTGGTATTGTATTTTATATCGTTGGAAAGCCTGATTAGTCACCTTTACAACGAGGTACAACTTGTAAGGATCATGCATTCGTGGAATGAGCAACACAGCTAACCGTGTGGGTAGCGGCCAAAAAAAATGTGCCAAAATCCCCTGCAATATTCTTCTGTTGGTATTCACTCTCGTTTTGAGCTTCAAGTGCTGGCAGGTGTATGCCAGTCACAGGTGTGTGACTGGCACCTGATTGGCACCTAATTGACAGCACTTGTGCGCATGGGTCCTGCAACTTTGTTGAGTTTGTGTGTGCTCCAAGCATAAACATGCCACGTTTGTCCCTTCAGGATAAGGCCCGTGCAATAGGGCAGGTGGAAGCTGGTGTTCCGGTACGCAGAGTGGCAGCATTATTTGGTGTCAGCCCTGGTACCATTTCCAAACTTAGGACCAAGTTCCATGAGACTGGTGAAGTCAAAGACAGACCACGAAGTGGCCGTCCCAGGAAGACAACACCCCAAGAAGACCGGTTCCTCACCCTTGCTTCACTGAGGAACCGTAGGCTTTCTTCCAGAGATTTACAGGCAAGATTTGCGGTACCACAGACAGATCTCTGATCAGACAGTGAGGAACAGACTTGCACATGGCCGGTCTTCATGCTTATAAGGCTGCCAGGAAGACTGCCCTTCACCGTCAGGCCCGTTTGCGCTGGTGTCGACAGCACCGACAGTGGAACCTAAGAATGTGGGGCAACGTCATGTTCAGTGATGAATCAAGGTTCTGTCTGCGGAAGCTGGATGGCAGGATCAAAGTATGGAGACAGTGTGGAGAACGCTATGCAGATTGCTGCACAGATCGCGTGACACCTTTCAATGGGGGCAGTGTCATGGTGTGGGGCGGTATCTCTCTCACAGGCAAAACAGAACTTGTCATCATTGAAGGCAATCTCAATGCAGTGAGATATCAGAATGAGATTCTGGAGCCAGTGGCGATCACATATCTCCAGAATCTGGGACCTAACTCCATCCTCCAGGATGACAACGCTCGCCCCCACAGAGCCAGGATCATCACAGAGTACCTCCAGAATTTGGGAGTGGAGAGGATGGAATGGCCTGCCGTGAGTCCAGACCTCAACCCAATTGAACACCTGTGGGATCAGCTTGGGCGTGCTGTACGTGCTGTACGACGAGTGTCCAACGCAACCATGTTGGCTGACTTGCGGCAAATCCTGGTTGAGGAATGGGATGCCATCCCACAGCAGTGTGTGACCAGGCTGGTGACCAGCATGAGGAGGAGGTGCCAAGCTGTTGTGACTGCGTATGGATCTTCCACACGCTACTGAGGTCCCTGACAGTGTAAAATGAATAAAGTGTAAAAATGGCCAATATGTGTTGTTTTTTCCTTATTACTGTGGGAGAGTGCAATCATCCAATCCACCAAGCAACTCAAAACGAGAGTGAATACCAACAGAAGAATATTGCAGGGGATTTTGGCACATTTTTTTGGGCCGCTACCCACACGGTTAGCAGTGTTGCTCATTCCACGAATGCATGATCCTTACAAGTTGTACCTTGTTGTAAAGGTGACTAATCAGGCTTTCCAACAATATAAAATACAATACCAATTGGTATTATTAAAGGGGAGGAATAATCGACCGAAATAACGTTTCCGAACTTTTTTTGAGGAGTTTATATGTAAAAAGACTCGCAGACACAGGCTTTCTTCACATTGTGTTTGTATTGAATGAAGAGAGAGCTGCGCACTTCTCTTATTGGAGCTCAAATGCCCCCTACTGGCGTGATGGTAGGCTACTACCCAACCAATCTCACTAGAGATGATGTTAGAATGAGTGCAATAAGCATAAAATACATCCTTATTTGTTTAATACCTTGTTACTTAATACCAAGCATAAATTCATCATCTGAATATTGAATATTAATCTTACTACCATCAATTCCTGTTGTTCATTTCAAGTTCTGTTGTTTGTTTACTTCTCTATCTGTTACACTTGCACCAAATTTTAGACACAGCTGAGTGGGAACAACCAACATCTTTTGCCACACTCCGTGTTGGATTTCCTTCTTGAAGGAGTTTTATAATCCTTTCCATTGTTTCAATTGACAACTCTCTTGTTGGGGCCATGTTTCCTTTCAATTAGCCAAGTCCAACAGCTCGGTAAGGTCTGTAAGCACTCTCTTTTAACTGCAGACTAATTTGCATTTTTAGACTTCTGCCGGTATTTGATTTAGAAATGCAAATTACAAGTGATTCCATAATTTTTTCCTCTACTTGATCTGGAAATATGCCATTAATTAAAATAATTTAATTTAATTTGTTTGAGGTATGTTTCACAAAGCCAGAATGTTCAGCTATTAAACAAAAATTGTTTTGTGTCATATCTGTGATTTGTTTATTTACTACGAAGAAAAAAATCTGGGTGAACATCCTCTAAGTGTGGTGATTCCATAATCTTTGCCAGGGGTTGTAAATTAAATTCAAAAGAGACATATTAGGGCCCCCTGCTGAACTAATTTGCCCCCCCCTGAGCTGATCATGTAGTTATGCCACTGCACTTCCCACAGTACCATGCGCAGATAAGACCCCTCCTACTACTACTCTTTGGGCCCTATCTTACACCCTGCGCTAGCCCAAACGCAAGTGTCTTTGCTATCTTACACCCGGCACAGGGTTCATTATAGCGCCTAGCGCTCACATCGTTTAAATTCCAAGTAATATTGCACCCATAGCAAGTGAACTGAGTGGGCTGGTCTTAAGATCGATGTGGCCAAGATAATTTTTGACGTATTGCTATCTTGAGCCAGCAGAAAGCTCTTGCGGTAAAGCCACCACAAACCTGGTCTAAAGTCATGTTCCAGTTGTTTACATGTTATTTTAACCTCTTAATACCAAACGCCCCCTAGCGGTAACGCGGGCGTTACGGAAATTATTAAATTATACATTTCATTAATTTAATAATATATAATAAACTGCTCACCTCAATATTTTGATTAAATATCCTTAAGATATATCCATTCCTTCTGGGAAAGTGGTTTTTAAGCCCAAAACGTCGGGATAAAACTTTGTAAATAACGTTGGAAACTCTGACCTAATTCTCAAACATGTATTGCAGCTTGATGTCACACCATAAACAATGTGCTGGTAAACTGTTCTGCTTAATTGTATTTCACAAAACTTTGGTTTGAAAAATCATTATACCTTTAGGCTTCAAGAAAAAATACTTTAAAACTTTCATACGGCTGTACATTATTTTTTTCCAATTTTAAACCGACTTGTGCTTTTTTGCACTTGATTACGACTCGTTCGGCTGTGTTCACTTTGGCGTTGTGAAACTCAGCCAGTTTCTGGAGTACCAATCCTGTGGCTTAGTATATGTTAGCCAGAGTTGTTTTGAACTTGCTTGCAGAGATTTATGCAAAACCGTCGTCAATTGGGTGCATTTCTTTGACTGATAGCACAATAGGCCTATCTGAAGTGGGAAAAACTGTCTTCCACCCGCCTCCACTCTGAGTATTATTTGCTTTCCATTGGGTTTTAAAACTGTCTGTCAAATATTCCAGCCAATAGCCAAGACTCTTATCTTTCAAACAAGCCCTCATTCAACACAATAGCCGTCGTAAAAAAAGGAAATACTGCCCTGCGTATAAGGAAGTGACAACCACGCGTAATTATCGAACCAAGATGGCGCAGTGTTTTTACCTTGTAGCGTAGCTCGCTACATTCCGTTTAGCAAAGCACAATTAATTAGGTAAGGCCCGCAGTTACATTTTTTTACTTTAGAGTATTTTTGATACAGTTTTTGTGTAGTTATGTCGAGATTTTTGAGGCGTTTATCCGTGCACCAAGTGCTAGACGAACTGGATAAGCCAGAAGATGTTTTTGCCGAGGGAGACTCATCCTGTCTCAGTGACGCTGAATCCACTGATGACCGAGATGATGTTGTGGGCATGTAAGTTGTTTTATCATACTAACAGTGTTATGCTATAAGCGCATTGAATTTCGCCATGGCAGGTAACGTCGTTAGGGCTGGTGGTATTACCGATTTTTCGATATACCAGTGTGAATTCTCGCAATGCCATGCGGGTTCGTAATTACATTGTCAACTGTATTTTATTGTTTTTCATACAATTAATATTACAAATTGCACATTCCAACGGTATGATAAATAATTTATGAAGTAAACTTAGGGTGTACTGTCTGTGTTGACAAACTCGCACGTGTTACGTGGCGTTGCCAACAACACAGATGTTTGTGGAAACGGTAAGTTTGGTGTAAGCATCGAAGGAAATGTGCAATTTAGCTGCAATGCGTGAATCCCTGTGTTTCTTCTGTGAAGCTAACTAACCTTATATACTTATGCATAAAATCGGTCCCTCTCAGCTAAATTAATATAGATAGTATTACCTTTACAGTGGCAAGCTAGCAAGCAAAATTACAGGTAACAAGCAGCTAGCTATCTATTTGTGTCTGAGATGAGCTACTAAATCGATTTTTTTTGAGTGTGAAATGGCTTCTGGAAGTGTTTAGTAAAGTCATTGTTCCACATGAGTAAATTGTTCTGTATGCAGTACAGAAGGCTGTGCAGGTAAACAAAATGGCAATTTATGCATGGTATGAGGGAGAGAACATGATAACATGGGGGGAGTACTTGTTTATTATTATTATTGTTGATTGTTGTTGTATAAGGGTATATCAACATGGTGGACAATTCCATGGACAGGGTTAGTGGGGTTTGTAATGATGCAGATTGCTCTCCTGAGGGAATGTGTAGTCTAAATGGCTTCTGTATGAATGGTTAAATAATCTCTCCTCACCCTCCACCCCCATGTTTTGATCCTTTGCCTTTTTTTGTTTTTAGTTCATTTTTTTAGCTTTTTGGACCCTGCCATTTTGTACTTTCTTTGTGTAAATACGGTAACTTCAGCAATTAGAGGGCAAGGATCTTTTTATTTGTTACAGCAGGGGTGTTTTTTATTTTTTATCTAGGAAACTGGTGGACTTTTGATTTTTTATCCACTGCACTTTTAGTAGTACACCTTAGTGCACTTGTATATAGTTGATATATGTTTGTCATGTATAAAGTTTTGCCTCCTAAAACCCAACCCCAACGTCCCTGTCATAGGAGGTGGCAACAGAATAAAGGACAGGACTGGCAAGCAGTAATGTGTAGGGAAGTTTCATACTATTCCCATTATTCATTTGAAAACCTGTTTGCACATTCCTGGACTCATTTCTGGCTAATGGGGCCCTGGTGAATACACAAGATTCACTGTGCTGCTACATGGGTTTTGACAGCTTTTTGTAACCTTGGGTAGTTAGTTGTGTAATATGAAGAGCACCAAGAACACGTCTAAAAATGAACTTTTATTGCCAATATTGACAAATGATCTAATTTTATTGTAAAAACCTAAAAAATAAATCATATTGAGACCTTTCTGGAACATTGCCATTTTGGGCACATTTGGCACCATTTGGCACCATTTGGATAACGAAAAAGGTTCACCTGAAAAAAACCCTGTAAAATTTGAATGGTTTGAGATATTGACACCAGATTGTTACCAGAGGTAGGCAGCATATTGATGAATCAGATAGAGGAGTCATTTCCTCCATAGCATTTGTAGCTCCCCAGGTAAAAATTCTTAAACTTGAATGTAGGTACCCGTTTTTTAGTTTTTTTGTATTTTCTGTACATAAATTGTTGTAGTTAAGTATCAAAAACTGGATTTCTATGAGTTCTCACTGCTTAGTCGTAATACTGCAGGTGTCTGCTTTAATAAAAGCCATGAACCATATTTGTACCATTTATAGTTTTTGAGATAACCACCTTTGTTTGTCACTAGTGAAAACAGGCAAAAATTGGCCTATTTTGCCCTCGGTAGGAAGAGGTTAAAGGCGCATATAAGTGGGTCTACATAGGCGTGTGCACAACATGCATACACCCTCCTGTCTGTTACACACAGGGGAGTGCACAATCATGACTAAAAATATCAAGATTACAATGTGAAATATTATTGTATAGACTATATAAAAAAATGCATCATAATAAAAGGGTCCATAGGTCAAAGACCACATACCTGTCCCTCAGCGAAGGGGAATGCCGCATTAAATTGTTTTCAGCCCACTCCATCAACATCCAGGCGATGTGTGATGGTACGTGGAAGGTTACATGTATAGACTATTCGCAATTATCCTGGATCAAGCTATGACTTAGCCTATATTTGCCAATAATTCCTAACAATCTTCTGTTAGGGGACAATGGCTATCCATTAAAAACTTTGCTGATAACACCTATATCAAGCCTAATGCGCAAATTGTCATTTACACCTAATGCGTGAATTGTCATTCAATGGAAAACTCGTACACTGCAATAGATGGACATTTGAGTTCTGAAAAAGCACTTCAGATGTCATTACAATACAGCTGTCTTCATCTAGGCCTACAGTCTGTAAGTAAATAGAATGGTTTTGACTGAAAAAGTTCAATACCTTGTCCAGTGAATATTGCATTTATTGTTTTTCAAATAGCCTAGGCTAGTCCCCGGGGTTCGCTGTGCATAAGGTTTTTTTGATAGCCTACGGTTAAAAAAACTTCACCATGTTAACTGAATTTTAACCTTATACTTTGTCCTTCATATTTTAAAAATTACAGTGACCACCTTTGCATACTCTCAGCTTATTAAAACCCTGCTGATTTCACCTGTTATTCCATAACTGAACAGAACAATTTTAAAGAGAACTAAGAGTCTAATTAGAAACTAAAACAAATTTGCAGCACATTACAGAATTAATTCACAATTAATTTTAATGCTATTCTCTGCATGTGCGCTTTAACTTAATGCAGGAGCAGGTCTGTTTCCCCTGCTGTAAATCACACTTTTCATGGTCTTCCTGGCAAAGTGGACTTGGTTTAAAGCATTACGCTACCAGCAAAACAGGTTGGTCACATTTCCATAAGCAGGACATTATAAAACAAGGGATAATATGTGTGAACCTATGGGTTCCCATCAGTTTTAGTGTATTTAGTGTCGTCATTAAGGCAAAATAATGGTATTTATGTTATTAATCAATATTACAATGCACATAATGAACTTTGGATGAAGCTTTAACTTCAAGAACATTGAATATGCTTCATTGTATAATCAACCAAAATTTGTACAATAGGCTAATTTGGCATTGTCTAAGGTGAGACTGAAGCCATATTCTAGTAGCTTATTCTCAGCTGTTGCAGTTGCTTTTAACAAAATTTAATTTAACCAAATATATCAGCACTGTTGGGAATTACTGGGAACCCGTGCCGGTGTTAAACTCTAATGTTAAAGATTATAATTGTGTATATCAAAACGCTTCATAATGGTTAGTCCAAATAATATTGATCATACTATTGATCCATAACACCTATTCCTTGCTCGCACTACTCGCGAGCGAGCATGTCTGTTTCACCATCATGTCTGTTTCACCATCATATAAGCAATCTGCCAAGGTGGAAAGCAGGCTTTTAAAGGGAATGGGATATGACATTTTCATTGTTTATGTGATGCAAAATCTCTTCATAAAACATCTTCGCACCCGGCTCTCAATGTGAGGTAGCTGGGACACTGCTTATTCGTTGCCATTAGACATTCTTGCTGTTGCATAAAACACAGAGAATTGTCTTCAGATGTTACTCTTTTATTTCTTGTAAGTTCACACTAATGCCTTTTTCAGTGAACCCAGTCTTGACTGCCCATGTTGTTGTTTTTGAGTGTTTTTTTCTTCTTTACCTGCTTCAATTTCATTAAGGTCACCTCATTCAATACAATGTGTCTTCTTTTGACAGGCAGGTGACATGTATCAGTAACATCACTTACCGGTACTTCTATTTAGCTTTTGACAGTATTGGTTGCGTCTTCAAAGTTCGCTCACAAAGAAGTGAAGAAGTTTCTGCGTCCATATCTCCAAATAAATGAAAGGAAATGTGGTGTCAACGATTAGATTTCTAAGACGTTAATTATTATAACATAACTTTAATACAACTAGAAAATTTTTCATGTAGTGATTTCGAACTGTAATAAGTCAAGTACCCGGATGACCTTTCTTATTCAAGCCATTTAAACCACAGCTTTCAACGAATTTATCCAAGCCATGGTATATAAAATATATATATATATATATTATACAGTCTTCATTTTGATAATGAGTCCTCTCATCAACTTATCAAATGCTTTTGGAAATCTAGGTATATAATATCATAAGCCTTGTACAATCAAAACACTTGGTAGCTTCCTCAAAGAATGCCAAAAGGTTTGTCTGGCATGACCTTCCCCTGCGAAAACCATGTTGGCTATCTCTTAAGATGTTATTTTCAAGAAATAATTCAAATTCGTCTCTGATGATAGATTCCAGTATTTTACATATGACGCAGGTTAAACTGACAGGCCTAGTTTCCTGGATGTCCGGTCTCCTTTATTGGTATTACATCATCTTTTTTTCAGTCGTCTGGTAATTTGGTTTATAGATGATCTCAGTTAACTCTGAGTACCCTAGAGTATCATCCAGGCCTGCTGCCTTATTTGTCTTTAATTTATGCAATTTATCTAGTACTTCTCTATCCCCTATCTCAATATCTGCTAAGACATTCTGAGTACTGAATGTTCCTTCCGGCCTATTAGTACCCTCCTCTCTGGTAAAACTCTCAACAAAGTAATTGTGTGAGGCATCAGCAATATCCTCATTCTTATAAAGCAGTAACCCTTCCTTATTCTTAATGCATTAACCTCCTCCTTAACTTTCCTTTTCTTACAGCAGTATTGGAAGAAATGTTTAGGATTACTTTTTGCATCTTCAGCAATTTGCCATTCAAACAGCCTTTTGGCTACCCTTAATTATTTTTTAACCTTAGCATGCATATTACAATAATTTGCCTTATTACTCTCAGTATTATCTTTTTTATATATCTTAAAAGGTTATTATTGTCCCTCAAACTATTCCGTATAGCATTATTCTTCCACTGTGGAGACTGCTTTTTCATCTTACTTCTCTTTACCTTGGGAATTAATTTACATTGTGCAATGTGCATGAAGAATAACCCTTTTGAACCTGTCCCGCATAATCACTAGAAATTGTTTTAAAGTAAGTTTTAGTTCATGTCTATGGTCTAAATGAATGGGGAAGTCACTTCCAAAACCAGTGTGACGTAGTCACTTGAGTAGTCTATAAGGTGAGTGAGCCTATAAGAGTTTGTCCCAATATTCGTCCCAAATTTCTCAGAAACATTAGCCTGTAAAACAATACGGTCAGGATCTGTTGTCATATTGTGCCATCACTGCATGTCAGGTAAACCGGCTGAGCGAAACCTCATAAGTAGATATCATATGAGGATTTTAAGTACACTACATTTAAAGAACATTTTGACTTGAAATTGACATAAATTACAAATTTTTGACCAAAATAGAAGTTACTGCCTTTTGCCTTTGCACTGCAGCTAGAATGCTTTCCACTACACAAAAACAAAAAGATTTCTATGATTATTGTTGCATTCATTTTTCATTTTCATAAAACATTATGAACAATAACTGGGTGCCCTTTTCCTCACTTTGAGAACCCTTCAAAAGGCCTCTGTAAAGCTGTGGGGCATCACCATATGTTCTTATAACTGCAGGTCAAATCTAGCTTCTCCACTCACAAAACACCAGTAACCTTGATGTTAAGGCAAATAAACTCTAGGTTGATAACCTTTTCGCTCATACGGTTGGAGAATGGGTTCTCTGCTTTCTAGTCTTGCGTCGCTGCTATGTTTCAACATGGGCTTTTCTGCTGACTTATGTTACTAGTTCTGGGCTTGTGCAGGGAGGCATGCAGTGTGGATTTTCTGTTAAACATTTAATGAAAAATAAATACATTTGACCTGGGAGGTAGTGCTTTGGCTCACAATGCCATCCAACATGTTGAGGTTTATGATCACCAATTTAAAGTACAAGCCACTGTTCTAGAGGCATTGATTCTTGTATGCAGAAGACCAAGACTAGAAATACGCTGCAAAATCTGATTTTAGCTTTATGGGCACTGCTATATCATGTATTCGTTGCCAGATCACCGGTGCTTCAGGCTTCATGGTAGAGCAGGCACTGTGTAGACCGTGGCTACCAGATTATCAAATCATCTGCATTCACAACTGTTTGCAAAGTTATGTGCACCAACAGCAGGCACACTATCTAAAAAAATCATGAGCCATGTCACAATGTTTTTTAGTAATCAGGTAGGGTAACTGCAGTTTTGAACATAACAAATTTGAATTAGTGTTCTTGATTATTGAAAGATACAGTACATGGCCAAAGTATATGCACACCTGCTTGTCCAACATCTCATTCCCAAAATCATGGGAATATGGAGTTGGTCCCCCTTTGCTGCTATAAGAGCCTCCACTCTCCTGCTATAAGAGCCTCCACTCTCCTGCTATAAGAGCCCTCCACTCTCCCTGCTATAACAGCCGCCACTCTCCTGCTATAACAGCCTCCACTCTCCTGCTATAACAGCCTCCACTCCTGCTATAACAGCCTCCTCTCCTGCTATAACAGCCTCCACTCTCCTGCTATACAGCCTCCACTCTCCTGCTATAACAGCCTCCACTCTCCTGCTATAACAGCCTCCACTCTCCTGCTATAACAGCCTCCACTCTCCTGCTATAACAGCCTCCACTCTCCTGCTATAACAGCCTCCACTCTCCTGCTATAACAGCCTCCCACTCTCCTGCTATAACAGCCTCCACTCTCCTGCTATAACAGCCTCAACTCTCCTGCTATAACAGCCTCCACTCTCCTGCAAGGCTTTCCTCTAGATGTTGGAACATTGCTGCATGGATTTGCTTCCATTCAGCCACCTTAGTGAGGTGGGGCACTGATGTTTGACTATTAAGCCTGGCTCACAGTCGGCTTTCCATTTGATCCCAGAGGTGTTTGATGGGGTGGAGGGTCAGGGCTCTGTACAGGCAGTCAAGTTCTTCAACTGATTTCAACAAACCTTTTCTGCATGCCTTTGCGCACGGGGGCATTGTCATTCTGAAACAGGAAATGGTCTTCCCCAAACTGTTGCCACAAAGCTGAAAGCACAGAATGATCTAGAATATCATTCATTGTGTGCTGTAGCATTAAGATTTGCCTTCACTAGAACTAAGGGGCCCAAACCATGAAAAACAGCCCCAGACATAAATCTGATTTTGCCACATTAAGTGGATTCACCTTTTCCTGCTGAAAACTGGCAGGCTCTATGATGAGTTGTAAAAAATTATTTGAAAAAGATTGGTAATGGCTCATAACACTGGAATGGTTAGAATGGCATCTATGAAATTAGGCTTTTTCTATTGTGCAACTTGACTTTAAATACCAGTGCCCACCCAATATTATAACCACAATTAACCACAAATTGTAAACACTTAAATGTCTAAGACTAATTGCATCACTTTTATAGGAAATAAAGGAAAAGTGAAGACATGAAAACAAACATAGAAAGAAGTTTTTTTATTTTCCTCCTGATAACACAAAAGACCTGTGATTGCTTGGAAAGCAAAACACATTTTTTTAAAAATCATTAAAAATGTAGTTACTATCGATTTTTAAAAAATAATTTTTACGTTGATTATTCTGCCCAGCAAGAGTGCAAGGTGAAAAGTTCCCTGATTTTTATTTTTATTTTGTTAAACCCCACCCCCCTTAAACTCACATTTTCTATTACCCGATTTCTGCCTGTCAAGTAAAAAAAACAACCTCTGCATAAGTATAATAAAAGTACTGTACTAAGTCCATCCAAATGCTAATTGTAACACAAGCCAGCATGGAATCTCATTGGATGTTTACTTTACATTTTGTTTGTTAATACTGGAGAATGTGACAGCAAGAGAAGAACATTTTTAGAAGTATACATGTGAAATGAGATCAGCTAAATAAGATCCCAAACCCTATTCATAAAACTTCCTGTTTGGCTTCTAAAATGCGCTAAATGAGCTTTGAAAACATGTTGATTGTCCATGTACAGTATAACAGTACTATAACGCAAAATGATTTAAAGCCTTCATATCTTCAAGAAAGGGAGGAATTATTGAAAGTCCCCTCTCACAGATACTATAATGTAGCACCGTTGTTTCATGACAACTTAAACTGTACCAATTCTATTCAATACATGTTCATGGTGAAGCAGCACCCTTCAAAGACAATTACAATAATGCATGGATACATTGTACATAACATAAATCCGATCTGGGTCAAAAAGAGAAATGGTAACTTCCATTGCATCAAATACGACAGGCTTCAGATCTTAA
Source organism: Synaphobranchus kaupii (assembly GCA_029718625.1). Taxonomy (NCBI): domain Eukaryota; kingdom Metazoa; phylum Chordata; class Actinopteri; order Anguilliformes; family Synaphobranchidae; genus Synaphobranchus; species Synaphobranchus kaupii. The sequence continues at coordinate 51,569,544 of CM056379.1, forward strand.
AGACTCAATGTCATGTAAAAGGGGACCTTGAAAGCATTAAAGCACCATTATATAATATCCATCTTTTGTCTTGACAGTTATGAAGGGTATTTACTTGTCCACTCTATAAACGCATACAGAGTTCGATTGAAATCAGCACAAGTACTTAACGATGGTCCTCATGTTTTACAATTAAGCAACTGCTAGCATGTATTAGACTAGTATATTACACATAACCAGTTGTTTCCGGGCCACTTGAGAGATGACAGAAAACTCAGGAAATGATGGTCTAGATCAGTAACCATATTATTAATGATCACCAGGGGGAGCCACAAACCCTATTTGAATTATCCAGGAACCGGTCACCAGGCTGAGATACCTCTAATATAAAAGCCAATGGGACTCTACCTCAAAACTGTACACATGAACCTACTTTAAACAATCCCATCTGCTGCCTAAAAAGATTGTTTTTTTTAGTGTTCATGTCCCAATAGGTAACTAGAGACTAGCCAGCTGGTAAATCATGATCCCCGTTCAGAAAGCAAGGAGAATCTGTTTCACAGTTAAATCTATAATAGGTTGCATGGCAGTTAAATCTATGCCTGGCAGCAACCTATTACCAGTAGATTTATTTGGTGAAAGTCTGAAAGCACGAACATGGACAAGAATGTGTGAAACTAACAGCCAAACGTAACAGCTAAAACGATGGACTTTGGGGAATAATCAGTGGCAAGATATGATGGACGAAACACACTGGGCTCTATTTCCCGGCCGGCTCACGTGTGGTGAGCCGTCGCACTGGCGAAGAGACAATTTCATCATGGATTGTCATGCGCCTAAGCCAGTTTGACTTGCCATGCACTGAAATGGGAGGAGAGCCCGCTGTGTGGGGTGTGCCCAGTCCAGATCACAGGAGTGCTGTACAATTTTGGAAGACCTGATTGCAATTTTGATTGTAATTAGGCTGCATTCATGCCTGCACAGCTTGCTTTTCCCAAGCAATGCATGCATGATCGTAACCTATTCAAAAGCCAATCAACCGTTTTTCATGGATCATATGCCGTCCAATTTGACTTTAATATAAATACACCAAGCAGGAAAAATGCATACTTTGTATTTGTTGTTAATCGTCTGTTGTTAATGTTAGGCTGATAATCAGAGAGCGACGATAATAAATTGTGCGATGTTGATGGACACTAATATTTTGCTTTAATTGGCTTTATATTGAAGGCTCCCGTGTCTCTGTACCAGTAGGCAACGTATTTGCATGGGAATCTAGCCAACTTGTCATCAAAGATATAAAATGCATCACCTTTTTGGGAGTAAAAATACTGAACTCTAATTATACTGTTGGTTGGTTATTTCAACGTTTACTCTCAAATCTAGCTGCAAACAAATGTTAAAATGAGAATAATTTACTCATTATGAACGGAAATTGAAGCTCGTTTGAAAGATGAAGACTACAAAACCGCAAATAGTAGGCTAGGGCTCAATGCTAATCATGATTATCAATATTCTGCACTGTAAAAAAATACCTCGTAAACGGTGAAAAGACTGGCAGCAATGTTGCCAGTGAAAAACCATTTAACAAATGGAAAAAAATGTATAAATCCTGTTGTTTTAGGGGATGGCCGTTGAATAATGAGTTATTGCAGTTATTCAGAGTTTGAGTGTTCTGAAAATTCTTTACGATCATTTTTCCATAAAAATACAGTACAATGTAAAAACACTGTTACAAGACTTCACGTTTTTTTTAACAGAAATAACTAAGTCATCCCACAAAATAACACGATTCATAGTTTCCCCCTCTTCATTTAATGGTTTTCACTGGTAGCATTGCTGCTGGCGTTCTTATGGTATTATTTTATTAATTTATTTTTTTTAAAGAGTGCGCAGTTCAATCTATCACGTTGTATCGTAGCGATTGATGGTGCTTATGAATAAAGACACCTTTGGTGAATGGATTAACTTATATTTCTCATTTTCATGTATTCACGCATCACATTGTCGAAATGCACGATTGAATGCTTGATTAGTGAAAATGTTTGCCCATAATATCAATGCTTAATGGTCACCAGGTGAAATTATTTGTTAACGGTTGTTTAGTTGGTCTTATACATATAATAATAATAATAATAATATTATAATATCCTAGGCTACCACAAAAAGGCACACATTTTTCTACATAGCCAGTTGACAACCTGTAGAATTTTTGACTTACGCAATCTAATTTCCATGACTAAAATATCCTATAAAAAAACAATAGGATTAAAACAATTAAGTCTAGGCCTACCTTGTGAAACAAATGCATTATTACATTGATAGTATACTTTTTTTTTTTCAATATCAATGTCAAATAGATAGCCTATCTTCCACTGCAGTCGTCATCGGAAAGGGACTGAAAAGATGTCATTTGATTGGCTATGGTTGAATTCAGCGGAAGCACACCCACTGATAAATATTCAGCATAACCCAGCCCATTTTCTACATGCACAGCGTGCTGTGAGCTGTGCACTCGCATCTGGTCACGAAAATAACAAAATTCAGTAGCCACGCCCAGGGCGCCATGCACCGCGCAATTGACTGCACCTATTCGCCTTAACCCCCGAAAATAGAGGCCCACTGTGTGGAAGCTTTTGAGACAAATTCAGAGGCAGAGATTGAAATAAACTTTGATACAAAGGGAAACCATGGAGGAACAAATGAAACGGAGGGAGGAAAAAGTCAAAAATTGTAATTGGTAACAAACGATCCAGAAATAAGCCTGGCTTCAATCCAAGGTCGTCCTGAATTTGAACTATCAATCAAATGCATGCACTCTTTTTTCAATGGCGTACACAATCACTCAAAATTACTTCAAAATGTTGTGTTTGCATTAAAAAAAAGGAAAACTTGCACTTATTTCTAAATTGTAGTTAAGAACAAATATTGGGCCTCATTCATGAAACGCGAGCAGAATGGATTTGAGGGTAAATTGCTTGTATTAGGCATTCATCAATTTTTCGTATCTGGATTGATTCGTACATACATACAAACTTTACACCTGCCCAGGACCAAGTGTACCATGTTTGTAAATTAAAATATCGCTAATGTAGCTTCTGAATGTCAGATTAATTTATTTTTATTTTCCGTTAAATTCACAAGACTAAATGTAGCCTTTGAAATGCACAATGCAAACGTAATAAGTTACGATTCTAAAAAGCAGAATTTAGATAACGCCTAATAAGCAATTGTAGGCTATGAACCGGTTTAATTAGACCCATAATGTAAGGAATGCTCCGAGTACTATTTTTCTAAATTGATAAAAATTTAAATGTATATGATGTTAAATATGCTAATTAAAACACACATTTAGCCACTGGACGAAATTTGATTTAAAGTGGCTTACAGGTTTGTTATGAAATTCAGCTAATGCCAGTGTACATCTAGTTCCCCTACAGGATGCAAAGCCAGGTGGAGGTAAAGGGGGGTTTTTATGAAAATGCCAACCTGTCTAATATTATCGGTGCCATAGACTACGCATCAAGGCTCCATCAAATGATGCGTTTGCTAATAAGAAAAGAAAGGGCCATCACTCCATCACTGTGCAGGCTTCCGGTGGCCTGGTGGGACCCACGACAGCTTCATTATGCGGGGCAGTTAAGGTGGCACTCATTTCGAGAACGGTGCTGTGAGAGACGGCTGGCTTGTTAAGAATATATTCGTCAAATTGCTCGTCCTTGGCCACCACCTGTAGCTGTGGTGCCTTTGTGTGCAGCTTTGCGGTTCTTCACCTCCAATTTAATGTGATCCTTTTTTTAATTTTATTTTTTACTATTTTTATACTTTGTGACGGGTAATCCTGCATTGACGGCATTCTCCCCTGCCAGGCCTTTTCACTTTATCAGTTCCTGTGACACCGGTACTGATAATCAGCACCGCCATTATTTAGCTTAAAATTTTGTGGTATTTTGAAGAAAAGATCATACTCCTTTTTGAACATTTATTCATGGTTAGCTAGCTATGCCTGCCAGCTTATTAGCTATGACGGTGAATGGGCACATGGATGGACAACACTTTGCTACTTTCAGACCTATACCAGAGACTGTAACTTTTACTCTTTTCCTATAGCATAGCCTACCCTGAACCCATTTCTGGCTTGCTGGCTAAGATAGAGAAACTCTCTCTGCAGCCTCATCAAGTCTGACTGCTGGTAGGGGGGCCGTAGGAATCTTTCACAAGATATTTGGCCATTGTTGTTCTCTCACCTTTTTCTAACTCCGTTTGTGTGCGCCAGGCATCTACATTTTGGCTAATCAACGGAAAATCGCCGCCGCCATGTTCACAAATTTGATGTAGCCTACGTATTTAAATCAGTTTACATGTGCGAAAGTGAACATATGCGGATTGGCTTTGCGTTGACCAAACCATTTTCACAATAGAAATTTGTGAAATGCTGTCGGACTGTTAGATAGGGCCTACATGTGATTAAATTGAGACCTAAATGCTATTGTAGGCATGGAGGCAATTATAACATCTCAGCATGATAATTTAATCTAAAAATGGTCACAGAATTATGCATGCCATTTGTGCTCACGGACCCCCCCCCCCCCTAGGCTCAGGGCCCGGGACAGCAGACCCGCTCCTCCCCCCCGACTTTGGTCCTGCTCACAATACTACAATTTCTTTCCTTTACTGAACATCCGCTAATAAAACTTCGATTTCAATGTCAGAATAATTCTTTTCGATTCATTTTGAATCATTTTGAATTCGAATGCACCTGTAAATGGAATTTGCAACTTCCATATATGGGAATTCATGGGTATGGATTTATGCCAATTGCAAAAAAAGGTGCAAGCACCTGTCATTTATGACGAATTGGAATGTATAAACATACGCAAACGTGAATACGAAAAAAATCTTATTTTTTGTACCAACTTGTTTTGTATGTAAATGTACGCACATATTTAGGAACGTTTCATGAATGAGGCCCACTGTATCTAGACCACAGACCAAATCTATTGTAGAACAACCATGATAAAATGGAACAGGTATTCAAATCTTCCAACTCATAAAGCCATAATTTGTGTTTGCCAGGCCCAGAACCATTCCAAGTAATCACATGTATATATGAAAATTTTAAATAAAAGCACAGAAGCTAGACCTGGAACAAAAGTCAAGCAGAAAAGATACAGTATTGTATTCATGCTACAGGAAAAACAAACACTAAGCAGGTTAATTTTAATAAATCTTACACTTTATTGATTTTCTTTTACTTCTAAAAGGCTATAGGGAAGGAAATACTTCACGTAATCAGACAATTATTTACCACCAAACCTAAACTGTTTCTATTTCAATCTCTGACTCTCTATAAATTTGCCAATGCAATTGCACATTTCTGTACATCAAAGAACCAGTTTAGTCTGTCACAGCACACACACAGACCACTCTTCCAGCAGAGTTTGTACCAACCCAACTGTTTGGCAAGTTTGGCTTGTTCCAAACCATTTAACCCCCTACTCACACTCTCCCAGCAGATGTACTACAAACATAACTTAAAATGAACAGTTCAGGATCTTCCCTAAACAATAAAAACCATGCTCCTTCCTACCCATTCCTTGTCCATTTAGATTTGCTCATGGCAATATTCATCTGCTCAACACCCACCCTGAAAAATGATGAGACTGTGCTTCCTCCCCCTTGGAGACTGGGGAGAAGAGACAACTGAAGGGGGAAAAGAATGGTAAAAACATTTCCCTTACACACAGACATTGTTGAACTGTTATAAAGCTGTCATAGAGCATCTAGAATTTAAGGGGGGAAGAAAGACTAAACCCTGTGTACTATTTTGATTTGTTGCTATTTGGAGATAGAGGAGAGAGGAGGAGGGAGGTAGAAAATGAAAAAGGAAGCTGCACAGCAGGTGTTATTTCTTTGCTTTTCCACCCTTGGCAGAATTTCGAGGAGGAGTGACTGGACGTCCAGATCCCATGCCCCCTCCTCCACCATAGGAGTACAGCTTTTTGTCAGCAGGCTTGAGAATCTGATTGAGAGAGATCATTACAAAGCATCAATACAACATACTACAAGCTAGAAAATGATCAGAGTGATGCTAGATTAACCATGACCATCACCATCACAGAAACCAAACGCCAAGTAAACAAGAACATGCAGAAATATAAACTTAATTGTTCACCCTTGGAAAATGAGTTTGTTGTTTAACCAAATAAATGATAAATATACAAAAGATGAGTAAAAACTACTGAAAAAACAAGTTGCACTATGTCTTTACGAATGAGTGTGTGACCCCCAGAACATATGCATGTAGTGAAGTAACGTGCATTATTACATTACTCAAATCAGATTGAATGCCTTTGCAGAATGGCTCACTCAGAAAGAAAATAAGTCTTATTAGAAAATATGGAAACAAATTAAATGGAAACTTTGTAATGTTAAGCTAACATTTTCATAAGGCAGCACTGTAGCTATGCTTAATCACATCAAAAATAACCCCCACAGGAAACATGCGAGGGATCCAACATGCCTTCAAATTCAAATTACAAAGTAGCCAATGAAGGTAACCGCAAATGCATTTGACAAGGTTCTGGAAAAGCAAATACACTACAAAATAACAACAATTAAATAAATAATAAAACAATTTATAATTATTTTATACAATGTTTTATAGGACATAGCAAACCTAACAGCCCCATGCATGAGCTTATATTAGGATAGATTGTGTGTCGGCTGGGGCACATTGTTACATTATTCAAAATGGAATTAATTTACTTTTGAGTGTGGACCAAATTTAATGATGGAATTAAATTTTCATGGAACCAACTAGCTTCAAAACAGTAAGCCAATATGAGCCAAAAGCATCCCCTAGTTGACATATAGACTGGCACTCACCTGGAAGGAGCACATGAGGGTCTCGTCTACACTCATCATGGCGCCAGCATTGTCAAACTCACCGCAGTAGTTAGGGGCTGAAAACAGTGTTACCAGCTGTCTCTTTGCAAAAAATTCATACCCATCTTCAACCACCTGGGGGACACAGAGGTGGGTAATGTAATTCTGAGACAGATTTCTTGGAATCTAAAGCACATATAAACTCTGATATACAGTATAGGACATGCTAAGGTAGATTATAAAAAATTGTATAACAAAGACAGCCACTGTTATAGTGAAAAACATACCACACAATCCGTGCTTAAGAAGAGGATGCCAGAAAACTGTACATTTCATCTACCCTTGTCCATTCCAAAAGCCCCAGTAGCCTCTGACCTGATGTGCCCTGCAAATGAGGTCCATATCATGTTTGTGCAAGAATTTGGCCACCACGTCAGCTCCAAAGGTGAAGGAAACACCTCGGTCGTTTTCGCCCCAGCCCAGCACATCTTTGTCCGGGTCAGCCCAAAGCAAGTCACACAGCAGGCCCTGATCTGGCACATCTGTTGGACGCATTACTCTGCGGACCTGCTCCATCGACTGCAGGTCTGGAGAGAGGCCTATGGAAAATCCACAATGCAATTCCTTACATACAGAAAATTAAAAAGTGCATTTTATGGTTGTTATAACCGTATTCTGGTTAAAGTATGACCCACAAAACGTTATATGCCAAGTAGGTTGGATACATTTATGTGGGCTGAATAAAACTTGCTTAGTTGATGAAAATTCCATTAACTGAATCTTTCATTGTAAGAGAACTCATGTGAGTAAATTATCCTGCGTAGGTCTCCATAATTCTTCACTAAGTCTTAAATTTCACTTTAATAAGGTGGACTTGAGCTGCATCTTTTTGAGTAATTTTAACAAAATTGCTTGATTTTGTTTAACAATGTGCTAGTAAGCGAAATGCAAGGTTGGGACAAGCTTGTCGCAATTTATAATCGGCACCTTTGTTGCAATTTTGTTCCATTGGTATGGTGGGTTGCAGCTACCAAAGACCTCCAGTTCAGTGCCAGAGGAAAGAAAGGCCTAATTAAACTGTTCCTGATACGTTTGTTGCTGTCTGCCTATCGATAAATAGTGCAGATGCACCCCATTTCAGCTCATTAGTGCAAGTATGCATCACGTCAAAATGAAGCTACCATCAAAACACACAAATTGGATATCACTAATGAAAATGAGTGCAGATGACAAATCAATACTTCATTAATTGCAAGGCAGAAGAAAAACTGACCAAATGTAAAACGATAAAACATCGGGTACCTCCATGGCAACAGAAGATTTTCTCATCGACAATTGCAGCCACTGGCAGGCAGTTAAAGCAGTCTGTGAAGGTCTTCCATAGCTTGATGTTATACCTCCTCTTACCTACAGGCATCAACATAGAGCGGGGGTTTACAGCAAGAAACATTATCTACAAAGCTTTCTGTAAAAGATACTCAGAGAAAGTAGTTCTATTCAGCAATGTGAATGAATACAAATGTATGCCCACCCAAGATTATGAGTACACAGTATGTCCGGAAGGCACATTACATAATACCATGACTAAGGCTGGGTGTTTGTCACAGAAAATATTTTCTAAAGTAACGGAGCATTTTTTTTAAATGTTCATTTATTAAATTAATGAACAGATCTCATACACTGTAGTGGGAAATGATTTAAATAACACGTACAACAGTAACAAGTGCTTGAAGATTCAAAAAAAGTCAACTGGCAGTTGCCAGCTGGGAGGAACAAAGAGCCTACAAGTAAAATGCATTGCTGGGCTGGTTCTTTTAATCGCTTGATTCAATCCATCACAGAAAGAAAGACGATGATTTTTTTGCCTTTAATTTAGCCCTTTTGCACAGACCTCCTAGTGGCCATGGCGCTGGCACCAAGATTTTGCTCAACTCAGATATAAATTTCTCCTGCAACCAAACTATGTGTGGAAACAACAAACTCCGTGGTTTAGCGTTATTAGTACTCGATTTAGATCGTAGCAAGTCCATTGAACAAGCAACCCCCCACCCAGGATTGCCTGCAACTATACCTACCCTTGCGTGACACAGAGGACAATAGCATCTATGTGTGAGTTCATAAATATATATTTTTTTACCTGTAAATTAATGTCAGCAACATGCCACTGCACGTCACTTCACAAATATATAACCAAAAATCAAGTAGATTTCCTCTCCACCACTTTTTCTCATTTCCTTACTGTTGTGTTGCCATTGCCTTAGTCTAAACTGATGTAATTATATAAAATTGATGGCTGCAAACAGGTTTATGTCCTCTCCAAATTAATCCTAAATATATATGAGTAGTAAAGCAGTTAATCCCTTTGCGCAGATGCCTAGTGACCATGGCGCAGCACCAAGATTTTGCTGAACTGAGACATTTGTTGCTCCTGCAGCCAAACTATGAGTGGAAACCACAAACTCCATATTTTATCTTTATTGGTCTACGATTTGTGACAACTCTGCGGAGTTTATGTGTCACTATTGTCCCGTAGCAAGTCCATTTAACAAGCAACCCCCCACCCAGTCTTGCCTGCAACTACCTACCCACACGTGACATAGTAGACAATAGTGTCTATGTGTCAGTTCATAAATATATTTATTCATCATATAAAATTTTAATTCCGTCATAGCAACAAGATAAACCCAACAGTAGCCTGATCGTATGCCCAAAAAGCTGTGAAAATCAAATGCAAAAATAATTATCAATATCTGCTACTAAATATGAAACAACCAATCCTACCATTGGTTTTACGCACAGATATGTCCCTTTTAAAATTCAGTGGTCATTTATTGTCTAGGACAATCAATTTGAGAAATATACAACATTTTATAATGCTATAACCCTATCTGAAACGTCGATGTGTAAAACCCCCCATGTTCTGCAAACCTCTGTCATTCATTACATTTTTTCTGGTTTAATTGATGGCTCTTTTATCCAATATAGGACATTACAACGGTGTTTGCAATGTCTTATTAGATGCTTTGAACAATAAATTACAGCAGGGCGTAAGATAATTTCTAGTTTTATTAGTTTAGTTTTACGCAATCAACTTAGAATGTATTCACTCGCCGAGCCGTATTAGTGGTTTCCTGTTAAAGTTTTTACCAACTCGTCAGCATGGTAAGAGAAAATCCTCGCCTGCTTACATGGATTTTGGGAGTGGGTCAGAAAATACCACAGTTACCAAGATATCATAGCATTGATTCTGTCAGAGAATATGCCTAGTATTACTGCTTGTGATATTTCAAATATGTAGCCTACATTAGTTTTTCCACTCCGCCACAGTGTTGTGCCATATGTTCAATATTATTATTTTACATTCCAAAGTGTAAGCATTCATAGGTGGCTCATGCTTTATGTTTGATTTGCCCTTAACTCCTTTGCGTAGAAGGTGACGCCAGCGGAATCTTTTTGCTCAACTGAGACATTCGTTGCTACTGCAGCCACACTATTAGTGAAAATCACAAACACTGTTTTAAATTTATTGGTAGACGGTTTGTGACGATTTCTGCTGAATACGGAGTTTCTAAGCGTCGCTATTTCCCCGCAGCAAGTCCATTTAACAAGCAACCCCCCACCTAGTCTATACCTACCCATGCGTGACACAGTGGACAATAGTGTCTATGTTTGAGTTCATAAATATATATATTCATCATACGAAATTAGAATAACGTCATAGCAACGAGATAAACCCAAAAATAGCCTGATCGTATGCCAGAAAAGCCGTGAAAAGCCCTGCTCACTCAAATGCAAAATAAACTGTGAAAGTACTGTCTCATTCTACCATGTATTCTACTAGCAATATATGATACTAAATATGAAATAAATATACGATCCTACCATTGGTTTTACACAGATATGTTCCTTTCAAAATTCAGTGGTCATTTATTGTCTGGTACAATCGGTTTGAGAAATATACAACACTTTTTACTGCTATTACACTATCTGAAACGTTGACGCGTAATACCCCCATGCCCTGTAAGCCTGTCTCATTCATTACAGTTCATTCTGGTTCAATTGTCGGCTTTTTTATCCAATAGAGTACATTATAAACTTAGCAACGGTATATTCCAAGTCTTTTTGGGTGCTTTTAACAATTTACTACACCCCACCATAACGGCAGTTTTCGTTTTAATGGTCTAGTATTACGCAAGCTCTAAAGAATACGCATTTAGGAGGGGAGTTATGTAAGTAATTTTGCGTCTAAAATACCGGTCTCACTGGCTACATATGTACGTTCGTGTTTCCACTCGAGCACTGTCTTTCCAATATGTTTGATAGCCCTATTGTTATTTTCGCATTTTGAGTGCATTTCACATACTGTAGTGCAATCGTTAAATGTATTTTTGATGTAGGCTACTGATGTTCATTGAAGATATTTGGCAGCATTTTGCAGATGGTGGAATACTATTTTATGTTCATGTTATCGTACATAATATAGGCTATGGCGTATATTAGGGGTGTCACGATTCTCCAAATCCGCGATTCGATTTGACTTTCGATTTTAAGGTCACGATTCGATTTTCGATTTTTTTCCAGCACTATTTTTTTTTCCCAGCACTATAGTCTAACTAATGGCTATGCCATTGTTAGACTATCGAGTCTTGATTTGTAAAGAAAAATACTTGTTTCTCAATAAGTAACTTTTATTTGAATAATAACAATTATAAATAATAACAAAAATATGATAATATTTAAACACACCTAAACAGTTAAGAGCTTTATCAAAACTAGACTGCATTTACCACGCTATTAACAATTTACACATTGGTTTTATGCCCCGACAACGGTCATTTACATTTTCAAATTCTTCTTTAAAAAGATGAGCGTGTTCACATTCTTTGAACAGTTAAGAGCTTTAACAAACTAATATCTGAAATAATAAACAGTTGAACATGTACCACACTATTAACTATTTACACATTTTTTTTCATGCCCTGACAACTGTCATTTACATTTTCAAATCCTAAATGAGAATGGAAGAGTTGCCTGTGTCAATGTTTTTTTCCCAGTCAAATCTATTTCTTTGTGATGCCTGCGAATGTGTCCTGCCATATTTGACGTGTTGCCTGAGGTGGCGTATGGTACTCGCGTGTAGCATAGCCGACAAACTGTCGTTTTTTTTGTCAATGACGCGTTCGTTGTTTATATAACTCACGGGGAAGGCAAAATGTTGCCACACCGGTGACTTGAGGGAAGCAGGAGGATTTTCCAGTTCTGTTTCTCCATCTCCGACTCCGGCAGTGGCCATGGTGTGTCGAAAAGTAATGCAGGCTACCGGTAAGCTAACGTTAACTAGCAGCTGTGTCTTCTTTGAAATATCGTTGTTTTTTTTTCTTCGGACGCACGCCTGCGTGGACGAACAAAATGCAGTGGAAGAAGTCAAGTTTCGTTTTGTCGGAAACGCTTACATTAGAGATGGCCAAGTAGGCTACTTTTTTTAACATTTTACCCATCACATGAAAGGCTAAGAAGAGCGCGCGGGGGGGCGGGGGTGGAGAGAAAAAAAAAACTGGGAGAATCGCGAACCAGCTTGTGATTTCGAAGTTCGAAATCTAACGCTCATTTCGATCGATTTCGAATCGGTATCGTGACACCCCTAGCGTATATACATATCTCTTAGGGCATGACAAATGCTCATTCCAATTTACTGTGCGCTGATATGTGGTAGATTAAGGTAAAATTTCCTTGGAGTCATTATGAATAGGAAAATTTAAAAAATAAAAAGAAACTACAGAAAAATGCAATCCCAGGACAAAAGTATACATACTGTAGAGTACAGGGACAAGTGATGTTTTATTGAGGTACAAGAGTGAATGATTAGGCAACATATTTAGGTGTATGTAACACTGTGATATCAATGTTTTTATTTTAAGCCATCAGAAGGAGCAAATGTATACGCTTTATAATGGACAAAACTAATTTTATTCATTTTATGACATGTTTTGCATAGGGGTTTTGGACCCATAGATATCTACCCCCTATACTGATGAAAATATAGTAATTCCCACTTGAAAATTATATAGCAAGTCAAAACTGTTGATTTCTAGTTTAATATATCATAATTTGTATCTATTTATAGCAGTGCACAATTTAGCCATTTGGATAGATTTGGAGACACTGAAGAAAATCTTTTTTTTTTTCTCCAAAGTTTCTTTGCATTTGTGGCACTTTATTTTGACTTAAATTATGAAAATAAACAAAATCTAAGTTTGTATTGTAAAAGGTACACCTGTCTTGTTTCATTTAAGCCATTTACCAAGTTTATGTGATGCTCACACCTGGAGTTATAAAGCCTTAAACAGAGCACCCCCTAAATGGGTGAAATTTGCCATCTGCGCCAAGGGGTTAAGCTAGATCGATTTGCCAGCATTTTCCTGATGGTGGAATATTATTTTATTTATACAACAATGAGATCCGAACGAGTAACGCGATTGGCCGAGATGCATTCCACCAGTGCTGGTATTTAGCATAACCGCAGTGCCAGTGTGTAGACACGTTCTATAGAGCATTGCCTAGGAAGCATAAACAACAACAATAGCAACAGGGTGCTAGCAATTTGGCAAATCCGAAATAAAGAATTGGTTAATCAAAAGTTATTGTTTCAATATTTTTTCATTAGTTGCTAAATGTTTATTGTAACATTGTCGTATAAAAGCAATAGATCACTTGGTTTGTGCTTTATTGGATATAAGCACTGTTGAGTGTACAGTGTTTCCCCTACCATTATCTTGGCCGGGCGGCCCGCCCGGCCAAACTCACGTGCCGCCCGGCTTGGACAAGAGGGAAAATAAATAATTTTAATGAAAAAAATAAATAATTTATATTATTCTTTTTTTTTAATATATAATCTTTTATTCTTTTTTTTATGTAGCTGCAATATTTCCCTTACCGCAGAATGCGGGAATGATCAAAATAGCATCTGGAAAAACCCTTGCCAAAACATCTTCGGTTTCCGGTTAGGCCTAATTAAAATTTTCAATGGCAGCGCTGATATTATGAGGGTGTAATTATAGTTTCCGCCTCTACGCAAAATGGCGCACTTTCACCGCCCGGCCTGAAAAAAAAGGGGAAACACTGGTGTATGTTGCTGCGACTTCAAAGCAGTGCTTATATTTCCAATAATGTACTCCCTCTCGTGGTCTATTGCTTAATTATACCATGGCTTGGATAAATAGACTACTCGATTCTGATTGGTTAACAGCCGTGGTTTATATGCTTGTATATGCCTGGTCATCCAGGTCAGGTTTGATCACCGTTCTAAATTCATGCGCTGCCAGGCCAGCTACACAACCCATGGATGGGAATGGAAAGCTATTGCTCCATAACCAAGTCCAAAACGTTCAAGAAAATAAGTGGAATAAAGTGAATTAAGTAAAATAAGCAGAATGTAGCTACTTTCTTTCCCTCTGAAACTAACGTTACAGGACGGCAAACATAGGCTACTCCACCTCGTAGGCTGTAAAAAGTAACTAGACTACTGCATAGCTGGGCTATGAAACTTTTGCCATTGTTTTTAAGATAATGCCAATGCAATAGGCCTACGTGGCTAGGTAACTATATAGGCCTAGTTACATTATCACGGAGTTAGCGAAGCAGTTTGGTGTTTATACGTGCATTGTTTAATCTTTTTTCACTGCGAGCCATAGAATTGTCTAGAATGAAGAGACTAATGTTAACTTAGTAACCGTAGCAACAGCTTTACAGCTGATTTATAAAACCGGTAAATAACATTAAATCTGCAGATAAAAAGTTTGTGTTCGACAAATATCTTAGTTACAACAACTTTAATCTAGCAAATAATGTTTGTGGTATTTATTCACTTTGGAAATACAAACTTATAATTTACCTGTAAGTTAATGTCAGCAACATGCCGACTGGTTGTGAATGCACGTCACTTCACAAAGCACGTTAATCTGTATATGCCAGTGGTTCCCAACCTTTTTTCCTTGGAGCCCCCCCCTACTTATATCTAAAAAAAGCTGAGCCCCCCTCCCTCAGCCCACACACACACACAGCAAAAGAATAAGTGATTCATTCCAAATCTTTAGTCAAAAATTAACATCAATCATAATTGTTTCCATTCTTAGAACCTTTACCTTTGGAAAACGACTCTTTTCTAGTATAAGAGAAACCCAACAGAGTAGGCCTATACACACACGTCCATACCAAAAAAATAATAATCATTCATTATCAGCGTAATAAGTGATTAATCAGCACCTATACATATAGCTCTGTCCTAGATCTCCCTCAGACCAATTAACTAAAACAGGGGCAGTTTGTTGCATATCCACATGCACATCATGTGAACACTGGTTTTGACAGAGCTATACAGTATGTGTTAATTTGGCTCTAACAGTAACAATAACAATCAAGCACATGCACATCAGTCCAATAACTTCTTCCTTACATTTTTTTTAAACTCCGTTTCATCCTGTTCATTCATAAACTAATGGTCACCTTGGGCTTGCAGACCTCTGACCAGGGATGGAATGTCCAGTGTGATGCTAGTGACAGCCAGCCTAAAGTACTGGTGGACATCAAGCCTGTTACGGGCCTTTGTTTTTAAGGGCGCTGAAGGCGGTCTCAGACAGATACGTAGTGCTGAATGGGAGAATAACCCTTGTAACTGTGTGTTTGGCCAGTCTGGGTGCAACAGCATATCCTTTGACTATCCAAAACATTTTGTATCCGTTCTCCTGAAGATTTTTCTTTGACACCGAATCGGCTTGAAGGTCAGCAAGCTCATCTTCACAGCCAAGGTATTCCACGTCCTCGAGGCTGGAAATGTAGGGGTCAATCACCCACGATTCCTTTGATAAGTACTCCTCAACATCGACAAAACGGGACTTAATTTCCTCCCGGAGCAAGTTCATGTGCCGGGTAAACTCAGTGCGTAAAGACGCACGCACGGTGACACCAGATTGTTTCATCAGCAGCGGAAATTGTTGTAGCTCCCCTTTCGATATTTTCCCAGCTCTGTATTCCAGAGCGTCTTTGCACAGCATGACGTTCGATTCAGGGCCCTGCATCCGCTTGTTTGTCTCATTGTAGAGAGTGACTGTCAGCTAGGTATGCCGTTTTGATCCAAAACACATCAGTCAGCTGTTCGCACAGTGGTCGATTGTGGTCTTGCAAGAATTCCTTTATTTTTTCCTGCAGTTCCATAAAACGCACAAGCACTTGTCCACACGACAACCAGCGTACCTCTGTGTGTAACAGCAGTGTTTGATGCGCTTCATCCTCACACAGCTGGGCAAACAGTCTCTTGTTAGTTGGGCGAGCCTTAATGAAGTTTACAACTTTAACAACAGTTGCCAGGGTGTTACTAAGTTTTTTTACTGGCCAATGCTTGGCAATGTAGCATGCAGTGGAAAATTGTGCACCCCGGGGCTTTTTCCTTCAGTCGGCTGTTAAATCCCTTATTTTTGCCCATCATCGCTGCAGCCCCGTCAGTGCAGCATGCAAGAAGATTCTCGTAGGGCAGATTGTTGGATGAGAGGTAAGAGTCCACAACCATAAAAATATCTTGGCCTGTTGTTGTTGTGGCTAGATTGGTAGACATAAGAATGTCTTGTTTCAAGTCATCACCGTGAATATATTGCACATAAACGATGAGCACGGACTCGTCTGACACTGTTGTCGTTTCATCTAACTGAATGGCAAAGGGAACATTCCTAAGCTTCTCGTGCAGCTGGTTTTGACAAATCTCCAGCCATTTCATCAATTCTGTCTTTGACAGTGTTGTCAGAGAGTGGGACGGTTTTCACTTTATCCACCACCTGTGGACCACACAGTCTCTCTACAATTTTCAGGCAGGCGGGTGTGATTAGCTGCTCTCCAATACTGTGCAGCTTTTTAGCCTTGGCAATTAATAGCGAAGACTCAAATGACGCCTCCGTGGCTCTGTGTAAATCGCTGCCTGCTCTTTCAAATGCTTTTCTGATGTCTGGATCTTTTTGATAGTGCCAACTGCTTTTTCCTCTCAAAAAATTCCTGACCTTCAGCAATAGCCTCCTGGTGTTTTGTTTCCTGGTGTCGTTTCATTTTGCTTGGCTTCATGCTGTCATTAGCTAGCTTCTCGCCACAAATAACACATTCTGGCCGAGAACTGTCCTGTCCTTCAATAAAACCAAAGGTAAGCTAACTCTTGTGATGTACTTTCCTTTTTGATACTAATGAGTCATAAGCACTTTTACGTTTCTCAGACATGTTGTTTCATTCATGAAATAGTAATGCTCTGACTACAGGAAAAACGAGGATGAGCTAGCTAGCTGACCTGACGAAACTGATTGAGAGCACAGGTCACAGAGGTTGAGAGGTCACAGAGGTTTGGCCTACTACGTAGCCTACTATTTTTGAGTGAGGACCAAAAAATGTATCTTTTTAAATAGTTTTATATACAGACTTGTGTATAAATTATCCAGTAAGTGTGTTATGATTTTATTTAACATGTGCAAATCAAATTTATTTTTGACAACCTCAGAGCAGACAAAGCCTCGGCAAGCCCCCTGTGATTTTTGGCACCCCCTAGAGGGAGACGCGGACCCCAGGTTGGGAACCAGTGGTATAGGCTATATACGTATAGAACTTTTTAATCGAGCAAAATTTCTTAGATAATTTCTTAGACATCTAAATTTCTTAGATGTTCCCATGCATATCATGATGCAAATCTGAAATGTACTTCCTTAGCGTAGTTAGGCTATTTAAAATAGGCTACGCTGCGTGACGAAACCATTTTAAAAAGGCAAGACAGAGAGAGGGAGGTAATGTTACATCTGATTGAGTTATGGTTTCATACAATTTTCTTAAATCATGTAATGACAAAAATAACCAAAATTGGTGGCAATTGTATGGTATAAAAACGAGAAGGAACCATTTTCTTCCTAAATAGAATTAATATTTTTCCGAACTAACGACGAGATGTTTTTGCATAACAATGGACTAAATGGAACTAGTAACAAGCAATAGAATTAACAACGAGAGGTTTTCGGTCCAAAAAGAACTACCAACCAGAGTTTTCCTTGACAACGCAAAAACAACATGCCAAAAGGGCCGTGGAAGGATATTTCAATTTCAGCTGATTAAGTCAATAAAAATCTATATATATATAATGTAACTACATATAATCATTGTTGGCAACCATGGTATAAGTGCAATAATGACAGATGAGCTGGGCATTATACAGTTTGAATGCCCTTCGCGGAGGGCATATGACCCTAAGATTTTGCACACTTATGGACAGAGTTTATGATCCTGGAAATGCATAGTTTTACCTGTATCACATATGTAGCTCTCAGTATTTCACTGCAAACTAAAACCCTTTTTTTTCTTACTTTCTTTGCATTTTTCCAAAGTTTCTTTGCATTTGTGGCACTTTATTTTGACATAAATTATGAAAAACGAATCTAAGTTAGCATTGTAAATGGTACAACTGTCTCGTTTCATTTAAGCCATTTACCAAGTTTCTGTGATGCTCACACCTGGAGTTATAAAGCCTTAAATAGAACACCCCCTAAATAGGTGAGAATAGACCAAATTTGGCATCTGTACAAAGGGGATAACAGAATGTTGTTAAAATCAGAGCATGCTCAAATTACATTACTAAAATAATAAGAGGGTTAAACGTGCGTCCGTTTTTACTTATTTAAAGTTTGTTTTGTACATGTTGTACATTACGATGTTTGAATCTTTGATGGAGCACCTTTTGTCACTAACAATGTTAACTTAACAACACTGTTGACAGCGGCCGTCAAACATCTGATTGTAACAACTGACAAGGAAAGGAATCGAGACCAGCGCATTCCAGAATCTGAATAAATAGTTGCACTTTGTTTCTCCCAGCATTTGGCAATATGATTAAAATGCATAAGTCTATACAAATAACACCGTATGCTATGGCAAAAAAAAGGGCAAAAGGTTGACATTTACTACAGGGTGTCTGCAGGTATCAAGAAGTTAATTTTAAGACTTTTTAAGACATTTTTAATGCCACCTAGAATGAAATTTAAGACCAAACTTGCAACAAAAATAAACATGAAAAGTGTATACACTCTTCGCAACTGAGTATGTAATATTGTCAAGAATGAAGTTAGCAGAAGTGGTTCTAGTATTCCACAAACCACCGGATGCTCTTGAAAGGGAGCAGTACGCCTAACTGGAGAAGACAATGGGCGATATTTTCAGGCTCTTACTCCAGTGCGCTAAGACAGGCGGTGTAGCAAAAATGTGTAATGGAATGGAATGCTCTGTGTCTACTGCATGTGTACTGCATTCAATTCCATGCCACATTTTCGCCACACCACCTGTCTTAGTGCACAGCGCACTGGAGTAAGAGCCTGAAAACAGCACCCACTGGGCCTCAGCACCCAATTGGGCCTCATTCAAGTACAAATTTGATCGTAAATGGGAACATAAATGTGTAGATTAGATTTACAATTAATTTACATCGAGGTCAAACTTTTGATGAATGCAGTTCTAAATCAACATTGAGGAAAAACGACACTAATTACTTGAGTTTAAGGACATTTGTCCAAATGTTTATTACAGTGAAATAGGGGTCGGTGTGGCTACAGAGCCTGTGGGGTGGGATCAGGTTTCAGCGGAGGGTTTGTAGCTAGATAGCTACTGCAATGGCGGAGGTGAAGAAGCTCAGTGAAGTGAAATGACAAGCCGACAGGGCTCGTTCAAAAACCAGAATCGGAATTGCTTTTCCTCGATGGCAACAGCTGAAGTTCAGCAAGGGGATGAAGAGTGATGTGGAGTTGGCGTGTTTTCTGTTGGACCTGTAAGTAACGTTACCTCTAGCTATGCAGCTAGCTATGGTGACTGGGCGGGGGTTGGATATATGATTGTAATATGAAGCTGAAAATAGATATTAAACCATTAGACAACAAAGCAAGCATTTTATAAACCCACTCTCTGTCCTAAAGGTCACACTGTTAAAGGAAGTGCTCCCGTTTAATGAATCAATCGCTAGGCCTAGGCTACATTATCCTCAAACATCAAATGGCACGGAAAAAAATTATGCCCTTCTTTGGACAACGAAGAATAATTCTCCTTCATCCCAGGAAAGTGGTTATTGGTGTGTAAGGACTGTACACGTACACACTGTGGTCAGTTCAATCCTGACTTGACAGGGCAAATACAAGAAGAGATGTTCGAATTTGCGGCAACACGAGTGTGGGCTGTAACTCCAAATAAGCGCTGCAAAGAAAACCCGTTCATGACGCCAAAACAGCTAAAATAAACTGCGCGGTCAATGAAAAATAGCTTTGCACACTGACGAATTTCGCGAGATAATCAGCTATACAATAAAAAAAGAATCGCCACTACCTTCAGCTGCCAATGAGTGATCCCTGTAACAAATAAACATTAAAAGACTAAGAGCAGGATAAAGAACAGGAAAGTACCGAAATTGGTTTAAAA
Organism: Synaphobranchus kaupii; assembly: GCA_029718625.1. Lineage (NCBI taxonomy): Eukaryota > Metazoa > Chordata > Actinopteri > Anguilliformes > Synaphobranchidae > Synaphobranchus > Synaphobranchus kaupii. Next base: position 51,589,881 of record CM056379.1, read on the forward strand.
CGCATAAATCTGGGATCGTATAATTGTGCAGAACGGAGCAATTGGAGTCTGCTGGCGTGCTCTTGAATATTGTTCGCTTTGCATATGGGATTCTACCGCCCTGAATCCCATTGTGCCAAGCTTGAAACATTTGCGACATATACTGCATCGGGCTTCGGATACATTACTGGGCACGGGTTTTAACCATGTTATGGGTTTTAACCATGAGTATTCGCTTTTCTCAAGCCATTTATCGTTAAACTTGCATTTACCCATGAATCAGTTAGTTTGCTAGCTTGGCTATTACATAGAACTTAGATTGTTACCTCACTTGACTGAATCCGAAGCAGAAATTTAGCAGAAAGTAATCTTGTCAGAATCGCTCCTACTGACAGTAGCCTACTACTGTGGAACAGTTTAGATTGCTTGGTAACGTAGAAGCACCCGCGAACTCTTGCGGTCACGTGACTTCACCTAAAAAGGATCCTTGCGTATTTTTTTAAAAAAAATCCAGTTTCTATCGTATTTGGTTTTCTTTCAGTTTATCATTTGGCAAAACTCAATCACACCGTATAGTGAGATTGGGAACACATCGCCTCAAAAAATATTTAAGACCTTTCAAAAACGAATTTAATACAATTTAATACATTTTAAGGCCTTTTTTTAATAAATATGAATTTAAGACTATTTAAGACTTTTTAATGACCCGCGGACACCCTGTACTACCCAAAACTGCCGAACGCACTAAAAACGGGAAATTGCGGAAACGGCAAAAAACGGGGAAAGAAAAAAAGGGCTACATTTTTTATATATGGGTCATTTCATATCAATTCTGGGAGAAGTTGGCACCTGACCCCCGCAAAATAACCAGATTTTTTGGTGCATGAACTATAATCTATTTAATGAAGCTATACAAAATTTTAACTTTATACTATGAATATCTTGTGAGTTATGGCCCCTTGAAGTACCTAGGGGTAGCTCAAATTCTGATGCTTTTTATTTCACATTACATTGAACATGATTTTTCAGCCCTCATAGCTTCATAACTAAAAGTGTTAGCCACATTAAATTTTCAGGGCTCAAAGACACATTGGAGTTTTGTTCAAAACAATCAGATCTATTTTACATGCATTACACTTCTCACAACCTCAAGCCAAAATCTCAATTCTGTTCATTTTTTCTACAACCAACTTTGGCCACCAATATCACAGGTTTTATCATAGTATCAATGTTCAAACTGCACCAGTTTAATGTCTGTGGCCTAGACTAATACAAAGAGGCATTGGCAGCATGTACACAATCTTTTTTCTGAGAATCTGTTGTAGAAATCTTGAAAAATGATTGGTAAAATCAAATTGCACCACGTGAAAGTGCTTGTTTTTCCCTACATTTTGATATCAGACTCAACCTCTAGCCATGATTCATTCTATTTCAAAATAAAGGTGAAACAAGGCATATGTAAAAATTTTGCATAGCTTCATGAAACAGACTATAGTTCATGTAGAAAATTCTGAGGGGGTCAGGTGAGAAGCATTGATTGATTTTATATGGAATGACCCTCGTATATATATTTTTGTATTTATTTTTTTATTTTTTATAAATCACAGAATCAGTGATCTGGGACCTCCGTGACAAACATCCAGCCTTAACCATGACTAATTTGCACAATGCATGCAACACTGTGCTGGCACCACCCCATACCAACTTGACTTACATTCATCATAGAAGCCGTAGATACGGTTGATAGAGGCACATTCGTGGTTGCCCCTCAGGAGGAAGAAGTTCTCAGGGTACTTGACTTTGTAAGCCAGAAGAAGGCATATAGTTTCCAGGGACTGTTTGCCTCTGTCCACATAGTCCCCAAGGAAAAGATAGTTGCTCTCAGGAGGGAAACCGCCATACTCAAAGAGCCGTAAGAGGTCATAGTACTGACCATGGACATCACCTGTGGTGTAATAGTCAATTGTCAATATCAGCATCTACTTGTAGTTAAAATGCTGAACGGTGATCTAACACATTTTCATATTTTACATTAAGTATGATCAGATTAAGTAACTGGAAGGGCCTCCATTATGCAGACCGATAACCCAGCTGGAAAATATTGTATAACAACTACTACTAACAGTGGCCTTCAATTCAATCAATAGGACTTACCACAGATCTTGAGAGGAGCCTCAAGTTCGAGCAGGATTGGCTGGCTGAGGAATATCTCCCGGGATTTCAAGCAAAGGCCGCGAATTTCATTCTCTGTCAGCTGCACATTCTTGCCTAGCCGGGAACCTTTCACTGGACAGGGATGTATAATACATCTGAGTGAGGGGGAGGGGGGGGGGTTTCAAAAGATTCTTACCACATTGTATGATCTGATGTATACAACCAAAAAACTGCACTGTCAAATACTAATTTGCATCTTTAACCCTACGATTAAATAAGTGGCAATAATTCGTTTTTTGTGAGAATGACAAAGATCTTCAATAAACCATTGAATTATTGCAATATTGTATCTCGTTGATTAGAACTATTACTGAAATTATCAACAATTAGTCCAAAAATTAAGAATGAACACTTGAAAGTATCCCTTTAAAAAAAAGCAGCAATATAATAGTACTACAAAAGCAGTATTGTACACTCTAATTAAATTATGTAATAACAGTAATTAATGTACAGATATGAGCGAGAAAACACACAGCTTACAGATCAAAACTACCTCTGTTAACACAAGTTGGGGCTTAGCATTGTCAAATGGTGTCATTCGAAAATCCACACATAGTAGGCTACAGAGGGGGGGTGTAAAGATTAACTGATTCACATTGGGAAACCGAATAAGGCATGCGTTTTACTCGCGGTCATTGTCTATTCGCGAAAACATAGACTAGAGGAGCAAAGAAAAAAGAAAAAAAAAGGTCTTGAAGACCGTTGCGCAGCTGCTCCACTTCAGCCCCTTGTGGAAATACACATATGAACTAGAATGCAAAGGTTATGAATAAACTTTTGTGTGGTTGCTTGAGCAGTTGTTTAGCAGTTTGTTTATGAGATTAAAAAGTTAGAGAGCTGTAGCACCTTAACTTTGGCAGTGTAACCTTATGCAAGCGCGGAGCTAAAGGGGTTGCCAGGGCATTGACTACCCCGGAAATATTATTGACCAGCCTGTCTTTTTTATCTAGGGATGTGAAAAAAAATAAAAATCTCTACACGTTTACTGGGGGCAATTTCAAACGTACACGTGTACACGTGTACACGTTTTATGATATATACCGTTAATAATTTGATCGATCGACCATTTCAAATTTAACGATCAAATTTAACTATTTGCGGTCTCATCTTAATTGTGTCAATGGGAGCTGTTGTTGAAATGCAATCATTAAGTTAAACACAAGGGGGCGCACGCACTGCAATTAGGAAAGAGGTTATTAACTTTACACAGAAGAAGACTCACTCGACCATGAAGCACGCTACTTATGCGTGCCTGGGACATCGGTCCCATCGGAACGCGTATTTTCAGCAGTTGGTCTCGCTGTAAACCGACTGCGCACAACTCACCCCTGATAACGTAAACATGCTTATATTCTTAAATAAAAATCAGCAGGCCTAGGTATTTACTGCACTTATGCAGTTTAAGTTTTAAACTGAGGCCTGAGCTGTCGTAGTTTGTCGTAGCTTTCTCATTTCAAGAGGGAACCTATTATAGCGCTGTTTTCAAAAACGTTATTTATCTTTATTTATCTATTTCATAAACATTTTGCAAATTTAAGTTTTTAATTAAGGCTCATCTTATTTTTGTATGTGTCATAGACGTACGTGTTAGTCACTGATTCGCCTCGGAAGAGTGAGCGCAATTTCCGTGCCTTATTAAAATATCATACTTAAACAAAACAGCGTTCATAATTATATTTGTGTTATGCTATGAAACAGGCGTATTTCTCAAATGTTTCAATAAAGCTTTGATTGAGGAAAAAAACATGCATTTTGTATTTTCTATGTCATAAGCTATTTTTAGCTGTTTTGTTATCGATTGATCGATTGATTGTTCATTAACGTTGACGACTATCGATCAAGGAAATTCCGTAGAATTTGCAACCCTAATATATACATATATTTTTTAACGACAGCAGCTAGTATGTAAAAATATTCAATAGGCAGGCATATTTTGCTGTTTGGATGATGAATAGAAGATATAAGAACACATCTGAATATAAAACTAATTAATTACGTTTTGTTTTTGAAAAACATGAAAGCACATTACAGGCAGCAGCAAATAATGCAATGAAGCAGGGTAATTTTGTTCCGCTCCTCTCCCCCCTCCCCCCGACATACAAATCACGTCTATTTTGTAGTGTTCCTCCGGTTCTTGTACATTGTTGCAAACTTGAGTCAGTCAAAAACATACAATGTATCGGTTTCTGTGCTTGAATTGGGAGCTGGCTAATTGATACAGTGTCATACAGTTTTGAAAATCCCGCTCTGTCGGCTTTTGAGTGCAGCAGCACAGCATTAACTTATTGGGGCACCACGAACCAAAAAGGCAATGATATCGCCTATTGAAATAATAAATATACACATTGCTCTGTTTGGTAATCTCCCTCAATTTTGTAGAAAAACTGCCACAAAGAGCTTCGCTGTGTCTGCATTTTGACGTTCGCCGTGTTTAGTGAGTCGGTGTTGATGATGTCAGAGTGAATTTACGAGCGCGCGCGCACACATTGGCTGGTTAACATGATTAACTAACGTGATTGTTTTGAAAGACGCTTGGTATTTAGTAGGTAAGTATTTATTTCCCCATTTATGACAACGATTGTAGGTTAGGCTACAGTTTGTTATGAATGTATTTTTTGTGTAAAAAAATAATAAATTATCAATAATAATAATATGTTTTTTGCATAGGGATTTTTTCTAAACATTTATGATTCAAACTTTGTGTAGGCTACAAGTTCACATCCCTACTTGTATCACATTTCAGAATGTTGAGGGACAAATGGCTAGATTATCAAACATGTTTGAAATTGTTTCGGGACTCCTACGACGTTAGAATTTTTTTTCCTGTTCTTAGGACCCGCTATTGTCTTACGACCAACCGATCGCGGGTTAACTTGCATGTCTTTATAAAAATAAAAAAATAAATTACTTTTTTTTTTAAAGGGCCGTACCACCGCACCCCGCGGCAATGAGCCACATACACAACCACGGTGGGAACATTTCAAACCGCGACAGCCCTACTTTATAATCACTTTGAACGCCACTGACCGGCATCTCAACCGCATCAGCAAGACACCAGTCAAGGCGTCAGTGGGAAACAACGTTGTCTGGGGCAAGTTTAACTATCTATCCAGTATCCACTAGCTACATCGATATGAATGTACCCCACCCGACTGTGATACGTAATGTTATGTCAATTATATTAAGAGAAAGCAACAGAAAAATGGTTACAAACACTTTGATAAATAGCCGCACCCTGTCGTTATTTTTGTAATGTTAACTTGGCCCCTGTCATAATGTTAACGTTACATTATATCCGTATTATATTATATACACGTTAAGGCCGCCTTATCAGTGTCCTCGCTGATAACTGACAGGCTACATTTACGAAAAAAAGGTTAACGTATGTATCTAGTTAGCTAACGTTAGCTAGGTAGCTAACATTATTACCAGCAGCAGTCCTGAGTAGAGAGGAGATGAGGATGAGGTGAAGAGCAGCTGAGAGGATTGGAGAGAAAAGGAGTGAAGGAGAGAGGAGTGGAGTGGAGAGGGAAGGAGTGAAGAAGACCGGAGAAAAGGAGTGAAGAGGAACCAGGAGGAGATGACAATGGAGAAAGGAGATGGAAAAAAGAAGTGGAGATGGGAGAAAATGAGTGGCGAGAAGAGAAGCCCAAAGGAAAGGAGTGGAGAGAAGAGAAAAGGATTGGAGAGAAGAGAAGACAGGAGGAAATGAGTGGAGAAAGGAGAGGAGAGAAGACAGGAGGAAAGGAGTGGAGAAAGGAGAAAAGGAGTAGAGAGAAGAGAAGACTGGAGGAAAGGAATGGAGAGGATTGGTTTACAAGCAATAGATGGTGAGTAATCTTCAATCAATCAAGCATTCAAACTTTATCTAAACTCCTCAAAAAAAGTTCGGAAACGTTATTTCGGTCGATTATTCCTCCCCTTTAATAATACCAATTGGTATTGTATTTTATATTGCTGGAAAGCCTGATTAGTCACCTTTACAACGAGGTACAACTTGTAAGGATCATGCATTCGTGGAATGAGCAACACAGCTAACCGTGTGGGTAGCGGCCCAAAAAAATGTGCCAAAATCCCCTGCAATATTCTTCTGTTGGTATTCACTCTCGTTTTGAGTTGCTTGGTGGATTGGATGATTGCACTCTCCCACAGTAATAAGGAAAAAACAACATATATTGGCCATTTTTACACTTTATTCATTTTACACTGTCAGGGACCTCAGTAATAATAATAATAATAATGCATGGCATTTATATAGCGCCTTTCTAGATACTCAAAGCGCTTTACAATGATGAGGGGGAAACTCGCCTCTACCACCACCAATGTGTAGCACCCACCTGGGTGATGCAACGGCAGCCATTTTGCCCCAGTATGCTCACCACACATCAGCTGTGGAGGGGGAAAGAATAAATTTATTTTTTTTGGCAATTAAACTGGGGGATGATTAGGTGGCAGATTGAATGAGCCTGGGTTGGGAGTTTAGCCAGGACACCGGGGAAACCCCTACTCTTTACGATAAGTGTCATGGGATCTTTAATGACCACAGTGAGTCAGGACCTCGGTTTAACGTCTCATCCGAAAGACGGCATCTCCTACAGCACAGTGTCCCCATCACTGCACTGGGGCATTGGGGTTTATTTGACCAGAGGGAAGACTGCCCCCTACTGGCCCACCAACACCACTTCCACTAGCCACAGTAGCGTGTGGAAGATCCATACGCAGTCACAACAGCTTGGCACCTCCTCCTCATGCTGGTCACCAGCCTGGTCACACACTGCTGTGGGATGGCATCCCATTCCTCAACCAGGATTTGCCGCAAGTCAACCAACATGGTTGCGTTGGTCACTCTGGCACGTACAGCACGCCCAAGCTGATCCCACAGGTGTTCAATTGGGTTGAGGTCTGGACTCACGGCAGGCCATTCCATCCTCTCCACTCCCAAATTCTGGAGGTACTCTGTGATGATCCTGGCTCTGTGGGGGCGAGCGTTGTCATCCTGGAGGATGGAGTTAGGTCCCAGATTCTGGAGATATGGGATCGCCACTGGCTCCAGAATCTCATTCCGATATCTCACTGCATTGAGATTGCCTTCAATGATGACAAGTTCTGTTTTGCCTGTGAGAGAGATACCGCCCCACACCATGACACTGCCCCCATTGAAAGGTGTTACACGATCTGTGCAGCAATCTGCATAGCGTTCTCCACGCCGTCTCCATACTTTGATCCTGCCATCCAACTTCCGCAGACAGAACCTTGATTCATCACTGAACATGACGTTGCCCCACATTCTTAGGTTCCACTGTCGGTGCTGTCGACACCAGCGCAAACGGGCCTGACGGTGAAGGGCAGTCATTGCAGGCTTCCTGGCAGCCTTATAAGCACGAAGACCGGCCATGTGCAGTCTGTTCCTCACCGTCTGATCAGAGATCTGTCTGTGGTACCGTTGTGCAAATCTTGCCTGTAAATCTCTGGAAGAAAGCCTACGGTTCCTCAGTGAAGCAAGGGTGAGGAACCGGTCTTCTTGGGGTTTTGTCTTCCTGGGACGGCCACTTCGTGGTCTGTCTTTGACTTCACCAGTCTCACGGAACTTGGTCCTAAGTTTGGAAATGGTACCAGGGCTGACACCAAATAATGCTGCCACACCAGCTTCCACTTGCCCTATTGCACGGGCCTTATCCTGAAGGGACAAACGTGGCATGTTTATGCTTGGAGCACACACAAACTCAACAAAGTTGCCCATGCACACAAGTGCTGTCAATTAGGTGCCAGTCACACACCTGTGACTGGCATACACCTGCCAGCACTTGAAGCTCAAAACGAGAGTGAATACCAACAGAAGAATATTGCAGGGGATTTTGGCACATTTTTTTTGGCCGCTACCCACACGGTTAGCTGTGTTGCTCATTCCACGAATGCATGATCCTTACAAGTTGTACCTCGTTGTAAAGGTGACTAATCAGGCTTTCCAACGATATAAAATACAATACCAATTGGTATTATTAAAGGGGAGGAATAATCGACCGAAATGACGTTTCCGAACTTTTTTTGAGGAGTTTATATAGCACTTTTCAGGCAAGCAAATGCAACTCAAAGTGCTTTACATAAATAAGATTAGGAAATAATAATATCCCTTAACCCGGGAGTGAGGAAGAGTGACTATGTTGACAGGCAGACATCTTTGATTTTGTATATTGATTGTTGATGAGTGTAAGCATTGTTATCTTTTCAGAGGGAATAATAATTGTATTTGTTTGCCTTTCTATAGCATGTTGTCACTGGCCATTGGCATTGTTGTGATTTATTGAGGGAAATATTTTTCACAAATAATTTGTCCTGTATCAACAATTTCACATTGCATATTACTGTCATAACGTTTGAAATAAGAGAATAAGATACGTCTTAAATGTTTTATATATTAACAATATTCTGTACAGAAATCTTAATACATTATTTTATTAGATGTTCTCCTTTATCAAGTGTGGCTGCAGCCAGAATGATAAAAAGGAGAAAAAAAACTGATTATACTAAAAACATAGGATGTGCAGTCTTGCTGAGAGGTGCTTTGGATAAAATGTGTTAAACTACCATAATTTGCCTGAATGATGTACAGATGTCTAGGCTTTCCGTTTTTGTCTCAAATTGATAGAAAACAGTGCATTTAGTGGACAAAATTTGGAATTTTTTTCTCCCTTTAGCCCCAAATGTCTTCAGTCCCTAGCACCACCCCTGGCCCCAGCTTTAGGTAGTCTAGGTGGATTATCCTGCAGTCGTGGACTCCACCCTTTCGCTCCAATACGCTTGAGTTGGTGGCAAAAAATACAATAGCAGTGTCCTGGTTTCTGCTTTTTTGGGCTTCAGGCGCCACTGAGCACAAGTCATAGAGAATTAATTGGTCACGTCAGCATCACTTTGTCCATATTTTTATTGCATCTATGGGTTAATCTGATTCTTCTAAATGCCTAGTTTCTCGGGTAAATTTCACATCGCTGTGTTATACAAATTGTTGTTCGGGTACAATTATTACATGGACAAACAAAATTGTGATAATTCGAATATAAGGAAATACAAATCTCTGTGCAAATCATGTTCTACTGCAAAAGCAAAGGATTCTAACTTTGTAAAAGCAGGGTGGAGCAAAGCGTTTCAGCAAATGCATTCGGCCTACGACTTGTGGATGGGGTTTAACTACCATACATCCAGCCTTATTTGCATATTTGAGATTACAAAGCTTGCTCTCCTGCGAAAGCAGAGGATTCGAACTCAGTAAAACTAGGGTGGAAATTGATTCCTGGGAAGTCGGAATGTCTACGATATCAATCAGATGAGTTTCAGACAACGCATTCGCTCTAGGGATTGTGGTTGGGGTTTAACCCCTGCACGATTCTGGTTGAGACACCACCTTTCTCTGATTTTGGGCAGGAAAACTCCTTATCTTTAGTTAGTTAACAGCAAGCGTCAAATAGCCCACTAAGGGCCTAATTTACTTACATGCCCCATTAACATGTGGAAAACCTTTTACCACACGCAAAACCAATAACATGACCAATGATTGGTCATGGTATTTGTTTTGCATCAAAAATTGGTTGTGTTATTAGTTTTGCGTGTGCTGAAAAGTTTTGCACATGATAAAGGTCTTAATAAATCAGGCCCTAACGTTGTGTCAGTAGTGGTGTGCCCGACCACGGCCATCTATATCGCAGGCAGCACTTGGCACTTGCTCACTATGAAGTAACGTTAACTACTAGCTGGCGATGCGTTGCGCAAAGTATAGCTAAGTTAGCCAACTAAGCCAGCTGCCAGATATTTTGTAATTGTTTCTTCTGCTAAAAGGTGACAAGTTAGATAACTTCATTATCCAACTATAACTAACGTTAGTTTGCCAACGTTCATACATCACATTAGTACGAACGTTATCCCTTCTTTGTACCAGCTAGTTAGTCAACTTTCTGCACGACCATGGTGTAACGTTATTTAAGTAACATTCACGTATTTCTTCTGCAAGCGCTTGTGAAGCCAACTGGTAATGTAGCTAACTTTACCATAACCATAGAGTCGAACAAGCTGCTGCTAGCAGCGATTGCTTGCTAAGAACAATGCAACAATTATAAATACTGGTGTGTAGCTAGCCAACGTTAGAATTACCCAGCTAGCTAAATTATGTACGTAATGCCATTAACGTTACTGCTAGTGTGAGAGTTCAAACCTATCATCTTACCTTCAAGCAGTCGCTGTATGATAGAGTCAATGTTTAATTTGTCTGGCTCCGCCATTTTAGCTAATGTCTACCTATGTAGCTAGCTAGCTAGTTTTCTTATAACGTTAGCTACTCCTGGACTCACGCTAGTATTAGCTGGTTAGTTAGTTAGCCAACCAGCTGATCCTTTGTCGTCGACAATACACGACCCCCTGTAACTCACAGATAACGTGCTAGCTACAGTTAGCTACTGTGTCTTCCTCATAATCTATATTTTTAGCAAGCAATGTGGCTAATGCTATAACGCGTTAGCTTGCTTGGTAAAACAAGCGATAAACGTTATGAACCCAGTATAAAGGGGATCAATAGGATTGTGGTTCCTAGTTTCCAAGATTTAAGAAACAAATTATTAAATTAGCTGGCTAACGTTCATTGCTCTCCTCGTGAAAATTAGAGGACAGTGTTCGAGAGGGAGAACCAAGAGTAGGCTAGCCTACAACATAGCTATTCCTCACACTTTCTCTTGATTGGACTCATGATGCTAGTTCTTCTTCTTCTTCTTCTTCTTCTTCTTTTGGTTTTATGGCGGGTTGCAACCATTACTTATAAGGTGCATACCGCCACCTACTGTACCGGAGTATGTAGTATGGTATATTTCAGAACGACTTTATATCATTAGATAAATACATAATAATTAAATGATAAAAATAAAATAAAATAAATAAATAAAAAATAGTATATATATATATATATATATATATATATATATATATATATATATATACTCATGATGCTAGTGTTCTTCTTCTTCTTCTTTATGTTTTTTGGCGGATTTTAATACAAGCTTTAGGTGCATACCGCCACCTACCGTACCGGAGTATGTAGAACAGGATTCCAGAAAGAAAAAGAAAAATATACGTATACAGTAGCCTATAGATTTTTTTTCTTTATTCTATAATATTAAATTAAGTTAATAAATACAATTATAAGTGTAAAGTAAAATTCTATATTCTATTAAACAATCCTGTGCCTATTAGGAACTTTATTATCCCTCTCTGTACTTCCCACACCTTATCTCCATTTGTTCCTAGTATCCCTTCCAAATCCCAACCTCGTCCAACCTCTCTTACCCATTGTTGCAAACGCTCCCTTTCTTCTTTATATTTGATACAATGCATTATTACGTGTTCAGTGTTTTCATTTATATTACAATGTGCACAAACATGTGAATTTACTTTACCCAATAAAAATAAAGTTTTATTTAAACCAGTGTGGTCAAATCTTAATCTGGATATAACTACCTCCTCTCTTCTGCTTCGCCCTTTAACACTCTGTGCCCTAACGGACTTTTGTACCCTATAGTATGCTCTACCCTTACTGTCCTCGTCCCACTTTTTCTGCCAGCGTTCCAATATTTTCTTTTTAATTAATGCTTTACCTTCCCCTATTCCAAATGCTATATTAATTATGTGCATCATATTCTTTTTGCCATCCTGTCTGCAATTTCATTACCCTCTAATCCCACATGTGCAGGTACCCAACAAAATATTATTTCTATTCCCACTCTCTGCTTTCTAAATAAACATTGAAACATTTCATATATTAGGTCTTCCCTAATTGAGTTAATCGTCTGTAGGCTAAAAATAACTGCTGCAGAATCAATACACAGCACCACCCTGTCTGGTCTCACTTCTTCCACCCATTGGAGACTAACAATCACTGCCATCATCTCAGCTGTATAAACGGATAATTTATCAGAAATTCTCTTTCCTATGTGTATTTTAAATTGTGAAATATATACTCCTATTCCTACATGGTCATTTTGATCTTTTGATCCGTCAGTAAATATATGTAGGTAGTTAGAATATTTGTTTATTATATGCTGGTTTGCACAGTATCCTATTTCGCGTTCTGCCCAATTTTTCTTTAGTTCCAGGATACTAAAATCAACTTTAGCCTTAGGGAAGAGCCATGGGGGAACATTACTTATTGGAGTAGGGGAATTGAAATGTATTCCATTACATTACATTACATTACATTACAGGCATTTAGCAGACGCTCTTATCCAGAGCGACTTACACAACTTCTTATTACATTTATCCATCTATACAGCTGGATATATACTGAAGCAATTCAGGTTAAGTACCTTGCTCAAGGGTACAACGGCAGTGTCCTACCTGGGAATCGAACCTGAAACCTTTCGGTTACAAGACCAGTTCCTTAACCATTATACTACACTGCCGCCATCTAGGTCATATTCTTCAGATTTATCTTTTATCTTCCATCCAAAACCATTTCCGTTATATCTATACTCCCAGCATTCGTTTAGGACACTTTTAGTGGCATTTTCATCCCCACATCCTCTAAGCCGAATCCAATATGTTAGAGTCAGTTTGTCTCTCCTGAGCTCTAGTGGGATTTCCCCTAATTCTACTAACACGGCATTACATGGCGTTGATCTCATTGCACCAATGTTAAGCCTCAAGGCTTTGCTTTGCATTCTATCAATTCTGCTTAAGTACGATTTAGCTGCTACCCCATAAACAAAACACCCATAGTCAATTGCTGATCTCATCAAAGCCCTATATATATCTATTAATGCCTGCTTATCTGCTCCCCATGTATATCCAGATATAGCCCTCATTAAATGTATTACTTTTTTACATTTAGTTTCTAGTTTTTCAACATGTATCTTCCATGTACATCTCTCATCTACCCAAATTCCCAAATATTTAAATTCCTTTACTTTTTCCATTGGTTGTCCATATAAAAGAAGACACTGTTCTTCTATCTTTTTCTTTCTAGTTAAATATATGTAGCAAGACTTACTTGTTGAGATTTTAAAACCCCAATTGTATGACCATTGCTCTACCTTTAAAATAGCTTTCTTAATCTCTCTCAGCACACTTGTGTTGTCTCTCCCCCTAATCCATATAGCTCCGTCATCTGCATATAATGATGAGCATATCCTTCTGTCAAGATTCATGAATATACCATTGATCATAATGTTAAATAACACCGGACTAATGACACTTCCTTGTGGAATTCCGTTAACTATATCATACTCATCGGATAACTCTGGTCCTACCTTAACTCTAAACTTTCGTTCTGATAGAAAATCTAGTACCCAGTTGTAAAATCTTCCACTAATGCCCATTCTATTAATTTGAATTAGCAGCCCTTCCCTTCACATAGAATCGTATGCTTTTTCGATATCAAAGAAAACAATCACCATCAATTCTTTCATAAATGCTTTCTCTATTTCATTGCTAACTTTAACAAGTGCGTCCATGGAAGACCTACCTTTCCTGAATCCATTCTGGTACGATGCAATTAAACCTCTCTTTTCTAAAAAATAGTTAAGTCTTCGGACCAAAATCTCCAGTGTTATTTATCGCTATTTCTAACTCACTCATAGTCAGATCAGCATCAAGATTTGTGTCTATAATATTATTTTTTCCCCCTAAGTATATTACGATTTTCCCTTAGCACTGTCTCTTTTCTCTTTTTATGCAGATCTTCTAAGTGATTCCCATTGTGTATATTAGCAAAACTCTTTCCCAATATATTAGCCTTTTCTTTATCTGTTACATCTATTGTTTCTCCATCCTCTAACACTGGAATTTTAGTATATTTCCTTTTGCCACTCATTTTCTTTAACATTTGCCATACATCACCTAATTTCACTTCTCTGCCTATAGTAGAACAGTATTCCCTCCATGCATTCTTTTTACTGGATTTGATAATTCTACGAGTCAGACCTTTTTCCTTTTGATAATCCATTAAGTTTTCTTGATTCTGTCATGGTTTTTAACCATTTTTGCCTATGCGGTCGTTTTCCTTGGTGGCCGCTGTCCTTTTGGTGGATGCTTGCTCCGCCCTGCTTAGATTGCGGAGCTTCTGTTAGCGTCCACACCTGTGCGTGGTCACCTTGAGAGGTATATAAGCCTACCGTTTCCTTCGTTCGGGGCTTCGAGATTAATTGTTCATTGTGTTTGTTTATTGTTTTGTACTGTGGAGTTTTGTTGGCTGTGAGTTATTCGTACCATTTGGGCTACTCGCCTATTTTTACGTCTCATTGCTGAGGCAGGGCTTATTTCTTGCTGGCTCTGTAGTTACTTATCTTATAGAATGATGGGACCGCGGATCTCTGCTCTATTTCGTCTTTTTTGTGCTTTTCTCCGTATATGGAGTTTTGGGCGATTCTGTTCGGAACTGTAGTTCTGTTCGCCCTTCGGTACGTCTTCCCATAGGGAGATCGGGCGTTTCGCTTCTACTTAGTTACTTAGCTCGTAGAAGTATAGAGTAGCAGTTATTTGTTCCATTTTCGCCTTTGATTGGTTTTCTTACTGAGAGACCTGGCGTTTTGTGTTACTGTGAGCCAGTTAGTAGCTTCGGTACGTTTGTTCCCTGTTTTGTCTCCTTCTCGTGGACTACGTTCCCCTTTGTTGTGAGTCAGGGTTTTATATTATATTGAGAGGCAGTGCTTGCTATTTTCGATTAAGTTTGCGTTGGTCTGTTGCAGCTGTCCTGTTCGCCTTTTTTACCTGCGGGAAGATTTTGTTCGGGACTATTGTTCTGTTCGTTCTCCGGGTATGTTTCTCTTCGTATGGAGCTTGGGCGATGTTGTGGACATGTTTGTGTGTGACTGCGTGTTTCCGAAAATAGCCTCGGAACGTTAGCTCTCTGTTCCTTCGCCTCGTTACATATTCTTTTACTGAGAGGCTAGGGCGTGTGTTTTTAATTAAGCTTGCGTTAGTCAATTTGGATAGTAAAGTTATGGGACGACGGTGCTCCGTCGGCTCACCTGTAAAATGTTTCTCTCTCCTGGGAGATTGGGTGTTTACCCCTTTGTTTTCTGCATTTGACTGCGAGCCTATTAAACTAGCCATGGAACGTTAAATCTCTGTTCCTGTTCGCCTCGTTATATTTCTCATCATAGAGAGGCAGCGCGTGTATTTTCAACTAATCTCGCTTTGGTCCTTAGCCGGTAATTCCGGTGCAGCCTGTCCTGTTCGTTCCTTTCGGCACCTTTCTCCTTACATGGAGTTTTTGACGATTTTGTTCGGAACTGCTGTTCTGTTTCGTCTTTCGGTGCATGTCTTCCTATAGGGAAGATTGGGCGAAGTTGTGGACATGTTTGTGTGTGACCGCAAGTCTGAGAGTAGCCTTGGAACGTTGAATCTGTTCCTTTCACCTCCTCATTCTTTCTTATTATTTTTACAGTGTTTGTTATCTGTTTATTTTTTGCCATTACGCTATTGCCCGTTCTTATGCGTCTCGTTTCCGAGACAGGGCGCGTATTATTTCTGGCTATTCAGAGACCTGTCCTTACGCTCTACTTATTGGCGTGTGACAGTGAGCCGGTTAGTAGCGTCTGTAAGTCGTGTTCGTTGTTCGTTGTCTTGTCTCCTCCCTTAACTGCGGGGTATCCCGCCTTAGTGGCCTTAGGGCTTAAAGAATCCCCTTGCTGCGTTTGGCTCCTCCCACCTCACACGTCACGCCCCATTACAGATTCAAGTTACTCCTTAATACTCGTAATGCTTTATTTCGTTCTCTAATAGCTTTAGTGCATTCTTCATTCCACCATGGTACCGCTTTCCTTTTCCCTGTTATTCTACTCATGGGTATGCTCTTTGATGCAGCATTCAAAATTAAATTAGTCACTATAGAATAGCATTCTTCTATACTACCATTCATTGAAATTGACTTAGTTCCCTCTATGCAGTATTCTTGATATTTTTCCCAGTCAGCTTTTTCAAAGCACCATTTTTCTAACACGTACCTTTCTTGGGCATGCACATTAATTTCTATAGAGCAGAAGATTGGATAATGATCACTTCCTATACTAGAACTATCATCCACGTTCCATTCGCATGAGCATGCTATATTTCTAGATACTAAAGTTAGATCTAGACATGATAGAATATTTCTGTATACATCTAATCTTGTTCCTTTTCCATCATTAAGACATACTAAAGATCTTTCTTCCAACAGTTCTTCAACTACATTGCCATTATTGTCTGTATGTATACTGCCCCATAAGCTATTATGTGCATTGAAATCACCGCACCAGATTTCTCCTCTACCATGTTCAATTGTATTAAACATTTCAGCACTCAGCTTCTTGCATGGGTTGTAAAAGTTGATTATTTTGAGACTGACATCTGCATTACACACTTCAATAATTACGCATTCTACGTCTGCTGGTGATGGTATTCTTCGGAATACGATACGATTTGCGTCAGTTACATATCTTTTAAATTCTTGACCATTTGCAATGAGACTTCTCGCGTTCCATTGTAATAAATGGATCACCATAATAACTATTTTAATCAATAGCCTGCCCCCCTCCATCAGAGTATACTTTCAGCATTTTATGTATATCTTCTGCTTTCAGGTCTTTAATACCCAAAACTTCTTCTGCTGCATTCACCACTGTCTTAATTCTATCACTTTTCTTCTCTTGTTGGTAGCCACATTAATTATTTTACAAATGAAGGCTATGAAACTTGTCTGATCCACTACCAACGAGTCTTCTTTAACCTTACATTTATGGGCACATTGAGTCTGCTGTACAATCGGATCACTTCTGTCTTCTTGCTGTATTCTTGGTCTGCTTGTTCTCTGGGGTAAAGGCCTAGGCCTACCACTACCTTCTTTACCTCTTCCCACCTCTTCATATGTTACAGTTCTTTGCATTTCATCATTTACTTTCTTTAAAGCTTCTGCATAGGATATATTATTGATCACTTTATATTTCTGTACCTCTTTTGCTTTAATCTGAACCGCACAGCCCCCAAACACAGCACTATGATCTCCTCCACAGTTGTAACATCGCAGTTTACGCCCTTCTCACATTTACCGTAATCGTGTTCTCCCCCACATTTTGCACATCTTTGTTTACCGCGGCACTGTTGGGCTATGTGTCCAATTCTTTGGCATTTATAGCATCTTATTGGTTTTGGGATATATTCTCTCACCCTATAATTGATCCACCCCATTTTGATTTCTTTAGGAAGCGTGCTCTCAAATTGCACCAACATTGACAGACTATCCTTCTTTACTCCATCTTTGTTTGTCTGCAATCTCTTAACTTCTATTATTTTCCCCCCTCTAATTTCTTTCTTGACTTCCTCCTCAGTCATTTCTATTGGAACATTTGAGATTACACCTCTCAGTTTAACTATTATTCCAGGAATATGAGTTGTGATTTTTGTACCATCAAGTGTATCTAACTTGAGGATTTTGTCTTGTTGATGTTTATTTGTAGCAGAGATAAGGATTTTTCGGTTGTTAAGGAATTTGGCAAATCTAATCTTTCCAATTTCTTTTTCAATTGCTTTAGTTATTTTCACTGGGTGAAACTGACCTGTCTCCCTCCCAAACACAATTACAACTTTCCACTCCTTTTCCGTCTCTTCCTTTCCCAACTGTCCTGTATTGCCCCGATTATCTTTTACTTTTTTAGCAGTACCCCCTTCTCCTTGACTACCATGATCTGACCAATCTTCTGTTCTACCTTTCATCTCCTTCAGTTTCTTCCTTTTATTCGACATAGTATACCACTCCATATTTTCCTCTTCACCACCCTCTGAGCTGTCACCCATTCTACACTCACGGTACGGTTGATTGCAATCCGCCTTGCTTCCTGATTCCTCGTTAAAACAGAGTTTCCAGACTCTTTTCTTTTCTCGCACACCCGTTTCAATCTAGCAGTGGCGTACCATGGGAGTAGAACTAGGCCTTCTGTAAACTTACCTTTAACGGATGATCACTCTCAATCTGTTTCCGTTTACTTTTCCTGATTGTCAATCAAATAATTGATTCACTCAATAACCAAGAACAAGAAGTAAATTATTAGGCTACCAAGTTATGTTGAGATAGCATTATTGTTCTGTGCAACATAAACTTGTGTTGCATTTTTGTATATCGACATTTATGATGTTGTGTTATCATGCGAAGATTCTGAGTTTTAAATGCTCCATGTTTAAATGTTCAACGTAGATTTTTGTAAATGAGTATTTCTAGCCTGTATTATGCGCTGCTCTCAACGATTCGAGACACTTAAGAGGCGGTCCTCTTTAAATTTATGCTTTCTAATGTTTAAATCGCTTTGACTAATTTTAGTGCCGTCTTAAAATGAATTACATTCTTTAACGCATTCAGATTATTGCCTGATCCTTGTTAAACAATCTTAAGTTGTCTCTTTGTCGTTATCATTTCTAAATCATTATAGGCTACAAATTGGTCTTGATTATACAGAGAATTAATGGATTGATTGTTAGGCTACTGAATCTAAATAAGCGGAAACAAGTAATCCCCACTTTTTCCAACGCGCAGGCCGTCGCTACATATATTTAAGTGCAAATTTTTTATGACGCAAAGAAAAATACTAGCACAGAAAAACTTGATATATTCATTGATGTTTGTTATTCAGTTATTGAATTGCTTGATTGATAATTAAGAACTATAAGTAGAAACAGGTTGAGAGTAATATCCGTATAAAGGTATCACACAGCAATCTAGATTCACGTCCGACAGGCATAAAGCCCAGACGTGAATCGTGTTTATCGTGTTTATCTATGTCGTTTCTTCGATAAGATTCCGGTCGTTTTCCTCCCGCTCCAACAGAATTTTGAATTTCCGTCGAACCGGCGAAGCCTCCCACAAGGGCTGGTGTGAGTGCAGGCTTTTGTTCCAACCAAGCAGTTACACACCTGATTCTACTAATCAAGGTCTTCAGTGCAGGCCCATGATGCTAGGGTTTGAACCATAGAGCGTATGAGGAACTGGAGAGGGTGGGAGGGGCCAAGCAGTGAAGCACCCGGAAGTACGGTTCTTCTTCTTCTTTTTCCGGTTTAATGGCGGGTGGCATCCAGCGTTAAGGTGCATTACCGCCACCTACTATGTTGGAGTGTGAACCAGAACTATTACCCCCACAAAAAAATAAATAAATAAATATATATATATATATATATATATACAGTATATATATAAACCACAACATGCCGTAGATAAGAATATATGGCACGACAGGGGTGGTGATTGGCCTGAGGCTGAAAGCCTATATATACACTGGCATGGAGTGGTTTATATCTCTTACCAACAATGATTATATATAATTACTTTTATTGATTTTTATTGACTTAATCAGCTGAAATTGAAATATCCTTCCGTGGTCCTTTTGACATGTTTTTGCATTGTCAAGCAGAACTAGTTTGTAGTTCTATTTTGAACCGGAAACATCTCGTCGTTAATTATATTTACTCACCATAACTCAATCAGATTTAACGTCAGGCCTACCTGGCTCCCTCTTTCTGTCTTGATTTTTTAAAATGGTTTGGTCACGCAGACGATGCAGTGTAGCCTATTTAAATAGCCTAACGTGCAGGCTAGCTAAAGAAATAGTTAGCCTACATTTCAGATTCGCATCATGATATGCATGGGAACATCTGAAAAATACTACAGAGTTTGTTTTATGTAACTTATCTAAGAAATTTTGCTGGATAAAAAGTTTTCTATAGCCTATACAGATTAACATGCTTTGTGAAGTGACTTGCATTCACAAGCAGTCCGCATGTTGTTGACGTTAATTTAGCCTACAGGTAAATTCCTACTATGATAAATCGTATTTCCAAACTGAATAAATACTGCACCTCTACCCACAAAAATGTTTTGCTAGATTAAAGTTGTTGTAAGATATATTAAGATATTTGCAGATTAATGTTTTACCAGTAATTTACCAGTTTTATAAGTCAGCTGTATCCTGTTGCAACGGTACCTTATAGAAGAGATGGATGGCTTGCAGTAAAAAAGATTAAACACCAAACTGCTTTGCTAACTCTGTGATAATGTAACTATGCCTAGATACGTTAGTTACCTAACCACGTTTTGCATTTGCATTATCTTAAAAACAATAACAAAAGTTTATTGTAGCCAGCTATGCAGTAGCTAAAGTTAAAGTTACTATTTGTAGCCTACGAGGCGGAGTAGCCGTCTGCCGTCTTTAATAACTTTAGTCAGTGAGGGAAAGAAAGTAGGTAGCTACATTCTGCTTATTTTACTGTATCAATTCACTTTATTTATTTAACTTATTTTATTGAACGTTTTGGACTGAATTAGCAATAGCTTGCCATAATTCCCATCCATAGGTTGTGTAGCTGGCCAGGCAGCACATGCATTTAGAACGGTGATCAAGCCTGTGACCGGGATGACCGTTAATATACAAGCATTTAAACCACAACTGTCAACCAATCAGAATCAAGTATTATCCAAGACATGGTATAAATATATATATATTCCCTGAACTCTTTTGATCAGCCCAGTTTCTTTCAAATACTGGAATAGACTCCCTAACCCGATGGCAAATATATTTTTTAGGCTCAGTTCTTCCACTCCAAGCTGCCTGACTTCTCTTTATTAACTCTCGCTCTCGAGAGTATTTATGGCAGTGCAAAATTACATGTTCCACTGATTCCTCTAATTGACAGTGCTCACATAATCCTGAGGGATGTTTGTTTATTAAGTGCAGTGTTTTATTAAGTCTGGTATGTCCTACCCTCAGCCTTGTTAAGATTTTCTCCTCTTTGGTGCTCCTTTAAGCTGACCTCACTGTGCCCACTTCTGGCTGCACTGCATAGAGGTGTTATCCTGCGTTTGCTGTATCCCAACTATGCTGCCACTCTTTAGTGATGTTTCGTTTGACTATTCCTTTTGCCAGATTTACTGAGTGAAATGTTCATGATGTCCTCATGCTTCAGTGCTTGTTTTGCTTATGCATCCACCATTTCATTGCCCTTTATCCCTCTGTGGGCTGGTATCCACATAAATGTTATCCAAATATTTATATTTTTAAACCTGTACAGAGTTTCATATATCTCATTAACTATATCCTGCTTACTGTGTGAAATAAACGACTGTAATGACATTAATGCAGAACACAAATCTGTACAAAGAATAACCTTTTTAATTTGTAACTCTTCTATCCACTGTAATGCTGTTACAATTGCCATCATCTCGACTGTGTAAACTGACAAATGATCTGATGTTCTTCTTTTAACAGAAACTTGAAAGGCTGGTATACTAAAAGCAAAACCAGTGCTCCCTGTATTCGGATCCTTGGATCCAAATGTATATACTGGGACAAATGTTTGATATAATGTTTGTAACCTACATTCAACCAAAACTGCAATATTTCCAAAATCTCTATGTATACCTGCATTTTTTCCAGCATATAGAAATCAATTGACACTGAAGGGAACAGCCAGGGTGGTGTTACTGGTAGTGGTACTGTAGGGATATCCACTGCCTGGCCAAAAAAAAAGTTGCCGTTGCACCTGTCATGCATAGTGCCCACTGTACAGGCCTCTGGAGGCAGTGTTATGATCTGGGGTTGCTTCAATTGGTCAGGTCTAGTCTCAGCAACGTTATGCAGCAATAAAATTAAGTCAGCTGAGTACCTGAATGTACTGAATGAGCAGGTTATCCCATCAATGGGCATATTCCAGGACGACAATGCCAAGATTCATCGGGCTCAAATTGTGAAAGAGTGGTTCAGGGAGCATGAGGAACCATTTTCACACATGAATTGGCCACCAGAGTCCTGACCTTAACCCCATTGAAAGTCTTTTGGATGTGCTGGAGAAGACTTTACGGAGTGGTTTGACTCTCCCATCGTCAATACAAGATCTAGGCCAAAAATAAATTCAACTCTGGATGGAAATAAATGTTGTGACGTTGCATAAGGTTGTCAAAACAATGCCACGACCAATGCGTGCCGTAATCAAGCTAAAGGCGGTCCAACTAAATATTAGAGTGTGCGACTTTTTTTTTGGCCAGGCAGTGTATCTTTTCTGACTTAATGTCATGTCTCTAGCTACTTTCTCACTGCTATATGCAAAACACTCCCGCTTAGCCCTTTCTTTCTCCCAACATGGAAGAAGCACCTTTGTTGTTGGATGTCAATCTTCAGAATGCCCTTGAAGATTTACCCAGTAGCTTATCATTAACTGTTTGCTTCTAAGATGCAGTGGCATTTCACCCACCTCAACCTCAACCCACAACAGTCTCAAAGCTTGAGCTTGCATCACCACCAACTTCTTTAATGAGGTTTTTGCTGCTGAACCATAAGCAATAGCCTAACACTGATCTAATCAATGCTACATAAATATTTTTTAAAGCAGATCTGCTTGCTCCCCATTCTGACCCTGTTAAACATCTCATCACATTCACTTTTTACGCTTGGAGTTTATCTTATAGATATGCTCATTCCATGTTAACTTTGTGTCAAACCACACACCCACAAATCTAAAGACTTTCACTTGCTCTATCCTTTGCCCATATATCTTTATCTGTGTATCAACTCCTCTCTTTCTTGTGAACATTGAAAACTTGAATCCCCATGAATATGACCATTTTTCAACCACATTAACTGCCTCCTGTATTTTATTCATAATATGATTAATATTCGTTCCCCTTTTCCACAAGGCTCCATCATCAGCAAACAATGACCATCCAATATCACCCTGAACTTGAGAGAAAGCATAATTTATCATAATGGAAAAGAATATTGGGCTAATAACACTACCCTGAGGAGTACCATTATCTACCATATATCTTCCTGATAAGGCTGTTCCAATTCTGACTTGAATAAATCTATCAAATAAAAAGTATTTAATCCAATTATATGATCTACCTGCTATTCCTATCATATTTAATTTGATCATTACTCCCTCCTTCCAAACCATATCATATGCCTTTTATACGTCAAAAAAGCTGTCATTACAGATTCTTTATTAACTTGTGCTTTCTTAATCTCTGTTTCCATACACATAATAGGGTCCATGGTTCCTCTACCCCTCCTAAATCCACTCTGATGAGGTGATAGAATTCCTCTGCTTTCCATATAAAATGCTAATCTTTCTGTAATCATTCTTTCCATTATCTTTCCTATATGTGACGTCAGTGCTATTGGCCTATAGTTCATTGGACTTCATGGGTCCTTCCCTGGCTTCCTGATAGGAATAATCACTGCCTCTTTCCAACCAGTTGGTCATTTTCCCACTTCCCATACTTTATTATAAAAACCTAGCAACTTCATAGATGCTAAAACATCTAAATGCTTTAATATAATGTATCAGATTTCATCCTTCCCAGGAGATGTTAATCCAGCTGTTACTATTGCGCTCTTCAATTCTTCCAAAATAAATGGAACATCCATTGTACTGTTGGTATCGTCCCTTCTCTCAAGAATTCCAGGATGAGCTGCTCGTGTCATTACTCTTCCTCTCTTGCCCAGCTCAGTCAAGTTATCAGAACTATGGATTTGAGTAAGTGCCTTCGCTATCATCTCTGCCTTTTCTTCATCAGACACTGCTGTTTTCTCCCCCATCTTCAATACTGGATACTGTCATTCTCTTATGATTCCTCTCATGCTCCTAATCATGCCCCAAACATCTCCCACAGGTGTTGCTCTACCAATTTTATTACAAAAGCTCTGCCATATTTGCCTTTTTGCTTATAATTTTCCTAACCTTTGCATGTGCTTACTTATATTCCATTAAATTCTGCTTAAACAATTATTCCTTTATTCCTCTCTTGCACTACTGTACCACACTCATCTGTCCACCAGGGAACCGCCTTTCTCTTCATTCTTCCTTTACTTTTAGAAATTGACTGATTAGCAGCTTCTAGTAATGCTGTTTTAAACTTTTTATCAATCTCCTCAATATCTTCACTTAAGTCTATTTAATCAATTCCTTTCTCCTCACACATATATTTAAACATTTCCTGCTTTGCACTGTTAAATACCCACTTCCCCAATATTTCCCCTTGTTTCTTATTTCTTTGTATTAATACACTACACAACGCTGGAAAATGATCACTACCTACTGATGTTTCTTCTAATAAGTCCCACTCACATATTCCCACTAACTTCCTAGAAACTAAGGTTCTAATCTAGTCCCTCTCCCATCATTTATACAAACCATGCTCTTTCCTTATAGTAGTTCTTCAATTACCTCACCATTTGCATCTGTTTTTATTCCTCCCCATAACGTACTATGAGCATTAAAGTCCCCACATACCAACACCCTATTACCATCCAGCCCTTCAATTTGTGTTAACCTACTCAAATCTAATTTCCCATAAGGATTGTAATAATTAATAATTACAAACTCTCCCTCACTTGTCCATATCTCTACAGTTACATATTCTTGCTCATTTCCTATATTCACCTCTCTAAATTAAATCTCTTCTTTAATAAATGTTGCACATCCTCCCCCTACTCCGTCCCCCCTATCATACCTAACAGAAGCATATCCCACTATTCTAAAATCAAATTTGGTCTCAACCATGTTTCTTGTACACAAATGATATCTGGCTTACTGGATAAATCATCTACATACTTTTTAAATTCCTGTCCATTGGCCAATAGCATTCCACTGCAGCAGCAGGACCATTATTAGTACTATCCAACCCATGCTTGCTCCCTGCTTGCTCCTGGCTTGCTTGAATACTGAGATCCTTCCTCATCTCTTCCCATGTCAGCCCTCTGCTGCATTTACGATTATTTGTATGCTCTCTGTCTTGGATTTAACCTCCATTGTAGCATTTATTACCCCCGCTATGAAAGTGACTAACTTCTTTAAATCAACCATTACTTTCCCTTCATTTGCCTGGTTTGATTATGTTTTTGGGCTGCTTTCCTGTTCTGCCTCTCTTATCAATTCCTCCTCTCTGACTCACCATCTTCACAGCCTCTGCATATGTGATCTTATTCTGAGCTCTTGTATTTCCCTTTCCATCACTTCACATCCCCCATAAGCCACACTGTGATTACCACCACAGTTACAACATTTTGGTTGTTTATGCTTACATTGCCCATACTCATGATCTTCTCCTCATCTAGCACATCTTCTTCTGCCTTTGCATATCTTGGCTGTATGACAAACCTTTGACAGTTGTAACACCTCATTCGTTTTTTCACGTACTCTCTTACACTATAACTCAAGAAGCCTAGAGTCACTTTCTTTGGGAGCACTTCCTTCTCAAAATCAAGCACAACATACTCACTGTCTTTCCTCACTCCCTCTCGAGTTACCTGCAACCGCCGGGCACCTTTCAGAATTCCTCCTTTTAAGTTTGATTTAATTTCCTCCATTGTGACTCTAATTGGCACTCCCCAAATAACTCCCTTACTCCCTCCTTCAATACAGCTTGCACTTACCACTTTAAACCTCCCTATTTCTTTTATCCTGTCAGCCCGCTCTCTCTGTTCTTCATCTCTGCAAACAATCAACAAATTCCCATCTCTCAAAACCTTAGCCATTTGTATATCCCCAATCTGGTTTCTCAAAACAGTTGTTAATTTCACCGGACTCATTGAAGAAATTCCCATTGAAATCAATGGAGAAAACCAAGCTGATTTGACAACCAAAGAAACCCTAATCGGTCCATTTTTTCGTGATCATAGCATTCATTATGTGTAGCAGTTGGTGAAACAATGATTGTTTTGGTCCAGAGGAGTTGTAGATTTTTTAAAATTAAAATTACATTTTCCTATCTGCTTGCGTGACGACCGTTAATCGAGTTAATGATATTTCCCATTCATTTTAGGAACTCCAAACTTTTGTGCTCACAGCACAGTGACACAGGGATATACCAACTGCATGAATATCATGTTTCACCTCTAGGGGGCGACTCCGCACTAAAACTGGGCAAAACAGAGGAGAATGAATGGGGGTCAATGGAAGTTTTTTCCAGAAACCAAAATCTATTAAGAGATAATCATTTTTTATTGTAAGTTGGAGAAAGTTCACAGACAGCAGATAAGAAAATATTATTTTTTTACTTAGATTAATGAAATCTTTTACTGTTTAGAAAAAAAATAACTTTTTTTCTCTGGTTATGCAAATTTGGTCATGAATATTCATGAGCGCTTTGGACGTGAGACTCAAAAGCAAGATGGATGGCCCCACAACCGAACAAAGTACTAACTAGTAGCTATACCGGTGGTACATCACCTTGTATCTTATAGACAATCTGGTTTTAACAAGAATCGTGTAGAAGCTTTGTAATGCGGCGTGACGTGTGAGGTAGGAGGAGCCAAACGCAGCAAGGGGATTCTTTAAGCCCTAAGGCCACTAGGACGGGAAACCCCGTAGTTAAGGGAAGGAGACAAGACAGGGAAACACACACACCAAGGCTCACTGTCACACGCCAATGAGTAGAAGCGCAAATGCCCGGTTTTTCAGTAAGAAAACCAAACAAGGCGAATGGAAACAAAGCACTAGGTTCCCATACTTCTACGAGCTAAGGGACTAAAGAACGAGCCAGAAATAACAAACGCCCTGTCTCGGTAACAAGATGCATAAAAACAGGCGAGTAGCGTAATGGCACAAATAAAACACACAGCCAATAAACACTGTAAAATAATACGAAATAGTATACGAGAAGGCGAAAGGAACGGAGATCTAACGTTCCAAGGCTACTCTCATAGAGTCGCAGTCACACGCAAACATGTAAACCAAAATCGTCCAGTCTCCCTGTGAGGAGAGATGTACCCGAAGGACAAACAGAACTACAGTTCCGAACAAAATCGCCCAGTCTCCATGTACGGAGACAGGTACCGAAGGACGCACAGAACTACTATCTGAACAAAATCGCCCAGTCTCCCTGTGAGGAGACGTACCCGAAGGGCGAACAGAACTACAGTTCCGAACAAAATTGCCCAGTCCTCCAATAGGAAGACAGGTACTGAAGGACGAACAGAACAGCTGTTCCGGACATTTACCGGCTCCATGACTAACGCAAGATTAGTAGAAAATAAACGCCCTGCCTTTCAGTAAAGAGGAATGTAACGAGAGGAAGGAACAGATATAACATTCCATGGCTACTTTCACAGGCTCACAGTCACATGCAAAAACTAAGAAGCAGGAACAGACAAGAGCCAGGGGAGAAGAGTCCGGATAACTACATGCACATAGGCACATACGCCAGGAGGGGAAGAGTCCGGATAACTACATCCACATAGGCAAGTCCCGCATTACTCCAGAAAACGTAAAGGGTTAAACGCCCGATCTCCCAGGAGAGAGAAACATTTTACAGGTGAGCCAACGGAGCACCGTCGTCCCATAACTTTACTAGCAAAAATGACCAACACAAGCTTAGTAGAAAATACACGCCCTAGCCTCTCAATAAATGGGAATGTAACGAGGCGAAATGGAACAGAAAACTAATGTTTCAAGGCTACTTTCAGAGACTCGCGGTCAGACGCAAACATGTAAACAAAAATCGCCCAGTCTCCCTGTGAGGAGAGACGTACCCGAAGGACGAACAGAACTACAGTTCTGAACAAAATCGCCCAGTCTCCATGTACAGAGACAGGTACCGAAGGACGCACAGAACTACTGTCTGAACAAAATCGCCCAGTTTCCCTGTGAGGAGACGTACCCGAAGGGCGAACAGAACTACAGTTCCGAACAAAATCGCCCAGTCCTCCAATAGGAAGACAGGTACTGAAGGACGAACAAAACAGCTGTTCCGGACATTTACCGGCTAACGCAAGCTCAATCGAAAATACACGCCCTGCCTCTAAGAATAAACAAAGCCTTAAAGTCAGTATGATAAAACGCCCTGTCTCTTAGTAAGAAACTACCATACAAATACACACAAACAAAGACTCCTCTAGCTTTCACGGAAGACAGCAGACAGAGAGAGGAGAAAGAGACAGAAAAGGGCAAAAGATCTAGGCAACAGACAAACAAAGGCAAGACCAGAAAGCGGAGACTGAAACGGGCACACAAAAAAGGAATTCAACCTGAAAGCTCAAAGCACAAAGGCAAGTCCCCCAAAACTCCAAAAAAAGCACAACGGAGCAAAACGGTCTCCTTAAAAACCTAGACCTAATCATACGACTGAAACTTTAAAAGGGCAAAAATAAACCGCACACAAAACTGCAAAAATTTATTGCATGCCAGCATAACGGCAGTTTTAGTTTTAACGATCTAGTATTACGCAAGCTCTATAGAAAACGCATTAGGGAGGGGAGTATTCCCTTTCCCGATATGTAAGTATTTTTGCGTCTAAAATGCGGTTGGTCTCCCTGGCTACATGTGTTTACTAGTTCCCTGTGTTTTCCTGTTTGTTTATTATAGTTTATAATAGTATTTAGAATAGAAGTGTAGTATTGCTGATTTACCCACAGCTTACTGTGAACTACAGTCAACGTTCATTACTAGGGATAGCTGCTACATTATGGGAAGGATGTGCTTTGTCTTGTCTGTTCTGTAGTGATCTTGATGATGTCTCTGTATGCACTTACTGTACGTCGCTTTGGATAAAAGCGTCTGCTAAATGAATGTAATGTAATGTAATGCTACATATGTACGTTCATGTTTCCACTCGAGCACTGTCTTTCCAATATGATTATTATTATTATATTATTATTATTACATTTAGCAGACGCTCTTATCCAGAGCGACTTACACAACTTTTTATTTTAAAAAAAAAAGATTTTTTATACACATTATCCATTTATACAGCTGGATTTATACTGAAGCGATTCAGGTTAAGTACCTTGCTCAAGGGTACAACAGCAGTGTCCTACCTGGGAATCAAACCTGCAACCTTTCGGTTACAAGGCCAGTTCCTTAACCATTATACTACACTGCTGCCCTTGATTGATAGGCCTATTGTTATTTTCGGATTTTGAGTGCATTTCACATACTGTAGTGCAATTGTAAAATTTATTTTTAATGTAGGCTACCGATTTTCATTGAAGATAGAACATTTGGCAGCATTTTGCAGATGGTGGAATACTATTTTATTTTCATGTTATTGTACATAATATAGGCAATGGCCTATATACTATATATTATGTCACTCAGGGCATGTCAAATGCAGTGAGTGACATTTAGAGCAGTGCACAATTTAGCCATGAATAGATTTGGAGGCACTAATGGACAACAGGGTACACTGCCTATATTTTGCATCATAAACCTTTAGTAGTTCTGCATATCATCCTCAGATTTTGTACACTTGTGGACATGGAGTTTACGATCCAGGAAATGTATATGTATTACCTGTTTCACTTATGTAGCTCTCAGTATTTTGTTGCAAACAAAAGAAAATGTGATGTTCTCACTCCCGTCCTATTGTTTCCCGTGTTTTCCCTTTCCCCCTGTCTCGTGTTCGCCTCTCCATAGTCCGGTTTCCCCCTTGCTGCAGGTTGGGCGTGGTTTCCCCTTTGTGTCACTCTGTCTCACTTCATTTATCTCAGCCTATCCCATTTCCCCGTTTCGCATGCATTCCACACTCTCCGCTCTGTTAATCACTCTCGCATACATTCGCACGCGGCACCTAATTGATACCAATTAATGTTTGCATTTAGTCACCCGGTGTTCTCTGTCCTGTGCCAGTTCGTTAATGCTCTTTGTCTGAAACCTCTGGTCTGTCTGGAACGGCATTTCCCGCTGTTCAAATATTCCTGCCTCGCTATACTAACTTTGTCTGCTTCAGTCTGCCAGCCTGCAGTTGTTTGTTATCCCTGCCTGTGTTGCGGTTTCCCTGCCTTCCACCTGACGTGTGTGCATGCAGCCTGGGCTCCTGTTCCTCCACTCTGCGGCGGTGCCCGCCTACTGCCAGTGTTGCGGTTGCTGTTTATGTGCTGTCGCTTCTGCCTCTGCTGTCGCTGCTGCCGCCCTGCTGCTGCTGTGCTGCTACTGCCGCTGCCCTGCTGCAACGCCTGCGTCCTGCCTGGACTCCGCTCCACTGTCCTGCACCTCTTCTGCCACTCCGCTCCGCCCTGCTCCCGCTCATCCCCTGCTCCACCAAACTGGTTGTCGGTCTCCATCTCCTTCCCTGGCCTCTCCTGCTCCCACTGCTCCCCCGCAGCCTCAGACCTGGACTGTCTGTTATCTATGTTCTCCCTATGCTTCAGGAGTATTGGTCGAAGCATAATTTATTAAGAGCTATGCGCTCTGTCTGTCTGTCTTGTTCATCCAGTTCCAGCTTGGAACGTTAACCACCTTTTGCCTTTCTCCCCTTGCTCAGGACTACCCTGATCAAACAATAAGATATTGAGTTTTGGCATTCCTGTGTTCGAGTCGTGCATTTGGGTCCAGTCCATTTCCGCGGTCGTAACAGAAAACCTTTTTTTTTGTTGCATTTTTCCAAAGTTTCTTTTGTGGCATTTGTGGCACTTTATTTTGACTTAAATTATGAAAATAAACAAATCTAAGTTTGTATTGTAAATTTAAGCACTTTTACCAAGCCATTTACCAAGTTTATGTGATGCTCACACCTGGAGTTATAAAGCGTTAAAAAAAGCATCCCCTAAATAGGTGAGAATTGACCAAATTTGCCATCTGCGTGAAGTGGTTAAAGCATTACGCTACCAGTAAAACAGGTTGGTCACATTTCCATAAGCAGGGTTAGGGTTATAAAACAAGGGTCAATATGCGTGAACATATGGATTCCCAACCTGACAGCTTTAGTGAATTTAGTGTCGTCATTAAGGCAAAATAACGGTATTTATGTTATTAATCAATATTACAATGCACATAATGAACTTCGGATGAAGCTTTAACTTCGAGAACTCCATGAGAACAACCTCATGGAATTGATGTTTGACAATGCTTAATTGTATAATCAAACAAAATTCAATAAACAAGCAGGCTAATTTAGCGTTGTCTAACGTGAGACTGAAGCCATATTCTGGTAGCTTATTCTCAGCTGTTGCAGGTGCTTTTTATGAAATTTAACCGAATATAGTCTATTTTCTGAAATAACAGCACTGTCAGGAATTACCAGGAACCTGGCTGTGCCGGTGTTAAACCCTAATGTTAAAGATGGTTATTGCGTATATCAAAATGCTTCATAATGGTTAGTCCGAATAATATTGATCCATATAGCCTATTCCTTGCTCACACTACACATGCACGAGCATGTCTGTTTCACCATCATATAAGCAATCCGCCAAGGTGGATAAGCAGGCTTTTAAAGGGAATGGGATATGACATTTTGATTGGTTTATTGCATGTTATGCCCAAGACACACCTATAATTAATGAACAGACTAAGTTCAGCCCATTTGCACGTTGCGCCATGCTTCGTGCTCAAAAAACATCTAACTAGCAAAAGTGGATTTAGACACGCCTTAAATGTACTTTACACCATGTATTTAGACCAAGCGCTAAGATCGCCAAGATAGAGCCCCTGCCGGTGCTCCATAAGGATACAATCTCTCTCTCATTCCTGGCCACAGGATGCTTCCAGCATGTGACAGATTAACTCAAAAAAAGAAATTGTTGGATAGTGGTTGCACGTAGTTATTATTAAATTTTATGTGACTTAAACTGGTTAAGTTGAAGACATCACATGTACTTAATAATATTGTGTGCAACCGCTAAAATTATTAAATGCACTGTCACTGATATGTTGAAAATGCGTACCCCCACAAACATTTTATTAGTAGAAACTGGGCAACGAAGGGGGCACGCACAAGAAACAGGTCGTTAGAATATCATGTCCTGTGCCACATTTTGTGATAAGCACCCGCGTAACATAAGTTAGAATACGGTGTAGATCACCCCGCGTAAAAGCCGCGCAGGATAGGCACTTAAGCTGATGATTTAAGTTGGCCATCTCTGAATCCGGCCCTTATTATATCAGGGCCATAATTTGGTATTCAAGGTTCTTGGATGTTAGAGTTAAATTTAAGAATATTCCATCACAGTCTGGGTCAGTCCCACAATGTCAACACTCTATGTTACAATGAGCCAAAGGGTAGGGCTTTATTGGACTTTTTTTAAGGTTCAAGTAAGTAATTCTATAGTGAATGCCAAGGAAATTTTGCACCTTGGCCAAACCCAAGATTGTATAATAAATTGTAATGCCCAATAGTAAAGCTTTAGGTTTTAATTGTGTTACTCAGTCTTTCAGTGTTGTCTGGTTTACATATTTTTTTGTAATATTGTAATAATTGGTGGATGGCCCACAGCAAAAGTAGCCATTTTCTGGATACTCAAGTTTAAAAAGTCAAACTAAATATAGTAATACCTTTTGGGAGTGGTACCATTATGAATGTTTTTTAATAAAGGTTGCAAAACATTTGCAACACTTGCAAACTTAATTTGACAATTCAATATTTTAATCTGACAGTGCACAAGAAAATGCATGATTAAAGTTTTGTGCCGCCTGAGCTAAAAAGATTTAGTTGTACAGCTGTGCAGTGCCGATTCAACATAAGGAATAAGGAATACCTACTCCTGCTTTTTTATTTGTTCCCAATCTGATATTTTCTCTGTGTTTGTCTCTATCCTGCATGCACATGCTTGATTTGTGTGTATTTCTATATCTCCTGTACTGTTTCTTCTCACTGTCTTTCATATACAAGCCTTTGTATCAACCCTGTAGAAGTACATGAATGATGTGTTTTATGATGTTATTCTCCCTCTCTCTCTCTCTCTCCTCCCTCCTCCTGTAAAGTGTGTGTGTTATGTATTGGTTCCCATTTTATAAAACCTCAGTGCCCTTTACTAATCTCTGCTGTATCTTCCTCCTCTTAATTTCTCAAAAATATGTAGCTTTCTCACCTTGAAAGCATGCAGGCGGACGTCCAAGTTGCCGCCGCACAGATATCAAGCATCTGTGACCTACACTGGACAAACGTAGGTAAAGGCCTAGCACTAGCCTCATAGGCCGCAGCTATTGCCTTCACTACCCAGCAGGAAAGCCTCTGAGCCGAGAGCGCTTTTCCCTTGGATTTACCGTAGCAAACAAAGAGCTGCCCTGTGCGCCTGATGGAAGCGGTAGACTCAACGTAGCGGCGCAGTGCCCGCACTGGGCATACCAAATGTGCATCCCCCAGGTCCCCGTCTGGTGGGGGGCAAGGCGCAGAAAGCTCAATTAGTTGGTTAATATGGAATGCCGAAACAATTTTGGGTAGAAAAGATGGATTGGGCCGACACCAGTCATCCGGCCGCCATCTCATACACTCTGTGGTGATGGAGAGAGCACAGAGCTCATCAACATGCCTTGTTGACGCCATTGCCAATAGAAATGCCGTTTTAAAAGAAAGTCACTTAAGACTGCTCGTATCAAGAGGCTTGTAGGGTTGACCCGTAAGCACTCATAAAACCAAAAGGGGGATCCTAAAAGGGGGAGCCATCAGGGACCTTGTAGGTCTCAGCCGCCGGGCACCCCTCAGGAACTGGCTGATAAGGTAATGGCTCCCTGCAGGCTTGTTGTTCACCCACACATGCCTACTGGATATGGCAGCAGCACAAAGCTTCAAAGTGCTGGCTGCCCTACCATGATCAAGCAGTGATTGCAGAAAATCCAGTACAATAGAAAATTGGCAGTGCTGTAAGCACCATGTGCAAAATAACTGCAACATATACTCATAGGTCCGTCTCGTAGATGGGGCTCTTGAGTTAAGAAGCGTCTGCAGGACAGAGGAACCACACCAAGCTAATGAAGGGACAAGCTCCTCAATGGCCAGACCCAGACCTTCACCCTGCTTGGTCGAGGATGCCATATAGAGCCGCTCCTCCGAGACAGCGGGTCTGTCCGGATCGGGGTGGCAATGGCAGAAAAGCATGCAGTAGGCCAGTCAGCCATTCGTGCCCTAATGCGTCTACCCCCAGGGGGCTATAGAGAACCACTGGGGAAAGTGAGTGGACTCCTGAGAGGCGAACAGGTCTGACTGAGCACGTTCAAACCATCGCCACACCAACTCCACCACGTTGGGGTGGAGACACCATTCGGCGGGATGAATCTCCTGGCGAGATAAGAAGTCTGCTGTATCGTTTCAGAAACCCGGGAGGTTTATGGCACGAAAAGAGGCCAAGCTGGGAAGTGCCCAGTTTAAGACAACGCTGGGTCGCTCTCAAAGACTGGCGGGACTTTGTTCCGCCTTGGTGCTTTTTTTTTTTGACACACTGTTGAGGTGTTGCCAAACCTCATCATCACATGTTTTCCCCGGAGCACGGGCAAGAAGTGCCTCAGTGCAAGAGAAACTGCTCATAGTTCGAGAACATTGATGTGGTCTGACCGATTTACTCGCAACCACAATCCCTGAGCTAGTCGGTGTTGACAGACCGCTCCGAGACCGGTGAGCAAAGCATCCATCATTAACACAATGCGCAGTGATGGTATAGTCACCATCCGGACCCCCTTTGTCAGAGAGCTGACTCGTTGCCCTGGGCGTAGTAGCTGGCAAAACCGACGCGTCACCTTGATTCAAGCATAACGGTCCCACTAGGGGTGCAGTGCCATGGCACACAACCATATTTGAAACGGCCAGGCCGCAAGACGTCTGGGAGGCACGGCCGCTGAGGCAATGCTGGAACTGACGCATAATGTCGAGCACGCAGGCTATGCAGTGGGGTGTCAAAGATGTCCTCATGATCCTTGAAATGAGCAACATTCTGATACCAGTTATGGACTGGATCGGGACTAGCTGGCTCTTGCCATAATTGACATTGATGCCCTGATTTGAGATATGTGCTACTGTCTGGGCAGTGTGTGAGGGCACCATACTGTATGACTCGGTATCTATCAGCCAATTGTGTCCAGGTATGGCAGAATTGTTACCCCCTTCAGCCGGAGCAGCGATAGAACAGCGCACGTACAACATGTGTATACACGGGGGGGGGGAAGAGCGAATGGGAGGACATTGAATTGGTGTGCCCGACCTCGGAACGCAAAGCGGAGGAAATTAACTGGTTGAACTGGAGGCGGTAACCCTTTAAAATTGTG
The DNA here is from genome assembly GCA_029718625.1 of Synaphobranchus kaupii. Taxonomy (NCBI): domain Eukaryota; kingdom Metazoa; phylum Chordata; class Actinopteri; order Anguilliformes; family Synaphobranchidae; genus Synaphobranchus; species Synaphobranchus kaupii. Next base: position 51,625,032 of record CM056379.1, read on the forward strand.
GAAAAAATCCATGGGTCGTTTCTTAAGCGCCGCCTAATTAGCCAGTTAGTCTCGGCGTAACTGATAGGGAAAAATGTCTCACTGGGGAAATAACCTCACAGGATTTCAGAGACAGAATCAACAGAGACTGTCGCAGCATTTTCAATCAATCAACAGGGTGTACATACTCACTGATTGCCGAGGTAGGTTTAACCAAAGGATTTAACAAACTCTCTGTTTAAGCAATAATTAGCGAATGCAATATAAGCCAAAAGGAATTCCCAATATAAACGGCTATATGTTACACGAAAGCTTTAGCAAAGTTAATGTTAGCAACATCAAACAAACAAATGCATGACATTTTGTGTATTTTTTGGAATATTTACTATAGGTAATTATCCATGTTGAGGAAAGAAAGCCATTCCACTGTATTCATGCAGAGCTCCCCCAAATGTAAATTTTGGATTTTTGATCAGCATCCGCTTTACAAATTTTTGAATGTTTAAAATTTGAATGTTTAATTTGTGCACAGTATCTATTTTGATAATGTTTAGATGTGCTACTTTGCTTATTTAAGAAGTCTGAGGCCAACCTTCCCCTAACACTGTGGTTAAATCAGTCTGAAATTTTACACAGAAACTAGTGTCATGTGATGATTGGTTAGACAGGCACAAAAGACAAGTCCAGTCTGGTCCATATGACAACATTTTCCTCTGCTCACCTTCCTTCTCTGTGTCCCACCCCTATACCTCACATTCCACCACCAACACCCCCCCCAAAAAAAAAAAAACACCCCAACACATGCACAAACTGCAGCCACACACAACAGAGAGCGGCAACATTCACAAACATATTCCTAAACATAGTCCCATCACACTGAGAAAGAACCAAAAATTTAAGAACATTTTTTATTCTCTTCACAGAAGCCTTTACCTTGGCATCCAGGGGACAATACTGAAGGTATTTGGTTATTTATTTGTCCATAACTATTTCTACTTCTCTACTATTCTATTTTCACTATTTCTATTTCTCCTACCAGTTTGTTCTTTTTTCTCCTTTTCAGGTATTTCAGCTTTGTTGTGTACAGTAATTTTACAGTTAGTATATTCTTATTGCCATATATAATGAAGGGGGCGGGGGGGGGGGGGGGGGGGGTTAAGAGTAAACGGAGGAGGGAAAATATCCTGTGAAATGTGTTAAATGTGATGGGTTTCATTATGTATAGGGTACACAAGCTTTAACAAGTTTAATATCTGCATTTACACTGAATGCTCTGTAAATCAGTTGAAATTCTCATGTGGTATTTGAAAGTATAACAACATTTAGACTGAATATGTTTACAAACATAATGCTACATTACTGGATGGCCATATTACAATTGAAAAAAATCTGTTTATCTACATTAAATAATAAACAAGCTTAAAGAGTGCATAGGAAGAAATATAGGAATATATGAAATGTGTTATATGCCTGGACATGAGAATGGATTCTTCTGAGATTTTATCTAAGAATAAATGGTACCTATCGAATTTTGTGAACTGTTTCATATGTCCAGTTGAAGAAATTAGTTCACTAATTCCTCATAATAAAATATGGTGAGATCAGGTGCATCAGGGTGTTACTCATGAATAGTCTGAGGAGATTAGGACTTGCATCAGGACTTGCTTGTGACTTGGGGCAATAACATTTCCTGGGACATGTTAAATGCAGCTGTGAGCTACCGAATTGTTCTTAAATACAAGACTTCAGTTCACAATCACAGACTCACACATACAGTTTGTGCACTCTCACACACAGTCACAAAACTTCACTTATAGATTTCACCCTCTTAAATTAGTTTTGTGTCTAAGAAATCTTATTCAGCACCACCACCCCTGTCTCTCAGTATCATTACACCCGCGCACGTACCACAAGCAGTGGGTATTGTTTTCGCTCCTGTCTGTGTGTGTGTCTGTCTGTGTTTGTGTCCCTATCACTCAAACAATTCTATTCCGATTGTGATGAAACTTTGTGGAAATGTTGACAGTTGGGCAATGACCTGAATCTTGAATTTTCGTCCCAATCGGTCAATGCCTGACTTCACAGTGCAAGATCAAATTTTAGCCCTATGCATATTACGTTCAGGGTCGAGATTACCATATGCACGGGTGTAGCATCTCTCTCAGTAATAACTGCCTTTCTCTATCTCAGTGTCAATGTAAATGTACTGTGTTACACAGATCTCTCTCTCTCTCTCTCACTCACGCTCTCTCTCACTTACCGGCTACCACAAGAGACGAAACATACACATTCCTTGTAAAAGGGTGCAAAATAAAAATGTCACATTAGCACATACACAATGAAAAGTGCTAAAGACAACATGAGAATTTTATTTAATGATAATTAATGTTAATGCTAAAGACCTATGGGGAAAAAAGGAACATAAGTTGGAGCAAAAATAATTGTTGAGTTTTCATTCTGTATTTCTGAATGTGCTGCTTCTCCTGTGTGTGTGCAAATCTATTACTTATAATATCTTTTTATTTATCAGTACCCCCCCATATCTCCCTCCAATGTGCTTGTAAATGTACTGTGTTTGACACCCCTCTCGCTCAGGGTGTAATGTAGTGTTTTGTCCAGAATAGTGCTGATGTCCATTGCTCTCTTTCAGAATGGGTTCTGCAGGGGTACACATTGTATGCGTTGCCCTTGGTGTGCTGGGACTGGTTGCTGCGATCGTGTGCTGTGCTGTTCCAAAATGGAAAGTGTCCGCATTCACAGGACAAAACATTGTCACTGCCCAGGTACTGTGCTGGCCATCCCTCAGAGAATGAACTTGAGTCAGCTAAGAATGATAAATACAGACAATGTATTAGCAGTTCCAAGAATGAGATTGGCCAGTGGGATCAGTCATTTCATTGGCATTAAGCTCTACATGTCATTGGCCAGGTAAATCAAGAAGATCATTACATATTTTACATATAAACATACGTCTCAGTTCTGAACTCGATACTGACAGCAATGTGCTTTTCTCATAGAGTAAAATATTCATTGTTAATTATCTCCAACATAATTCCATAAGGGCTTACATATGTTCTGTTAGAACTGATTTTGAGATTTCTTCCCACTGGGGAGTTTTTTCTCGCCACTGCTCAGTGTTTTTTTTCTCCCCTACCGGGGAGTTTTTTTTTTACCTCATTTTGCTGGTTGGGGGCTATGGCCTGGTTTTTTGCTCAATTTTCCTTCTGTTTCCCTGTGCAGCGTCTTTGTGACAGTTCTCTGTAAAAAGCGCTATACAAATAAAATTGAATTGAATTGAATTGAATTGATTTAGCACTAAACATTTCCCTTTGTGGGGATTACACTATCATTGATAATTTTGGTGGTTTGGTGGTTTCTGAAAATTGCCTCGAATAAGGACGTCTGCTGAGCAAGTATTACTACTACTAAGGGTTCGCTGCAGACCTGAGTAGCCTCACTGGTGCGCTGGGACGGAATTATTCTGCCACCAAGACAGTCAGGGGAACAAAAAACATGTTTTTCATAATAAATCATCAAACCTTATTTAATACTCAAGATAAAAATGCAACCTCTGGTGGTTAAGAAACTACATTGCAATGAACATTAGAGAGAACAAGAAGCGCACCAAAAAACAGATGTAGAATCAGCCTTCTGTTTTACCAACACTGAAGTTGCACGTGCGTACCTAATTCCAGGCTAGCTAGCTAGTGATCACTGGCATGTATCATTTGTCATATATAGGTGATGCATCCTCCTCTCAGTCTCCTGGTCAGTACTTGCCGCTAATATGAATAATTTTCCAGTGGGAAATCCTGCTGCTCATAATACTACTGAGTAATTCCATATGAATCAAACACAGAAAGGTGGATTTTGACACCCACCATCACATATTGTTCTGAAAAGTGCTTTAGGGATAAGAAAGGAATAAGATTAGCATCCCTGAAGCCTTATTTTGTTGAAATTTTTTTTGGTTTAAGGGAAATGTTGCTAATTGATTACATCCAGATAGAACCTTTTCATGACATAGGAATCATACAATATTGATTTAATAGTTCTCAATATCCGATTTGCACCAAAATCTTTCCCGATAATGTTTCAGACATGAGGAATCTATCTAAATTGTCAAAATACACCCAGTGACCCCCAAACCCTACTACAATCCCACCCTTATAGACAGCATAGAATGCAAGTTCTCTATGTGGGACAACACATGAGAAGCTGTGGCTTGGATTATTGTTTCTTCATATATTTATAAATATGCACAGTGAAAATGGTGATGGTTAAATCCACCCATGAAGTTTAATTAGTGTTTGAAGTTGGCCATCTCATATCCTTGCATATCACATAGTACTACCAATTTTGACCACAAGATGGTGCCATTTCAACCATCCGTTATTCAGAATTGATTGAAATTCCAACCAACAAATTGAAAAGTTCATTGACCTCAGTGTTCTATTGGTTGAGAATGAATTGGATGCATAGCCAGTTCATTGAAAAGTGTCAGGCCATATCATAGTTGAAATGGCACCATCTTGTGGTCAAAATATGGTAGTACTATGTGATATGCAAGGATATTAGATCACCAACATAGTACTAGTATATAGTACTGCCACATGTTGACCATGGTGCCATTTCAACTATGGCCTGCCACTTTTCAATGAACTGGCTATGCATCCAATTAATTCTCAACCAATTGGACGCTGAGGCCTATGAACTTTTCAATTTATGCTCTTGATGGTTCTGGTTGGAATTTCAATCAATAATGAATAACAGATAGTTGAAATGGCACCATCTTGTGGTCAAAATATGGTAGCACTATGTGATATGCAAGGATATGAGATGGCCAAACACTAATTAAACTTTATGGGTGGATTTAACCATCACCAGTTTATAAATATATGAAGAAACAACAATCCAAGACACAGCTTCTCATGTGTTGTCCCACATAGAGAACTTGCATTCTATGCTGTCTATAAAGGTGGGATTGCAGTAGGGTTTGGGGGGGTCCTTGGGGGTATTTTGACAATTTAGATGGATTCTTCATGTCTGAAACATTATCAGGGATGATTTTGGTGCAAATCGGATATTCAGAATAAGATTAAATCAATATTAAATGATTCCAATGTCATGAAAAGGTCCTATTTGGATGTAATCATTTAGCAACATTTCCCTTAAACCAAATCATTTTTCAACAAAATAATGCTTCAGGGATGCTAATATTATTCCTTTCTTACTCCTAAAGCTCTTCTCAGTATGATCTGTGATAGTGGGTGTCATGCTCGTTCACCTTAGAGATGGAATTACCCTACTGTTACTACTACTGCTACCAGTAATAATAGTAAGCTCCATTACTGTGGTGTCAATGGAGGTTTTTTCCTGGTTTCTACATTCCCATTACTCTTCCATTTCAAAGCATCTTCAAAACATACTTTGGTTCACTGTATTTAATTTTCCAATAAATCATCAAAGCCACTGCAAAATGTAACATGCTGACTTCACTGTGCAGGGGAACGAGGAAGGGTTGTGGATGGCATGTGTGGTCCAAAGCACAGGCCAGCAGCAGTGCAAGAAATATGACTCCCTCCTCAACCTGGCACCTGACCTTCAAGCGGCACGTGCCATGACCGTCATCAGCTGTTTCCTCTGCTCTGTCTCCATCCTCATCCTCTTTGCTGGCTCTGACTTCACCACCTGTGTGGAGAATGAGGATGCCAAGCCCAAGATTACCCTGGTGGCAGGCATCGGGATGATATTGGCCGCCCTTTTGCTCATCATTCCAGTCAGCTGGTCGGCCCACAATGTTATCAGGAATTTCTACAACCCAACGAATTCCAACCAGAAGGAGCTGGGTGCCAGTATCTTTGTGGGCTGGATCGGTAGTGTGCTAATGCTTCTGGGAGGTGGGCTCCTCTGTTGTTTCAGTCGTGTCCGGTCTGGCAGCTCAAGTGGCACCGCAAAGTACTACAGCAACAGCGGCTCAGTTCCCAATTCCAACTGTGTTTAGAGGGTTATGAGAAGAGGTAAGCAGGGATGCAGTAGTTAGAACAAATGGAGAAATATGGAAAATAAGCTGTATGCAGACAGGGTAGGAAGGCACAGGATAGGAGGTTTGAAACATTGAGAAATGTGCTTGAAGGATATGGAGCAAGATACTGGCTAAAAGTTTCATAAATTCAAAACGAAAATGTAACTGCAAAGGAAAACATTGAAATTGATGCATTGGAACATTTTTTTGTTGGGTTTCAATATGTGTTTCAAATTTAAACTTTTTCCTGTTCTGTTACATTTCTTTCTTTCAAATTTATGAAACTTTTGGCCCTGATCTTGCTCCATAGTTTGTGAACATTCTCATCATAAAGGTACATTACAAACAATCTAACTGGAATGTTGTCTAATGTTCTTTAAACATTTGTGTTAACTGTGATGGGATGTGAATGGAAGAGAGAATAATCCAGTTGATTAAATGGCAGACAAAGATTTGTTTATAAGTAATAATCATTAGCTGAAACTAAAAGGATAAAGTTTGATGTCAAAGTTTTGTTATTTGACATGGGGGGTATTGCTATTTACACATGAGCGCTTTAGTAAATATCAATGATTTGCTGAGCTAAAAATTTAAAGAAAATCACAGACTTATATACACATAAATTATGGAAATATAAACACGAGACAAATTAAACAAATTAAATCCTAAAGAATTAAGTGCATTTGAAAGGGTGTTCTCAGTTTATTTGTCAAAAGAACTTTTATTTGTAAAATGTTGCATGTGAAACAGTCCTGGGTGAAATATGTATTTCAATTACTATCAAATAACCTTTAGTAAAAGTATTGTAAAATGCATTATATGCAAATTTCCGCATTTACAAATTAGTTGAATGTATCAGTAATTAAAATTTCTTGCATTTTCAAGTATATATATGCTTTTCCAAATACAAATATTTAAATGTTCATGGATTTGACCCAAGGCTAGTGTGAACATGAAGATTTGTGATAGAATCACAATCAAATGAGTTTGATGAGATGTGATGACATTTCTTTACTTGAGCTACATGAAAATCTTTAGCAGGCACAGCTATTTGACCATCAGCTAAGCAGCTATCTATTCAGATATGATATTGGTGTTCAGGTATTTTATAATTTGCACTGATAAGCTTCAAAATTACTCAAAAATATAATGAAAATGTGTATGAAATCAGTTGGGCAGCTGTTGCTTGACATTGCTTGATGTCCTCTCTACCAACTTTGTCATACACCACTGTCTTATCCTCACATGTGATGGCATTTGGGTCATTCCGTGTCACTTCAATGCGATTTTGCACCCGACCCTGACAGATTGAAATATTTGGTGTGATGATTTGCCTATATGAGAAACCCCCAGAAAGGATTTTCTTTTGTAATTTGGCTTGTTAGTTTTTGTGGTAGGGGTCAACGAACACCTACAAACCCAAGTTCTACATCATTTTAAAGCTGTTTGAATGGCCCCGTTTATAAAATAAAACCAAAGTCATAGCATGAAGCGCAGAGAAAATGTGTAATGAAATTACCTTTGACCTTGAATTACAAAAATGGGTACTGATAATGGGGGGGGGGGGGGGGGGGGGGGGCTATGTATGAAAGGTTCTATCATTTCTAAATGGTTCATCCGATATGGATGAAAATACCCTCAAATTAAAGCTGAGTCTGCCCTTCAACCTCATTGTCATTGTATCCTTTCACACTCAAAGTGCTAGAGTACAGAACCAAAATAACAAAAAATGTGTCACTGTCCAATGAATTACGGTGCTCACTGTATATATTTCTGCAAATTGTTTATGCTGAAATTCCCATGCTTCGTTACAACCTCAGCTATAGCCATTTTTTGCCATTCTCCATTTTGTCAACAATGAATGATGTCTGTGTGTGCTCAATTTTCAGCTGCTTATGTCAGGTATGTGGCTGTATTCCTAGTGCATGAAAAGATTTAATCCCTGGGTAGTGCACACAAATGTCAATGCACTTAACAATTTTTGCGTCTTTCTTTAACTGATATCATTAGAGTGGTGAGTAAAATTAAATACATTTACAGTACATTATACTGTATATGTAATGCAGTATAGTGGAGCACGTACACCATTAAATTTTCTTTCTTAGTTTGCATCCAGTAGTCAAAATTATAAAATAATGTACAAGTGATGGGTACTTTTTGAATGAGGGTGGCATTATGTCACTCATTTCTTCATTCAAGATATAAGAAAATTTACAAGGAGGTATATAAAACAGCATTACATGGTATTTGTAATTGTATTTCTGTCTTGTTCTACTGTCCTCCTATAGATCAGACATAGACTTATAGCATATACTTGTACTGATTTTATTATACAATAAAATAATCATTCTCTCAAAAAGTGATGTCTGTTTTTTGTGTGATTGTATATGAGACATGTAAATGTATGAGATAGATTTTTAATTGATTGCATTTAATGCTATCATACCAAAACACAAACACCAAAGATGTTTGAAAATACTATAGATATTTTATTAAATCATATTTCATAAACTATGACAACATATATTAAAAACGTATTATTTAATTTGACACAATGCTTTGTTATAGGCACAGAATTCAAGCTCTAAGAACATCTTTTGCTCTATAAAAATATTCTTTTTTCAAAAAGTTTTTTTTCAAAAATAGGGCAAAAGCAATCCTTGCTTACCCGTTTCCTAATTGCAATTTCTTCCCTTCAAAACATTAATTTACACTTCCTGCTCTTCTCTCTCATTCTTTGCTCACAAGCCCCTCTTTCCTGTCTCCTTTTCCCTTCCTCCAATCATTCTCCATCAGTTTTTGTTCTCCAGTGATTCCACCTTTTTAGTCAAGTGTTCCACTGCTTCCTTTAGCTTCCTCAATTCTTCCTGCAGAGAATTCACTCCCTGTGAGAGAGAGAGAGAGTGGTATCAACCTGAGTGTAAAGTTAAAAGTTTATATAAAATTCTAAACAGCAAGTTTGTGAACATCTTTAGCTAGCTAGCCATGATGAATCAGGAACAAGCTGTCAAAATTAAAGATGAAGCCATGATCTTATAGCATCCTCCAATTGTGTATTCTGGTTTCATAGAAGATTTCTCTGAAGTAAATTCCATTTTTGCATATCAATGAAGCAACAAACTCAACAAATGTCACCAGAAGGGTATACTACGAAGCAGGATTACTTAGTTAACTGGATAACTGCGCTGAGTAAAACCCGGAACCCTCCCAAATCTGGAACACGGACTGAAGTAAAATGAGCTGTTCCGGGTTTTACTCAGTGCAGTTATCCAGCTAACTAGGTAATCCTGCTTCGTAGTATACCCCCCCGGGCTTTACAGCATCACATGCCTTTTTATTGTCAGTACAGAGAAAAGACATCTAATTTTTTTAAAGCTTAATATATTTATAAAGTATGAATAGTATAGCTTAACAAAGCACAAGCAATGTTGTGCAAAGCAACAAAAAAAGCAAAGTGGTAGGGAAATTTGGTATATACAGCTTAAAAACTGTAGAAGTTAGGTCAACAATATCCGATGTGAAATAATAATGATGAGAGAAAGCTAAATAATTGGCTTAGGTCAGAAGAATCAAAAGTAATAGACAGCAGAGAGAGGGTGGATCAGATATCTGTGCTTCAATAAAAGTATTCAAGTATTCATGTACTGATTTTCAGCAGTACTATCCAAGAAAAAATAAATGACAAATGATTTCGCTTATTCGGTTTCTATTTAAGCAGTTTTCCAATTTATTTGGAATGGTCAGCTACTGTTTTCTGACAAAAATAGTTGTATGATAGTCATGGTCATAAAATTGTTAGTAATATTTTCTGACTAGTCATGCACCCCTATTACTAAATATCTGTTGTGCCCACATTCCCAACACATTCAGTGAAGCAATACCAAGAAAAAAGTAGAAGCATTCTCTCACCGTGTTGTCACCTTGTTGATTCACAGAGGTAGCAGTGGTGGTACACATCAGGCTCTTGTGAACTTTGAACTCTTTTATTTTGGTTGCCACGAATCCACCCTTCAGAGAGATTAGAATTGGCTTGCCTTCTTTACCTGAAAACCAATCAGAAGCCTCCACTGAAGGCTCTGGACCTATCGTGTCAGGGTACAGGTCCTCCTGAAAGAGATCAGACTGGAGAAAAAATACAGAAAAAGAAATCAGGCTATTTTGTCTTTTTTGAGGCGTTGCCCTGCAGCGCTGTCAGGCACAACTGACACTGGCTCGGTTCAGATTCAAAAGCAGACCATGGGGCTTATCCATGCACTGGACCAGTGCATTAACAGGATGAGCCACACAGCAGAAAATTTATTTGTATGTAACTTTAGTGACTGCAATGAGGATATGTACCCTATACAAGATGACAAATACAGTACAGTTTCTAGTGTTTTTGGTAAAACCGTATTCCATTTGATAACACTTTGGTGTGTCTTTACCTTGCGGGGGACAGTCATAACAATTGGCTCACACTTCCTCTCGTGAAGCTTGAAGAACCTAAAAGGACATGTGACTATTGTTAGACGGATTATTCATCATACACACTAACAAACAAGACACCAGCGCGGTGCAGTACTGCTCACACAGTGAAAGTGAAAGGACCATCAAAAGTCAGCATGATGTTATTTACCTGGCGATTTCACACTTGTTGACCTCTAGGCCCCTCTTGGGCATGTATCCCATGCCCTTCTGGCTCTCCTTGCTGCTGTAGATGGAGAGGTAGTGAACATGGGGTGCCTCATCAGTCACCTCAAAATACCGGATACTGCTGTCGCCCTGAGACAGAGAAGACAGGGTTCATACACTTCTGTTACGACAGTTTGGTCCTCTCCTTACTCGTTTTGTGTTTGTGTGTAAGGGGGAGTGTAAGGTTCGGAGAACCAAATGCCACAACCAAGGAATCTGAAAGCGTATTTCGTGAGAAATACGCCACTAAGCAGACAGCTCCGCAGTAACGGGAGAAATGAAACAAAATAATGGGAATCAAAACCTCCCGGCGTAAGCCAACACAAAACAACCCCAAAAGAGGGCAAACTCGGCGATCGCGAGTAGTAAACAACAAAGGAACCTCACGCACTCACACAAGAGGCGTAAAACTAGAGGTCAGAGAAAAACAAAAGAAAGCCCGTGTAACAAGGGCTAAAGAAACGTAATAGAAAAAGAACCTGTTACCTACAGCTCTAGGTGTGAAGGAGCTGAACAAACGGTAACAGGTAGAGGAATATAAAAGGATAAAGAGAGAAAAGGAAACAAAAAGACAAAATAAATCCGATAGTCAAATAGTCAAAGACAATATCGAAGCACCGGAAGTCCTGGGCTATTTATAACCGGCAGGAAATACAAAACAGGTGAAAGGAATAATTGCCGGGCGAGATTCAAACACCGAAACGGAGGCGGAAAAATCCAATAGATTGCCCCGATGTCGTCAAACGAAAGAACGACAGCAGAAACAACAGCAGGCTGCCAGAAACTATGACATTTGTGTATGTTATATTGCATATTGTATGAAGTGTCATTTTATACATTTGTATAAGATTATAACAACGTATGATTTCCTATTTGCCGATTACGTCACTCTTGAACAGTTAAAAAACAAATGATCTATATTCTTTCATTCGTTAAAATACTCTGATCAAGGGTGATTATTCGAGGACATACCGCCACCGTAGTCCACAAAGAGCAAATGAGTAAGCACAGTACAACAAATAGCATAATTCACACCTGCATCAGAAAACCTAATGGAAAAACAGTTCAGAACACTTTTAACCCTCATAATATGTTCTGAGTCAATTTGAAGTTATAAGGGGTTTTCCTGTGTCCTGAGACACGGAGAATATTATGGAGGACCAGGGGCGATAGACGGGGTCTCTAAAAGTGTCACACGTGACACCACAAAACGGAATATATTCCGTAGGGGAAAGGGAACAGAGAAATCACAAAAGACGAGAACAGAAGACAGCCCCCTCTCTCTCTCAGACAGAGATATAAGGGTAGAGACTGGAAAACGTAAAAGTCTCCCCGACAAAAGGACGAGGAACTCGTAACTTCGAGTAAATAAACAAAAATAACAAGCGAGGCTTGTAAACCTCCAAAAACGGAGGAGAAATAAAAGGAAAACAAAATAACTGATAGTAACCATAAAACTTAGGGTGAGTAGCACTCGTAGGCTTGAGTGTAGGAGAAAAGGAAAAGATAGACCGATAGCTGGAAAAGCAGAACCTCTCTAGCTCAATGGTGACGAGCTAGACCAGGGGTGGGCAACACCAGTCCTGGAGGGCCGTATCTGTTTCTGGATTTCAGACTAAGTTCTGCCCTTAATTATTTAATTAGCCCATACATTTACGTTGGATGATATTTTAGGTACATTCTGCGATATGAACAGCAGCTGATGAGTGTTCTTGTGCCTGTATGCATTTTAGTGTTTTATTGTGGTTTAATCTGCGAGTGAATCTGTGTTGTTGTGTATGACTAATTAGCTGATTGAAGCAGGGTAAGTGGTGGCAACAAAAACCTGCATACACACCGGCCCTCCAGGACTGGAGTTGCCCACCCCTGAGCTAGACCAACGAGAGGAACTGATTAAAGCAGAAAAAATAAGGCGATAGATAGGATAGAGAGTTAGAGTAGCAGGAAAAGAAGATCTTACTAACTAACTTACTAACGGGACCTTCCTGCTTTTGCTTAATAGAAATAATAAGCAAAACCAGTCCCCCAGTCCTATACCTTACCGGCTACCAGAAATACAAGATAACATGGAAGCGCCGGAAAAGGAGGACGCTGAGTTTAAATAGGCAGCGGAAGAGCCGAACAGGTGCAATCACTGAGTAGCGAAATGAAAGGGAAACCCGAAACAGAAAAAAGACGTAGTGAAGGCGCTTAAAGGGGACGAGCAAGTAAAAAAGGAAAATAAGCCTGCAGACTTCAATGTTTTACGTCTCTTAAAAACCAGTTAACCTTATTTTTCCTAATTTGTTGGGATTAAATAGTAAACATACAATAAACATAATGCTATATTTTCAAAAGTCCTGTCGCAACTTTATATACAAAGGTGTTGTATGTGGATCATTTGCGGGGTAGCTGTATAAAATGTAAGAAAATATACAACCGTTTTTTGTTTTTTATCTCTGATTCTTTGTGGGTAATTCTGGTGGCACTTTCCAATTCAGGTTTTTTTTCGTTTTATTTATTTTTTTATTTTCATTTAGTTTTGTGTCCATTTAAACTAAACACAAAAGGTGTTATAATAAGGTGAACATAATATGAGGGTTAAATGCAAATCATTAAATAGAGAATATCCAAAGAGACATATGTACCATAAATACAATCCTTTGCGATTAACAATTTAAGAGTAAATAGGATGCATGCTGAGGTATTTCAAAAATGAAATATATCTGTAAATGCATAAATACACTTAGGCCCTACCTTGCCACAGAGGTACACAATACTTGTGTCAGGGTCAAAGAAGGGCAAGAGGACTCCGCTGCTCGTGTCCAATTCCTGCAGGGTCAGGGGCTCGCCAAAGTTCTTCTGTAAAACGGACATTTCCTTCACCTAAACTACTTTCATGATGTAACAATTATCACATGTACTAGTCGTTATACATGGTTTATGTCTCAGTAATCTCTCATATACAGTGAGCACCATAATTCATTGGACAGTGACACATTTTTTGTAATTTTGGTGTAATTTACAGCTAAATCTAGTCCCACCCCCCAATTCCCATAGAGATCCATTCAAATAAAGAGAGGTTATAGTATCGCTTGTAGGAGTACCAGAAAATAAGATATCAAGAGTATTTTGATGCCCGGAAATGGGGGGGGGGGGGGACTATGTACAAAAGGTTCTATAATTTCTAAACGGTTTATCTGATATGGATAAAAATACCCTCAAATTAAAGCTGACAGTCTGCATTTCAACCTCATTGTCACTGTATCCTTTCAAACTGAAAGTGCTAGCGTTTTAAAATAGCATTTGAGTATAAACCTGTCATGGTTATTGGCAGTCTTTGTTGTTTCTGCGATTTGTCTTCGATTTGGCGTCGTCTGTAGCTCCATCTGATTTTTTCCGCTTTCGTTCCGGTGTTTGGATCTCGCCCAGTCATTATTTTCCACACCTGTGTTCGGTTTCCTGTTGGCTATAAATAGCGTAGGATTTCCGCTTTCCTGCACTTCGATATTGTCGTTGCTAATTGACATCGAAGTTGGTAAGGTATAGGAACACGATCACTGCCTTTCTGGTTGTACAAATAAGAAACGCAGCAAGTCCGGTTAGAAAGAAGTTATGATAGGATTGGCTTTTCTTTGTCCTTCATTCTCTCGTTCTGTTACCTTTTCTTTGGCTACAGAGCTTAGGTAACAGACTGTCTTTCTGTTTAAGTTTACACCCGTGTAACTCGGGGTTATTCTTTCATTTTTCGTCTACCTCTCTTCTACACTCTTTGTCTTAGAGCGTGAGGTACTTTTTGTTTGTTATTGTAATGGGGGGAGTTGGGTTCGGAAGGCCAGATGCAACAGAGAGATCAAAAAGTGTCTCCGAAAATCGGAAACACCACTAGAGTGAAAGATTTCACAAACAGAGAGAAAAGGATAACAAAAAATGGAGCAAAAGACTCCCGGCACAAAGCCAAACGAAAAACAACCCTAAAAACAGGGCGAGGCTCAACACATTGAGCAGAAAATAGAAAACCAGAAATTACCTTTGAGTCTCAGTAGAAAAGAGACTAAACAAAGGGAGAAAAACAGGACTGAAAATAATATTTCCGTGGTACTGGAAAAAATAAGCTCGTAGATACGAGTGCAGACAAAGGAAAAAACAATTCCTCCAGCTCACAACTTCAGCGAGTAACAAAATAAGAGGAAGTAGAAAGAAGCATAAAATATAGGAATGCCTCTTTAAAAGAAAACAGAAAAGAAGGAAGACTAACAAACAGAGTAGAGAAAGGGAAAAGAAAAGATCAAGAGATCTAAACCCTAACTCTAACTGGAATAAATCTGTTTTACTATAAGACTAGCAAGGCAGCAATCTCAGTATTCCTATACCTTAACCGACTTCGTGTCAAACGCGAGTAATCTCGAAGCACCGGAAATCGGAAACCCAGAGCTAAATATAGCCGGTAGGAAACCACAAACAGGTGCGGAGGATAATTGCAAAGCGAGATGAAAACACCGGAACGGAAGGCGAAAAATCCGATAGAGTGCATGACGCTGCTAAAAGAAAGAACGAACGCCGAAATAAAACGAGGCTGCCTAAAACCATGACAGAACCCCCCCTCTAAGGGACGACCCCAGACGATCCCTCAGCCTTATTTCTGCGGAAGTCCCTAATAAGAGTGGGGTCCAAGATGTTCCTGGAAGGTACCCAGCAGCGCTCCTCAGGACCATAACCCTCCCAGTCCACCAAAAACTGGCACCCTCTGCCCACACGCCTCTCAGCCAAAATGCGCCGAACGGTATAAACCGGACCTCCCTCCACAAACCAGGGGGGAGGCGGAGGCTTGTCCGTGGGAGCAAGCGCGCTCACCAGCACTGGTTTCAACCGAGAGACGTGAAAGGTGGGATGGATACGCATAGAACGTGGCAACTGAAGGCGCACAGTGACCGGGTTGATCCTCCTGATGATCTTAAAGGGACCCACAAACCGTGGTGCGAGTTTGCGGGACTCCACTCGCAATGGTAGATCCCATGTGGAAAGCCACACTCTTTGCCCCACCCGATAAGAGGGAGCTGGGCGACGGTGAGTGTCGGCTGCAGCCTTTTGTTTAGCAGAGGCACGCAGGAGAGAAGCGCGCACACGCCTCCAGACAGAACGACATCTCCGCATGAAAGCCCCTGCGGACGGTACCTCCACCTCCCTTTCTAACTCAGGAAATAGAGGGGGTAGATATCCCAGCTGAGCCTCAAAAGGAGAGAGCCCTGTGGAGGCATTGCGTAGAGTATTATGGGCGTACTCCGCCCAAGTTAGATGGCGACTCCAGGACGTAGGATTGGAGGCGGCCAAACACCGAAGGGTACTCTCCAACGTCTGATTGGTACGCTCTGTCTGTCCATTGGTTTCCGGGTGAAAACCCGAAGACAAGCTGACAGATGCCCCTAGCAGGGTACAAAAGGAGCGCCAAAACTTGGCTGCGAATTGAGGGCCGCGATCGGAAACCACGTCCAGAGGAATGCCATGTATCCTAAAAACGTGATCTACCATCAGCTGAGCGGTCTCCGGTGCTGACGGTAGTTTAGGTAGTGCAATAAAATGAGCTGCCTTAGAAAACCTGTCCACAACCACTAGGATCACAGTGTTACCCTGGGAAGCCGGCAACCCGGTAACGAAGTCGAGGGCGATGTGACTCCAAGGACGACTGGGGATAGGCAGGGGGCGCAAGAGACCCGCGGGTGGGAGTCGTGAACCCTTGCTACGGGCGCAGACAGGACAGGCGGCAACAAAGTCCCGCACATCACTCTCCATTTTAGGCCACCAAAAGCGTCGGGATAAAAATTCCCTAGTCCGGTGGATGCCAGGATGGGCCGCCAGCTGAGAAGAGTGGCCCCACTGGAGAACCCGAGATCTAAGCCGGGGCGGAACAAACAAACAGTGGGACGGACCCCCACCTGGGCCCGGATCCAAACGCAATGCCTTCTGTACAGCTGCTTCGATCTCCCACATAACCGGGGCTACAATCTGGGCAACAGGTATGATGGGCTCAGGATGCGGTTCCCTGTCAGTGTGGTCATAAATACGTGACAGAGCGTCCGGCTTAACATTCTTAGATCCCGGTCGATAAGTTAGAATAAATCTGAACCGGGCGAAAAATAATGCCCACCGGGCTTGTCGGGAGTTCCGTGTCTTGGCCTGTTGGACATATTCCAAATTCTTATGGTCTGTCCAGACCGTAAAGGGATGCTCAGCTCCCTCCAACCAATGACGCCACTCCTCTAATGCTAATTTGACCGCAAGCAGCTCCCGGTCCCCTACGTCATAATTCCACTCGGCCGGTGTTAAAGCACGAGAGAAATATGCGCATGGGTGCATCTTACGGTCCAGAGGCGAGTGCTGGGACAGAATGGCACCCACTCTCAGCTCCGATGCATCTACCTCTACCACAAAGGGGAGGGAGGGATTGGGAGTTACCAGGATAGGTTCGGAGCTGAACCTCTTTTTTAGCTCCGTGAATGCTGCCTCAGCCCTAGAGTTCCATTGGAAGCGGGCAGGAGATGTCTTTTTGGTGAGGGCTGAGATAGGAGCGGCTATTGTACTAAAATTGCGGATAAACCGCCGGTAAAAATTAGCAAAGCCCAAGAAGCGCTGTACCTGCTTTACTGATGTAGGAGTAGGCCAGTTCTTAACTGCCGAAACTTTCTCAGGATCCATAAGGACCTTACCGTCCGCCACAATGAACCCCAAGAAAGAAACGGAGTTAGTGTGGAATATGCACTTCTCGGCTTTTACAAACAGTCGTGCCTTCAGAAGTGCCTCCAAAACCTGCCTAACATGGCCGACGTGAGATGAGAGATTCGGAGAAAAAATTAAAATATCGTCGAGGTAAACGAAAACGAATCTCTCCAGCATCTCTCTGAGAACGTCGTTCACTAGCGCCTGGAAGACAGAGGGGGCGCTAGTGAGCCCGAACGGCATCACCCGGTACTCGTAGTGACCGTGGTGGGTGTTAAATGCCGTCTTCCACTCATCACCCTCGCGCACGCGCACCAGGTTGTAAGCGTTGCGAAGATCGAGTTTAGTAAAGATCGACGCCCCCTGCAGGCGCTCAAAAGCGGAGTTCATCAGTGGAAGAGGGTACCTGTTCTTGATGGTGATGTCGTTTAGACCCCGATAATCTATACAAGGCCTCAACCCTCCATCTTTTTTCTTGACAAAGAAAAAACCAGCGCCAGCCGGTGAGGTGGAAGGTCTAATAAAGCCATTAGCTAGAGATTCCTCAATGTATTGCCTCATTGCAGTGCTCTCAGGGACTGACAAGGAATACAGAGAGCCCCTAGGCGGAACCGTACCCGGGTATAACTCGATGGCACAGTCGTAAGACCTATGAGGTGGCAAGGTGGTGGCGCGTTGCTTACTGAAAACCTCAGCGAGGTCGGTGTACCTCCCTGGT
Source organism: Synaphobranchus kaupii (assembly GCA_029718625.1). Classification (NCBI taxonomy): domain Eukaryota; kingdom Metazoa; phylum Chordata; class Actinopteri; order Anguilliformes; family Synaphobranchidae; genus Synaphobranchus; species Synaphobranchus kaupii. The sequence goes on from CM056379.1 coordinate 51,643,118, forward strand.
ACATTGGTAGGCAAACAGAATCTGAGCACCCCTATCACCTCCGAATTTTCAGGATCAATAAGAGATTCATGTGATGATTCCCAATCAAATACGGACTCAGAAGGATCCTCCTCCCAAATAGTATTCCCATCCGCAAACGAATCCCAAGACAGGCTCTCCTCTTTTGTCTCAGAGTGAGCCTCCGGATTAACCTGGACAGGAGAACATTCAACCTCCTCATTATCACTGTCGGAGCAGAAAGCGGAACTGTCACAAGTACCACCTGAAGAGGTGTTAATGGAAGAGTAACAGTGAGATTTACACTGAGGACCCCACTGGCGAATAACCCCTCCGTCCCCACCCCACCCAATGTGAGGACCGTGAAGGGCTAACCATGAGTGTCCCAGGACCAGCGGGTAAGCTGGGGAATCAACTAAAAAAATTTTTATCCTCTCAGAGTGACCCTGGTAGGAAGTGGACATAACTAAAGACCCTGTGGACTCCTTAATGGTCCCGGAGCCCAATGGACGGCCATCGAGAGCAGTAACAAAAAGAGGCCGAGTGAGAGAACGTATGGGGATTTTAAACTCCCTGGCCCACTTTGCGTCGATGAAACATCCAACTGCTCCAGAATCAATAAATGCGTTGATGTTAACAGACCGCTTATTCCAAAGCAGTTGGACTGGCAAAAGGGTACGAGGAAGAACACTATTTTGTCTCATTAAGAACCCCAGTTCCCCTAACGAGACCCCTCGTTTCCCTCCAGTTTAGGACACTGATATTTGGTGTGACCCCTGCGTCTGCAATATTGGCACGAGTTCTCCCGTGGTCTTGGCCCCCTAGGGCCGCGGACGGATGACCCATCCACCTGCATGGGCTCCTCCCGACTAAAGGAGGAGTAGGCTGGAGATTCTGCCGATAGCGAAGAAGAGGAACGAACAGGGCGAACTCTGCGTTCCCTTTCCCGCTCCCTGACGCGGTTGTCGACTCGAATAGCCATGGTGACCAGAGTACTAAAGGTGGCAGGCGGCTCGAGCACGGACAGGGCGTCCCTGACGGGGTCTGACAATGCGTTAAGAAATAACGCCTTAAGTGGTTCGTCGGGCCACCCAGTCTCTCCTGCCAGTGCCCGAAACTTAATGCTAAAAGCCGCTACGGTGTCAGTACCCTGGCGAAGACGAGTTAGTCTCATGGCTGACTCTTGACCTGAGACGTCATGATCAAAAACTAACTTCATCTCTTCCATCAGGCTATCCGAGTCCCTTATAACCGGGGCGTTGGATGAAATAAGCGGTTCCGCCCAAGCGAGGGCATTGTCCGCCAACAAAGACAAAATAAAAGCCACCCGGGACTCCTGGGTCGTGAACCGGGATGGCTGCGCTTTAAAATACAAGAGGCACTGAGCCAAAAAACCCCGGCATCTCCCCGGTTCCCCACTATAACGGGATGGTAGCTGGAGTTTGGGCTCCCTAGGAGTAAGTGGCATGGGAACAGGGTTAATGGGTGCTTGTGTAACTGGGGCAGTAGCTGAAATGGTCAGCGCGCGGAGACTGTCTGCTAAATCCCGCAGATATTCTCCCTGATGGCGCAACTGTTCCATCATCTGACCCTGCTGTGTGTGCAGGGCCTGCTGACTGGCCTGGAGAACACGAATGGTCTCCTCATGAGCTGTCAGCATTTCCTCGACTCTCTGTGGAGTTGCTGGTCTTTCCATACTGGCTTCGAGATTCTGTAATGGGGGGAGTTGGGTTCGGAAGGCCAGATGCAACAGAGAGATCAAAAAGTGTCTCCGAAAATCGGAAACACCACTAGAGTGAAAGATTTCACAAACAGAGAGAAAAGGATAACAAAAAATGGAGCAAAAGACTCCCGGCACAAAGCCAAACGAAAAACAACCCTAAAAACAGGGCGAGGCTCAACACATTGAGCAGAAAATAGAAAACCAGAAATTACCTTTGAGTCTCAGTAGAAAAGAGACTAAACAAAGGGAGAAAAACAGGACTGAAAATAATATTTCCGTGGTACTGGAAAAAATAAGCTCGTAGATACGAGTGCAGACAAAGGAAAAAACAATTCCTCCAGCTCACAACTTCAGCGAGTAACAAAATAAGAGGAAGTAGAAAGAAGCATAAAATATAGGAATGCCTCTTTAAAAGAAAACAGAAAAGAAGGAAGACTAACAAACAGAGTAGAGAAAGGGAAAAGAAAAGATCAAGAGATCTAAACCCTAACTCTAACTGGAATAAATCTGTTTTACTATAAGACTAGCAAGGCAGCAATCTCAGTATTCCTATACCTTAACCGACTTCGTGTCAAACGCGAGTAATCTCGAAGCACCGGAAATCGGAAACCCAGAGCTAAATATAGCCGGTAGGAAACCACAAACAGGTGCGGAGGATAATTGCAGAGCGAGATGAAAACACCGGAACGGAAGGCGAAAAATCCGATAGAGTGCATGACGCTGCTAAAAGAAAGAACGAACGCCGAAATAAAACGAGGCTGCCTAAAACCATGACAGTTATACTCGCTTCATCGAGTTCGTCTCCTTTTGAGGTAGATTTGTTTTGACTTAGGTGGGGAAGTTTTTTCTCCCATTCCTTAGTTCTCCTTTTCCCTTTGCGGTTTTGCCGCTTTGTGGCGTATCTCTCTAGGTATGCTTATAGATTCCCTATCTGTCGCGTTTGGTTCTCTGAACCTTACTCCCATCACAAAACCTTGTCTGGGTTGGTTTAAAACGCAAATGCATTATTGACCACCAAACTTGCACAGCGCCAACTATTTCTATTGACAAGGCCCCTACTACTGCACCAAACCAATATTGACGCAAATGGGTTTACTGCAGACCACAAAACTACCAAACCTGGTGCAGGCGACAAATATTCCGTTTGCGGGAGACAAAACTAGCAATTCCACTTCAATTTCAACTAGCAATTTCGCTTACGTTGTCACAAAAATAGGGCCCATAATGTTTTGGTGGGAGGTGCTGAATAGACTCACCGGGTCCCAAAGTGCCACCTGCCTCTCATTCATACGACTGAAGCCTGTCGTCAGAATTTTTCCATCAGACACAAACACTGCCCTGACTGGCCGTGAGCCCTCATGGGGCTTTTCCTTCTCCTACAAAAGAAAGAAAAAAACAGACTGAGAGAGAGAGAGAAATAAAATGTCTGTTATTGGGTAGCTGCTGGGTAGCTCATGCTGTTGTAGAGCATGGATGGGCCCACAGTCTGGTATTAAATCCAGACCGGGAGAGTATCAGTCAGCCAGAATGACAGTGTCTAATCATGCCCCAGTGATCCCCATTGGTCATTCAGGCACCCACAAGTTCTCCTGTTGAGCTGCACATGAAGTGTTTTTCTCCAACAACTCATGTCTCTGCAAGCCCAACATGTGAACTGTGCTGTGATAAGAAGCAGCAGCTGACATCATGTACTAGCGAAAGATACAATGAGTGTTACAGTGTGAGAATGATTGTACACTGGGGAGAAAAGGGGAACAAGCATCACCCATTGACAGTGAACTGTTTAGAGGTCTGAGGATATAGTCACTGACAGCAATGATAGTGCCCTTGCGAGGATCCAAGATGCGGAGCTTTTTGTCTTTGCAGGAGGTGAGAATCTGGGAGCCATCCAGGTTCCAGCATGCACTGTAGATGAGGTCAGAGTGCAGGGACTCAATCCGCACTACTGCCTCCCCACATGCAACATTCCACAGGATCACCACATTGTCACAGGCTGAAGGGAGAGAAAGAAACAGCAGCAAACACACAGGGGAGTGGACACAAAAATAAGAGAGTGACACAGCAAAAGTGATAGGAGCTGTATTACTACCTGTGCAGTAGTGAACTTAGTATGTGTGTAGTAATATAGTGCATTGATATTACACTGCCTGGCCAAAACAAAAGTCGGCGTTGCACCCATCATGCATAGTTTCCACTGTACAAGTCTCTGGAGGCAGTGTTATGATCTGGGGTTTCTTCAATTGGTCAGGTCTAGGCTCAGCAATGTTATGCTGCAATAAAATGAAGTCAGCTGAATACCTGAATGTACTGAATTACCAGGTTATCCCATCAATGGGCATACTCCAGGACGGCAATGCCAAGATTCATCAGGCTCAAATTGTGAAAGAGTGGCTCAGGGAGCATGAGGAATCATTTTCACACATGAATTGGCCACCAGATTCCTGACCTTTGAAACCTCATTGAAAGTCTTTGGGATGTGCTGGAGAAGACTTTACGGAGTGGTTCGACTCTCCCGTCGTCAATACAAGATCTCGGCCAAAAATGAATGCAACTCTGGACGGAAATAAATGTGACACTGCATAAAGTTGTCGAAACAATACCACGACGAATGCACGCCGTAATTAAAGCTAAAGGCGGTCCAATGAAATATGAGTGTGCAACTTTTTTTTGGCCACGCAGTGTAGTAACAGCAGCACAGTAGAATAGTTGTACTACTGTAGTAGTAGTAGTGGCATAGCTCAACTATATGAGTGTGGTAGCATTGGCAATATAATAGTAACAGTGCAGTCTATTAATAGAGATAATGTAGTAACTTCACTGGTGTACTAGGAGCCTTGCACTAAGGAGCAGATTATGGACAGCAGTACTATAGTCAACTTGTAAGAGTAGTATTAGCTGCACTAGTGTACCTGCACTCAAGAGCACATTATGGGCAGTGGGGTGCCAGCTGAGGATTCCAACTCTTTTGGAATGTCCCTCTAGCATGACCACTGGCTCTGTCAGGGGCTTTATTAGGCCTCCATCTGGAATTTCCCAAATCTAAAGGGAGAGAGAACAACAGCGATGAGGCACTGATGAACAGCACACCACTAAGATGGATAGAGATATGATACATATTCACACAAAGTACAGTGTCTGCATGCAGCAATCCATCGGGCTTTCCAGTCAGTGTGTTCAGTATATCAACACTCTGAGCTAAGCACATGTGAACAGTGCATCACCACAGTTGGCTATCCACTCTGTACATTCAGTATATCAGTATGGTTTTCCCAGGATTTTTCCTACATTGAAATGTCTTAGGCGGGCCACCTAAGTGTTTTTTTCAAGCCGTTTAAACCGCATCGGAGCAATCGCGCAAAAAACACAGGTAAAAGCAATTCGAAATGGTCCGTGTATTTATTTTGCTGGAGTCTGGACAGTACTGATATCAAAATGATGCCAAGTCACAACCAACAATATTACAATATTGTAGATCACACTACTACTAGCTCTATTCCAAAGCAATGTTACCCAATATTTCCTAAATTATTTAATGTAACTTGGCACTATGTTTTTTTGGATGGTGTTTTAAAGGGTTGTATACATGGTAGAAATAGCTACTAATGGTTTGTATGTCGGCAGATGATATCAGCATAGCTAACAAAATAATTGATGTTTGGCGTAGCTGCAGTAGCCTAGTAAAACGTAACGGTACTAAAGTGAATGGTTATCAATCATTGATCCCAGATATGGCAGTGCTGGCTAGCCAGCGACACGTAAGTAGAAAATTTGTCAGAGGTTTTCATATGGTCACATTCTTGCATGTGAAAAGCATAACATGTGCACATCCTTTTTGTCGCAAATGAATAAAAAAATTATAAAGAAATCTTTGCCGAGGCGAGCCTCGAACCCGGGTCTCCAGCATGTCGGGCATGCGAAGCACAAGGTTTTAACATAGCTACACGTATATGCTAGGGTTTAACACCGGGAAACGGGTTCCCGGGAATTCCCGCCAAAACTCTTTCCCGTTTCCCGAGAACTATAACAACGGGAAAACGGATAAAACATTTTTTTTATAATTGAACATTGTTGTGTTCTCTCATACTGGCGCTAGAGGGGGTTACCATTCTAGAACGTCTGAAAGCCAGACGTTACGTAATGCTATTGTAGCGGGTGGAAGGGCGTGTGTCTCCGGGTGTACTTTTGGGTGTCTCTGCTCATGTGTGAGAAGCCATGAAAATGTAATGCCATTTTTACATGTATTATGAAGTTCAGTAAAAAGGTTATTGAGAATCCATCTGAGTCCTCCCTATTCTAGTAGCATCTGACATAACATATTAACATTTGTGCGGTGTCATTTCATTTTGATCCAAACTACCTCTGTGGAGGCAGAGAGAGCGTTTTCTGTCTGCAGACAATTTGTTACAAAGATCCGAGTGCGGAGTTCATTGATGCACTCTGCTTCTTGAACGCGCACTTCCAAAGGAAAAAGGTCATGTGAGTTATAGGCCTATGGCTATTAATTTTATTTAGCCTGGTGCCAAAGTCCTTTTTGTTTGAATTTGGATGATAGGCCCATCTGTTTTTATTTATAATAGACCAAAGTATATTTAGTTTTATTATTGGTCATTGTGTTATGTTTTAATTTTGTGTAGGCCCATCTTAAATGTTTTATAGGCTTTAGCCTACTTAATTTGTTATATTACTATGAGTGCACTGTAGGCCTGTAGCAGTCTGAGTTCATTTGCACATGAAGTGGGCCGGCCGCTGTTCTAGATTGTTATATTGAACCCCGCATGTGATTAGATGCGTCTGTGAGAAATGCTGTAAGATAAAATAAAGAAACATTATGTGACATGGGAACTTTGAGAAATCTTTGACTCTGTAACTATATTTAACATGGCTATTATAGTCTTGCACCAACCTCTGTACTGTAACGCTAACATGGCGAACGTCCCTGTTTATTAGAATTAGTTCAATCTGCATCCGAAGATTATATTACGTGCATTCTGATATTGATTAATAGCATAAATAGCGATCTTTTGCCTATAGAATTATCAATATAATATCAAATACACTAAAGCTGTCAGGTCGGGAACCCATTGGTTTATGCACATTTTTCCTTGTTTTATTTAGTGCTGCTTATTGAAATATGACCAATGCATTTTGACTAGTACTTATGCGTTAAAAACTGTCTAGTTTCCCAGGATTCTTCTACTCCCAGGATAGAAAATGTTTTATTTTCGGGAAAAATATGAATCCCTAGTATATGCTACACAAATGTTTTTTCCGGTACTTTGAGACTAGAGAGAATTATTCTTCGAGGGTATGGAGCATTTTTGATGATGAATTTGGCAGTTAAAAGAAGAAGAAGAAGAAGAAGAAGGAGAAGAAATGCAAAAATAACCCAGGCTTGGGGCTTTATTGTGTGGATGTGTGAAGTTGTATCTGAATTATGTGTGGTTACAGGAGGTCAGAACATGCAGAAGTTAATATTTTTAAGGGCTGAGAGAAAATTTGCACTGCCTCAAAAAGTTTCCTGTGTATCATGACCTTCATCATTGTGAAGGCAATGGCAATCATCTTTAATGGAATTAAAGTAAGATCCCAGCCACTTATCATGATCCCTGTTGGGAACAAATAAAGTGATGAATTAATACTGACAAGCCCATGTACCTGTTCTGGACCTCATGGAAAAATGTATCAAATTAAAAAAATCTAAAAAATATAAACTAGACCATCTATTAATTAACCTATGCCAAAAACTGGTGTCTAAAAACTGGTGTCTATCAAAGCATAAAATTGGAATAGGTGTTAAGCAGTTAAAATAGCAAGATGAAGCAAGATGTTAGGCACCACCTAAGCCTCTTTTTGAGCAAGGAAAAGCCCAGCATCCATGCTGTGGGCTATTCACTTAGTATATTCTGTTAACTAATACTGTGGGCTATCCACTAAGTACAGTACATTCAGTACATCAATAATGTGGGCTATCCACTCAGCATATCATAACTGTCCTTTGCACAGTGCCCCAAAACCTTACACAAGTGACACGCATAAGTATCCATCCTACCAGTCCCAGCTCAATTCAGTGACCCTCACCATGACACTGCAGTCCTCTGAACCACTAGCGATGATGTTGTCATTGTGGGGACACCACTCAATATCCAGCACTGGGCCAGTATGTCCACAGACAGTGGGGTAGGACATGTCGATACGCCCCGTCTGAGGAAGAGAAGGGTAGAATTGTGAGGACACGACAAACACAGAATCATTGATTACTGGACACTATTCTGAAGAATTCCTCTGAATATATATGGATAACACAGATTTCACACGATAGGAATTTAACACTAAACAAGGGAGAGTGTGTGGGCAATGCTGCTAAAAAATAATTTAAAACAGTTGAATCTTCTAAACAACACAAGCAAAAAGCACATCTGATGAATGAAGAAAGTCATGGATGTACACCTGCAGGTACCCAATCAACCAGAGGAGTCACTTTTTCAGTGGGATATAGTTTACAGACAAAACCTCTCCCTCCATCAGTGATACTATGCACAACTAGATGCTGACCTACAAAACTCCATAGTCAGCACCCAAATGGTGAGGCAAACATATCCAAATTCTACCGCACAACATCACACCCCATTGAAGAATGCAATGACCGCACCTTACACTGAGGATGTAACCAAGCAGCACTCGACTTCCCAGTCAATCCAAACAACAAGCAGTGAAACTCACTCTCAGAATTCGCTCAGGTGGAAAGAAGGGACAATGTATCAAGAAAGAAAATTATATGCAGGAACATGCAAGAGGGCCAAGAACAATCACAAATAGACTTAACCAGCATTCTGGACCTCATGTGGGTGAACATTCGAACGTGGGTTTTTTTTGGAATAAGATGGGTGCACAGAGACAGCAAGTACGTGGTTGTGTGGAATGCAGGTATCCACGAACCGTGGACAACCAATAGAGGGAAGGAGAAAGAAGAAAAGACGGGAAAGAAACTCCCGTCTAAAACCCAAAAGAAATAAAAAACGACCCGAATAAAATAGGGTGAGACTCGCAGACTAGAGTCGAGAAATTAAACAGAGAGGGACGTAGTCCCGGCGTAAGCCAAAAATAATAACAACCCAAATTATTTGGGCAAAGCTCACAGGTTCGAGCAGAGAAAAGAAACAGAACAGAATAGCCTCTAGCTCAGAAACTATCAGAGCTAAAATAAAGGCAAACGGAAACGAGGCGAAGCTGAGGTTACTGTCTAGTTGCAAAACAGAGAAACAAAAACCAAGGCTGAAAAATAAAGAGTAAAGAGAACAAAACCCTAAGAACTAAATACTCTAAATTCTACAGGCAAGTCTCGCGTGTTCTTTTGAAGCTCAAAAGTACAAGTGGTCGCCTGAAATTCCTATACCGCATTACCTGGCTAGAGTGGCAAGAATCACACACAAGCGCCGGAAGAAGGAAGCAGCGCGCTTATAAAGCCAACAGGAAACTCAGAACAGGTGCGCCAGGTAATCACCTGGCAGCGGAAAGACACAGTGCGGCCGGCGGAAAAGTAAACCCGGAGCGCCCTCACGCGAACCAGAGGAGTCACGTCCGCTGAGATGAAAAGAAGGCTGTCAAACCTATTCTATCTTTTACCTTTTTGTCTCTGTCCCTTTTACACCCAGCAGTATCTGATCATTTCACTGACTTTTACTCACAGCTCAGCTGTGGGTCTATATCCAGTTCAAAAGTGAGGATTCTATTAGAAAACCAACATCACATAAGCAAAAAGAACAACATAAAAACAGGACTCTACAAATCAGCCTGTAAACAAAATGCTTCTGTTCAAAACAATGTGTGAAATTCACATAGAAGAGGTAATAATTGGTTATTTTCTGTTCACAAACCCCTCATTCATCCCAGATAGTTAACCCAGAAAATACCCCAGGTCAGTGTAGATTAACCACAGGCATGCTTTAAGTGAGAAGTTTGGCTTGGTCAAAAACCGCAAAAGACAGGAAATTCAAATGAACACCAAACCTCAGCTCTGTACACTGTCAGGGATTTCCAGTACTCTTTTTTATATCTAACTGCTATACAGTTCTGTAGCCATGTTGGTCTACTGTATTTCAAACAACATGTACTCGTCACTGGACAGATTGAAACCTTCTCTCAAAGGGCCTAATTCCTACTTTTAGAGTATGTGCTGCTGCCCATGATAGTGACCTGTACGAAAAGGCTTTGTATTTCCCAACTGCAGTTTTGCGTAGGCTATTTCTCTATTCCTCTTATGCCTCATACCAATATCAACAGCCAACTTTTGATAATATTGGTAGATAGCTTTGAAAGGTGGATCTAAATCTTTCAGTTTCCTTTTTTAAAGTATTCTAAAGCTATATGGGTAGATGTACAATTGTATGCTGTGGTTGCATTAGGCTATTCAGTGTATACTTCCACCTATTTCTACCCTTTGAACTCCACTATGTATGACATATCTGCCAGGGGGAGTGTAAGGTTCGGAGAACCAGGCACAAAAAAAAAAGAAAAAAAAGAAGTGTATATCAGATATACACCAATAAGTGGACAGCTCCGCAGCAGGAAGGAAATAAACGAAAAATGGGAATGAAAAGCTCCCGGCATGAGCCAAAACAGAAACAACCCCAAACGAGGGCGAACTCGGCAACAACGAGTAATCAAACAACAAAAGAACCTCACGCTCTCACAAAAGGAGCGTTTAACTGGAGGTCAGAGAAAAACAAAAGAAAGCCCGTGTAAAAAGGGCGAAAGAAACTAAATGGAAATCGAACCTGTTACCTACAGCTCTAGGTACGAAGAGCTGAACAAAAGGCAACAGGTAGAGGAGTATGAAAGGATAAAAAGAGAAAAGGAAATAAAAAAACTAAATAAATCTTTACCCTAACTCTAACCGGACTTTCTACGTTTCTTATTTGCAACAACCAGAAATGCAGTGACCGCAATCCTATACCTTACTGACTTCGATGTCAAATAGCAAAGACAATATCGAAGCACAGGAAGGCAGATACCCTGAGCTTGTATAGCTGACAGGAAACTCAAAACAGGTGCGAGGAATCACCGCCGAGCGATAGCAAAGCACCAGAACGGAAGACAGAAAATCCGATAGAGTGACTTGACGTCACTAAAAGAAAGAACGACCGTTGAAATAACCGGAGGCTGCCAGAAACCATGACAATATCAGGACAACTAGGCATACATTTTATGCTATGAGTGAAATCTTATAGACTACTACTCTGTATGCCAACAGTGTATGGTTTCATACACTGAAAGTCACAATGAAAAACTGCTGTATTTATACACTCCAGCAGCAGGTCATTTGCTGCTTTTGACCAAGCCAAACTTCTCACTTAAAACACAGTTTTTTTATTAGAACAGTCTTGTGCATGCAAGATTTCTCCCAATTCCCATCAAATTTTACTTGCCCTGACGCTCTCATTAAACTGCCACAAAAACGAAACTGGCCATTCTATTATTTTTAACATAAAGGACCATTTCTTTAAAAAATATAATCATCGTAACTATTGAATAAACATAACTGAAGATTAATTTCAATAAACACATCAGCTAGAAAATTTATACACATACACACCACTAGAAAGTTCAATCAAAGTGCCGCAAGAGCACCCTAATAGACCAGAATAAGACCAAATAACATTAAAAATATCATAGCATAGCCTACGTAATCACAACATAAAAATTTTTATAAGACACAGGAAATAAAATTTAATCATGACAAACAACAAAAAACAACAGATACGTACAGTACCAGTCAAAAGTTTGGACACACCTACCGTGTGTTATTTTTGCTGTTTTCCACATTTTGGAATAGTAAAGACATCAAAACTATGAGATAACACAAATTAAATTATGCAAAAACCAAAAAAGGGTTAAACAAATAAAAAAAAGTCTTATATTTTAGATTCTTCAAAGTAGCCACCCTTTGCCTTGATAACGGGTTTGCACATTCTTGCCATTCTCTCAAACAACTTCTGTGGTAAACAGGTATTCCACAGGTAAAAAGGTGATGCCATCATGACTGTATTAAAGGATATCAAAAGACTCCTGATATCTTATTTCCAGGTATTCTTAGAAGCGATACTATAACATCTGCATTTGAATGGATCTCTATGGGAATTGGGGGGTGGGACTAGATTTAGCTTTAAATTACACTGGAACAGTGTGGAACACATGGTTGGCTAAATGGCTCTAAGTCATCAAGGGTCTGACATATCAAACAAGCCTTAAACCATCACTCTACTGCCAGAAATACAGTAGATATGGATGGATAACTTGAAGGGTTTCTTCTCCTGACTTCCCTTCAAGTGATCCATCCATATCTACTGCATATCTGGCAGCAGAGTGATGATTTGAGGCTCGTTTGATACCTCAGACCCTTGATGACTTACAGCCATTTAGCCAACCATGGGTTACATACTATTCCCATGTAATTTACAGCTTAATCTAGCCCCACCCCCCAATTTCCATAGAGATCCATTCAAATGCAGAGAGGTTATAGTATCGCTTCTAAGAGTACCTGGAAATAAGATATCAGGAGTCTTTTGATATCCTTTTATATAGAGTCATGATGGCATCACCTGTTTACCTGTGGAATACCTGTTTACCACAGAAGTTGTTTGAGAGAATGGCAAGAATGTGCAAGGCTGTTATCAAGGCAAAGGGTGGCTAGAATCTAAGAATCTAAAATGTATGACATTTGTTTAACACTTTTTTGGTCTTTGCATAATTTAATTTGTGTTATCTCATAGTTTTGATGTCTTTACTATTCCAAAATGTGGAAAACAGTAAAAATAACGGAAAAAAACCTTCTATGAGTAGGTGTGTCCAAACTTTTGACTGGTACTGTAGCTACACTAATAAGTCTCTCACCGCAGCGTTCTGCAAACGAGTGCAAACTGATGCAGCCGACTATGGGACCCACAACAGCATCAGCATAAAATTTCACAATTTTAGTAGTAGTAGTAAAGTGGTTGAGCAATACATTTCGCATGACATGAGCTGCACAGATGTGACTGCCCTTTCTATGCATATTAAGCATCTTGTATCTTCGGATGGAGCCTTGAGGCTACAGTACAGTGACGGCACCAATAACATTGGGCAGGTTGGCAATTTCATAAAAACCCAAAGATGACTAACCAGCCATATATCACACTCCAAGCCAAAAATAGCTTTTGCGCGATCCTAAAGATGCATTCGGTTCGCAGTGAACTCCTCCAACAGCACAAGGTCAGCTATACAGACCTGTAAGTCATTTTATAGCAAATTTCGTTCAATGGTTAAATGCATGTTTTAATTCGCTTATTTAACGCCATATAACATTTTAATTTAATCAATTCAGAAAAATAGTAGCCTACTGGGAGCATTAATTATGGGTCTTGATGGGTCTAATTAAATAAATTCATAGCCTACAATTAATTAATAGGCTTAATCTAAAGCGCTTGCTTTTTACAGTCGTAATTATTACGTTTGCATTGTGCACTTCAAAGGCTACATTTAGTCTTATGAATTTACCTAAAAATAAAAATAAATTCACAGGCCTATTCTAATTGACATTCAGAAGCTACAATTAGCGGCATTTTGAATTTACAAATGCAGTACGTGTGGTCCTGAGCAGGTGTACATTTTGTTCGTACTTACGAACAAATCTGAGATACGAAATATGCAATTTTGTTCGTTCATGAATGAGGCCCAATGAGTGTAACATTAAAGGCATACTGAACTTTGTTTGAAGATAATGTTGTATAGCTACCTGGCACTGATATTAGTCATAATATTCAAGCTCACCTTCATGAGTTGCTCCAGTGGTCAGAAACTGACCAACAAAGAATGACGTTTTTTCTCTCTCCAGTCACTTCCATTGCATGGCAAAAAAGGTCTCAAAAGCACACTTTTAGCACATAACCAAATACAAACAATGCAGATTATGCCGATATATAAAATCACAACATCCAGAACTGAACGTTTGAAACTTTTGAACCAATTTCTGATTGATTTGATTTTGAAAAACTATTTTCTGAGAACTAGTAACTGTTGCTAGCTTCTTTGCTGTTCGGTTTGTTTACTGACGCACGCTTCAGGAAGTGAGTGGGACCGTTACGGCGCATGAACGAAACAAGGAAGTTAATAAGCTAATGATCGGATCTTCTTCCAAACCTTTGTTTGGAAAAAGTGTAAAATATTGTGAATGGAGCTTTTTAACTTTACAAACGCCCGGTTCCGGATGTCGTGATTTGATAGGCAAGAACAGTAACAAAGATGCAGTGCACCTTACACGTGAATCCATATGTGTGATCTGAACATTGTTACTGAATGAGATAATGGGACAGAGAGTTGGCTGAGGGCTCATTGTAATCAGCAGGACTCTTCTACAAATAAAAGAAAACCCAGGGTGGAATTTCCCTTTAATTAGAATCCTATAGTCTATAGATTCCAATGCAGCTCCCCAAGCATTCCATTAATATTCTGAAGCCTCAAGTTACAATTCTTCTCATGAAGAGGGCTACTTTTGCTGATATAAATATTATACAACATTTAAAAATGTATTTTGTGTTCTTTCAACTTACACTACTATGGGTAGCACCAGACAAAACTGTAGATAGTTATTAAGCTTTTTATACAGGCATTGCGAAATTGCCTTATTACATCATAAGAGGTGAAAGGTCAAGTTCTATTGATTTCAGGGTACCGATCATAATAGATGAGATTGTAAGCTTTCCATACATATATGACTTCATCATATTCTACATTGGTTAACTGTTTGTATATGAGTTTTAATTGAAAAATGAAAAACAAATAATGATGGAGGGAGGAAAAAATGAGTGATAGCATGATATTGGTCAGCATCTCAGAGACGAACATTACCGGGTTTTTGCCATCTTCACTGCCCTCCAGAACATTGATAATATGTAGGTTCACCCTACGGGATCTGTTTCCAACATGTCGATATGTCTACTAACCCTTTAACGATTAGAGCTGTAGAATTTGAGCTAGGTTGTTGGGAAAAAAAGTCTTAATCTTAATGCTAATTTTTTTTATGTACTTCACTATATAAAAATGGCTGAACAAATCTTTCCCATATTTGTTTTATGGCGAGATATTGCCGAGATGAGTTGACCTGCCAGGTGGCTTGGTAATCAATTAGTTCCAGAAGAACTGTGTTTTGAGTTTTGATAGTTTGTTCCGCTACGTTAACCCGTTCAAAGTTCTCACCAGCTAAAGTCTCTGCAGAGGTAAGGCGCCCCTGAAAAGTAGCAACCATGCTACGTAGTGAATCTACTGAGGTAGGGGCCTAATCGATTCCTGGATCCAGGTGGACATGTCTTCCTTGAGGCTGGACCGCTGTTTAGCTAGCTCCGCGATTCATTTAGTCATGGAAATGGTGTCCGCCTCGACAAAGAGATTTTTTTTCGCTAGATTGTGTTTTGCAGCTACCATTTCCCATGTCCCCATGTTAAGCCAATGGCAACTTAATTTCTGGCATCGCAGAATTATAAAGGTTATTTAAAAAGTGTACCATAAACAGAAATGTGAACCATCAAAAGAATTAGTCCATGTCATGCCCGACATGTCCATATGTCTACTAACCCTTTAACAATTAGAGCTGTAGAATCTGAGCTAGGTTGTTGGGAAAAAAAGTCTTAATCTTAATGCAATTTTTTTTTATGTACTTCACTATATAAAAATGGCTGAACAAATCTTTCCCATATTTGTTTTATGGCAAGATATTGCTGAGATGAGTTGACCTGCTAGGTGGCTTGGTAATTGGTGGTGAAACCAATTGTAAGTGGTGGTGAAACATGTAAGTTGCAACCAAAACCAAACTTAGGGGGATGCGAGAGTTCAGAAGAAACAAATCGACCACAGGAGCTGCTATTGTTTGATTATTCAGAGAACACCTTGCCACAGTATCAACCAAAAGCCTTCCCTGTGTAGATAATACCACTTCACACAATGGACAATTATACATCACCCTGTGGGTCTTCAGGCCACAGTTGGCACTGCCATAGTCAGGATTCACAAATTTTCTTATACAATATTAAACAAACTGTCTTATACAATATTAAACATCATTTCTGTCATTCTATCATTTTTAACCTTCTCATAATTTAATCTACAACCACACTACATTTGTTAATATGTATTATTACTATGTATATATTGTCTTACCACAATTCTGGCATGCAAGTTATATCAGCATCATTTTAAGTATTTTTAAATTTTAAGTATTTTTGTCATAATTTAACTGCCTTTTTCTTAGACCCACCTTGTTGAGAGGAAGGACCATGAAAGCACCTCCACCACTAACATCCATGACCATGGCCACAAACTTGGGGTTGACAGAGCAGAAGTTACTGTCCCAGGTCATCTGAGAGATCCTGATGTCATCGTAGCACTGGTCAGCCTTTACAGCTTGGCCAAAGACATGACGGAACTTACTGGCCCTGACAACCTGCCTGGCCATTGTGATCTGCAGACACAGGAAAAGGACACAGGAGGAAAACATGCAGGAGGGAAAGGGTCAATGTACTAAATACAGAAACGAATTAAAGTGGTACAATGAACACAACACAGTGTTGATACACACATTCCAGTCACTCTTGATAGAACAATTGATAGAACATGTCAAACAGTATTCCACTGCTTACTAGTGAATATCAGCAAATATTGTACATATCCATCTACTTATTCTGCTATTCTGTATTTCACAATTTTAGTAGTAGTGGTAATGTGATGTTCTCACTCCCGTCCTCTTGTGTCCCGTGTTTTACCTGTTTCCCTTTGTAACATGTTTGTCTCTTCCTAGTTGGTTTCCCTCGTGCTGCAGGTTGGGCGTGGTTTTTCCCTTTCGTGTCACTCTGTTCCACTACTCGTCATCCGCCTATCCCTTTCCTCCCTTCCGCATGCATTCCATACACTCTCTGCTCCGTTAATCACTCATGCATACATTCGTACGCGGCACCTAATTGATACTTGTTAATGTTTGTATTTAGTCACCCTGTGTTCTTTGTCCTGTGCCAGTTCGTTAATTCTCCTGGTGAAAACCTCTGGTCTTGTCTTGTGGATATATTGTATCTAGTCCTGTCTTGCCAACTTTAGAAGCCTTGTCTTGCATCTGTCTTAAAAAAACTCGCCTTTTTCAGCTCTGTCCAGTTTTGATCAAGCTCCCGCCAGGAACGGCGCATCTCGCTGTTCAGTCTGTCCTGCCTCGCTGTACTAACTTTTGTCTGCTCTGAGTCTACCAACCTGCAGCTGTTCGTATTCCCTGCTTGTGCTGCTGTTCCTGCCAAACCAAGTGCTGTGTGTGCATGCAGCCGGTGCTCCAACTCTACTATCCGGCGGCGGTGCCTGCTTCCTGCTTGTGCTGCTGCTGCTGCCATCCTGCTGCTGTGTGCACGTCCAGCCGGGACCCCGCTCTGCTAACCTGCAATTGTTCCTGCCACTCTGCTCTGCCCTGCTCCCCGCTCCTCCTCTGCTGAGCCTGCCCGGATTCCTGTCACCACCACCAGCCCCTGGCCGCTCCCGCTCATCCCCTGCTGTACCCACCACCCGGACTGTTTGTCTTTAAATGTTCTCCCTATGCTTCAGGAGGGATTCTAGTCGAAGCAATAATTTATTGGAGCCTATCACTCCCTGTATTGTGTGTCGTGCATTGAGTCCAGTTCCTACTAGGAACCGTAACTGACTATTCTTGTTCTCCCTATGCTTCAGGAGGAATTCTGGTTGAAGCAATAAAGTATTTGAACTTCCTGTGTTTGAGTCGTGCATTTGAGTCCAGTTCATACTCGGAACCGTAACAGGTAAAGTGGTAAATATAGCAGTTAATTACTTATATTTACTTATACTTACACTTACTGTAGTGAGGCCTGTCAAATCAACCCTTCATGCAGTGAAGGGGCAAGAGATGGGGGGAAGTGAGGGTATTACAAATGCAGTTCATAGAGAAAGCTTCATCAACAGCTAGTTGTCTCATACTATATTAACACAGACTGTGTAGGAGCCATTATTTATTTATTTATTTATTTTATTTTTTTATCAAAAGGACTACAAGGCGTTGCAAGTTTTAGCTAAAATGACGTAATCACCGAGCATCCGTAATCTATAACTATTGACACAGTGTGTATTCAGAAGGATGCAGAGAATAATTGTTTTTCAACCGCATCACAATACATACACCGTTATTGATTTGTGTTGAATTAACGTCAAATTTACTTTGAATACTTTGGAATCCACATATTTTTTGCAGTTTTGATACATGCAATTAACTTTTGATTTGATTTGAGCACCTGCACACCTGTATGCACTTCCACACTCACTCATTCACTCACTCATTCATTCAGTCAATGAAACGCATTAAACATTGGGGATTAAGTCTGTCCTTAGGCGTCCACATTAATCTTAATTTGTTGTTTGACAGCTGTGACATAAATTGAAAAACATTCAATCCGACTTCACCAGATGGATTATTGTTGCTGCACATTGTCTTACGGAACTGTTGATGAATTTGATTAGAAACCAAACTTTTTGATGCATTTGACTCGCTTTGAAGTTTGAATTGTGGATTGAAACATTGCAGCCTACAGCTTTCATCTTTGACATTCATGTTTAAAGTGCAACCAACACACTTGTGCACTACTTCTAAAAAATGGACCAAGTTCCAAACAGTAGTAGCATGGCTTCTCAATGTGTAAAGCGCTTACAACAGCTTCCTACAATGACTGAGAGATAAAAGGTAGTAACAAAAAGTTATTTCTAACATCTAAAATAATGAAATGAAAATAAAGCAAAAAGACATGATCGAAGGTGAAATGCAGGAGCTCCATGGGAGCCCAGAAGCAATACCATTGAAGACCTGAAAGCTGCAGAGACGGCAGTTCAACAATTCTGTCAAGTACAAGGCATCCCTGAAGAAATTGCAACTTTTTAGAATGAGTATCACAGCATCAAAAAACAAAACTCAAGTTCCTAAACTAGATCAAGGAACATTGAGAGTGGGTGGAAGGTTGAGTAATTCGGCAATGCCTGAAGAGGCAAAGCATCCAGGTGTCCTGCCCAAGAATCACCATGTGTCAAGGCTCATTGTCAAATATATTCAGAAAATGGACCCTTCACTCAAGTTGGGACTCGGGAGTTGGCCCCATTGAAGTCAGATAAGGGAGAAACCTTGTGAAATAATATGGAGTCATTTTCACTTGTCTGCGTATGTCTGGAAGTGGCCCATTCACTTGATATTTACTCATACATTAACACTCTTAGACGTTTCTTCTGCAGACGAGGACAAGTAAATGAATTACGATCAGACAATGGGACAAATTTGATCTCTTCTGGGAAAAAACTTAAGAAAGTTCTACAAGCTTGGAATCAAAACAAGATTGAACAAGCCTTGCAATAGAGAGGTATGAAATTAACCTTCAATCCCCCTGTTGCTGTTCATCATGGAGGTGTATTGACAACCGTAACAGACGATCCGAATGATTTGGAGCCACTGACTCCAAACCATCTGCTGTTACTTCTCCTACCTGGAGTCTTCAAACAAGAGGATATGAATGCCAGACGCCGTTGGCGCTGAGCACAGTATATCTGTTTTGGTCCCGATAGGTCAAAGAATATCCTTCCTCTCATGCAAGAATGCCAGAAATTTTACAAAATTTGAAGAAACTTCATACAAGGAGATGCAAATACAGATTCATAAATAATTCATAAAGTTTATAAATAATTGCAAGCTATTGATACTAACCCTGATCGAAGAACAATAGTAAAAAGTGTGAAGCTTCAGACCAGGACCAACGTCATAGAAAGGCAGATCAACAAGATCTGCCTGCTGATTCCGGCTAGCTACTGAGGTCTTACAAAACAGCAATGATACTGTATGAAGCAAAAGACAAATTGGCATCGAAACAAATATGCATACACACATTCATGCATACACATGCACACATGCGCACACAAGCACGCGCACACACACACAAACTCATTTAACACATAAAAACTCAATACTAAGTACAATGAAAATAATGAAATCTGTACACAATTAACATATGTAACCACTAGTTCATCAATCCCATAATTCAGCTCTAGTATTAATCTTTGCAATATTTGTTTTTTGAGACAGAGAAGTAGATTGTGTAAAAGAGGAAACTACTAAATGCATTGTCAACTTAAAACCTTACTGACCATGACGACATACAAAATGAATGGTCTGTGTTATCATTATTATATGTATTAATTAATACTTTTCAATCTAGATGTTATATTTCATTATTTATTTCTACTGTAATCTAGTCAAAGAGCTGTTAAACCACATTCTACAGCAAAGTGAGAAAAACAAAACAGGAAAATTATCACTACACTTTCGTATGAGACTTCTATGGGTGATATCAGTTAGGCCTACCCCAAAAATGTACTTGCTTCTAAAATATATTCACCCAGTTGTTTTAATCATACTGTAATAGCCAAATTATTATATTACAAGGATATCAGTGGAAGATTTAATTTTACACAAACACATCTCATAACTGCAGGACATGGCACTACTTCTCCAAATCTACAGTAGCTCTGCTATACTGAACTAACCAGTTATTGCTGACTGAAATAAACAGCATAGTAGCCTACATGGCCGCTATTTGTTGAAGTTTCAATGAGTATCTGAATCTGCGGACAACAATATTTTCTGAAATTGGCGAGAAACATGAATAGCCTACCCAAATTAGCGATAGAGACTAAACAATTTGCAAATTCTAGGTCATTCAGCTAAGTAAACTTGTATGTTGGCGATATGGGCTACTAAGGTCGTATGGGCTATGATAAGACATTGCACAGTAGCCTATCAGGGTAATTTTGGAAAGAAGATAGAATGATCCACTACCTGCTGACCTGCTCCGGATTTAGGTCGACAGAGAACGGTTGAAGATTTCGTCAACTGAGAACGAACCGCTTGAACAACGCTGACAGAGGAGTGATTGAGGAAGAAGGGTGGGAGGAGGTGTCTTTTTTCCGGGTTTTTTCTTAGAAGCTAAAAAAATCATGAAATAAATTATTGAGTACAGACACATTATTTGGAAATAGAGTAATTTTATAACCTATGATAGCTGTTAATATATTAGATGTAGCCTATGCTAATTATTTAGTAACGGGTCAATTACAGTGTGGTTAGCTGGAGTTTAAACCTCAGGTTCAAACCCTAGACCATAGAAGGGCATTAGAACTGGAACTTCGCTGATTTTGATAGCTTATAGCCTAGTTCCAGTTGTAATACAGTTGTGGTCTAGAGGTTTAAAAAATATAGGCTATAGCCTATATAATTAGAAAAAATATAGTCTAGCTAATTGGTTTTTTTTAAAAATATGTTAGAAAAATAGTTTTACTTTTTACATTTAAATGACCGGGTGCTAAGTGCGGGGATGAGCTTCTCCCCCTGCTTGACGACTTCATACTGCGATTGCGAAGATGCATGTACTACAACGGCCGGTAGAGGGAATATTGCGACAGTCGGATGCGGAGATCAGATTCTCTGTGAAGCCGCCCAGCCGCCTATGCTCTATGGGTGTCGAGCGGAATGACGTGTTCTATGTGCGACGGTGACTGTGGAGTGATTCTTTCCCTAGTGAAAGTATGGTTTGTTTTATTCGTTCTGAAACAGCAATACACACCATTTATAAATTAATTAAATAGCGAATTTAAAACAAAGAACACACACCATTGTAATAACAAGGCTATTTCAACATGAAGTTACTCCATAAAGATATCGAGAAAGATAATGCTGGGTAAGTGGTGGAAACTAAGCGACTGCTTATAAATCTGTAACGTTAAATACCTAACGTAGCTGCATCTAACGTTAAATTAGCGTGGTAGTGCTCCTGGGCTGACCACAAATAATTGGCCACTGTTAACTTAAGTTATAAAATAATAATACAACAATATATACGTTAAATAATCAAAATATACGTACGTGTTTATGTTTAATTGAAAAACGAAAGTTAACGTTAACTGTGAGAAGCTTGGCAAGGAACATTTTGACAGCTTGACATTTGGCTACCTATCGGGCAACCATTGATTTGGTTCATGTTCAAAGTTTTTTGGGCATTTTCAGTTAGTACAACATTGGAATGAATTATCACGAGCTGAATAAAAATAAAACACAGTAGTCTATAGATACCTTAAAACACGAATAAGAATACATTAACCAATAAACGAAAAAATGAAATAAATAAATAAAGCGCAGTCGGATATTCAGAAGCCGCGCAGCATTTGGAAAAACTTCCTAAACCTGCTAGTCTGGGTTTTAACGGCAGCTTAAACCCCGGGTGACTGGGGTCTCAGACAAAATATAGCTAGCAGAGATAACGGTAAGTCAATTAGGGACTAGTTAAATATATATAGTTAAGGGAAACTAGATCCCTGGTTACGCTATTAAGATAAAGTTGCCGTATTTTGCTGCATCAAAAGGAAGGTTGTGCAAGTTCTGACGGGGCCTGTTGATACATTATTTATAATTGATTTTAATAAAAATTCGAAAGCAACGATTTATGTGCATCTTTGACAACCTACAAAATTATTGTGATATTTTTTGATGGCCACCATACAAATATGTGTTCCCTTTAAGAAGATTAAAAACACTACAGAAATGCGGAATAGCTCTGGTTCAATGAGTAACAAAATATCTCAGGACTGTCACTTTTTGTGGAACTGGAATGTATCTTGTGATGTCTGAATTGTATTTGCCTATTTTTTCCCTCAGTTTCAATGGAACTGTGACTAACCAGTCAGCTCTTTTAGTGTGTCCTGTAATGCTTCTCTCCTAGTCAAGTGACCCTAATGCCAGAGGAGGCTGAGGACATGTGGCACACCTACAACCTCCTGCAGGTGGGAGACAGCCTAAGAGCTTCCACCATAAGGTGAGACTTGCCCCAGTTACTTGTTAGTGTGTCTGTTATATCGGCCGTACTCTTCTCAGTGCCATTTCTTTAGTAAGTGCTGTGGGTATACCTCTCTGTTTCTTTCTATCTCTCTCTCTCTCTTTCTGTGTCTCACTAGTCATTGTACATTCTCTCAGTGTGGAGACAGGGCAGTAATATTATTACTTATTTCAGGAAGGTACAGACAGAGTCAGTCACGGGCAGTGTTGGCAGCTCCAGGGTTCGCACCACATTGACGGTGTGTGTGGAGACCATTGACTTTGACTCTCAGGCCTGTCAATTGAGGGTGAAGGGAACCAACATCCAGGAGAACCAGTACGTTAAGGTCAGAAAGCGATTGGGTGTACCCAGGACTATACACACTGTTTCAGCTGTAAAAATTATTACTACAGAGTAACCAGAATATTGTGCAATTCAGATGCCTGGTGTGGTGTAGCACAAGCCACAGTACGGTAAAGACAATCGTAAGCCGTGTTGCCGGATGGGAAATATGACAAATTGTACAATATCGTACCAGGACCTTAAAATGATAGTATTTTTATTTATTTATTTATTTATTTTTCCAGACTTTTCCCTTTTCTCCCAATTTGGTAAGCCAATTAGACCCTATGCAATTCAATTCCCCCCGTGTAGCAACCGCTAGAGAATCGGCGCTACAACCCCTTTGTCCAGTAGCAGGAAAAAGGGCGCCACGTCCTCTTCAGGGCACGACTCCTTGAGCTCCTAATTGTGATTCCAGCTCATCCAGGGCTGTCTGATGTGCGACAATTCCCTCCGAGTCCCTCCACCCACCCCGGGAGCGGCCGCAAATTGCCACTCCCGCAGGGCACCGGCCATGCTCGGATCTGGCAGGACCGGGGATCGAACCCCCGATCCTCTGGGCGCAACTGCACAGACAGAAAGTCTGCGCCTTTTTGTCCGCTGCACCACCACGGTGCCACAAAATTATATTATTTTAAGGAAAATTACTCTTCAAAGCAACAACCTATAATACATTTTGACATTGCCTTACACCTTAAACCTGTTACACCATAGGCCTATGCCTACCATACAAAATTAGAAGCAGACAACTTTCTGGCCTACATAAGACTATTGTGCTCAATAGAACAAGACTTATGCCATTGACTTTACGACATAACACAAATGTGGTTAGCTGATGAATCTCCAGACGAAAAGACTGTCAGAGCATCATGCTCTCTCGTGTTGGCACAACATTTATTAGTGCACTATAGTGATTGTCTGGGGAAATATAAAGTATTTAAAATTAACAATTTTAATTGGATACATCAGAGTTTCAGCATTTATCTATCTGCAGATCTATAATCAGATTTCCTGACATCAAGTACATTTACATGCACACTTATACTCCAATCTGAACCCGGTTATGGCAATACTCTGGTTTTTGAAATGGTCTTGTAAACACCTTTATCTGATTATGTAAGGTCATAATCCGTGTTTTCGAAACCCGATTTACATGCCTGGTTTTTTGGCCAAACTTTCAATTTTTTGGTGCATGTAAACACCTTTCTCCAATTTCTTTAGGCTTTTTGAAACTGCGCATGGAATGCAGAAGGGACTGTGTAACATCAAAATTGTTCCACCCATCAGCATTTGCTTGGCCTGGGGTTCCTTCAGGATCTCACTTCCAGAATTTTATTATTGAATTCACGCATTTCACTGGTGAAAATATATTGTTACGTGCTTATGTTTGGACTAGCTGGCTGGCTAGCACATTAAATAACTGTAATTTCGGGAAATTGGCCAGATTTAGAGATCGGTAAAGAGATAATTATAATGGCTACAATAATAAATCAACCACTAGCAATTAGCTATAAAATAGCTAGCTATAATAACTACTAGCTAGCTTTTATAATAGTAATAATAATAATAATAATAATACTCATTTTTGACGTGCGGATCATTTTTGTCTTTACAGCGGGAAGCAGTTAGTAGCTACCTTTTCCACAGAGCCGATTATGGAGAGAATCATGTAAACGCGGCTTTTGGAGTAATCACATTACTTATTTCCATGTGAACGTGAACTGGCGTAAGCTGATAGCTTCCAGTAATCGGATATTGCTGTGCATATAAACGTACCCAATGTAACAGACTTTCAAACTTCATATTTGGTGGTTTTGGTTTGCCTTCACATGTAAGGATAAGGGCTCACTATTACCATATTTTCCTGTTTCACAGATGGGTGCCTATCACACCATTGAGCTGGAGCCCAACCGGAAGTTCACTCTTGCCAAGAAAATCTGGGACAGCGTTGTGCTGGACAGGATAGGTAGCTCTCTGTCTGTCTGTTTTTTTGTGTCCTGGGTAACCGTCATATGTCAAGTCTTTATGCTATGGTCGGATTTGACATTTACTGTCGGGGTATTGCTGTGCACTCTGGCTTCTCAGATGGAGTGATCTGGGTGCAGTATGTACAATCAATCAATCCAATTTTATTTGTATAGCACATTTTGAAAGGATATAATAGGACAGTGCTGCTACAATATCGGTATTTTACAGGGAGTAGATAAGAATCTGTGGTTTTCAGTAGTGAGCTACAAAGATTGAGACTGCTGTCTCTGTATGTGTCCTACCTGCAGAGCAGGCCTGTGATCCGGCTCAGAAAGCGGACGTGGCGGCAGTGGTGATGCAGGAGGGCCTGGCCAATGTGGTCCTGGTCACTCCTGCCATGACTTTGCTTAGGGCTAAAGTTGAGGTGACCATTCCCCGCAAGAGGAGGGGCAGCTGCACTCAACATGACAAGGTGAATACAATGACTGATGAGCCATTCGGGTTATAACAGTCAAAGGGAATGCTTGGAATTTTATGTTTTTCATTAACATATTACAACGACATTAGCAATAGTAGAGACAGGTGAGACTTTGAGGGCTTCAGTTTTTTTAAAATCATTGTCAGTGTTCCTTTGTAAATCTAAGTTTTCTTTCAGGCTTTGGAGAGGTTTTATGAGGCAGTGATGCAGGCGATTCTCAGACATGTCAACTTTGATGGTAAGATAGACTAACTATCTCTTCTGCTTTTTTCTGTTCTATTCTGTTCCTCTTTTCTGATCTTCCTTTTGTGTGGTTCCTGTGGGCTTCAGCTGACAAAGGCAAAGGCCATACAGCATTTTTGCACTTCAGGGTTGAGCTGCTGAGGTGGAAGGCTAGGATGCCCGTGCTAGGAAAAGGGGGCAGTGGACAGTTGAGAGTTTAAGACAGTCACAAGTGATTTCTGGTACAGAAATTTCCTTTATGTCTTTAGTTTTTTATGTATTGGGCATATCCCAATACATCCCCCCTACCCCTCCATTACTGCAAATACTTTGCACACATCGTTATAGAGCTCCGTAGTCCCGCCCCCTCCTATCCCTGGCTGGTCCCGGAAGACTGCCGGAAGCCATTACCTGCCCCACTTCGGGATCTTTCAGTCACCCTTATGATGATATATGGCATTGCATGGACCAAACTTTGACATATATGTGATACAAAGTCCATTGTATACTTACCACCATGTTTAAATCAAAGTTGAATCCTAATTCAAAAAAAAAAAAAATTAATGGAGTTTGAAAAACATAACTACACTACCCAGAATCCCCGGTCGTACATTGCTGGCTCCTGCTTTTGCTAGTTAACAATGTATATACCGGTCGCTCTGCTAGAGAAAATGTATATCACTCGGTCTGCTCTTGTAACTTATTATGGAAGTAGCTACTGGCTGCTCTGCTAGTGAAAATGGCTATCACTTTGTCTGCACTTGTAACTTGTTATGGAAGTGAAACTAAGAGTATCACCAAGGGCAAGAATCACAATCAGTCTGGCCATGTCGAAAGTGTCAGCTTTAGTGGTGGCTTTCACTTCAGTGGTGGTGAGCAAGTGAGTAGCCTGGATGTTGTAGTCGTTTTAGTTGTTTTTTTGAAAACGTGTTTTTTTCCAATGATGATGGGTTACCACAATGTGAACACATTTATTTGTATGCATTGTATTATTTTTTTTCAAATGCAGTTTAACAGAAAGCATATTATATAAGGAAACATAAATTTCGGCTAATTATTTATCTGAACCACAGCTAGCTTCTGCTCCTTGCAGTTGGTTCCAAAATTACCTCACAGACAGATCTCAGTGTGTTAAAGTGGGTAATGAGTTTTTACATTTGTTCCTCAAGGGCCAATACTGGGTTCAGTCCTGTTTGCTATTTACGTTAATGACATTGTCACATTTTTGAATGGCTGTAATTTTACCTAATGTTTATGCGGATGATACAGTTCTGTATTGCTTTTCCCATTCCATCCCCATAGCTATTGAAAAGCTGCATGCATGCTTTTGTTGCTTTGTAAACAGCGCTCATAGATCTTAAACTTGTTTTAAACAGTGATAAAACTAAGTTCATGGTATTTACCAGAACAAAGAAAAAATATTATGACAATCTCCAGATATGCACTCTACATGGAAATCCTATTGAATGAGTTCCCCACTATAAATACTTGGGAATCTGGATTGATGATAATCTTTCTTTTAAATTCCATTTAAAAAATCTGGTAAAAAAGCTGTGGGTAAAACTTGGCTTTTTATATAGAAACAGAACTTGTTTCCTTATGTTCATCAGAAGGATATTAATTGGATCCACCTTTCTTTCGGTACTTGATTACGGAGATGTAATATAGACATGCAGCCTTCACTACTCTACGACCCCTAGATGCTGTATATCATTCCGCACTTAGATTTATTACAGGGGACAATTATGGTACTCATCACTGTATTCTATATAAAAAATTTGGGTGGCCCTCTCTCCCGTTAAGGAGACATCACCATTTGTTTCTGTTTATTTATAAAGCCCTCCTTCACAAATGACCATTTTACCTCACTTCACTTTTAGTTTTGTTCTCTTTGTTCTCAACCTTTTTTATAATTGTCCCTTTGAACTGTTTTAGTTATTATTTTTGGAATGTATTTATTATTGTATTTTTACTATTCATCTATTTAAATTATTACTACAAATGTATTGTTAATGATTAATATTTTTAACTTATTTTATTTTATATTGTTTTTTATTTATAATTTGAATGGATTTTTAATAGATTTTTTATATTTTTATTAATATTTTATTATTATAATTTTTTACATTTTATTTTATTTTATTTTTTTAAGTATTGTTGTTGTGGGTGCATGTTGTTTTAATGTTTTTGTAATCTCTGCACCATTGAAAATGAAGGCTCGTTCCCTCAATGTGTCTTCCGAGAATTAAATAAATGTTGATTGATTGATTTATCTTCAGCAAGAGACTCTGACGAATCTGGACAATCCTCCTCAGATTTCATTTATCTGGTGTCATCTTTGATGGGCTCAAAGAGTTTCAGGTTTGACAGAATAGCCAGCAGTTTCTCAACTGTTTTGTTTGTCATCCTGTTGTACACTCTGCTGTGTGTTCCACCAAACAGGAACCAGTTCCGCTATGATGCAGCTGATGTTGGGGGGGGGTCTTGAGAATAATTGAAGCAACAGGGGACATGGCTTCATACTTACAGATTCCCTTCTACCAGGTTGCTGCCTTGATGTGTTTGGCTGCCTTCCAGATGGCATCAGCACTCCACAGCCCTTCCTTGTTGGAAAATGTAGCCAAACTTCAAAGAACTTTCCCCTGATCTAGATTAAGGTCAGGGTGGGAAATTAGCACCCGCCAAATGCGGGTAGATTTCAGAATTGTCGGGTAAATGTATCAAACCTACCCGCCACAGTGGCATGTAGCAATGTGGATACAAAAAAAAATAAAATACAAAAAAACTTCGGTAAAAACTTCAAGGGCCGATTCACAACACATTTTATCTTACCATTACGAGTTCTCCTATGTGCACAAAAAGTTCATAGTTAAGAGTTTCATCTTAAAATCTATTCACAAAGCAGCTGAGACCAACTTTTACTAAGGAATGGGGAGAACTCTTAAGCTAAGAGAAAGGGTGGGGTTGACCTCGCTATGGATGATGTTGTGTTTCATGAACACGCTTACTTATAGAATAAGGAGTTGGAGTTTTTGGAGTTGGCGAACATCAACAGGAAACCGTATGAATTGTCGGATGGTGTGGGGTCTGCAGAGGGCATTTATTGTTTGGTGTAATATTCTAATGACAGATGACTGAGATATTCTCAGTTCATCTGCGCTGCATTCCTGCATTTTACCTGTGGCCAAGTAGCCTAGTGTAGATTTGGCAAAACCTTGATCTCATTGCATTGTTTTTCACTGACCAGCTCTATATAATAATAATACCCTCACGATTGATACCTTTTTAAAAGCTCGGATGTTATTAAATGTTTCTAAAATATTGACTTGGCTTGATACCGAGGCGGATTGCCGGCAGAAATTTGCGTTCAATTTACTATAGCTAAAGCAATTCTAGCAAGACCACCAGCATCGGACAGTAAAACAAAACAAACTGACGAATAGCCTACGCTCTAAGGTAAAAGTGAAAGCTCCAGACAGCTCACTCAAACGTTATTTGTGTTCGTTCATAAAAACGGCAAACGTTAGTTAACATTATTAGATGGGCTAATACATAATTTATATCCATCTATAAATATGAAATGTATGTAATAAATTTATACACAATGTTTGACTGTTTGACCCGTAATACATGATGTAGCCTAATAAATAGCCTACTATTTTATTAGAGCTACTAAAAATGAGTATGCATTCTGTAAAGTATCTCAAACGTTATTCTAGCATAATGTAAAAACAAAAAAAAGAAAGAAAAAAAAAGGTGTCGGATAAAATTTTAGGATGGCTGGTAAAATTTTGCATCTACCAGCCACTGTGGCTGGTAGGTCAGAAAGTTCATTTCCCACCCTGATTAAGGTGCTGTGCAATGGCAGTGATGGTACCATATGCTGCAGAAACCTGCTCTGCAGAATGGACCTGGGCCTGTTCAGCACATTTTACTTGTTTATTGTTTTCTTCAAGTTGTTGTGTTTTATTAGCTTTGTTTAACCTCCCTATAATTTTCGGATCTATGACTCGAAATTTCTTTGTTTTCGGTAAATCTCAAATAGGTAATTTTCTTCAGAAAAGGCCTTATAACACCTTAGGAAATGCATGTAAAAACTTCAATTATATTGACCTGTAACATCACATAATAGGAATGTTAGGCATGAGATTGAAAATTCCCAAAGTTAACAGAAGTCACCAAAAGTTACCTTGGAAATTGCCCCCCTTTGAAACTCTAGTCGTGTGACCGCAGAGTTCTCAAAGGCAGTTTGTCCCTGCAGTAGTCACCAGTTGACAGTGATGACAGAACATTCAGCCCAGCAGTAAGTAGCCTGGACTAGGATGGTGGACCCATTTATTGGTGCTTTCCAGCAGAGTCTGGTGATGTTCTGTTTTCTCTCTGGTACATTTACTCTAATCACTGATAAGCTGCTGTTTCTTTTCCCAAATCCCAGTTGTGAAATGTATACTGGTGGCAAGTCCAGGTTTTGTGAAGGACCAGTTTATCAGTTACTTGTTCCGGGAAGCAGTGCGGCAGGACTCAAAGGTTCTGCTGGAGAATAGGCCCAAGTTCATGCTGGTGCACTCCTCCTCAGGACACAAGTATTCTCTGAAAGGTAAACATGGAAAGAAGATGAGTTTGAGGAGCAAGTGACCAAAATTTAATGTATGGATATTGAAGCAGAGTAATGTTAACTAACTGTATTTGTGTGCCTTCAGAAATTTTGTGTGACCCTACTGTCACAAGCAGACTGTCCGATACTAAGGTAAGGATTTGTCTGCTTTCACTATCTTTATTGTGTCTATTGCTTTCTCATCATGTTACTAAGCATTGTGGATCGAAGACCTGTGTTAGAACACACGTATTAGTGCAGTTAGGGAGTATTGTTAAGCACAACGTGAAGAAGAGTGCCAGCAACCACCTAGTTATGCCGATATTCATGATGGTTCTACTACCATATCACTTTTATAAAAATGGATCCATCAAGAGATATCCCTGTAGACCAAAGCCGCCTTTACACAGAGCATAAATACCGGGTAAAAGGCGGTTAAAGAACGTCTGTGTAAATTGGTCATTCTTTCATTTTTCCTGGCTCAGATCCAGCATTCTTTAGCGGTACAGCCGTGTAAAGATGGCTTAAGAAAAGTAAGACAAGACCATTTTAAACAGAAAATGTTCATAGACTGTAAGGTGTATCCTTCACCAAGCTAAAGTTATTTGGTTACTAAGCAATGAGAGTTCAATTTCTGAACTTAGCTAGCAGTCTTGCAGAAGGTATTCTATTTACTCCTTGTTATTTTGAAGTTAACAGCTGTTCTCTTCTCCATAAAGCAGTAAGTGAAACACCGGTCAGCACACTTTGAAAATCCAGACATTGAGCTGACGAGGCTTAATGAGAAAAATTTCTATCACAGTTGACTGATTATCATTTTTGATATGTAGGTTATTTATGTTAGTGGATGGCGAATTGTTTGAACTTTCTTAGCCATTTAGCCATACTGTATCATTTATTTTGGCACTTTGAGGAAAGCTGGTTGACCAGTCAACATTCAGGACCGGGATTCATTTTATATTCTGGGTTAAATCTAGGCAGCAGGAGAGGTCAAAGCTCTGGAGGATTTCTACAAGATGCTACAACATGAGCCGGACAGAGCTTTTTATGGGTGAGAGACTGGCAGGCTAAATAATACACATTTTTGCAAATGACTGCAATGAGACTATTAATACCAAAACCTTTTAAACCATTTAAGAAATGTAATGTATTTAACTGCAGATTGGCACATGTGGAGAAGGCCAATGAAGCAATGGCTATTGACATCTTATTGATTAGTGATGAGCTTTTCAGGTAAGTGTGTTCCTTTGTTTTAGTGTGCAGGTGTGGAAATGTTCAGTCATTTGGAATGTGCTGCAGTTATTTTTTTGTCTCAGGCACCAAGATGTAGCAACTCGAAGTCGTTACGTGAGGCTGGTTGACAGTGTGAGAGACAATGCGGGGACCGTCAGGTAAATAAAGATTTAGAGAAGGAGTAAAGTAGAACTCAAGCAATTCTTAAAGCAATGCTTAAAAAAGCTCATGATTATGGTTATACTCACAGCCACTTTTTTTCTTTTCAGAGTATTTTCAAGCCTTCATGTATCTGGAGAACGTAAGCTTTCCGTGCATAATATTGTGGAGTGCAACAATAACCATATGAGCCCAAATTCAAACTGCAGATTTATTGGCATGATAACCAAAAATGTGATGTCAAAGCATAGTAAACACAATAAGTAAGTGCATAAACACAACAATATTACATGTTGGTATACATGAGCATATACAGTGCAGTCTGTCAGTATTTGGACAGTAACACAATTTTAATTGTTTTGGCTCTACTCCAGTACATTGGATTTGAAATTAAACAATAAATTGGAGGTTAAAGTGACTGTCAGCCTTAATTTGCCGGGGCTCACATCCATATCAGGTGAACCATGTAGCAATTGTAGCCCTTTTTATGCATAGTCCCCCCATTTTGGGGGACCAAAAGTATTAAGACAATTGGCTGCTTAGCTGTTTCTTGGCCAGATGTGTTGCATCATTAGTTCATGCACAAGAAAGCTGACAAAAGGTCTAGAAGTGATTCTATGTGTGGAATTTGCATTTGGAGCCTGTTTCTGTTGTCTCTCAACATGAAGACCAAAGAAGTGTCAATGCCAGTAAAGTATGCCATCATGGGGTGGAAGAATCTGAAAGAATCGATCAGAGACATATCCAAAACATTGTGTGTGTCAAAATCAACTGTTTGGTACATTGTTAAGAAGCAAGAACGCACTGGTGAGCTCAGCAATAGCAAACAACCTGGTAGACCACGGAAGACCGCTGTAGTGGATGACCAAAGATTACATTCAATTGTGAAGAAAAACCCCTTTTCAACTGTCGAACAGATCAAGAACACTCTCCAGTATGTAGGCATAGATGTGTCAAAGACTAAAATAAAGAGAAGACTACACCATAACCTCAGAGGGTTCACTGCAAGATGCAAGCCACTGGTAAGCCTCAAGGACAGAACGGTCAGGTTAGAGTTTGCTAGAAAGTACTTTAAAAAAAACTGTAGAGTTTTGGAACAAACTTATGGAGAGATGAAAAGTAATAAGCTGTGCCTAAGTGATGGAAAGAGAAAAGTGGAGAAAGAAAGGAACTGCTTATGATCCAAAGCACCCCCCCCCCCCCCCCCCTCATCTTTGCAACACAGTGGAGGTAGTGTTATGGCTTTGGCATGTATAGCTACCACTGGAACTGGCTCACTTGTCTTTTTTGATGATGTTACTGCTGACGGCAGCAGCAGGATTAATTCTGATGTGTACAGAAACAACATATTTGCTCAGATCCAACCAAATGCCTCAAAACTCATTGGACGGTGCCTCACCTTGCAGCAGGATAATGACCACAAGCACACTGCTAAAGCAACCATTGAGATTTTCAGGGTCAAAAAGTGGAATGTTATTCACCCGACCTCAATCCAATTGAACATGCATTTAACTTGCTGAAGACAAAACTGCAAGCAAACATCCCTCAAAACAAAAACTGAAGATGGCTTCAGTATAGGCCTGGTAGAGCATCGCCAGGGAAGCTACCCAGCATCTGGTGATGTCTATGGGTCCCAGATTTCAGGCAGTCATCGAATGCAAAGGATTTGCAACCAAGTATTAAAGCCCCAGGGAACAAATATTCGTGATTGCCTTCTAATTAGGTTAATTTGGGTCTTGTGGACATGCAATATGCATATACTTGTATTGGAAATAATTACTTTCTGAATTCCGGAGATACTGGATACTTTTAGCTTTACTTTTAGTTTTTGGATTGAAGTTGGGCGGTACTATAAGTGGGAATGGTGATGTCACTAATCCCAAGCCAATCAGAAGGCTAATGTCGCTTGTCCCTCCCACCAGAAGCAGTGTTTTATCATATTTATATATTTTTTAATTCAATCTTTGCTGGATGCTTAATAACACACTCAAGTGTGATGTGATATACATACATTTTAACGATTTTAGGCTTTGTTCCCTGGGGCTTTAAATATGATTACTTTATTTAAGTTAATTTGTTCAATTTCTTTTGGTCCCCTAAAATGGGGGGGACTATGTATAAAAAGGGCTGTAATTCTTGGATGGATGCAAATACCCTTAAATAAAAGCTGACAGTCTTCCTTTTAACCTCATATTCATTGTTTCATTTAAAATCCAAAGTGCTGTAGTACAGAGCCAAAACAATAAAAATTGTGTCACTGGGCCAAATACTTTTGGACTGCACTGTATATGTATACCTCAGATATATGATTGCATTGGGAATGAAGGTCATTTGGAATTTTGAAATGTATTTTTGAAAGTGACAGGAAAATACACCAATTTGTAAATATTTGAACCTCATTTTGACTGGAATTGTACATTATGGATGACTTCTTTTCTAAATAAGTAACAAATCTTTTCATCTGTAATATTTACAGTAAGATAACTTAAAATATTCTTAGGTAATAATCAAAACCGCAGTAGTCAGGGTCTCATTAGACCATTCATTCATATAGTATACCTACATTGGTTTTCTACATGATTTTTGTCCTTTTCAGTGACCTGCTATCGTTGTCCTAATATAGGAACTTTTCTTGCCCTTTTTATAGCAAGCATTGTGTTCTTCATCAGTTGTGCTAAGACGTGCCACTTTGTCTAATTTTATTTGTTTATTGTTGAATTTTTCCATGTTTTTCTCCCAAATTTTATATGTCACAAATTCCCAGTCCTAGTAGGGCTCCTAAGACTAACACTAATCTCCTTCCATGCTATTGAAGCTAGCCACAGCTTTTTGCACCTGGATTGTTTTTCCTGTAACTGGGCAACATAACAGTCTTGGAGGAGAGTGCTATTTTGCTTGTTGCAGGCACAGCTCGTGCTGGTGCCACATTGCCAGTCAGTCGATTTAGAGCAAAACGAGGGAGAGAAGAACCCCAGATGCCCATCCCATTCCCGGGGATGCAATTATGTGCCCGGAAAGCCCTGTCACTAGCTGACAAATGATCCAGCAAGATTCTAACCTACACTGGAATTGTCAGCCATGCAACAAGACTCTGCCTTTACTGGCACTGATTGGGTTTATTTATTTTGAGACAAATTCTTTTGGGTATTTTACCTTTCTTGGGTCTAGTAGAAAGCTCTCTGAGGTTTTCCTTTAAATGTATTTTTTGGCATGCTGAAGCTTCCTGCTGCACTGATTGATTCTCTGCCTGTCTGTCTGTTTATCAGAGCTGAACCAGCTCAGTGGAGTGGTAGCTATCCTTCGCTTCCCCATCGCTGACCTTTCCGAGCCAGAGGACAGCAGCTCGGATGAGGAATAGATGGATCATACGCATATCAGACTTATCTGCATTCCTCACAGAGGACTATAACAGGAAGAAAGACGTGAAACTCATTCCTCATGACTAAAGGAAAGTACATACTGGTCACAGATAAAGGTGCTGACTAATGATGTTTTTGGGAAGATTCTGTATACATGAAGATACTGGGATCAAGGGCGTAGCTCACAGTGTGTAATATTGGAGTAGGGGGGCATGTGAACTGGATTGGCTGAAAGAGTCCCATTGCATAGCTGTGCACTCAGTGACTGTTGGTGAGCACAGTTTTTGTAAGAATTTGTTGCACCTTGTAAAAGTCAACAGGAATAAAACCTGCTATGCAGTAAGGCTGGCTGGCTTCCGTTTTTCAGCACCAAGTTTATACCAAAAACATGCACAAATAATTAAAATGGTAATGGTTTAATAAGGATAAACTTTGACTAAGGATATATTTAATGAAAATATGTATTATTGCATGTCTGTATCTGTAAATCTTTGTTGTTGTTGTTGACTTACCACTTAATCTTTATGTACTGGCTAATGAACATTACTTATTTTTCACAGAGACACTGCAAAGAATATAAGGCAGTGCAGTGGGGTCTCCACAAAAACTGCAGATCATGTGCATTCCTACACACCCCACATGCCGTCGCACTGCAGCTGTCATTGTGTTTTACTAAATTTGCATTTCTTAGGGTGGGTTGCACCAAATTAAATCTAAGATTAGAGATAATCAGAGTTTAGTAAATCCAGGTTTAAAATGAATTAATCTACGTTTATAACTAACCAAAGATGTGTTGCCCCACTTAAATGTAATCGTAGATTAGTAAATCTAAGATTAATGACTTAAACCTAGATTTGAATGTAGTTGCTTGGCAACTGTGAAAGGTTAACAACAGAAAATAGTGGGGAATCAACAAGTAGGCTACATGTGTAGCTAGCAAGCCTATCTGGGTGGTTTGTATTTATCAAACAATATTTTTTTTGACGGCTCTTTACTACCCAATGTCAAATGGCAAAATTGTCCATGGAATATGATCCTTTCTAATCTGATTTATATACTGTAATCATTTGGTATTTATTCAGCTCAGCGCACATTAGACACTTTTGCCAAATTAGATCAATGTTATGTTATCAATATCCTAAATGTGGAGGAAATCAAAAGGCAGTGGAGACATGTCAAAATAGCATGCTGAGTTTCATATTAGAGTGAAAAAGAAATTGAGGCCAAGTTTAATGTTTTCATTTGTTGACACAATGCAGGGGGCTTGTATGGGTACATATAGGGAAATGCCAGATACACAAAAGAATTTAAAAAACCTGTAGAACTTATTTGTATGTTTCAACATTTATGTTTACAAAACTGGCGAGCAACCAAAAGTTAAAAGTTTATAGATACACTGGAATTCTTTGTCACAAGCTCTCATATAAAAAGAAGACAGTAATAAAAAATAAAGACATATAGTCTATACATACATTAAAAACATGGATGGGGGGGGGGTACATGCTCCATAAGAATGAAAGGATAAAAGGATGAATAAAAATTTTTTTTTAAATGCAGTCTGATATTTAAAAGGCACGCAGTATTTGGATGAAAACTTCCTGATCTTTTTCTGGTTATTAAGGCTCCAATATCATCTTCCAGATGGAAGGGGTGAAAATGACTTAAAACCTTGGTGACTTGGGTCTTGGGGCCTTTTAGGGCCTTGCTGCAGCACCTACTAGATTAAATATCCCAAGTCTGTACCAGTTCTGTGCTAATACATCATCTGTGCCCTGCAGAATAGTCCTACAGGCGTCTATCCAAATGATCATACTAGACGGTACCATACAAAAATATGAAGTAGCCAAACTAAAGCTTTTTAAGCAGGGCTATGGTGTTTTATTTAGGGTGGTTCCTGCTACCTTTATATCCATGCTTTTTAATCTAAAGCATTTAGAATGTGCAGGAAGTTATTTGCACCTTTTAAAGGATAGTGCTAGTTTGATAAGTGATATCAAGTTATTTTTTACAAAGGATTTATTAAGTAATGTAATGTCTATTGATGAAACCTATTTGGTGACTTTCCAAGTTCTCCCCTGCCACCTAGTGGTTTAGGATGAACTGCCCAACTAACCATACATAGGCATTTGTCTTTCCCAGGTTGTGAACTATACCTAAAATTCCATCCCCATACATATCTTGATGAGTCACCAAGTGTTTGAGACTGAGTATGCATTGACTGTATAGGCCTTTATTATACTGGATGCTGAATATGAGTTTTCCTTTGGCCAACATTACATATCAAATACTACATGTTTACACATTGTTCTTTATAACCAAACATGCACAAGCAAAATTCAGATCTCAGATCTTGCCATCTTCCATATCAAACCAACAAGTACATTGCAAGCATTTTTACTCCCACATTCTCAATGTAATTGAGAAGAAAATGGAAATGTGGTATTTTGCTGTAAAAAAGAATGGCTTGACATGTACTTTTGAGTTGAGCATTTTGAAGCTTTCATTGGCCACAGACTTCTTGTGAAGTCCACTGGTCCTCCCAGACAGACACACAAACACACCTGAAATGTTCATTAAATCAGGAGACCGATGGTTTAAAGATATAAATTTAAATTTATTGCTCAATGGTTCAGGTATGGACAACTATGTTTATGTACACATGCATATTCTGAAATTAAACAACCATTATTTGGAATATTGGTGTTTGGAATATAACTGGAAAAGTAGCTGTCATCTTATTTCTTGGTGCCTATAAACAACTTATTCAGAATATGACTGCAACCAGTATTATCCAGAGAATTGTGTGCATGTAAACAAAAAATGGAAAATGACATACTTTTACCCAAATACTATTGCTTAGAGAAAATATTTTAACAAGTAATATTTTTTCCACAAAAATATTAAATTATTCAAGAGGCACAATTAATAACACCCATTAAGTTATTTGTGCATCCTCCCTTCACAAGGATAATACTACTGAGTCGTCTTCTACAGTGTTTTATGGTGAACATATGAGGGATCTTTGATCATTCCTCCATGCAAAATCTTTCAAGATTTGGCCTGTGATTGTGGACTGTCCTCTTCTGTTTGAACAATTAATTTTTGATTATATTTTGATTATGATTATTTATATAGCGCCTTTCTCACCGGCCAGTGACTCAAAGCGCTTTACAATGATGAGGGGGAAACATGCCTCTCCCACCACCAATGTGTAGCACCCACTTGGGTGATGCAACGGCAGCCATTTACCACAAAATGCTTACCGCACATCAGGTGAGGTGGAGAAGCAGAGAATGATTTTTTTAGCCAATTAAACTGGGATTAGGTGGAAGATTGAAAGAGCCAGGTTGGGAATTTAGCCAGGACACCAGGGAAACCCCTACTCTTTACGATAAGTGTCATGGGATCTTTAATGACCATAGTAAATCAGGACCTCGCTTTAATCCGAAAAACAATATCCCCTACAACACAGTGTCCCCATCATTGTACCAGGGAATTGGGGTTTATTTGACCTGAGGGAAGATTGCCCTCCTACTAGCCCACCAACACCACTACCAGCAGCAACTTAATTTTCACAAGAGGTCTCCCATCCAAGTACTAACCAAGCCCACACCTGCTTAGCTTCAGCCATTCAACAGGTGCCGAGTGCATGTTATATGGCTGCTGACATGATACTTGTTCAAATAATTTTCTGTGCGCAGTAGTATTAGTATAAATGGCTTTTCCCCATTGTGTGTTTCCAATTGACCAAGACAGTTTTTACATGCATAAAATTATATTTTTGATACTTTTTTTAAGTTTCTGTAAGAGGTTTTCAAGTAATTCCACAAAACAGCTTGTATTACACTGCCCGGCCAAAAAAAAAGTTGCAGTTGCACCAGTCATGCATAGTGCCCACTGTACAAGCCTCTGGAGGCAGTGTTATGATCTGGGGTTGCTTCAGTTGGTCAGGTCTAGGCTCAGCAACATTATGCAGCAATAAAATTAAGTCAGCTGAGTACCTGAATGTACTGAATGACCAGGTTATCCCATCAATGGGCATATTCCAGGACGACAATGCCAAGATTCATCGGGCTCAAATTGTGAAAGAGTGGTTCAGGGAGCATGAGGAATCATTTTCACACATGAATTGGCCACCAGAGTCCTGACCTTAACCCCATTGAAAGTCTTTGGGATGTGCTGGAGAAGACTTCACGGAGTAGTTCGACTCTCCCGTCGTCAATACAAGATCTCGGCCAAAAATTAATGCAAGTCTGGACGGAAATAAATGTTGTGACGTTGCATAAGGTTGTCGAAACAATGCCACGAGGAATGCGCGCCATAATCAAAGCTAAAGGCGGTCCAACAAAATATTACAGTGTGCAACCTTTTTTTTGGCCGGGCAGTGCATGTTTCAAGTGGTGCATATGAATGGATTAATTTAAATCATGCCTCTCTGTGCGGCTTTTATGTGTGGTGATCTACGCTGTATTCTTTAGCTCCGCGGGTGCTTATCTCAAAATGTGTATGGCACAGGGCATGATATTCTAATAACCTGTTTCTTGTACTTGGACACATGGATTGCCAGGTTTCTACTAAAAAATGTTTGTTGAGGTATGCATTTTCAACGTGTCAGTGACAGTAACTTTAACTCCTTTGCGCAGAAGGTGACGCCGGCGGAATCTTTTTGCTCAACTGAGTCATTCGTTGCTACTGCAGTCAAACTATTAGTGGAAATCACAAACTCTGTGTTTTAACTTTATTGGTAGACGGTTCGTGACAATTTCTGCTGAATACGGAGTTTCTAAGTGTCACTATTTCCCCGTAGCAAGTCCATTTAACAAGCAACCCAACCTAGTCTATACCTACCCATGCGTGACATAGTGGACAATAGCGTCTATGTTTGAGTTCATAAATATATGTATTCATCATATAAAATTAGAATAACGTCATAGCAACGAGATAAACCCAACAATAGCCTGATCGTATGCCAGAAAAGCCGTGAAAAGCCCTGCTCACTCAAATGCAAAATAAACTGTGAAAGTCTCATTCTACCATGTATTCTACTAGCAATATATGCTACTAAATATGAAATAAATATACAATCCTACCATCGGTTTTACACATCGAGATGTTCCTTTCAAAATTCAGTGGTCATTTATTGTCTGGTACAATCGGTTTGAGAAATATACAACACTTTATACCGCTTGGAGTCATTATGAATAGGAAAATTTAAAAAATACAGAAAAATGGAATCCCAGGACAAAAGTATACATACTATAGAGTACAGGGACAAGTGATGTTTTATTGAGGTACAAGAGTGAATGATTAGGCAACATATTTAGGTGTATATAACACTGTCATATCAATGTTTTTTATCTTAAGCCATCAGAAGGAGCAAATGTTCAGTCAAGCCGGAAAGTCTGCACACTCCTTTCACCTTCTCCACGTTTTATTACGTTACAGACTTATACTACAATAGATTGAGTTCATTTTTGCCTCAAACATCTACACACAATAGCTAATAATGACGAAGTGAAAACAGGTTTTTAGAAAATATTCAATTTTATTTTACTGACAAAAATGGGTTATTTAGGGGTTACATATCTGTACACACCCTTAGCCTAATACTTGGTTGCTGCACCTTTGGCAGCGATTACAGCTTCAAGGCATCTTGGGAAAGAAGCTACGAGCTTGGCACACTTGTTTCTGGACATTTTTGCCCATTCTTCTTGGCATATCCTTGCAAGCTCCGTCAGGTTGGATGGGGAGCGTCGGTACACAGCCATTTTCAGCTCTTTCCACAGATGTTCAATTGTATTCAGGTCTGGGCTCTGGCTGGGCCACTCAAGGACATGCACAGACTTTCTCCGAAGCCACTCCTTTGTTCTCTTGGCTGTGTGCTTCAAGTCGTTGTCATGTTGGAAGGTAAACCTTCGCCCCAGTCTGAGGTCCAGAGCGCTCTGGATTCAAGGATCTCGGTGTACTTAGCTGCATTCATCTTTCCCTCTATCAGGACTAGTCGCCCCGTTCCCGCTGTTGAAAAACATCCCCACATCATGATGCTGCCACCGCCATGCCTGGTTTCCTCCAGACGTGACGCTTGGTATTCAGGCCAAAAAGTTCAATTTTGGTTTCATCAGACCAGAGAATCTTGATTCTCATGGTTTGAGAGTCCTCTAGGTGCCTTTTGGCAAACTCCAAGCGGGCTGTGATGTGCCTTTTACTAAGGAGGGGCTTCCGTCTGGCCACTCTACCTTAAAGGCCTGATTGGTGGAGTGCTGCCTGGATGGTTGATCTTCTGAAAGGTTCTCCCATCTCCACAAGGATACGCTGGAGCTCTGTCAGAGTGACCCTTGGGTTCCTGCTCACCACCCTGGCCAAGGCCCGTCTTCCCCGATTGCTCAGTTTGGCCGGGCGGCCAGGTCTAGGAAGATTCTTGGTGGTTCCAAACTTCTTCCATTTACGAATGATGGTGGCCACTGTGCTCTTTGGGACCTGTAAAGCTGCAGAGATTTTTCCGTACCCTTCTCCAGATCTATGTGAAAGGAGTGTGCAGACTTTCCGGCTTGACTGTATATGTTTTATAATGGACAAAACTAGTTTTATTCATTTTATGACATGTTTTGCATAGGGGTTTTGGACCCATAGATATATACCCCCCTATACTGATGAAAATATAGTAATTCCCACTTGAAAATTATGCAAAAGTGAGTTTTATGAGCCAAAACTGTTGATTTGTAGTTAAATATATCATAATTTTTTGTATTTAGAGTAGTGCACAATTTAGCCATTTGGATAGATTTGGAGACACTAATGGACAACAGGGTACACTGCTATATTTGGCATCATAGACCTTTAGTAGTTCTGCATATCATCCTCAGATTTTGTGGACATGGAGTTTATGATCCAGGAAATGTATATATATTACCGATTTCACTTATGTAGCTCAGCAAAATAATTTTTAAAAAATCCAAAGTTTCTTTGCATTTGTGGCACTTTATTTTGACTTAAATTATGAAAATAAACAAATCTAAATTTGTATTGTAAATAGTACACCTGTCTTGTTTCATTTAAGCCATTTACCAAGTTTATGTGATTTTCACACCTGGAGTTATAAAGCCTTAAACAGAGCACCCCCTAAATAGGTGAAATTTGCCATCTGCGCCAAGGGGTTAAATTGTAGGTATGATATAGACGGTCAATAATACTTTACCACCTTTTTCTTTTTATGATAGCTCTTTGATCATTGCAAGAAGGCTAGGCCAAGGAAATAAGACAAATATTATATTCAAATAACATGTAGGCTATTCATTCTAACATCCATTTATGCGATCTAGCCTATTGGCGGTGCTAGACATAAACCACCTTTTTTCCAACAAGGTTGAGCGGGAAAAAATTATTAAGTGAAATCTCTGAATCCGCCTATCTTGCAGACTCGCCTTGTTTCATTACAATCTCCACCCTGCGCATATATGAAAAGTCAAATATCTGTATCACTAATAGCTTAACCGGTATTTTGGCAGTAAATGCCATTTGCATGTGATTATCTCAACTCTGGCCCATAGTATTTATTCACAATTGTGAACATAAATATAATTTTATTTTGTGCCAGTACTTATTTCCTTTATAGTTCTGGTGAAAGCTCTTCTCTCCTTATTTTTAAGAATAATCAGTAATACACAACCCTTCGAGGCAATAAATCACTGTACAAGCTGCTTTGGAGTTACTTGAAGTGTATTTTCTTGCTTAAGACCACAATCTCTGAATGTCCACATACAAGCTGTGTTAAAGCTAGCAGGTCAAACGTCTGTAAATATCTGAAATATCCTTCATTGTACACAAAAACTATCTGGATCAATTGACCATAAACATAACTGAAATATATATTTTTTTAAACCAGAGAAACTCTAGAGCACTAGAGCAAACTAGCAGTTTAAACACAACATTGCAAAACACATTGAGACTATAATCCAGAATATAGCCTAGACATCTCCCTGAATACTGGATAATAAGTTTATCAAATATGCTCAAACGTATATATTCCAATGTGAATCTATTATTCCAAATTCAATATCATTTAAAAGAAACACATTACAATTATATACTTTAAATGTTATTGAAGAAGTAATTTTATTTACCAGTACCATTACTGGCATCTAATGTAGTGCAATGAAAAATTTGCACAATGCCCTCCACTATTATTGGCACCCCTGGTAAAGATGAGTGAAAAGGGTTATAAAAAATTCACCGTTTGTTGAATTAGCTTAATCTCACACTCAAAAATGAGAAAAATCCAACCTTTAATTGAAATTCTTAATTCTCTTCAATTATTTTTAACAAAACCACATGTGCCACAATTATTGGCACCCCTGCATTTATATATATATAGAATAAAGTAATCATTTTTAATATTTG
This sequence comes from Synaphobranchus kaupii, assembly GCA_029718625.1. Lineage (NCBI taxonomy): Eukaryota > Metazoa > Chordata > Actinopteri > Anguilliformes > Synaphobranchidae > Synaphobranchus > Synaphobranchus kaupii. Next base: position 51,686,502 of record CM056379.1, read on the forward strand.
GTCGCATATCCTTTGCATGCCATGACTTCCTGATGTCTGTGACCCAACAACATCAAAAGACTCTTGATATCTTATTTTCTGGTACTCTTACAAGCGATACTATAACGTCTCTGCATTTGAATGGATCTCTATGGGAATTGGGGGGTGGGGCTAGATTTAGCTGTAAATTACACTGGAACAATAGGGAACACATGGTTGGCTAAATGGCTCTAAGTCATCAAGGGTCTGACATATCAAACAAGGCTTAAACCATCACTCTGCTGCCAGAAATACAGTAGATATGAATGGATAACTTGAAGGGTTTCTTCTCCTGACTTATTTTTCCAGAGTTCAATATGTCAGACCCTTGATGAAGTCATGGCATGCAAAGGATATGCGACCAAATATTAAAAATGATTACTTTATTATATATATAAATGCAGGGGTGCCAATAATTGTGGCACATGTGGTTTTGTTAAAAATAATTATTTCTTGATGATTTTTTTTTCAATTCACTTCAATTAAAGGTTGGATTTTTCAAATTTTTTCAGTGTGAGATTAAGCTAATTCACCAAACGGTGAATTTTTTATAACCCTTTTTACTCATCTTTACCAGGGGTGCCAATAATAGTAGAGGGCACTGTATATACAGATCCTTTCCAAAAAATTAGAATGTCATGGAAAAGTTTTTTTTTTTCCATAATTCCATTCAAAAAGTGAAACTTTCATAGATTATAGATTCATTACACACAAAGTGAAATATTTCTAGCCTTTATTTGTTTCATTTTTCATAATTTTGGCTTACAGCTCCAGAAAACCCCCAAAACAGTATTTCAAGAAATTAGAATAGTGTGTCGAAAATCAGCATTTACTTCAGTTATTTCAGAGAATGAGTGGAGTGGCTTGACTCGAGGAATCTGACAGTTCTAGCCCATGTCCCAGATACGTCTGTACGTGGTGGTTTTTGAAGCACTGACTCCAGCCTCAGTCCACTCCCTCTGCATCTCCGCCAAATTTTGGAATCGTCTTTGCTTGACAATCCGCTGAAGCCTACGGTCATCTCTTTTGCTTGTGCACCTTCTCCTGCCCCATTTTTCCCTTCCACTAAACTTTCTATTGATATGCTTGGACACTGCACTCTGTGAACAGCCAGCCTCCTTAGCGATGACCTTTTGTGGCTTACCGATCTTCTGGAGGGTGTCAATGATGGTCTTCTGGCCAATTGTCAAGTCTGCAGTCTTCCCCATACTGAACCAAACTGAGATAAACTTTGCAGGTGTTTTTAGTAAATTAGATGATAGTGTGACACTCAGTCTAAAACATTCATTCTCTGAAATAACTGAAGTAAATGCTGATTTTCGACACACTATTCTAATTTCTTGAAATACTGTTTTGGGGGTTTTCTGGAGCTGTAAGCCAAAATTATGAAAAATGAAACAAATAAAGGCTAGAAATATTTCACTTTGTGTGTAATGAATCTATAATCTATGAAAGTTTCATTTTTTGAATGGAATTATGGAAAAAAAAAAACTTCCATGATATTATAATTTTTTGGAAACGATCTGTATATATATATATATATATATGTGTGTGTGTGTGTGTGTGTGTGTGTGTGTGTGTGTGTGTGTGTGTGTGTGTGTGTGTGTGTGTGTGTGTGTGTGTGTGTGTGTGTGTGTGTGTGTGTGTGTGTGTGTGTGTGTGTGTGTGTGAGTGTATATATGAAAGTGCTTATGTTATTTATGACCTGAGATTTGGTTATAGCTGTACACATAAACCACTTCATACTTCATCTCTTAGTCTTTGCATCTCTTATGAGTTTTATGAGCATCTTTTATGAGTCTCTCATAAAATATTTTCAATTTCATGGATTCCAGTGTGTATCCATCCATTTCCCAACCCCTAAATGCACTAATGTCTCAAGATGTCACTCTAGAAGGCAGTGGTAATTGCTGAGCCACTGTAAATCATCCACCATGCCCCAATGTAGGAACACAATGGAAACCACCACCAGCACATGCATTATCTGGTGGCTGTTGCACCAGTAGTCAAAGAGCCCTGGCCGGAAGCGCTCAGGGATTCGGCTGATGTTGATGACGCCCCCCAGCATGGCCAGGAAGTCCATGGTGAGAAAGTGGCGCAGCGATGAGGGGCTGCCTGTGCCCATGCCGCTCCAGCGCAACATGAAGAGGAAGAAGCGAAAGAGCGCCTGCCAGGCGAAGGATCGTAGTCTGCACATATTGCTGCGGGCGGTGACCGCACAGTAGACACCGTAGGTGGAGAGTAAGATGTAGGCAAGAAGAGCCGCGTTGCGGATGGAAGGGTAACACACAAGTGTGATGTATACGATGGGCAGCGCCCCTGTGTGCAGGGAAAGACAGAATTGGTTATGTGCTGCTCAAGAAAATTGTTTTCTGTTCACAACAGAAAAAGAGAATGTGAGGTATCATAAAAAGGAGAGGGGGAATTAGTACACTGTCCTAAAACATGGCAAAAAAAGCAACGTTTTACATTCACCAACTGGACACTACAGTTTGTCAAAACTAAGCTGAGGTGAATCTAACACAGATCATCTAATTGAGTAACCGAAGGGAATAATGACTCAGAGGGGCACAAAGGCTTTATTTTAATAACATTTAAAATGGAATGTCCATAGTACTAATCAGTAAAAACTGCATGACAATCCAATAAAAACTCAGATGTTTACAAAAAATGAATACTACTCCCATACTATTTCCCCTCACTTATACTCTTCAGGGACACACAGAAAAAAGCTATGAGCCAAATATCTGTATTATTAAATTAAATACTGCTGTGAGCTGCTCTTATTAAAAAACTAGCACCCCCACCACACACACACACACACACACACACACATACAATGTGTATATAGTACTTGAACAGAAAATGGGAAATTTCCTCAATACCACACAAAAGAATTACTCATGCAGAAACTCTTTGCACCATGCCCTGCCCAACCCTCTTCCTACCCAAGGTGTTGACCATGCAGACGCCGAACATATCGAGGGACAGCAGACTATGGTAGACTGGTGCCCCACCCTCATGGTTCATAAAGAGGTGATACAGTACAGAGCCAACCTCTGGGGATAGACAGGCTAGGAAGTGGACCACACCCAGCCATGTGACATTGATTTGAGACCAGGGGATACTTAGGGGGAGCAGCACCAGGAAACAGAGCAGTGGAATTCCTGAGGAAGACAGGAGAAGAATACGGTTTTCACTCATACAAACAGTAACAAATGTGATAATACAGGTACAAATACTCTGTATTGGCATTACAAATACAACCACTGACAGAAAGAAAAATGCTTCACTAATGCTGGCTGCATACTAAATCCTATTGACAATGAGGCAACATGAACAAAATTGACACTATGCTCAATTAGAGCATTACAAAAGACTGTTGTTGATCATGTGTGAAAGGTTCTAAGAAAACTATTATGCCAAATACACAATTTAAATTAATATGACTTGGAGTATTGTTGTCATGTTCCCTCTTCCCATCTTTTCCATGTTCAATTCTTTTATTTGTTTGGAGTAGAAGTTGTAGCATCAATATCTATTTGGTCTACATTATATTATTTGTCTCACTCCTCAGTTGACACAACAGCACTGACCTGGCATATGAAACCACATGGTGTGTGGAATTCTGTCAGTTATTCTACAAAGAATAATAAAGGCCAGATTCAGAGTTGAGATAATCATGCGCAAATGGCACGTACTCCCGTAATTCAGCTTAGCTTAAACTATTTGTGATTCAGACATTTGACTTATTCGCTGTTTTAAGCGTCTCTCCAGTATATACACGCGCGCGGGGTGGAGATTTGATGAAAACGAGGTGTGTCTGCAAGATATGCGCATTCAGAGTTTTCACTTAATCAGTTTTTTCCGTGCAACTTTGTTTGGAAAAAAATGTGGTTTATGTCTAGCGCCACCAATGGATCATTATGAAAAATACAGCATATTTCACATAAATGGATATTAGAATGAGTGCATGTTATTTGAACATAATATTGGTCTTATTTTCCTTTGCCTAGCCTATACTTGCAATTATTAAAGAGCTGTCATAAAAGTAAAAATATGTAAAAGTATGCTTGACCGTCTATATCATACCAGACCAATATTAGATGGATTAATTGCTAAACAGTGTCTGGATCATATTCGCTTGCTTTGACAGAGAGATTACTTTGTACTTGTGTCAGCTCAGCTGCTCCAAAATTATTAGGAGCCGCAAATTAACTCCCCGCAGTGTACCAGCGCTCCAGATTACAATCTCTCTCTCCTTCCTCCCCGCATCCTTCCATGGAGTGTGACAGATGCACTGAAAAAAATTAATTGACAGTGGTTGCACTTAGCCTAATATACTATTATTAAGTACACTTGGACTCCAAGTGTTAAGTTGAAGATGTCACTAATAATATTGTGTTCAACCACCGTAAATTATTTTATTAGGTAAATCGTAAAAAACTTTTTTTAACTTTTAACTTTTAACTTTTTTTTAAATCGTTTTAAATCTTTTTTTTTTTAAAGTAAATCCAACAATGTGTTTGGTCTCATGACCCATTTGTTGTACCTGCCCCCTGGGTTGCCAGCTTTCTACTAAAAAAATGTCTGTGGGGGTATGCATTTTCAACGTCTCAAAAAAAAAAAAATCGTTGGACAGTAGTTGCATGCAATATTATTAAGTAAACAAATACATCATTGTAAGGGGGAGTGTAGGGTTCAAACGTGACAGAACCAAACGTGACCGACAAGGATTTCTAAAAGCGTATCTAGAGAGATACGCCACAAAACGCGGAAGAAGCCGCACCAGGACTGGGATAACACAGGATCGGGAGCAAAACCTCCCTAGCACAAGGCAAAACAAAGCAACCTCCAAAAACTGAGGTGATCTCGATAAACAGCGAGAATAACTAACAAAAGAACCTCACGCACTAAATAATTAGGCGTAACAAGAAGTAGTGAAACAAAACAAAAGAAACACCCTGTAAAAAGGGGCGAGAGAATGAAAATGAAACTAGAACCTGTTACCTACAGCTCTAGGTGAAAACGAGCTGAACAAAAAGGTAACGGGCAGAAGAGTACAAAGGATAAAGAAAGGAAAGGAAAAGACTAAAATAAATCCTTCTCCAGAAATGCAGCGACCAAATCTTAAACCTTACCGACTTCGTTGTCAACATAGCAAAGACAATATCAAAGGGCGGAAATGCGGAAGTCCTGAGGTATTTATAGCCGACAGGAAACCCTAAACAGGTGCAGAGAATAATTGTCGGGCAAAACACGAATACCGGAATGGAGGCGGAAAAAATCCGATAGAGCGTCCCGACCACGCCAAAAAGGAAGACGAGCAGGGGCTGCAAATACCCATGATAATCATCAAATCAAAAATCAATAAAGTTGATAAGGTAAAACATTAAATATCTTTTCTTTGTACTGTTTTCAATTAAATATATGTAAAAGTGTCAGGAGGGTCGGGTAGGAGGACCAGACGCGACTAAAAGGGATTATGAAAGTTATCTATGAACCGTGGACAACCACTAGAGGAGATAAGGAAACAGAAAAGTGGAGAGAAGACTCCCGTGGAAGAATAAAAGAATAGAACCGCCCCAAATAACACAGGGCGAGAGTAATAAACTCGGGCACAGAAATAATACAGTGGGGAATAATAATCCCGTAGAGGACCCAAAATAATAATGACCCTAATAGATTAGGGCGAAGCTCGAAGATGCGAGCAGAGAAATAACCTGAAGGAAGATATTCCAAAATAATAACAATCCAACAAAATATGGGCAAACTCGTAGATACGAGTAGAGAGAAAAAATAAACAGGTAGAAAGCCTCTCGCTCTGACACTTGTCAGAGAACTATTATAAAGAGGACGAAGGGAAAAAAACAAAGGTAACCCGTAAACCGGGCGAGTAAACAGAAGGAAAGAAAAAAGGAACAAAGCAAGAGTATCAAAAAGGAATCTAACCTAACTGGAAGTTCCTGAGTTCTTGTGAAAAGACAACAATCCAGTCTCCCGGTTATACCTTTACCTGGCCAGGTGAACGTGGCAATACTGACACACAGGCACCGGGAGAAGGAAGAGAGGTGCTTATATAGCCCACGAGAAACCCAAAGCAGGTGCATAGGTAATCACCGGGTAAAAACACGGCATGGCTGGTGGAAAAGTAATGCCCTCTGGTGGCACCGAGGAGCCACGTCCGCAGAGAAGGGAGAAAAGACTGCCAAACCTTGACAAAAAGAGAATTTACAAATCACTGCTTTCTGCTTTTATGTGCATTTTACATACTGTGCCAACTTTTCTGGAATTGGGGTTTGTACATGCAAGAAATGTCCAATGATTTATTTTTTGATCTGTCACACGCTGGAAGGATGTGGCCAGGAAGGAGAGATAGATTGTAACCTGGAGCATTGTAACCTAACTCCACTGTGGGGAGTTAATTTGCGCTTCCTAATAATTTTGGAGCAGCTGAGCTGACACAAGTATTAAACCGTCTCTCTCTCAAAGCAAATATGATCCAGACACTGTCTATAAATGAATCTAATATTGGTCTGGTATGATAGACGGTCAATCATACTTTTACATCTTTTACTTTTTATGACAGCTCTTTTATAGTCATAATAGTATGAAGTAGATTAGGCAAAGGAAAATAAAAACAATATTATGTTCAAATAATATGCACTCATTCTAATATCCATTTATGCGAAAGATGCTGTATTTTTCATAATCATCTATTTATGGCGCTAGACATAAACCACCTTTTTTTCCCGAACAAAGTTGCGCAAAAAAAAATAATTAAGTGAAAACTCTGAATCCATGTATCTTGTAGACAAGCCTCGTTTTCATCAAATCTCCACCCCGCGCGCGTATATACTTGAGAGACGCTTAAAACAGTGTATAAGTCAAATGTCTGAATCACAAATAGCTTAAGATAAGCGGAATTTCAGGAGTAAGTGCCATTTGCGTGTGCTTATCTCAACTCTGAATCTAGCCCTTAGTAATCCCCAAGGTTCCTGTGTTAGGGTGTTAATGTAATTAAATTACTTTGGGTACACAACAGAAATGAGAGCAAAGAAATGTCATTGGTCATTCAAGGGCAGTGCAGAAATACTAACACATGGACACACACAATATCTGAAGCATGCATTCAAACAGAATTAGCCTAGAGGAGGGAGGTTCAGTCTCACAGTATGTAGACAGTATTACACCACATAATGATACAATTTTTACCTTGCTGCACATTTCATATGGTGCCTAATACTGTAAAAGGACAATAATATGACATAATACCATAAATATCTACTGCATGTGATCTTGAATGCAAAAGTTTGTTTGGAAAACACTCTCAGCATGTATGAAAGCCCTCTCTGAGTGGTAGCCTATTGTATAAACATGAGGATTGAGGACTTGGTTTACACTGCAAAGTTCCCTCTAACCCTAGGGTTTCGCTGACCTAGATTAACAATAATCCCTGCGCTGAGTAATGTCATTTCCACAGACTGCTCCAGTGCTTCATGTGAATGTGACAGTGACACTTGCCACAAATAGGCAATCTGGTAGAATCACATTTTGGTAGTAGCGTGTCTCCCTTGAGGAGGAAATTATTACCAAACTAATAAGAGGACAGGATAAATCAGCCACAGATTTGAACTAAACTACACTTCTACTAATAAGTAAATGCTCATATTGATATCAGTGGTAGATATATTAGGCCTGTTAGTTCACTCCTGCAGACTTTCATGTTCTGATCACTGTGGACTGATCACTGCTGACACTATGAACTTCAATTTAGAAAATGTCAAATTTTACATTCAGACTGACCTGGAGTTTCCATAACTTCACATTTTAAAAACTTATGGATCAGATCCTGGAATGAAGTATGTGCTTTACTTGGATGTGATTGAAAAATATGTTTTATGAGTTATTAAGTGTTCAGTCCAAAAACATAATAATCATGATTTTTTAATAAATAGGTGTGGTTGTCAGCGCGGCATAATTAATGGACTGTCACTGAAAATCCTACAATGACAACAAGATTCATGAGATCACATTTATTATACAAACGAGTGCAAATCAAAATGTACGGCAACATAAGAGCATCCAAATAATCAATTCTTAAAAAATAAAATTATGGAAAATCCCGGTCAATCTGAATATATAATTATGCATTTCGTCAGCTCTGGTCACTCTCTATCGGGGGGGGTTTGGCTTCCCTGACCCTGCACATCTCCTTCAGTGCGACGAGCTGCGACAAGAGTGCAATCACGTGAGTGTTGTCCAGTCCAGCTTGAATGCATATGAAACTGTAGACTAATTATTTGCAAAACATCACTCGCAATGTAGGCTAACTCTGCTTTTCAAGCAATCATGGACTTTCAAGTTTAAAAATGAAAAAATTCAGTCAGCCAACTTGTTTCATGAACACATAGCTACAGTGACATTAATAATGAGTCTTGCGTTTTCTAATATTTGTAAATTATGAACTATTTTCAACACACAGAACAAGCCTTCACAATATATCAGATGCAAAAGAGAGAGAGAAGTTAAGTTTGAACAGTTAATGTAGGCTACAGATCATTTTATAGCTATGCATACTTACATGTCTTAGCCTATACATATCGTTATATTTGGTCTTAACAATCTAGGCTACATATTATTTATTTTTTAGCTTACCATGCGTGTAAATGTTTCCCAACTCGTTGTGCAGGTAGAATAAGCTTTTGACACAATCCTGAACTGAGGATACCGGCCGGTAACCGGTCAGAACATATTTGTTGAACTGTAGATGTGGAGGTGACTTTGCCCAATCCAAAAGCCTTGGCCCGTTTAGAAATGTCATTATGGACCCAACAAGCAAACGAAGAAACAAACGAACAAACCAGCTTCCAAAAAACTATAGCAATTAGTAATGTAGGCTAGTTCACGCCTATCCATATAAGTTGAAGCTATAGCATTTAAAAGACTAGGCCTATATTACACATAGGTTGCCAGCTGAGGATTCCATATTCTGGAAAATTACCCAAAATAAATAAATTAATAAAACAGCTGTTCCTACGCACAGAATTCTTCACAGGGTTACAAAAACTCGTCGCCCTGTCAGCAGCATTCTTATGGAGTGCCTTACGCCAGCGAAGACAGGTTAAATATTCTTAGCCGGTTAAGTAGCTTGGTGTCTCTATAGAAAACCATAGGTTATCACAAAGTAGCCTACAAATAGGTAGGCTATAGCTGACAGTTTAGCAAAGTGGTTTTTTTCAGGTGTACGTGATAGTGTTCACTTTTGCCGACCGCTTATAACATTTGCTCATAAGTTTATTTAGCCTCGCTGTGGCAGCTTTTCCGTTTAACCAGAAAACCAACGCATTTCAAATTATATTTCATATGGAAAATTAAATGCTGGCTATAAGTTTACAGTCCGTCAATATTAGCCTTAATATTTACACGGGACAGCTCGCACGTGACACCTTCGTCCTGGGAAAGCAAGGTTTTTCATTTAGGCTCAATTTTAATTAAGAGTTTTAGCAGATCCATGGCTAGCACGACTATAATAATAAACGAATTCAACATATCTAACTATTGCTGGTAAGAAAACGAGTGTTATGGCATGGTAGCCATTCCGAATTTCTGTGCAGACAACGAGCACATAAGGTTATCTTGTAGCAACTTAACCCCCCTCCCAAAAAAAAAAAATCTATAGGCTATATTTTATTATTTCTTTTTTTTTTTTTTACACATTTTCACCACCAGAAATCAGTGGCTGCCATACAATTGCCCAAAATTCAGTAAATAGATTCGGTAACTCTATATCTTCAGTGAAACTAGTGTAAATATTATCTCAGTGCCTCTATGTACCATGTACCACTACCGATATCAAACCGATGTCATTCCTCTCCCTTACTGTACTTCATTTCTCTCTCAATATAATTCGCTCTCTTTATCCCCTTAGATACTTGAGTCCAGCTTTTCACCATTTACCAGCCAGTCAGAGAGCCTTTAACTTGACCACGCCATCATAAACCAATTACAGTGCAGGATTAGCTTCATGAGTACAGCCTTGAGTAACCCCAGGCAGCATGCTATAGAGTAGGTTTATACAGTATGTACAATAAAACAGAAAGGGTGCCAGCCCCTATATAAGCCTAGATGAATTAGTAATAGGACCATCATGCTTCAAATGTTTCTGGAGAGTCTACCTCTTTTCCTCCTGATCCATTCAATGCTCTTTGCACTTTGACTACCTCTTCTCTTGTAATAACTATACATTTTAAAATTATCAGTATGTAATGTTTTCATCGTGCCTTCGGACAAAAGTTAACTGATAATAAATAGTGTCTGGCAGAAAGTTGTTAGGTGAAGTCTTGGGTAGGTTATTTTTACCCTTTAGATGTGTACAACTTTATCTGGTTCAGTGAATCCAGTCGAATAAATGCACAATAGGTTAAAATTAATAGTTTATCTGTAGATTTCTGGCTGCCATGCTTTCTTATAATGGTTTCATTGATATGAATAGTTCTGTATTTCCTGCCAGTTTCTAACTACAACATTGGATTTAGCCTTGTCCCAACCTCTCTTCATAAGACTTTTTCTTCCCCTGCATCTGTCCGTCCTGCAGGAGAGAGACAGTCAGTTCTATTGTCCATCAATGATTAGTCTCCTGCAGAAGGGGCAACAGTGCTACACTTTGCTCCGAGGGCATGGGACAAGGAGGGCTAAGTGTCCCATATCTTCAATATTGCTCAGGTCAGTAATATTTCAAAATACAAGTAGATTTTTATGCATTTTGCTGTATGCAGACATGGAATAAATTAATTAATAAATAATTTCCTTCCAATAATCCGTGCACTATTCGGAGAGAATCTGTTGCTCTCTCCTTGGGCCACCTTGTTCATCTTTCACCCTTCAACACCTCCACCCAGCCCCTCTACCCCAGCCCAGTATCCGTCTCTCATCCTACACCTCTCCATCCTGCTGCCCATCAGACTTTTCGCAGCATTGTGTTGTCAATGCTGTTGTCGTAGAAACGATAGGCATCCTGTTATTCTGGACTATCCTATGGTCATGGGGAACATTTCCTGAGAGACCAATGCTTCTCTTTAAGAAGCCTTATGTTCACGTTATGTACCTCTATACAATCCCAATTGAACACCTGAAGTAAGACACCAGTGTCTCAATCAAAAAGAGGGAATCAGGTTTTTATTGTAAATATAATGATTAAATGTTTAATCACAATTTACAGAATCACAATCACAACTGTATTCCTCTATTCCTCAACAATATATTGGAGGCTATGGTTTTCAGATAGCGATTTGTGGTGTACAGTATGTACAGGTAAGTTTGGCATAAATATTTGTAAACCATTACAAACACATATTTATACAATTTAATATATTTTCGTTGTACTCCATACACATTCCTTAGCACCACCACCTAAAACATTATATAGAAAAAAATTACCACATTTTCTCACTCCGGATAGAGAAATAATTGTGAGAAACTATTTTCAAATCTATATAAATGCTCAGGCTTTAAGCCTTGAAGCCATAAGCTTTAACATTCATACTGACATATTGCAATTGAACCAGTGCAGTGTCATGTTATTTTGATTACAGATTATGTGTGAGGAAGAGAATTAGCTAAATAGCTACTTGGTTAGATGAAAAGTAGAAAGACAATTGCCTCCGTTTGACAAGTTGTTAATAATAGCTGCAAAATGACAACAAAGCTCCCCTTACGAAAACTAACTACGATTTACTATGGTTTTTATACAGTAACCATGGTTTTACTATGGTACTTTATTGTACATATGGTTATACTCTAAACCATACTACCATGGTACTTTATGGTAACTATGGTTATTATACTTTTAACTATGATACTACCATTTCAAATTTAAATGTTCATGTACATAATTATATAAATGGAAATATTTAAAAATGAGACAAGCCCATTTATTTTTACACCTTTCTAGTCACTAACAGTATTGTGACTGCAGTTTTCCCACACACATTTTCACAATAAGATGATAGTTGATAAAGCTTTAGAAGTTGAAGCAAAATTCACTGTTATTTTTTTGTTTTCTGAAGCATGGTATAGTGCTAAAATGGTACAAAAAAGAAGGTCCAATGCATTAAATAGGGCACTGATATCATAAATTTGTGTAGTAAAACTAAGGAAGAGGTGTACATTTTCAACAGGTTTGGCATGTTAATCAACAGCCTTTTTTTATGCGTATAGGAGGTGTGGCAATATTAGTAGTCCCCTTGATCCCAGCTTTCACTTCAATGAGCCCACTCCAGATATTCACAGGTAGTCCTATGGCTCATTTGGTAAAGCGTTGCGATAACAATGCAAAGATTGTGGGTTCGATCCCAGCGGACTACGTATAACAATGTATTAAAAAATGTATGCATCTGCTAAGAAGCATGTATAATAATAATACAAAATATTGATGGACTAAACCAATGGGGCCTAACAATCTAGAACAAAACCGTAGTAGTATTTAACAGTTACAGTCATAACCATTGTAATGAAACAATCATTGTAATAAAAAGCTTTACTATGGTTTTATAGGTCATGGTAAGTAAACACGGTAAATTAACAAAAAGTTAACCATGGTTTTCAATTACCATGGTTATAATAAACCATGGTTAACTTCCGCCAATTTGCCATGGTTAGTAAAGCCATGGTAGTTTTTCGTAAGGGTCTGCTCTTTCAGACAAGTTTCTGCAACAGAAAGTTTGCTTTCCTGTGCACAATAAATTTATCTGGTTTTATTTTATTACGACAAAAAATGTTTAGATACCTTGGCAAAGGGCAAACTTAGACTGAGTCAGTGTGATATACATAATATTCACCACTGATGAAACCAAACACTCATAAATAGATTTTCTGAGGAATTGCACAGTATATGGTTTGCAATAGAACTGCAAGCCTTAAGAGGGCACAATGCAGGTAAAGACTCCCGTCAACCTCAATTTCCAAAGTAAGGAACATATCTTCATATGACAGGGCCACAAAGCTAGATAGCATTTAAAGCATTTAGCCTGCTGTAATTCTAATGTAAGTCAACACCATCGTCATCTCCACTTCCGAGCTCTAAGCGAAAGTCTGACAAGGGGCACCAGTTCTGGGATATCTGAACTAATTTGATATTGAATCATTTATAAATTCATAATCTTTCTGTGGAGTTTCCTTTCACACCTGATTCCTTCCACCGTGAGGGCAGCAACAGCACTTTCCTTGTTGATTTCTGGATAAGGTAGAATTAATGCAAATTTTTATGCACAGAAATGCTCCATATCTCACTTCCATGAAATTTCTCCAATGCACTTATGCTGCCTCACTCTCCCTTAGGCTGATGTGATATGTGATGTAATGTGGCCATGTATATCAGTGAGTCAGCCTGATACAGATGATGGAAGGAAGAAAGTATCTAAACAATGTAATAAATATGAAGAATGCCGTTTTGTATACAAAAAAGTTAAAAATATCATTCAATAAATAAAGAAATAGTATGACACTTTTCTAGGTGCTTTCTGAACTTTAGTGATTATGGTACAAATATGGGGGTAAAACCTGAAAAACAGGGTAGGTTGGAGGGGCTGGACAAAGGGGTACTGATGAGAGCAGTAACACAAAATACATGTGCAATCAAAGGAAAATTTAACAAAAACAAACAAATATACAATAGCCAAAGAGGTAAATGAACAAAATAAAAAGACAATTTCATGGCCCTGGGGTCAATGGCACAATGTTCAGCCTGGACAGAGAAAAGATAGAGAGATAAAAGGGGAGTGATTAATACAGGTCAAGACAGGTTGTAAACATTGTCTGAACTCACCAGCAGTTACAATGAGAAAGACAGAGAGAAAGCTACAATGAACATGCTATTTGGATACTGACTGTATGAACCTACCAACATGCTGAGAGCTAAGGAACAGAATGACTACAGAATGACCACAATATTAATACAGCCTTTGTTCATTCTCACCTTGGTATCCATTGCCAAAGAATCCGTTTAATCCAAATTTGGTGTCCGGCCCTCCTAAACACAGAAATAACTCATCAAAGTATACCCACAATTTTTATGTACTCTACTCTATCTTTCTTTTGAAGAGCTCATATTGCCATAATTCAGCCCTTTTGTTGCCTAAAATATGTTAATAATAAGAGCGTCTGCTAAATGCCTATAATGTAAAAATGTTATATTGATAGAAGCATCGAAATAAGTGGCTGAATAAGCATTACATTTGTGAAAAAAAATCAATAGAGGTATTGTTAGGGATCATTACCAATGAATGATACCAGCAATCAAAATAGGTAATTTGATTGGTTATTGAGCCCAATTAAGTCAACTAGTAAACAAGTTCAATACCGCAAGTCAGTTGGTTGAAAATACAAACCAGTTATCTTTAGTTATATTAATGTATTTTTAGCTCATTTAAATATAAACACTGACAATGGATATTGCAACTGTAAGTTGTCCAGTGTAGGGCAGGGTGCATCGTGCCACAAGTAGTGCATAAGTAGTGCACAAGGAGGACCCCTGAATTTACTAAAATGGTGATTAGAATATTGTATTAGAATAATATTGTGACTGTATACTGTATATATGTTAAGAGCATTTCAAATGCACGAGGACCACCACAGTAATTTGTCTGATTATTCTTTCAAATACTAGTAATCAATTAATATTAACTGCAATTTTATTCTCATTTAATTTGGAAAGACTAGGATTTTGTACGTTCTTGAAGAATAATCTGGTAATATTGCCCATCTGAATTATTGGCAACCTCAATGAATATGAGAAAAAAGTGCAGGTTAAATTTGCAGTTTGTTTATCAAATGTATTCTATGCTCAAAACAATGAACAAAATATATACTAATCAGAGGAAAAACTAATATTTAATGCAAAATAATTCGGACACCGCCTAAGGGGTTTTTGACTGTATTTCACCTCATATTTATATCCCATTGAAACAGGAAGTTGAGAATGACCAACCACATAATAGTTCCTAAAGAATCAAATGTGCTTAAAAAAGCAAAATATGAATGGGAATATACTTCAATTTGCTTTTGCTTTAAACTTATTATAGCATTGGCAATAATTGTGACATTTTTGTAAGGAAATTTTTTTTTTTATGAATATTTTTTTCCTTGAATAATTGAACCTAAATTGAAGAATAGTTCTTTTTCATATTTTAAGTGTAAGATCATGCTGATAAAGGACAAGGAAATTTTTTATACACGGCCAAAAGTGGTGGTTTACATATAAAACCCTAGGGTGTTTATATGAGACTGTGGTCTCATATGAAAAGCCTAAGATGTTAAATGTACACCAGCAGTATTAGATTTACACTGGCATTTTTGCTCTGTAGCATTTATTGCTTATATGTTCTAGGGTTACCAATAATTCTGGTATATGTACTGTATATGTACAACCTCTGGAAGTATAATATCGCTGTACAAACTGTTTTGGAGTTAAATTTCTGCATTACTTATAGTGTATTATCTTGCTTTCGATCACAAATACCCTACAAATGCTCTACACCTACTATTAGCATATTTGAGAAAAATGTGCTTAAAATAAGAAAAATTATCTGCCAGTGGGGTAAGATACTTGATAAAATTTCTTAAATCAAGGAGTAGAACATTAAAGTGTAAGCACCAGATAATTTAAAACATTTGAAATTCAAAAAATGTGAAAGAAAAATTGCTCTTGTATAAAATTACATAACCATAAAGTATGTATATGAATGTTATATAAATGCTGGATATCGGTGTTTATGAAGAGTTTCCAGTACCGCTTTCGCCCTGCCTCCAACATATTTCATAGTGTCTAACCCTGCCAATACACTGAGACAGTTTTAAACTTTTCTCACAGAAATAGTTAGCTAACACAGCTAGCTAACGTTAGGCTAACGTCGTTATACCAGTCTGATCTTCCAACACGATTCAATTGTCCCTTGTCTGTTCGAGGATTTTCTGCATCCTGGTGTGGTGCGGCATCAGGTTCAAAGCGAAACGGCTCAATAAACATATCTTTGTCCATTTGTCCCTCTTCAAAATATTCAAATTCCTCTTCATCCTCAGAACTGTTGGATTTGTGAGTGTCTGACATTGTTGTATACTGCGGTATACCTCTACCACCGATATACATTCAATTTCAAATATAAAAGTAGAAAGGGTTCCAGGGCATTGCAAATATAGCTAATTTAAAATGATAGACATTTACAATTTACATTTACAAACCAATATTGTACACTGTACAGTAAGTACAGTAGGGAAATATTTACACTTCCTCCACGTGTGACTTACATCTATGATTCTATTGTCAGTGGTTTTTTCAACGGTTATGGCAAACTTAGCAAATTTTATGTAATTTCCATATAGTTATATTAAAAAAAAAATTGATATTGTTGCCTAGATAATGGTCTAGTTTGTAAATATAAAAGTTGTCTATTACCTGGTCCTTACTCTTTAAACTAAGCATAATTTATCTTAAAACTAGAAAACAATAGTTACTATGTAAGTTTATAATATCCATTAAGATTTCATCATTTGCAGTTAGTGTTTGAAAATTAGGAATGGGGACTTTCTGTGGGAGTTACAGAGTTACAACCCAATGGGATGAATCATGGATTGGCATTGTAGTAATCTTAATTCTGCATGTCTGGTCTACTTCGGGGGTGCAAATTAAGATCTGTATCTCCACTTATATTTGCATTTAATTTAATTTGTTACACACAATTTGTGTGTGTGTTTTGCTGTTGTTAGTCAGGGGAGCAAAGCAAAAAAGCTAGCAACTAAGCAAAATTGCAGATTACAATCCCTCTTGGTCAATGCCCCTTCTTCATTTAACCCACACTGTACTTCCCACGTGCTCTTACACTATTTTTTCAGCTGTTACAGTACTCCTGGCCTTCCTCCAAGTTCTCTCCCATACACACACTGCTGTACCCTGCTTACTGCTTATGCTACTTTGACAACTAACTTATTTTGCTCCTGCTCTATATCCCACTAATACCCCAGGTCAAGCCTTTTCCTGTGCTTCCTTCTCTCATTACCTCTCCATGTTTTACCATGTGGGTGAAATTGCAGCTTCAGATGCTGCTTAATGTGTATCTGGGGATGAGGCTGAAGTATCAGTGGTGGCAGCTGATGCTCGAATGGATCGGTCTGTGCAGGCAGCGGAGCTTGCGTTGGGCTGTCTGGCGGCAGGCTCGAAGGGTCGACTGTGGCAAGGAGCAGCACTGGAGCAGGCGGGACCACTGAACCTGTCATGGAGGGCACTAAAGGGACTGAGAAGACTGAGGGGACTACAGGGGCTACGGGGATCTCAGGCAGTACAGAGACTAATGGGACTTGAGGAACTACAGGGACTTCAGGGACTACAGGGGCTTCAGGGACTAAGGGCACCTCAGGGACTACAGGGACAGGAGGGGATGAAGGAATAATAGGTGGGAGTGTGGGGACCACAAGGACTGGGGGCAGTGAAGCGACTCCAGTCAAGGGAGGAACAGGGGTGACTGAAGGAGAAACTGGAAGTGCAGGGGATGGTGGAAATGAGGAAGCAAGGGACTGTAAAACAACTATGGGGGAGGAGAGATAACGGCAATGGGTGGAGGGGGTTGAAAGGGATAATTGAAAGATAATGGGGAAGGGAAGAGTGAAACAGGTGAGGAGGGGAGACAAGAGGAAGGGAGAAACAGTATGTACTGTATGTAAGCTTGCAACAAGGAAGAAAATAATGGATAGACAGAGAAAAGGAAAAAGGGAGATACAGAAAAACAGCTAATAGAACTACAGAAACACAGACAGCGGCCATAAAAGCTTAGTGACAGTGACAGAAAACTTGACACATAATGGTAAAATAAATCCAGACGTTGCTCAATTCATTAAGTGGTCACTGTAAAAACATTATGTGAGACTAGATGTGACTGTAGTGAGATTCCATATTATGCATGTGTAGGTCTCTTATTTCTTTATTCCTGTGCAAGAGTCTGTCCATACCAACACTCTTTACAGACAAAAGGTAAGATACCGTAAGGCTGCCTTTCTGAGTTTTCAAGATCTTGCAGCCATTAGATATGTATTGCACTATTGGCTAAGTCACTGGTGTTTTTTTTGTAGATGTCTCTCTGTTCCATCATGTTTTCTGTTTATGCAAAATGCACTGATGCACTTGGGCTGAGATTGAGTGATTCTGTGTCTCAGCCACAGCTTGAGTATCTGTTTTACCTTCTGGCTGAACTTCCCCATTCAGATTCCCTCCATTTCCTTAAACAAATAAACATAAATGTCAAGCACTGTACCCATACACTGAAATTCACTGTTTCATTAAATCATAACTGGCCTTTAGCTCGGTTTGGCTCTCCAAATAAGATCAGACAAACTAATCTGGAGAAGGTGATGTTACTTTATACGATTATAGGGAGACAACAAAGAACCCTAAAACAATTTTGAGGAGTGGACAGTCAAGAAAGGAGAAAGTATAATGGTCCTTCCCTCACATCCCCTGATTGACCCATTTTGAGATATTGCCACCAGGAAGACTGAGGTCCCTAACCTTTAAAAGAAGGAGAACACTCAACAGCTTTGTGCCAACATCAGTTCTCCTCATCAATGGTACATCTTAATTTTAATATTTTATTACATTTTCAGATTAGCGTAGTCCGAAATGTATTTTAGTGTTTCCTGATTTTAAGTAATTTATAGAAGTTCTATGTGACTTATGTATGGAGGTTCGTACTAAAACTTCCTTGACCCCTTTGCGCAGTTGCGAAATTTGGTCAATTCGCACCTATTTAGGGGGTCTTCTATACATATGCACAGTAAATTTGAATGAGTATTTTCCATTCCCTGAGTGACAAGTATTGCCCGGCAGATATTATGCCATACACCCAGGTAACGAGGAACGTTTGGGATCTTTAAAGAATATTCCCTATACAGCCCTGTAATGTCATTGCAGAACATTACATTGGGAACATTCTGGGGTGTATAGGGGAATGTTACTCCAAGATAACAAAATAACATTCCAGGACCATCCCATAAATGTCACAAACATTGCAATGCGTTCCCTGGATGTCATAATGTTGAGTCCCTTTCATGTCCTCAGAACATTCCTAAAACATGATTGTCAAACTTTTCCTTCACATTCCACGAACATGACAGGAACATTCTATGGAACATAAGTGGAATATTCTAGGAACGTTAGTCCAAACGTTCCCTTTTGGTTTCTCTAACGCTTGGATTTAATGTTTCCTTACTGTGAGACCGGAGTACATTGCAAACATTCCCCATACATTCTTGCCATGTCATTACAGAACATTATTTTGGGAACATTCTGGGGTGTATATATAGGGGAATGTTACTCCAAGATAACACAATAACATTCCAGGAACATCCCATAAATGTCACAAACGTTGCATTGCATTCCCTGGATGTCATAATGTTGTGTTCCTCTCAAGTCCTCAGAATATTCCTTCAACTTGTTTGTGGAACTTCTCCTTCACATTAGAGTAACATTCTATGTAACATTAGGGGAATATTCTAGGAATGTTAGTAGAAACGTTCCCTTTGGGTTTCTCTAATTCTTGGATTTAACCTTCCCTTACTGTGAGACTGGAGTACATTTCTAACATTCCCCATACATTCTTGCCACGTCATTACAAAATGTTATTTTGGAAACATTCTGGGTATATAGGGGAATGTTACTCCAAGATAACAGAACATTCCAGGAACATCCCATAAATATCACAAATGTTGCAATGCGTTCCCTGGATGTCATAATGTTGAGTTCCTTTCAAGTCCTCAGAACATTCCTAAAACTTGATTGTCGAACTTCCCCTTCACATTACAGGAACATTCTATGTAACATTAAGGGAGTGTTCTTGGAATGTTAGTCGAAACGTTTCCTTTGGGTTTCTCTAATGCTTGGATTTAATGTTCCCTTACTGTGAGGCCGGAGTACATTGCTAACATTCCCCATACATTCTTGCCACGTCATTACAAAATGTTATTTTGGGAACTTTCTGGGGTGTATAGGGGAATGTTACTCCAAGATAACAAAAGAACATTCCAGGAACATCCCATAAATGTCACAAATGTTGCAATGCATTCCCTGGATGTCATAATGTTGTGTTCCTCTCAAGTCCTCAGAACATTCCTTCAACTTGTTTGTGGAACTTCCCCTTCACATTACAGGAACATTCTATGTAACATTAAGGGAATATTCTCGTAATGTTAGTAGAAACGTTCCCTTTGGGTTTATCTAATGCTTGGATTTAACGTTCCCATTACTGTGAGACCGGAGTACATTGGTAACATTTCCCATACATTCTTGCCACGTCATTACAAAACGTTACTTTGGGAATATTCTGCGGTGTAGAGGGGAATGTTACTCCAAAATAACAAAAGAACATTCCAGGAACATCCCATAAAAGTCACAAACGTTGCAATGTGTTACTTGGATGTCATAATGTTGAGTTCCACTCAAGTCCTCAGAACATTCCTTGATTGTATAACTATTATTAGATCTTAGGCCTGTTCTTCAGCTGCCGAGTAGATGGTGATATGTAGTCCCATTTAAATATATTGTTGCGGCATTTTGGCTTTATTGGACAGTAATTAATGAGAGACTAGAAAATCAAAGGGAGAAAGAGAATGGCCTTTGAGGTTTATCTTGAGCCGGATTTGAACCCATGTTGTGGAAAACAGGAATCGCTGATGACGTGATTTACCTGGTTGAGCTACTAGATCACCTTGTCCCTTGCAGTGAGCAATTTTCAGGCTAAAAGCCCTAAAATAAACGTCTATTGCAGTCAGTGAAAAGACCTCTTAAAATGGTTCCAAAGTGAATTTTTTTCTACATCTATTTGTATAGACCTCTGTCCTCTTTCAAGAGTTCTTGTTTATAACACGTTTCAACCAAATTTTTTCATGTAAAAAAACAACACAGCAAGCAGGAATCAAACTCACAATCCTTGAATCTGAAGACTAGTACTTTTCCACGGAGCCATCAAGGCCGCATGTTTGCCGCTCTGTTGTAGTGTTTCATGAATGATATCACAAACGAGCATGGACAGGCAAGTTGTTGACTCTCATGTACAAGTCCACACACATGCGCATAGCAGAAATTTGTGCAACATTATTTTTGGGTACAAACTCTGTCTGTCTAGGATAGAAACTTGTGCCATGTTGTTTGCCCAAGCTTTGTGGCTAAATGTTTTGACATTTTAAGTGATACACTTCATGCGGTGAAATTGCATCTACGTGTAGGCCGGATTTCGCTTGCCAAAGCAATGACATTTTGAGAAATGCATCTACATTAATCCATATTGTTTGTCTTTGAATTTACAACTGAATCACGTATGAAAATTATAACATAAAATGTGTACATTTATATTGTAGATTTTAGCCAGTCTAAAAATGGCCAAATGAGAGCTTGGATGGTATTCCATATTTCACCAACATTTTAACGTTTATATGGGTTTGTGCTCAGTGGGTACCACCTTTGTAGTTCCGCTGACTTTTCAACACAAAAATGCTCACTGGGTAACAGAAAGAAACAATGGTTATTTAGTCTTCAAATGCCCATTTTGTAATCATATAACCTCAAAATCACGCTTGGATTTTTTTCTCGGAAGATCAGGCTAAACAAGCTGTTACTGGCGTGTGTCAAAATAAATATTCATTATTTTACGTCTCTTTTATTTCAGTGGGTAGCCTATTTATTTGCACTCGCATTTATTTCAAGGTGTAGGCCTATTTATTTCAAGCCGTAGACCTATACATTTCAAGTCGGCATGAAAGGGGTATGTTCAGCTATGATCATTGGTTGCTCAGTCCTTAAATATAAAAAACTAAATAGGCCTACCGCTTACTTATGCGTAGTTTTATAGGTTACATATAGGCTAATATAATACATATATAAGTCACATAAAGATCAGCGTATTTTGGTAGTGTGTTGACATATGCAGACTTCCCCTGAGAAAATATGCTAGGTCTATAACTCCCTTAATGCTGAACTAATTTTCGTGTTATAAACGTCAGAAATATCTGCATAACACAGGTTACCTTATTGCCAAATTTCCCAGAGCAGCTAGCATATTTGCAAAAGGCCTTTTAACGATTATAGCCTATAGGAGTTGTCAAAATGTCGAGGTTATTTGTTGTAAATTTATTTATAATTTCAGAGAAATATGAATATGCTGCTATAATTGGGACGTCAACAACTAGCACTGGGGGGCACCGTGCATAGGGTAAGCGTCATTAACAAGGGGTAGCCTAATAATGAACGCACACCCACAGTTTCTTACTCCAGGACGCATTCTGCAGAAATATAACCAGTTATAATTAGCGTACAAAATGAGCTGGAATTCTTAGAGAAAGTTGCAGTAGTCTATTCCACGTGGCTTTTTACACGTTTAGATACCTCCGCTTTTCTTACCAACTGGTTGCCTACGTTTCAAAGTAGGCTATGCAATTTTACTGGGGTTAACCTACTCGTAGCAGGGGAAAAAAATTGCTTCATTATCCAGGAGATCAGCTTGACTGAGAATATAGTGTGATCCACCGTTATAGAATGGCAATAACTGCTCACAGTTATCTGTGAAATACATTTGTATAGGCTATCATGTCATGCACTCTAGCATTATTAACCCTCCACGTAGACATTTAATGCTTAGCTTATATCATAATCAGCTCTGACAACATTTTGACAACTCTTGTGGGCTATGAAAGGACGTTTTACAAATAGGCTAGCTTTTCTGGGAAATTTGTAAATAAGCGTTATGCAGATATTTCTCACATTTATAACACGAAAATTAGTTCAGAATGCAACGAGTTAGGCCTAGCATATTTTATCAAGGGAAGTCTGCATTTGTCAATACACTAGCAAAATACGCGGATCTTGAGGTTATATGATTACAACATGGGCATTTGAAGACTAAATAACCATAGCTTTTTTCTGTCACCCAGTGAACATTTTTGTGTTGAAAAGTCGGTGAAACGCCGTGTAGCGTTCAGGTGAATACTAATAGCATCCGTTTATGTTAAAACGTCTCCTCAACCTATATTTCCCCACTCCGACGTCTAGATTCCAGCTAATTGAGGTTGGTTTCATGAGTTTGTTTAAGGCTACAGAAATCCTTCTCCAATGCCAGTGCTAAGTCGTACGTACGACTTAATGTAGCCTAGGCTACTACGGCGGAGGCCCCGAAAGGCAAGGTAAAAGGTTTTTTGTGCTTTCAATTCAAGTGAAAGCAAAAAATTCTCAAGAAAAAAAACAATTTTGAAATTTCCTCTAAAAGGGACAGCTACAACATCCTTTAAAAAGTCACTTATAAGATACTTGAAATATTTATTTTGCACAGATAGATGTCATTATGATTTGAACATTTTCTACCCTATATAATGTGTTAACCCACTAGCTACAGAAAATGACATAGTCACAAACGTTTGAGATTTCATTCCTCATTAGTTCTCCTATTTGGTAATGTAATATTTATGAATAGCTACAATTGAAAATACAAGTATTCTTTGGCACAGGTCTGGTACAACCAAAGTCCTACGTTATAGGTTGGTAGTGTGTTTTCGGAGTCAAACTCTATCATCACAAGACCGTGGTGTAATGGGCAAAGGCGCAGGCTCTTGACGACAGGATCAAAGTTCGAGTCCCGGCATCGGCAGGATCTAAATTGAGTAAGTGTAAATGTTGTATGGAAATTGTTATCGAACTCCCCCTGGAGTGTCCTTAAACCCTCATTTCATTGCATTGCACTGTGTGTACCATAACCTGAAAGCTGTGTACTTGCATTCAGCCTATATCTCCTCTGCTATGATTCTCAATGGTTCCCAACCTTGCTTTCCTATCAGTCATCACTAAATACTGTCTAATAAAGCCAAAATCAAAAAAATTACTGATGGTGAGCCCTTGTGTTACGCACTTAGACCCTGCATTTAAACCTTTTAAATGAGCGTCCCCCTAATGTAATATAGAATGTTCAGTGGCACGTTACTGGAACGTCATATTGAATGTTTGAAGAACACAAAAAAAAGGTTCACAGAACATTCCCCCTACGTTACATGGAATGCACCTAGACTGTTGCACTGATGTTATATACAATGTTTGTAGAGCGCAAGAGGAAGGTTCCCAGAACGTTACCCTCATGTGACGTACACTGCCCGGCCAAAAAAAAAGTTGCCATTGCACCCGTCATGCATAGTGCCCACTATACAAGCCTCTGGAGGCAGTGTTATGATCTGGGGTTACTTCAGTTGGTCAGGTCTAGGCTCAGCAACATTATGCAGCAATAAAATGAAGTCAGCGAAGTACCTGAATGTACTGAATGACCAGGTTATCCCATCAATGGGCATATGCCAGGATGACAATGCCAAGATTCATCGGGCTCAAATTGTGAAAGAGTGGTTCAGGGAGCATGAGGAATCATTTTCACACATGAATTAGCCACCCGATTCCTGACCTTGACCCCATTCAAAGTCTTTGGGATGTGCTGGAGAACACTTTACGGAGTGGTTCGACTCTCACGTCGTCAATACGAGATCTCGGCCAAAAACCTATGCTACTCTGGATGGAAATAAATGTGTGAATAAAGGTTGTCGAAACAATGCCACAACAAATGCACGCCGTAATCAAAGCTAAAGGCGGTCCAATGAAATATTAGAGTGTGCAACTTTTTTTTTGGCCGGGCAGTGTAGAACGTTGCCCTGACGTTTTATGGAATGTCCAGAGAATGTTCCCCGCATATTATATAGAATACTCTTAGAATGCCAGAGGAAGGTTCCCAGAACGTTACCCTCATGTTACATAGAATGTTCCCCTGATGTTTCATGGAATGCTCCTAGAATGGTCCCCTGATGTTATATAAACTGTTCGTAGAGCGCAAGCGGAAAGATCCCAGAATGTTACCCTCATGTTACATAGAATGTTCCCCCGGTGTTTCATGGAATGCTCCTAGAATGCTCCCCTGATGTTATTGAAAATGTTCGTAGAGCACAAGAGGAAGGTTCCCGGAATGTTACCCTCATGTTACGTAGAACGTTGCCCTGATGTTTTATGGAATGCCCAGAGAATGTTCCCCTCATATTATATAGAATACTCTTAGAACGCCAGAGGAAGGTTCCCAGAACGTTACCCTCATGTTACATAGAATGTTCCCCTGATGTTTCATGGAATGCCCAGAGAATGTTCCCCTCTGATGCTACATGGAATGCTCCTAGAATGGTCCCCTGATGTTATATAAACTGTTCATAGAGCGAAAGAGGAAGGTTCCCAGAAAAATACCCTAATGTTACATAGAACATTCCTCTGATGTTCCATGGAATTCTCCTAGACTGTTGCACTGATGTTCCATGGAATTCTAGAATGTTCCTCTGATGTTATATAAACTGTTCATAGAGCACAAGAGGAAGGTTCCCAGAACGATACCCTCATGTTACATAGAACGTTGCCCTGATGTTTTATGGAATGCCCAGAGAATGTTCCCCTCTGATGTTACATGGAATGCTCTTAGAATGTTTCCCTGATGTTATATAAACTGTTCATAGAGCGAAAGAGGAAGGTTCCCAGAAAGATACCATAATGTTACATAGAACATTCCTCTGATGTTCCATGGAATTCTCCTAGACTGTTGCACTGATGTTCCATGGAATTCTAGAATGTTCCTCTGATGTTATATAAGCTGTTCGTAGAGCGCAAGAGGAAGGTTCCCGGAATGTTACCCTCATGTTACGTAGAACGTTGCCCTGATGTTTTATGGAATGCCCAGAGAATGTTCCCCTCATATTATATAGAATACTCTTAGAATGCCAGAGGAAGGTTCCCAGAACGATACCCTCATGTAACATAGAACATTGCCCCTGATGTTTTATGGAATGCCCAGAGAATGTTCCCCTTTGATGTTACATGCAATGCTCCTAGAATGTTCCACTGATGTTATATAAACTGTTCGTGGAGCACAAGAGGAAGTTTCCCAGAACGATACCCTCATGTTACATAGAATGTGCCTAGAACCTAAGAGGGAATGCCCCTAGAATGTTTCTGGAATGTTAAAGGGACGTTCCTCAGAAACGTTGTGTGAAAGTTCTTAGAACCTGAAAAAAACTCAACATTGCATCAACCAGGGAACGTTTAGAGCAGGGGTGTCCAATCTTACCCGCAAAGGGCCGGTGTGGGTGCAGGCTTTTGTTCTAGCCCAGCACTATGACACCTGATTCTACTTATCAAGGTCTTGATTGAAGAGCACGATTGGTTAATTAGTTGAATCAGGTGTTATAGTGCCGGGCTAAAACAAAAACCTGCACCCACACCGGCCCTTTCCGGATAAGATTGGACACCCCTGGTTTAGAGCAACCTTAATAACATACAGGGAACCTTCCTAGAACGCGATTTTGTTAGCTGGGGCAGTGTATATTATGTACGATAGGATAAAATAATATTCCACCATCAGGAAAATGTTGGCAAATGTTCTAGCTTCTGGGTAAATTAAACATAAAACAGTAGGTGAAATGCACTCAAATTGTATCATGGTATCTTGGTAACTATGGTATCTTCTGTTCTGATCCCCTCCCAAAATACATGTAAGCAGGCGAGGATTTTCTCTCGCCTTGCTGACGAGTTTAGTAAATTAGTAAAAACTTGTGAAAATAACAGGAAACAACACTTACACCTCGGCAAGCAAATGTACATTCTAAGTTGCTTGCGTAAAACTCAACTGATAAAATGTTTTATTCTGTTACGCCCAGCTGTAATGTATTGTTCACAGCACCCAATAAGACATGGCAAACACTGTTGCTAAGGCTATAATGTCATATATTGTATAAAAGAATCGTCAATGAAACCAGAATGAACTGGAATGAATGAGACAGATTTGCAGAGCGTGGGGGGTATTGTGCATCAAAGTTTCAGATAGTGTAATAGTGTTATAAAGTGTTGTTTACTTCTCACACGGATTGTCCCAGACAATGTCCATGGTGTTGGGAATCATACATTAACCCACCAATACCTGGGAAATACTAACCAGATCAAGGTTGTGAGGAAAGGGAAAGCATTGTGTAGATACCCACACACAAGCTAGAAAGGACACAACAATACATAGACAGAGAAAGATCTACAGTGTTTACCAGCAGATTTTCCATCAGTCCCGAGTCCAATTGGGAGTGCACCATATGGCAAGCCTACATTTCCTGAGAAATACAGTAAGCAAGCAAAGGAAAAAAAAGAGTGTATTATAAATGGATCTGCTGCCAGTCCAACAAGTAGAATATTTTTCACCATATTTCCCAGTAGATTTCCCCCCTACTCCTGGGGGAGTTATATAAAGAAGAGTCGTAGGGGAAGAAAGAGGCAGTCAGAGAACTGCACAAGGACAGCTATTCAGAGACAGACACACAAACAGATATACAGTAGTCTTACCATATTTTCTAGAATATTTCCCATCAGCCCCCAATCCAAGGGGCTGGGCACCATATGGTATTGGTATTCTCCCAATTCCTGGTAAGAATAGAGAGAGGAACACATCAATGCAATGCAGTTCTATAAGTAGACCCACAAACCAAAAGACAAACAGACAGGCTCACCATATTTACTTGCCGATTTCCCATCAGCCCCCAATCCAAGGGGCTGGGCACCATATGGCAACCTGCCATGCCCTGTTACAGTGACATATGGAAGGAGCAAAAGAATAGAGGAGGAGAGTCAAACACCAATGTACAAACACTCATTTAACCACAGTGTGAGATGGACATACTGACTCACAGGCTGCCAGACGTACAGACAGTGAGATAGTCTCACCATATTTACCAGCAGTTTTCCCATTAGACCCCAATCCAAGGGGCTGGATACCGAATAGTAACCCACCAATTCCTGAGAAAGACAGATCAAGATAGCTAGACAGTCCTATAGAGTGATTCAGGGACAGAAAAGCAAGCAGTCAGTGCAGACAACTAGACAGAGAGACTAACATACGTACCATATTTGGCTGCAGCTTTCACATTACTCCCCATTCCAAGAGGCTTAGCACCATATGGCAACCCACCTGAGAGAGTGGTCCATAGTCAAAGAGAACAAGGGAGCAAGAGTGAGCAAGGGAAGATACCAGAGTTTTATAGATGTATCATACATATAGTCAAAGAGAACAAGGGAGCAAGAGTGAGCAAGGGAAGATACCAGAGTTTTATAGATGTATCATACATATAGTCAAAGAGAACAAGGGAGCAAGAGTGAGCAAGGGAAGATACCAGAGTTTTATAGATGTATCATACATATAGTCAAAGAGAACAAGAGAGCAAGAGTGAGCAAGGGAAGATACCAGAGTTTTATAGATGTATCATACATATAGTCAAAGAGAACAAGGGAGCAAGAGTGAGTAAGGGAAGATACCAGAGTTTTATAGATGTATCATACATATAGTCAAAGAGAACAAGGGAGCAAGAGTGAGCAAGGGAAGATACCAGAGTTTTATAGATGTATCATACATATAGTCAAAGAGAACAAGGGAGCAAGAGTGAGCAAGGGAAGATACCAGAGTTTTATAGATGTATCATACATATAGTCAAAGAGAACAAGGGAGCAAGAGTGAGCAAGGGAAGATACCAGAGTTTTTTAGATGTACCATACACATAGTCAAAGAGAACAAGGGAGCAAGAGTGAGCAAGGGAAGATACCAGAGTTTTATAGATGTATCATACATATAGTCAAAGAGAACAAGGGAGCAAGAGTGAGCAAGGGAAGATACCAGAGTTTTATAGATGTATCATACACATAGTCAAAGAGAACAAGGGAGCAAGAGTGAGCAAGGGAAGATACCAGAGTTTTATAGATGTATCATACACATAGTCAAAGAGAACAAGGGAGCAAGAGTGAGCAAGGGAAGATACCAGAGTTTTATAGATGTATCATACATTGATACACAGACAATATAACAATGTAGAGATGGTGAGAAAAACTCAGCTCTCAGTCCAAGTGTTTTGGCAGAATGTGTACAATATGGAAACCCAACATTTCCTTACAGAAATCAAGGGAGAAAGAATTATTAAACTATTGTAAAATACTTTACTTTTTAAAGGGCCATATTTACAAAAGCATTGCGAAGGCTTGTCACCCCAAAAGTAGTCGCTACAAGAATTTACTAAACAGTGAATATGAGTCAAAATTGCTATTAGGATATGATTTACAGTGTTTATGTCCCTCTACATTTTCACTTTTGTTACATATTTAATCTGTTCATGCATATGAATACCTGGGGTCAAAGTGCTATACAACAGGGTGGAGATTTTGTAAATTAGTTAAATTAAGTACTCTGTCTAACATGCACACTTAAGATCAAAGAAACAAGGCACTGACCATATTTTCCAGTAGGTTTTCCCTCACCTCCCAGTGCAAGAGGCTGAGCACCATATGGCAAACCCCCTACTCCTGTTAGAGTGAAAGAGAACATTACATGTACTGAATTGATTTAAAAAAAAAAAAAAACACTGAGAAATTAACACTGAAAATAATTTCCCCCTTTGCACAGACCCCCTAGTGGCCATGGTGCCGCCATGAGATTGCTCAACTCAACTCTTTTATCCAATATAGGACA
This sequence comes from Synaphobranchus kaupii, assembly GCA_029718625.1. NCBI lineage: Eukaryota > Metazoa > Chordata > Actinopteri > Anguilliformes > Synaphobranchidae > Synaphobranchus > Synaphobranchus kaupii. The sequence goes on from CM056379.1 coordinate 51,716,108, forward strand.
TTATAACCTTCACAATGGTGTTTGCAATGTCTTATTCGATGTTTTGAACAATAAATTACAGCTGGGCATAACAAAATTTCTAGTTTTATTAGGTTAGCTTTACGCAAACCACTAGAAAAAATTATTTGTATTTGTTGTTTTCCTGCTATTTTAAATTTTTACTAATTTGGTACTAATTTACTAATTACTAATACCATAGTATTGATTCTATCTGAGAATATGCCTGCAAACATGACAGAGATTTACCTCCTCGTAATATTTCAAATATGTACGTTAGTTTTTCCACTCCACCAGTCTTGTGCCATATGTTTGATATTATTATTTTCACATTTTGAGTGCATTTCACATACTGTAGTATAATCTTTCATAGGTGGCTCAGTCATGTTTTATGTTTGATATGCTGTGACGCTAGAACATTTTCCAACGGACTACATTTCCAGTCATTCCACTGGAAACAGAAGTGATGTTTACAACACAGTCCCAGCGTGAAGTCTGCAGGCCGAGGAGAGAGACACAAGTGCCACACCACAGCAACAGGTTAGCTTGCCTACCGGCATCTACCCATAGTGAATAGAACTGAGCTAATAACTTTGACCAAGGTGTTTGTTCCAATCCACGGACAAAGACACAAACCACGTGACAAGGAGATGACGTCGCTGGCCCGAACAGCATACAGTGCCTTGCGAAAGTATTCACCCCCCTTGGCATTTTTCCTATTTTGATGCATTACAACCTGTAATTTAAATTGATTTTTATTTGGATTTTATGTAATGGACCAACACAAAATAGTCCAAATAGGTGAAGTGAAATGAAGAAAAAAAACTTGCTTTAAAAATTTTTTAAAAAATAAAAAACTGAAAAGTGGTACGTGCATATGTATTCACCCCCTTTGCTTTAATGTATTTTTAAAGTATCATATTTAATATTTGGTTGCATATCCTTTGCATGCTGTTACTTCCTGAAGTCCGTGACCCATCAACATCAAAAAACTCTCGATATCTTATTTTCAGGTACTGTTACAAGCGATACTATAACCTCTCTGCATTTGAATGGATCTCTATGGGAATTGGGGGGTGAGACTAGATTCAGATGTAAATTACGCTGGTACAGTATGGAACACATGACTGGCTAAATGGCAGTAAGTCATCAAGGGTCTAAGGTATCAAACGAGCCCCAAACCATCACTCTGCGGCCACATATGGAGTAGATGTGGATGGATCACTTTAAGGGTTTCTTCTCCTGACTTTTTTCCCCATAGAGTTTTATAGGAAAATGAGTCAGGAGAAATAACCCTTGCAGTGAGCCATCCACATCTACTCCATATGTGGCTGCAGAGTGATGCTTTGGGGCTCTTTTGATACCTTAGACCCTTGATGACTTACTACCATTTAGCCAGTCATGTGTTCCATACTGTACCAGCGTAATTTACATCTGAATCTAGTCTCACCCCCCAATTCCCATAGAGATCCATTCAAATGCAGAGAGGTTATAGTATCGCTTGTAACAGTACCTGAAAATAAGATATCGAGAGTCTTTTGATGTTGATGGGTCACGGACTTCAGGAAGTAACAGCATGCAAAGGATATGCAACCAAATATTAAATATGATACTTTAAAAATACATTAAAGCAAAGGGGGTGAATACATATGCACATACCACTTTTCAGTTTTTTATTTTTTTTTATTTTTAAAGCAAGTTTTTTTTTTTCATTTCACTTCACATATTTGGACTATTTTGTGTTGGTCCATTACATAAAATCCAAATAAAAATCTATTTAAATTACAGGTTGTACTGCAACAAAATAGGAAAAATGCCTAGGGGGGTGAATACTTTCGCAAGGCACTGTAAATTCCAGCTGAACTCACCTCCCGGACAGCTATAATGAACTCACCGCGGACTTCAGTAAGACTGATCAAACATCCCAGGCATATCTTAGGATTTTAGTCGGAATTGTTTATCAGTAATTTGATTGTATCTTGACTTTGTGCAATAATAATGGCTATAAACTTGTTGCACTGGTTAGCAAGCTAGCCGGCTGGCCTATCATTTTATAGCTAATGTGGTAGTACTCTTAACTAATCGAAGCAGGCCTCACCGTTTGCTCCCCTATACTAACATTTACTAACATTCGTGTGATGTGGTCTCATTTTATTTTACTGTAGATGTTTAACAACATTTCCTGACTGAAGTGCGTGAACTTGTGTTGTGTATAGTAATGTCAGATTTGAGATCACTAACCATAATTTAGCTGCTCACAGCCTGAGCTAGCTTACACCACATGATTTCCTTTGTTCCCTGACACACACCGACACACACACACACACACACACACACACACACGTGCATACCCACACAAATGCTACAATACGCACACAATACTTCTCATATCTGTAGAATGTAACTGTTAGTATTATTGTTTTCCCTTTTTTAATAAATCTATTTTTGTTAAACCTGGTGTCTGTTTTGATGTCATATGAGCACGAGAGCTGAGTCAAACCTAATCATTAGAACGTAATACCTTCAACCCTTATGAATTATTAGTTATTAGTGCTTTGATGGTAAATTGAAGTAGTAGTAATTATAATCCATAATAATCAAATGAGACTGATTTAATTTTAACCTAACTTGGGAATAATAAGGTTAACCTCATTATTCCATAGTTATTGCCTACATTTCTGGCATCCCATGTAAGAGTTAATTGGTACATATTCCCTACATAATTGGTGCCCGGGTGAAGACTGGTAAGACGGACATGTTTTATTTGTCTATCGCCACTGCTACCAAATGTATATGTAAACCCCTTGCATGAGTAATATGCCACTTGTAAGAATATCGAGGACATTTCTTACAATAATATAGACTATGGTGTATTAATATCTCCATGAGCTATACTTGTCACTTATGGCATGGAAAATACTCATTCCAATTTATTGCGCTGATATGTGCTAGATGAATGTAAAATTTTCCTTGGAGTCATTATGAATGGGAACAGAAAGTACAGAAAAAAAGTGATGTTTTATTGAGGTACAAAAGTGAATGATTAGGCTACATATTTATGTGTGTGTACCAGTACGATATTAAAGGTTAACAAAGTACTGAAACCATTTATTTTAGATGAGAACTGATACATTTGGTTTTTTCTAAATGTTACTGATTGATTCTGGTCCAAATCTTGACATTTTACTGTAGTCAGCGCAAAACCCAAAGAATCTGGCTCAAAAGTGTCTCTAGTGCTAAAACTTTAGGTACTGCATGTCCAGTCTGTCATTGGCCAAAAACTTCATCCAGCTGACGTATTCCTCCTGGTGACAAAATAGAAATCTTTGCAGCTACGCCCTGAAGTTTTGGAGTGAGGGCGGGCTACGCCCCAGCTATTGAAGCGAATCTCTGCAGTTGATCTGCATGCCGTGGACAGGGAGAGGAGATAGGAATGAGAGAGAGCGAATGAGCGATATACTGTTGAAGTCGGAAGTTTACATACACTTAGGTTGAAGTCATTAAAAATCATTTTTAACCACTCCACAGATTTCATGTTAGCAAACTATAGTGTTGGTAAGTCAGTTAGGACATCTACTTTGTGTATGACACAAGTAATTTTTCCAACAATTGTTTACAGACAGATTATTTCACTTTTAATTCACTATATCACAATTCCAGTGGGTCAAAAGTTCACATACACTAAGTTGACTGTGCCTTTAAACAGCTTGGAAAATTCCAGAAAATGATGTCATTGCTTTAGAAACTTCTCATACGCTAATTGACATTATTTGAGTCAATTGGAGGTGTACCTGTGGATGTATTTTAAGGCCTACCTTCAAACTCAGTGCCTCTTTGCTTGACATCATGGGAAAAGCTAAAGAAATCAGCCAAGACCTCAGAAAGAAAATTGTGGACCTCCACAAGTCTGGTTCATCCTTGGGAGCAATTTCCAAACGCTTGAAGGTACCTCGTTCGTCTGTACAAACAATAGTACGCAATTATAAACACCATGGGACCACGCAGCCGTCATACCGCTCAGGAAGGAGACGCGTTCTGTCTCCTAGAGATGAACGTGCTTTGCTGCGAAAAGTGCAAATCAATCCCAGAACAACAGCAAAGGACCTTGTGAAGATGCTGGAGGGAACAGGTACAAAAGTATCTATATCCACAGTAAAACGAGTCCTATATCAACATAACCTGAAAGGCTGATCAGCAAGGAAGAAGTCACTACTCCAAAACCGCCATAAAAAATCCAGACTACAGTTTGCAACTGCACATGGGGACAAAGATCTTACTTTTTGGAGAAATGTCCTCTGGTCTGATGAAACAAAAATGTAACTGTTTGGCCATAATGACCATCGTTATGTTTGGAGGAAAAAGGGTGAGCCTTGCAAGCCGAAGAACACCATCCCAACCGTTAAGCATGGGGGTGGCATCATCATGTTGTGGGGGTGTTTTGCTGCAGGAGGGACTGGTGCACTTCATAAAATAGATGGCATCATGACAAAGGAAAATTATGTGGATATATTGAAGCAACATCTCAAGACATCAGCCAGGAAGTTAAAGCTTGGTCGCAAATGGCAAACTGAGTTTAAATGGATTTGGCTAAGGTGTATGTAAACTTTCTACTTCAACTGAATATAGCTAGCTGAGTTTAGCTTTTTTGAATATTCTAGTAAGTTATAGTAAGTAACCTATTTTTGATATATTCATTATAGTTAGCTTGATAGTCCCTTATTTTTTGATAGTTCGTTTTTCAGTCTAGCTTAGCAAGTAGCTAGCTAGTTTATTTATTTTTTAAATATATACAGCATAAAGCAGTTGAGCCAGGATTTGTACACTGCCTGGCCAAAAAAAAGGTCGCACACTCTAATATTTCGTTGGACCGCCTTTAGCTTTGATTACGGCACGCATTCGTCATGGCATTGTTTCGACAACCTTATGCAACGCCACAACATTTATTTCCTCCAGAGTTGCATTCATTTTTGGCCGAGATCTTGTATTGATGATGGGAGAGTCAAACCACTCCGTAAAGTCTTCTCCAGCACATCCCAAAGACTTTCAATGGGGCTAAGGTCAGGACTCTGGTGGCTAATTCATGTGTGAAAATGATTCCTCATGCTCCCTGAACCACTCTTTCACAATTTGAGCCCGATGAATCTTGGCATTGTAGTCCAGGAATATGCCCATTGATGGGATAACCTGGTCATTCAGTACATTCAGGTAATCCGCAGACTTAATTTTATTGCTGCATAACGTTGCTGAGCCTAGCCCTGACCAATTGAAATAACCCCAGATCATAACACTGCCCCCAGAGGCTTGTACAGTGGGCACTATGCATGACGGGTGCAACGGCGACTTTTTTTTTGGCCAGGCAATGTATTATATGCATGTTACATGTTTACCTTTGCAATGGCCCTACAACAGACATTCTCTCTTGGAGAGAGTTCAGTGCAGTGACCACATGTGCCACATAGTGCGACTGCCTACAGCCTGTGTAAAATGAGTAGCCTACATGGCATGGGTAACTATTTGTACAGCGTGTGATTTGTTGTTTACTGGCCGCATCATTATAAGCCCAAACGAGGCTATGCTTGGCGCATTCTCCACCATTGCTTCTGCCTCGGCAGCGGCTAGATACTTGGGGCTCGGCTAGCTGGAGCTAGCGTGTTTGTTTGTTTGTGTGTGAGTGAGAGAGAGTGGAAGCGAGAGAGAATGGAACAAGCAGCTGCCATGAGTGCCGTCCAGAGCAGAATGGGCTTTTGGCTACTAGTGAAAAAAAAAATCACTGGGACGTGGTTTGATACCTGGAGCTCAAGACAAAAAATATTTTATTCATTTTATGACAGGTGGATAGGTTTCTGGACCCATAGATATATATGAGCCAGTTTTGTAGTTAAATATATGATTATTTTATGATTATGATTTACAGCAGTGCACAATTTAGCCATTTGGATAGATTTAGAGACACTATGGGGACAACAGGGTACACAGCCTACATTTTACATCATAGATCTTTAGTAGTTTTGCTTCACCCTCAGATTTTGCACACTTGTGGACAAGATGTCTATGATCCAGGAAATGTATCGTTTTACTTGTTTCACATTTGTAGCTCTCAGTATTTTATTGCAAACTAAAGAAAAACTACTTTTTTTGTTTTGCATTTTTGCCAAGATTTCTTTGCATTTGTGGCACTTTATTTTGACCAAAATTATGAAAATACACGGATCTTAGTTGAACTTAAGTTAGTATTATAAATGGTACAACTTGCTTAATTTAAGCCATTCTCCAAGTTTCTGTGATGCTCACGCCTGGAGTTATAAAGGCTTAATTTGAACACCCCCTAAATAGGTGAGAATTGACCAAATTTGGCATCTGCGTGAAGGGGTTAAACTATGCATCCATTATAAAGTGCTGAAGGTGATAAGTCCTTTTCTATTTTTTTTTTTAAATAAAATATTTTAGTTTCCAAGTAATAATAATGAAGTACATGCGTAGGTGCAAAAAAAAAAAAAATCCAATGTATTTAAAACAAATGCGTACTACATTATCCATACTAATTGAACTATGTTTCAAGACATAGTGACAGTGTTGCTCAGTATTTCTTATATTGGATATTGGAACTGAAATCCATCTTTTTTTGCTTTGTTTTCTCTTTGTATACAGACCAGCATTATTTACTTTATAAATAAATATTTACTTTATAGGTCAACATAAATACTTGCATAGATTATACAAACAGATAAAAAATGTCACATATACTAAACATATATACAGTGCCCACCAGAATTATTGGCGACTTCAGTTAATATGAGCAAAAAGTGCAGGATTAAATTCAGTTCAATGTTTATCATATGTTTTCTATGGTCAGAAAAGTTTTTAATTTATTTAGTTTGTGATACAATTGATCAGAGGGAAAACAATCTTTAGGTATACTATGTAGATTCATTGTAAACAACTTGTTCTTTGTTTACATTCAAATTTTCTCACCAAAAAACATTGTATGTGTCCTTGTGGACTAATAAACATGTTGAATGTATTTCCTACCTCATAAGTCGCTCGCAAAGTGTTTTTTTGTTAATGTTGGGAATGTTACGCTGTTGACATCCCTCCGACATTTTTAAAGCCAGAAACAGCTAAAATGGTGTAAACGTCATGAATGGGCGGTTCCTGCTCATTTGATTGACATGGCCAGGCCATGTGGGCAGGTTTCCAGGTAAACTCTTATTTTAGCTTAGGACCGAAACATGCCTCACGCAAATACGTGAACGTGGACGCTTCGAACTATGCGAACAGTTTTTTTTTTGCCATGACATTTGTGAAAGACAAGCCAGAGCGTTGCAGGGATGCTATAGCAGCAACAACAGTAAACAACTTTTTTGTTCGATCTGTGCTTTCCTCTGGTTTGTCTTTCACAAATGTCATGGCAAAAGAAAAACTGTTCGCGTAGCTCGAAGCGTCCACATTCACGTAGCTATTTGCGTGAGGTATGTTTCTGCCCTTACTCATTAGCAAGATGTTTTCAGCCGAGGAGGTAACAATATCATTATAAAAATAGCGCCCATTACATTACATTATAGTCATTTAGCAGAAGCTTTTATCCAAAGCGACATACAATAAGTGCATACAGAAACGAAGTAACTACAGAACAGATAAGACAAAGCACATCCTTCTCATAACGTAGCAGCTATCTCTTTTCGTCATGTTTGTTAATTGTTGACAATAGTCTATTTATCATGTTTGACCAAACCTTGATCATGTAAATGGAGACTACGTTACATGCTCAAAGAATATAAGTTAGTAATCTTAGCTATTGCTCTGTACATTTGACCACTGTTCATTTTCATAAAATAATTCTAAATCATAATTTTGTAATTCTGCTCGGTTCATTCTGTAGCCATCAACATCCAGTGGTCGCGGCCCCAGAGTAAGGGTGAGGGGCAGTCATTACATAAACATTACATTACAGTCATTTAGCAGACGCTTTTATCCAAAGCGACAATCGTGTTCGTGGTGGGCAAGGCAGGGCCAGGGGAAGAGGACAGCTTGATCCCAGTGATCACAGTGTGATAGTCAACAGACTCCGGGAGGAGAAACATTGCATCTCAACTAAGTTGAGACGGAGCGGCACTTTATCACAAAATGCGAAAAATACAATCAAATCAGAAATAAATATTTTCCCAAAATAAATCAGAGATACCCTCAATTAAAAAATTTAACAGACATCCAAGAACTCCCCATCCTCTTAGGAGAGGAGAGGACGTGCTGTGACCTGGCAGCACAATATATAGCTGCCTGCCATCGTCTTAGGGACAGTGAGTGACAGAGATCATTATGAACCAATTTAAATTTTTTATATTTATTATATTCACTTTATAAGATCATATGTGTCATTCTCATCATCATTATTATCATTTCTATTGATAATTATTATTATTTTTAATTGTACTTTATTATTTTACATTATTGTTATTTCTAAATCCATAATCAAAGAAAAGTTCTTGTTTTCATGTATGGTTACTGTTCATTTGTTTCTAGTCTTTGCTGTTTTGTATTGTTCAGAGTTAGATGTATGTCTTTGACTGTTTTAATGCAGTATGCTTTGACAATACAGATTCAATATCTTGTCATGCCAATAAAGCAAATTGAATTGAGTCCACAGTCAGAGAAAATATGTGTGAAACGTCACCACAATGCTTGTGCGTCGTCGTGCGCGCCTGAGAAGAACACGTGATAAGCAATTTTCGGGGAGCCCTTTTCTCCTACCTGCTCAATATCGCCATCTAGTGTTCTGAAACTACATAGTATACCTTTAATAAAAAATTATTTTTATTTTGAAGATGTGTGTCACAATTATTGGCATCTCTGTATTTATTACTTTGTACACCCTCCCTTCGCCAAGATAACAGCACTTCTCCTGGAATGTTTGATGAGGTTGGAGATTAGATTAGATTATTCTCATATTTTGAGGGTAAAGTCATGTTGATAAATTACCAAAACATAATTTTATAGCCTTTTCTGCTCATATTTCCATATGTGCCGATAATCCTGCTGGGCACTGTATGTATACTACAAATACACATGTATTACAACTTCACATTAGTGTACTGCATATATCTTACCATACAGTCCAGCTGACTTTCCATCAGTACCTAGCCCTGCTGGCAGGGGATCAACTGGCAACTGACTAGTTCCTGATAGATAGACAAACAGCACAGACACACAAACAGACAAAATCTCTCTCTGTCATGTTGATAAACATACGTATGCTGTTGGAAACACAAATCATATAATTTTCCCGAAAGTTCTAAGTAATAGGAGTGTTAGTGGTGACTGCATTTGGATGATTGGTGGAAAGTTCTAAGTACCTTCTTTGTGAAGATATCCTAGCCTCCAACTGCATCTACACATACTACTCATTCCTGCTAAATTAATAAAGGTATACCAGTTTCTTTATACTACCATTGTTATCCTTAGGATAAGAGACACAAACCTCACTGTTCAACAGGAGAATGAAACCAGAAGTAGCATACATACACAGTAATGCCTTGTCAAGCTCCTTATTACCATTGATGCAAAAAGGAAAGTATTAAATGAAAGCAAGTTACAATTTCCATTGCTAAAGAACAAAAAAATACTATTGTAATGAAAAAAAGGGGCATAGCAATGTGGGAATACAATATGAGAAAATCAACAGTGTATGACAGAAAGAAGAGCCAGAACAAAATTAAAAAATTTGCCAGAATTAGTATGCCACTCAAAAGGAGATATAGTATGGAATGCTGATCTAGACTAAAATAAATGAATGCTCTAATGAGATCTCAATAACCACTGGCTTGTTATTGGTTATTAACTTGAACTCAGGTCTACAGCAACAAGAAGGGATAGTCTATTTATAAAATAAGGCTGTGCCACATGGTGTATTTCCATGTCACTCTCAAAGTTGTTTTTAAATTTGAGCAGCCTACATTTCAAATGTGATTGGACATGTGAGGTTCTGCTGTAGTTTCTTTAGCTCTTATTACATTTCCGTACACATACAGACCATGCCCTTTCATGTGCTGACAGAACCAGCCAGAAACCCATCTACACAGTCACTTGCTCTTGAGTGATGTGTGGACAAATGTGTGATTTCTTACCATCCAGTGCAGCAGGAATTATTGGGGCACCATTGAAAGAAAGTTGACCAGCACCACCTAAAGTAAAAATACAGGAGAAAAGAATGACCAGGCTTCTAAAAATCAATTCATCGCTCACAGTCTATCCTTCTACTTTCCTAGGCATTCATATTTTCCCATCTCATAGGTACATTTGATAAATCAATGGAAAAGGACACAGTTCACAAAGGAAGATCTTAACAGCGCTCACCATACTTGCCAGCAGCAGGGTCCAGACCTAATTCAGCCCCCAGTCCACCTGCAAAAAGAAGTGAAGGATATGTATTTCACAATATGATATTATATAGTATTATAAAACAGATAGTTCCAGTCCTGGATGCTGATTGGTCAACCAACCTTCCCAGCAGTGGCCATATTTGTAATATTGCATGACAAAATAGAATGTGCCTTCCGCTCACATAAACATCCTGGCTATCCATCAAATCCATCAAAAAGCCACCTCTAAGTACAGCGGATCACAATGCTATTCACCTCATTCCATCCAGGGGGAAGCAGCTGTCTACAAAACTGCTAAACAGTGGAATGATGATATTTCTGAGACTCACAAAGACTGTTTTGCATGTACTGATTGGGAGCTTTTCTCACAGAATGCCACGCTGGATGAGACTGTAGAGGCAGTGACTGGCTATATTAATTTTTGTGAGGAAACTATTCCATCTAATTTTCCTATTTTTTTAGAAGGTGAAAATGTTCTCAAACAATAAGCTTAAGCTTTAATAAGCTTAAAACAACATTAAATGAGAAAAAGACAGCCTTCCAATCAGGAGACAGAGTTGAGTCAAAATTGGTTCAAGCCAGGCTGAATAGACAAATTAAGGATGCAAAAAGAGCCTATAAGGAGAAGGTGGGGGGCAGTAGAGAGATGCCTGGAAAGGAATAAAGATCCTCTCAGGGATTTCTACTAAGCAAAACAACCCGGGCCCTCAGTCTAAGGAACACTGCAGTCAATTTGCTGAATCCCTAAACATCTTTTACAGTATATTTGACATACATGACTTTAACCCATTTAGACCGGATGCAGCATTTTTGTGTATATACCTTTAAAACCGGGTGCGCAGTTTGCGTGTATATCCCTTTAAGACCGGATGGGACGTTGAGGTCGCTTTAGACGCTGTCATCGTTTTCAAGACACGTGACCGATGAAATGCACGTTGGGAAGGTGAAATGCATATTATGGGATTTTTTAAATATATTTTTTAGCCTGTTTGTTTGTTAGGCAGATCAGTCTGGAAAGGCTCGATAGAGATCCATTTCTGCTGTTAGCCTCTTAGCCTAAAGTTGCGCTTCAGATAGTGACAATGATTGATGACTTGAGCGACGGGAGCAACATTGAAGATGTCGAGTACAGCAGTTACGTTGATGAAAACAACAATGAATTAGAAGATTCAGACCCAGATGATCAATTTCAGTTTAAAAAAAAAAAAATGTTAATGAAGTAAGTATGTCCCAATGAAAGCCAAAGGTGTAAGCTCTCAAATGGTTTTTAATTCATGCTTCTATCTGCTACAGAGGCTGAGAAATAAAGGTTTTAGTGAACGTTGACAATTCTGTCAAGTTTTTCAGAAAACCCTCAGGTTTTAGGAGGTTGTTTACAACAATGCCTTAGGTTTTATAATGTGTTTTTAGGGGGTGTTTTAGGTCTAAATGGGTTAAAGCAGAAAGGGATGATGTAACATCAGAAGTATTGTTTCTAACTGATGAGAGCAGCAACATCAATGTACAGGTGGAGGATGTTAGCAGGCTGCTAAAAAGGGTGATGTTGAACAAAGCCATTGGTCTGGACAACATGAGCAATCATGTTCTGCAATCCTGCCATAAACAACTGGCACAGATTTTGTGACCTGTTCAACCGCTCAATCGAGGAGCACGTAGTTCCAGCACAATGGAAGTCATTGATTATCTCCCCTGTGCCAAAGACGGTCAACCCATCTGCACCCAACGACTTTAGACCTGTCGCATTAACACCTGTCATAATGAAGTGTTTTGAATGCCTGGTTCTCTCACAGGTCCAACAGAGTGCGTAGAGCATAGTAGACCCTCTACAGTTTGTCTAGCAACAGAACAGAGAAGTTGATGATGCTATCCTAACACTGCTTCACCTGGTCCAATCCCATCTGGATACACCAGTGCTGTCCTTATGCGGTTTCAGAGTGGACAAATGATCCAACTCAGGGGCCTCCGGTATCATTCCCTGACATCTCCTCTGCCTTATTGAATCCCCCAGTAAAGAACCATGTCAACTACATTATGATCCATGACCATGAAAAGTAGACTAACATTAACGAGCTGACCATAATCGAACATTTCACTTTGAACATTCGATTACAGAAGCAATGTTAACAATGTCATTTTCTGGGCTAGTGCCATTAGCTGTTGTTAGCCACAGGTTTATCCAGGTTTTTAAATCTGTTTGCCATGCAGTAGCTAAGCCACACATCTTTTTGTTCAAACATACCCTATAGTTTAGTAATCTTTCTTTTTAATTTCTAAGTGGAACACATCTGAATCACAGATTACTTCTACTATAAATGATTTTCCTTTCATAGTTTGATGTGATACATACAGTTTCATTGACCACATTCTCTTGAGATAGTAAGATGAAAAAACACAGGGCCAAGTTACATTAAATAATTTAGTAAAGATTGGATAGCATTGCTTTGGAATAGAGCTAGTTTAATTAGTGTGAGCTACGATAGGCAATATTGTTAGTTGTAACTTGGCCACATTTTCATATCAATACTTTTAAAGGCAGGCCTAGTTTTTTCAAATTGGAATTAAGGACTTACAGGCAGTGCTTTGTAGGCTATGCGTGAGTAACTTGTCATTTTCTTTTTACGTTGAACACGTTTTTTGTTGAGATATCATTTCTTTTTATAGTGTGTTTGGTAAGTAATGATGATAATGCATGAAGATAATGACATTGAGAGAGAGAGACATGCAGACACGCGTGCATTATAGCTCAAAGAAAGACATAGGTGTCACGGTTTGACAATCCTTTCTTCCATCTCTGCATTTATGGTTATCTGCAGCCATGAGCTGACGTTCCGGTTTCTCTTTCGCTCGACTAATGTTGAGGCGTTTATTGATTCCGGAGCGGTTGAATCTTTCATGGATGCTCAATGGGCTAGGGAACAAAATTTTCCCGTGTTCCGTCTCACTCGACCTTGCTTGGTTAGAGCTCTGGATGGCTGTTCATTGGGTACGGGGACTATCAAAGAGGCAACGGGGTTTTTAAATATGTATGCTTCTCACGAGAATCAGTCGGAGTGTATCCAGTTTTTTTTTGTTAACTCTCCGGCTTTTCCCCTCGTACTGGTGCGGCACAGCCCTTATATTGATTGGGGTGGGGACAAAACTGTCATCCTCAAATGGGGTCCCCAATGCAGCTCTCATTATCTGTTCCTCTCACCTCAGGAGGGCGCAGAGTTCCCTCTAAACGTCATTACGACAGCGACCTGGAGGACATTGAGTCGCTGTCTGATCAGGACAGTTCTGTTCTCTCCTCTGAGGATGAGGTGGAGAGTTTGGCTTGGAATTCGCTAGCCGACGGTAACTCGCTTTTGGACGAGGGTTCTCTGGAGGAATTTTCAGACTCGGAGATCAGTTGGGATCCGTTACTGGATTCTCCTTCTAGTTTGGAGAGTTCTAGGTTAGGAGGGACTGCTCATTTACACTGTTAAAAATGATTTGTTGACTCAACTTGGCCCTGGTGGGGTTCCTCCTCATTGCCTGTTTGTTCCTCCGCGGCTTAGCTGGCGGCTCATCCTGGCGTTCATCGGACTAGAGACTTCCTGTCTCTGCGTTTTTGGTGGCCCAGTATGGAGAGATATGTGCGGCAGTTTGTCTCGGCATATTCGGTCTGCGCCCGCAACAAGGGTTCAAGACTCCCATCCCTTGGGTCTTTTACGCCCTTTGCCCATCCCGTCATCCTTGGAGCCATGTCGCTTTGGATTTTGTCACCGGATTGCCTGTGTCGCAAGGTAACACGGTGATTCTTGTTGTTGTTAACTGGTTTTCCAAGGCGGCACATTTCATCGACCTTCCCAAACTGCACTCAGCTCCCGAGACCGCTGAGTTGGTGGTGGATCACGTCTTTAGGGTTCATGGCCTACCCCAAGACATGGTGTCGGATCGAGGTCCGCAAGTCACCGCTCGATTTTGGCCTTCTTTTTGCGCTCAGCTGGGGGTGTCATTAGTTTATCCTTTGGTTTTCATCCGGAGACTAACGGCCAAACGGAACGCATTAACCAGACATTGGAAAACACTCTCCAATGCCTGGCCGCCTCCAAGCCCACCTCTTGGAGTCGCCACCTCGGCTGGGCGGAGTATGCGCACTTTCTCCCTTTGAAGCTCAGTTGGGGTACCAACCGCCTTTGTTCCCTGAGCTAGAAAGAAATGTGGAGGTTCCGTCCACAGGCTCTTTTGTTCGGAGGTGCTAAGCGGTTTGGAAACGTGTCCGTTCATCGCTTTTGCGCACCACGGCGAGACAAAAAGGTCGTCCGACAAACACCGTCGTCCGGCTCCCTCCTATTGGTTTGGTCAACAGGTTTGGCTTTCCATGCGAGATCTTCCGTTACAGGTGAGTATCGCAAACTCACGCCATGCTTCGTGGGACCCTTTAAGATCACGCGCAGAATAAACCCAGTCACGGTGCGATTGCAGCTTCTGTGCTCTATGCACATTCACCCGACGTTCCACCTTTCCCGGTTGAAACCGGTGCTCGTGAGCCCCCTGGCTCCTGCGGACAAACCACCGCCGCCTCCCCGATTCATGGAGGGAGGTCCGGTGTACTGTTCAACGCATTATGGCCGAGAGATGTGGGCAGAGGTGTCCAGTTTCTGGGAGGGTCTGGGAGGGTTATGGCCCGGAGGATTATCTCCCTTCATTTTCGCATCTACTCATTATTCGAGTTGCGCCCAGAGCTATTGGGGTTGTTTTCTGTTTTCGGTACTTTACGAGATTATTATCTCTCTCAGTTAATCTCTCTACTCCAGTTTATGAGTATCGTTCTGTTTTTATAAAGGAAAGGAAATAAAGTTTGTTTGTACGGGAGTTTTTGTCCCGCCTTTTCTTTTCTAGTGATTATTCACTTTATGCGGATAATCTTTTGAATCCTTTTCTGGTTGCGTCTGATCCTCCTACCCGAACCCCCTGACAATAGGCGTGAATTCTGTGCTTTAGGTCTACCATGAACTACAAATAAATTAAAGTGTTTGCAGTCATTTTAACTGCATAACGGTATTTAAAGGGTTGTATAGCTTACACGGTAGACGTAGCCTAGTTACGCATTCATTGCCTACAAAGCACACCATATAACAGAAAAGTAACAGAAATCGTCACGTTTGCAAGGTAGCTAACAGTAGGCTAGTTAAAGTAATATGCCTTTCGTGACTTTTCCTATATACATTGTGATATAATGCGAGTATCAATATTGCATAAGGAAAAGTTATGAAAACTTACGTAAATTCAATTCAATAAATGGCCATAAATGGTGAAATTGTCCGTTGTACGTATCTTGCAGTAGGTTACGTGCTTATGTTGTATACTTGCATAAATGTTATCGTTATTACAGTTATAGCTTAGTTACTGTAGGCGATGACTTATGCTAGCTGTCCAGCTAACGTAAAGGATTATCATTGATACTGCACATGGCAGTGCTAGCTGTAAAGCCGCCTTTCTACTGAATACGACATACGTATAAGAACGTACCGGAAGTCATTCATTTTCTATGACCAGTCATGTATCGGATGCGAGGAGCTCCGGTGGACTGCGCTGCGGGGATTTTCTGTCTGACCGAGGCTACGGATACGTTGAAAATTTTCAACTTTTCCAACAGAATTCACTCCGACACCAGACAGGAAATGACGAAACGACGCTAGCTAACATAGATGTCAATGGTGAATGTAGCCTATTTACAACAAAATAAACCAGTAAGCAAAATAAGTACGATAATTATTGATTGATTGATGGTTTTTGATGAGCATTTGGGTTAATAAATAAGGATATTTTAATTGATTTTCCATGTATGTGTTATTTTAAATGAAAATGTGACGCACTGTACGCACCAAACGTTATAAGTAGCCTAGCTATCAGGCTGGCACTTGCTAGCTACAGTGAATCAATACAGTAGCTACAGACAATGCATATGCTATTGTAACCATATAGAAAGAGAGAAGCTTACTTTTACTCAGAAGTCCAAGGTGAGATTTGAACCCCGCTCCTCTCACTCGTAAGCGAACGCGTTACCAATCAGCTAAAGACAACATCGCCGATAGCTAAGGATAACGTCGTTATTTTGACCCTGAGGGTTGCGTCGCCAGAGAGTGTTGTCACGGTAACCTGCTACAAGGCCTTCGCTTTACTGCACCTCACTGTGCTTACTAGCGAACTAGCCGAGCTACACCCGCTACACTATCCTTTAGCTTTGCCCAACTGTTTGCTGCCAATGAATATTGAACATTTCTTTGCATTGTATAGTATAACGTTAGCGTACTTGAGCCAACATTAAATGTAACTAAGGTGAGTTAGCTAGGCTATGTGTCTAACTGTAAACTCCGGGGTTCTGTCATCCATTCGTGCACCACGAGCTAATGTCAGCTAGGTTGTTCACATACCTTTGACTAAATGCTCTTTAAAATAGTTTAAATTATTCTCACTGAACTTTTTCAAGCTCCATTTTATGGTTTATGTCCCTGTACCCCTCCAGGGCAACGATATTTAGTACCGGGTGCTCTCTCACATTGCGACAAAATGACTGACTCAGTACGACCTATTCAATAGTGTGGAACGACTGACACTAGGGGGCGCAATCCGACTGTCTGCTTACGTAGTCGTATTCAGTGGAAAGGCGGATTAACTGTTACACTGTTCCTAAGTGTATAGGAATAGTTCTGTGGTCCGACTCCGGATAGAAAATAAACTAATGCAATCTCCTACTGCAGACATTCGCATAACCATAACGCCCTCTGTTGACGGGAATGAGAACATCTCTCCTATTACTGACAGCCCACAATTACACTAAAATATCAGTTTGTAGATTAACTATGTATTACTATGTAGGCTATTTAATGTCTAATAAATGTAATGTCTAATAAAATACAATGAACCTGTTGCCAACTAATAGTAGCTAGGCTATGACTATAATAGAGGCATCATTCATTCAATACAGCTAGGGATCATGATGAAACAAATAAATAAATGAACCAAATCTATATAGAGACATGCATGCACAATAGGCTATATGCGAACACACATACATTCTAGCTGAAAGAAAGACATATGACGGTGTTTTAAAGGGTTGTATGCACGGTAGAAATACCTGCTAATGTGTAGCCTATATGTCGGCAGATGACCGGTGTAGTAACAAAATAATTGCCGTTTGGCGTAGCTGCAGTAGCCTAGTAAAAAGTAACGTAAAGAAAAATAAATAAACACATCTTTACCGAGGCTTGAACCAGGGAACTGCTGCATCAAATTCAGACGCACTAAACACAAGACCATAACGTAGCTATACATAGGCCTACATGTATGTTTTATTCCAGCACTGTCCTGCCTATGTCCAGCGCAGTTTCAGTGTCATTTTTTTTTTTTTTTTTTAGAAATTACACTGTAATCGTTTGGTCGTAGTGGTACCGGACCATGCAGGTTTAGCTTAGTTCTCTGTACTGCAATGGACGTATAATAAGGTATTTTGATTCGCTTCATAGTATCTTGTAGTAGCTTCCTGACCAGCTGACTGACGTTCAATTTTTCTGGCAAAATTAGCTAACAGAAGCTTAGTTTGACAACACAGACATATATTTCCCAGCAATCTTTGCATAGCCTATCAGAAAAGAAGGCAATAGCGACTACTGTCAAAGAAAGTAGCCTACCACAGATTATTATTATGATTATTGTTATAATTAATAGTGTTGTAATACATTGTCTGAAGTATGTTCGGAGGCTATTGTAATTTTTTTAAACCATGAAACGGATGTTTGTTGAACAGTATATAAACCCAATCCCACAAGGGCGTGTAGGCTACATTATTGTAAATTCTTAATTTTCCTAGTATTTAATTTTTCTGGTCACATAAACATATAACAGAGCTGAAGTGTACATCCTTTTTGCCACAAATGAATAAAGAAATCACAACATAGGTATGTTAGGCTACACATAGGTGGTTTTTTCCGGTACTGTAATGTTAGGCTACCTGCAGTGGTAGCGGTATCGAACTATGTCGGCTTTTGTGTAGCGACTGTCTTGTTGAAAACATGTAGGCTAGTTATTTATAGATTTTTTTACATGGAACCATAGACTGTATAAAAATAGCATGGAACGCGATTTTAACCAGATGAGATTTTGAATTAAAACTTTATTTTCTCAGCGTGACAAATCTGTTCTCATACTGCGTAACGTAACCTGCCGCGCATGGTGTCCACTGACTTTCACTGTTTCACTTGTTTAACACTTTAATGGCCGCTCAGTCGTTTGGTGGAGCACTCTTTTGTGTCTTGATATCTTGTTGAAAAATATGTTGGACTTAACTCCACCTGATTGAGCCATCTCTACCACGTACACCAATAGAGATGGCTCAATCAGGTGGAGTTAAGTCCAACATATTTTTCAACAAGATATCAAGACTCAAAACGTGCTCTACCAAACGGTTGAGCGCCCATTAAAGGGTTAAGTACAAGTGACCAACAGTTAATATTGTAAACATGTCTTTGCCTTTGCAATAAAAAGACGTTATTTAACGTGGAAAAAAACATTCTTGTATGTTAAAATGCATAACGTATGCACATTTGTCGAAAATTAAATCAAGCTTTGGTACCTGGTGGGGATTGAACCCGGGTCGTCCACATCAAAAGGCAACAACAAATTATTCTTTGAGGGGTTGGAGGCAGGAAAAAGAATAAGAATAAGAAGGGCTTTATTGTGTGGATGTGTGGCATTGTACATGCATTCTGTGTGTGTACATGAGGTCAGAACGTACAGAAGTTAATGTTGTTAATGACTGAGAGTCTGTGGTCATTGTGGATATTTCTATAGGAAACCCTGAAAAGTGGCAAACTCTCTGTGCTGTATGGGGCATGCCCCACCAAGCCGTAACTTGGTGGATGGCATATCTGCCATCCCAATTGAAAAAACAAAAATACCTTCATACCATCAATAATATAAAAAATATCATATGATGTGATATTTTGGCCATATCGCCCAAGTGAAACTCTCAACATATATATATATATATATATATATATATATACTGGATACTTTAAATAATTAATTTTTTTCTGGAGGGGGGGTCCCATGCTACTCCTCTTTCATGGGCCCCAGAATTCCTGGCTACATCCCTAATAGCACACACTGTAAATCGTAAATTGAGCCCTCTCACTTATATGCTCCCACAACTCTTTATTTGATTCTTTCATTCCAAAGGCCTGACCTTTTGTTCTGACCCTCCAGACCCTCCAGCGATCCCTCTCACCGTATTCACTCAGGCCTGTGTCAGCCCCTGCAGTCTGAATGGGCTTTAGTCCATATGGCAGCTTCCCCATATTGTAATCAGCAGACTTGCCATTGACTCCCAACTCCACCGGAACTACTGGCTGGCCCCCATAGGGCAGCTGAGCAGCACCAGGAGAAGCAGGATCAGAACCACCAGCAGCACCCCCTATGGGAACAGATAGTGTATTGTATACAGGAGTATGGCAGTAAGTGGGTGACTTAAGAAAACACAACCAAAAGAAAAAGGGACAAAACAACTGGTTAACCGCCTAATAAATTAATAATCCAGATAATGCTCTCTGAGAAACACCCAAGCTGAATTCAGAGGAGACTACCGGACCATCTATGTATTAGGATGGGAAAGTAAGAGGAAGCTGACACATGGAATTATTGACACTGAATTGGTGACCTTAAGCAGGCTCCATCACTGAGAGCTTGAAATTTATAGTTATGCTTTCCGACAGAGGTGTAAAATCCAGGTTCCGAAAGTAAAAGACCTCCCCAGTATTTTGTTACAATCACCTGGATTTGCAAATTAGCACAATTCTTCAGCCAGGAGGTAGCACTAATTAGAGTTCATAGGTAGAAAAAACACATGGCAGGACTTTTACTTTCTGACCCCTGGATTTTAGACCTCTGCTTTCTGAACAGGAGGGAAAGGGTCACCTGATTCACAAACTGTAAGAGAAATCAAATAATAAAAAATATGTATTTTTAATACCAAACTCAATAGTAATATTCTTTTCTTTTTAAGACATTCTTTGTTAAAGTAAATTTTTCCCCTCTGATTTTCTCCACCCTCTCTTTCTCACCATACTTCCCAGATTTTTAATTTCTTTGTCCACCATAGGGGCTGCCACCAATACCAGAATCAGGAGGAACACACATAGTTCCAATTTAACACTCTCAACTTGGGGTGTAACAATGCATCAGGCTGTATGGATGCTTCCATTGAAATGTTGCTTTTCAACTACATAGATCCTGAACATTAGAATTGATATGTATCTTTGATTGTTAACCCCTTCATGCAGATGCCCTAGTAGCCATTCTGCCAGTGCCTTGAGACTGCTAGTTAGAGCAATGAGTATAGGTTCACTGCATTTTGTTGGTAGATCAATTTGTGTAAGATCTCCAAGCAAACAGAGTGATGGGGATGGTGGGATTCTGCAACCCAAGATAGAGGATAGTTTATTTGTGTGTGATTGTTATCCAAAAGGAGTGAACTGGTTGACAAGCCAGTAATGTGTGTTCTGTGGAGGATTTTGTATTGTATTTATACAATAGAGTTTAGTGATGAGTTTATTTAGCTCTGTGAGCTTAATGATCGCATCAATTAACTTGGGGGGCTGGGCTGGAGTGAATTATGATTTATATAAATTTTGGATTTGATTATGGATGAGTGATCCCTTTTTGTTCCCATGTAGTATAGTAAAGGGGGTGCTATGAATTTGGAAGTCGGGGTTGTTCCAAATAGGGGTGTATTTACAAGGCGTCAGTGTACTTAGTGATTTTGTTGATTTTCCACCAGGCTGTCAGTGTTGTCGAGATTTCTGTATTTTTGAAACAGTTATGTTGTTTGATATTTATGTTGAGAAAGGGTAAATCTGAAAGTTAAATATGCTGACATTGAGTTTGTTCCAATTCTACCCATGGGTTATTATGAATGCACTGTAGGATCCATTTAACTAAATATTGTAGCTGATTTGCCATGTAGTAATAAAGTAAGTTTGGAGCTTCTAACCCCCGAGACATTTTTTGTAGTGTTGAAAGTTTGATTTTAGGCTTTTTATTTTTCCAATAAAAGTGGGTAATTAAGGAGTCAAGTGAACTGAAGCATTTATCTGTGGGAATAACAGGGAGCATTGAGAAGAGATAGATAATCTGGGGAAGGGTTTTCATTTTAACAGTAGCGATTTGTCCTATTAGAGAGAGGGGTATATTTATCCAGCGTTTGAAATCATCTTTTATTGTTTTTAATAATGGGGTGTAATTAAGATGAAACAAATCTGACATCCTGGTCGAAATGTTAATACCCAGATACCTAATATTACCAATGTGAAGTGAAAGGGGTAAATCTTGTGTTGCAGAATCCCAGGCATCTTCAGAGAGTGGAAGTATAGATTTGTTCCAGTTTATTGTGTAATTTGAGATTTTAGAGGTGTTGATGAGGAATCCGTACCCTCAGTTTTGTAATCCGTATGTATGGTTTTGCAATCCGTACATATGGATTGCAAAACCGAGTGTACATATTGCAAAACCGAGAGTACGGATTTCCACGTTGAGATTTCTTTTCCCCACCTAGGGTGTCTTGAGGGGCTCCGTACTTTTCTTTTTTCTACTGATTACAAAGTAATACGGAATATTGGATCACATAGGCTACATCCCCAACTCAACTTTTGCAATAAACGCAGAACCGAAATTGTACAGTGGAGGATCCCAGCTAACAGGGAATGTTTCCATAACTTTACATAATGTTCTCTATAAGTTCCTACAAAGTGATTGCGGAATGTTTTGATGGCAACATTCTTAGAACATTTTGAGGACATTGTAGAGGACACAGTTACAATATGTTTTTAAAAGAATGTCCCTGTAACATTGCATGATAACAAGGATGGAACATTCTGAGTGGAACATTTTTAGAACGTTGTCAGGATGTTGTTTATGGCAGGTGACAAAATAGAACGTTCCTGCAATGTTACATGTTAACAAAGATGGAACGTCCTGGCTGAAACATTTTAATAAGGTTTGTAGGATGTAAATCGTCTTATTTTTTTCTTTTAAATAATTTGGCGCCCAACATGGGGCACTGTATATCCCATTGAAATACATAAGAACGGTAGCCTATATCCCATCGAGATATAGGTATATCCATTTCACACAATGATTTGGAAAAGCTTTGCTTTAATCACAATCACGCAAGACGTTAAGAGGATGTGTTTTTCCATCCATATTGGATGTACCGTTCAGATATTATAGAAGCTTTAGGACATAGTCCCCCCCATTTTCGGGCATCAAAAAATATTGGACAGTTTAACATAATGAATAAAGTAATCATTTTTAATATTTGGTTGCATATCCTTTGCATGCCATGACTTCCTGATGTCTGTGACTCAACAATATCAAAAGACTCTTGATATCTTATTTTCTGGTACTCTTACAAGCGATACTACAACTTCTCTGCATTTGAATGGATCTCTATGGGAATTTGGGGGTGGGACTAGATTTAGCTGTAAATTATGCTGGAACAGTATGGAATGCATGGTTGGCAAAATGGCTGTAAGTCATCAAGGGTCTGAGGTATCAAACGAGCCTCAAACCATCACTCTGCTGCCAGATATGCAGTAGATATGGATGGATCACTTTAAGGGTTGTTTCTCCTGACAAATTTTCCTATTGAACTCTATGGAAAATTAAGTCAGGAGAAGAAACCCTTCAAGTTATCCATCCATATCTACTGTATTTCTGGCAGCAGAGTGATGATTAAGGCTTGTTTGATACGTCAGACCCTTGATGACTTACAGCCATTTAGCCAACCATGTGTTTCCATACTATTCCAGTGTCATTTACAGCTAAATCTAGTCCCACCCCCCAATTCCCATAGAGATCCATTCAAATGCAGAGACATTATGGTATCGATTGTAAGAGTACCAGAAAATGAAATATCAAGAGTCTTTTGATGTTGTTGGGTCACAGACATCAGGAAGTCATGGCATGCAAAGGATATGCGACCAAATATAAAAAATTTAAAGGCACAGTCAACTTAGTGTATGTAAACTTCTGACCCACTGGAATAGTGATATGTTTTGGACCCATAGATATCTATCCCCCTATACTGATTAAAAGATAATAATCCCCAGTTGAAAATGATGCAAAAGTTAGTTTTATGAGCATTATCAATTTTACATTTTTAGCTCTCAGTATTTCATTGCAAACTAAAGAAAAACAACTTTGCATTTTTACAAAGATTTCTTTGCATTTGTGGCACTTTTTTTTAACCTAAATTAAGAAAATAAACTAATCCAAGTTAGCTTTGTCATGTGCTGTCTTGCTTTATTTAAAGTTAATTTTAAGTTTCTGTGATGCTCACACCTGGAGTTATAAAGCGTTAAATAGAACATCCCCTAAATAGGTGAGAATTGACCAAATTTGGCATCTGTGCAAAGGGGTTAATTAATAAATTCATATGCATGCTGTATGGACCAAAAGAAAAAATTTAATAATTGAACTCTCCAATCTATTATTAATTCTGACACTAATTCCATTACTATTCCTGCCCCAATCCAATCATGCATGCACTGAGAGAGCAGCAATTGTAACAAAATAATGGCAAGCTGACCTTCTGTATTAGAAGAAGTTGGGTAATAATTCCAAACATACTCAGGAAGAGACCCCTGCAATTGGCAAACTTATTTTCAAATAATTTGGACTGTACAGCGTTATGGAGGATGATGGATTTTTGTGACTTGAGGCAAGTTCTGCCAAAGTTCTGGCAAGCAAGCATCAATTCTGGCCTTTGGAGTATGGGGGTATTATTGCCTCAAAAATAAACAAATAAATCGGATGAAACTTCCACAAATAAAATGAGATTCCCAAATAAATGCAACTGATTCACAAATAAATGTAACCGATTCATAAATTAATGCAACTGATCCACAAATAAATTTAACTGGTTAACAAATAAATACAACTGGTTCACAAATTAATGCGACTGATTTACAAATAAATGGAACTGATTCACAAATTAATGCAACTGATTCAGGAATATGTTTTTGCACTAACGAAATGTCTCCCGAACAAATGACTGTGCACTTACGCAACGCTTGGTGCATGTGGAATCGCTTGCATTTATTTGCAGATTTTTGAGACAATCCTCACAGTAAGGTGAGTCTACTCCAGCCAATCAAATTTGAAGATATCCTTTCGCTAATGCTCACATTACTCAGACGAATCACAGCAGGTTTCAGGCCAGGGTTCTGTGACCCTCTCAAGCCCAAGGTCACTGTTGCCAACCTGCCGACTTTCTCACTAGATTTAACGACTTTTCAGACCCCTTTAGCGACTAAAAAATGAGGTAAGAAATCTAGCGACTTTTGGAGCAGATATCAGCTTCCTTGGAAAGCATTCGCCAACACTGCTAGGTCGATATGCAGTCTTTCCTCTGCTCGCTATCGCTCTACAGCTCACATATCAGCAGCTGGTTAATGAGTGCAGAGAGAAGCTACAATCGACCGTCCAGCAGTGAGATGCACATTATCACATGCAAATGTCATCACAAATATGCAAATTAGCGTATAACGTCATTTAGAAACTTCTATCGACTCTTTGAGCATGCATTAGCTACTTTTTTTTCAGTGGGAAAAAGCCTGCAACACTGCCCAAGGTACTTTCCTTCCCTCAGTGACAACTGCAAGGCAGACACCACCTCCAAATGCATTACAGTTATATGGAAATACATGGCATTGCGAAACACACACCATTTATTTGTGAATCCCATTTTATTTGCGGAAGGTTCCTCCTATTTATTTGTTTATTTTTGAGATAATGATACCCCCATATTGGAGACAGGTACAGTTTTTGCAAATCAACATACAGCGCTCTGCTAGCAGCAGGACCATTCACCAACTATTTTACCTTCTCTTAAGAGCTGATCCTCATCTCAACTGCCTTGCCTGTCACTGTTAGTTAGTCTGTCACTGTGTCAGGCTGACAGCAACTACAATTAGAAATGTACCTTGTCCAGTGTTACATAGTATAGTTTTCAACCATTTCTGATCCAGGTACCCCCACCCAGGCTCAAAGGCATTCAGGGGACCCCCATCATAAGTTAAAAGGGTTATAAAAAAGAGTATATAGTCATTGCATATCAAGTCTGGCCAGGGACCCCCAAGGGGCCACGTTCCCCCTGCTGAAAACCCAGGGCATAGATCACAGCAGTACAATAAAAATGACAAAAATTATGTACTAATATTTTACTGGTCCCATGGGCAGAGGGAAAGGAGTGTTTTATTCCACAGTGTAGAAATCACAGGAGAGAATTTCTCTCACCAAATACAGATCACTCAACTCTACAAAAAAAAGTATTCTATTTCTGCTATTCCTGAGTTCTTTTGGCAAAATATATTAGCAATGGGAAAATCACCTTTCCCTAAGGGGAAGTTCTGTAAATTTACTACCCCATTGAGTATATCCATCCATATACTGCATACATCTTACACAGGCTTAACCAGACGTGACCACAAAATATACCTGGAAGAATGCTGTGAATGATTCCACAACATACCTATGTGTTTGTTCTATTTGGATGAGATAATACACTGCCCGGCCAAAAAAAAAGTCGAAGTTGCACCAGTCATGCATAGTGCCCACTGTACAAGCCTCTGGAGGCAGTGTTATGATCTGGGGTTGCTTCAATTGGTCAAGTCTAGGCTCAGCAACGTTATGCAGCAATAAAATGAAGTCAGCTGAGTACCTGAATGTACTGAATGACCAGGTTATCCCATCAATGGGCATATTCCAGGACGACAATGCCAAGATTCATCGGGCTCAAATTGTGAAAGAGTGGTTCAGGGAGCATGAGGAATCATTTTCACACATGAATTGGCCACCAGAGTCCTGACCTTAACCCCATTGAAAGTCTATGGGATGTGCTGGAGAAGACTTCACGGAGTGGTTCGACTCTCCCGTCGTCAATACAAGATCTCGGCCAAAAATGAATGCAAGTCTGGACGGAAATAAATGTTGTGACGTTGCATAAGGTTGTCAAAACAATGCCACGACGAATGCGCGCCATAATCAAAGCTAAAGGCGGTCCAACAAAATATTACAGTGTGCAACTTTTTTTTTGGCCGGGCAGTGTACATTCACAGGTGCTTGTGAGAGTCTGTTTAGGGTGTGAGAAAGGTATTCATTCACTGTTCTTGCAGGCAGGAATAGGTAGATACCTGCACATTGATAGACACATGTACTAATAAGCAAATACCTGCAGATTTAGGTTTGCCTCCACCTCCCGCTCTACCTTGACCTAAATGATTCACAGAAAGAAGGGGAGAACAATGACAGATCAGGAGGCAGCATCAGTAATAATAAAGATTAACATAAAATGTTAATTGATGAGATCGCCTGAGATGTGCTTTCCTGTACTTTCTCCAGGCAATTATAGAACACTGTTTTGTTAAAATGGCACAGATAAAGCAAGCAAAAACTACAGAATTAGTAATATCAGTACATAACAGTGTAGCAATTGAAAGCACTGCATCATTGCAGCATTGTTGGTGGGTTGAGGCGAGTTTCTCCCTCATCATTGTAAAGCACTTTGAGTGTGAGAAAGGCGCTATATAAATGCAAAGCATTATCATTATTATTATCAAGTACAAGTGTCCTTCCATAAGAAACTACCGTACCCTGCTATATCTGCCCTCTACTGTCTGAAATCCACCAACTCTGAATGTAAAACAAGTAGAGTACAAGAGAGAAAACACACCGTTTCCATGTCCATTTCCATAGCTGGTGCCCAAACCTGTTGCAGGGTAGCCACCTTGTCCATTGCTATAACCTGAAGTTGCATCAAGGAATAAAACACAGGCTCACATATGGATGTACACCCTCACACCTAGGGTGGAAAGTTGAAAGACAGTTGAACAAAGTAATATGCTATTCATAGTACAAAAGCATTGTCAGTAAGACTTATTGGTGTCTTTCACTTTGTGTTGTCATTGTTTTCACTGAGACAGACACACTAATGCACTCAGGTATACACAGACATTCTCAAGCAGACACACAAAGAAACACAGAGCCACAGTAGAAGATGAAGAAAGACAGGTAGGCAAAGAAACAAGGGAAATTGAAAGAGACAGAAAGAGACAAACTGAATGAGTATAAAATAAAGGGTGAGGTGAATGAATATAAATATAAATGAATATAAATCAACCTGGTTGCTTGACTTTCCTATATCCAGCCTGGCCAAGACCTGCAAGGAGGGAAATAATGAGGGCATCAATGTTTTCAAACTTTGATACTTTGCCTCTAAAAATAAAAAATGTGTTGTATGCAGCTAGGGGTTGTAAAGTTCCGGGAACATTTCCCTTTTTGAGGAATTTTGAAAATTATGAGGTAATTTTGGGAATTTACACTGTTAACAATATTTTTCATAAATCATATGTCTAATTACCTTTCCTCTCACCCTCAGATATTTGTGGGGAGTGTTGCTTCACCCAGGCAGGGAGGATTGTAACAGTGAGTGGTGATTTACCCTGGAAGATTCTTGAAAATTACTGAAAGTTCTCTGGAAAATTCCCTCCCTTTGCAACCCTATATGCAGCACATTATTTTGTAATTAATGAGTTTCAGCAAAGTAGCAGGTACAAATTTTCAATCACACTGCAGCTTCCGTACACTGAAAGCCAGTGTAAGTGAAGCTGAACTGCATAGAGGCTTTTCACATGTGGCAGCACGTCAGTCTGTGTATGCTGGCATTACCTGCGCCATAACCCTTTCTAAGCCCTGCTCCAGGATAGCTCCCTGCACCGGCACCATATCCTGTGGAACACATTGAACATGGGAAAAAACATTTCTGGGAATGGGGAATTAATTTTCAAACACAATAAAACCAACAATAGAGACAACCACATAGGGCCCTATCTTACACCCGGCGCTAACCCAAACGCAAGTGTCTTTGCTATCTTACACCCGGCGCATGGTTCATAATAACGCCTTGCGTTCATGTCCTTTAACTACCATGTATTTTTGCGTCCATTACAAGTGAACTGGGCGTGTTGGTCTTAAGATGAGGAGTGGCCAGGATTCTTTCTGGCGTATTGCTATCTTGAGCCAGCAGAAAGCGTTGCGCTAGAACCACCACAAACCTGGTCTAAAGTCATGTCGCAGTTGTTTACATGTTATTTTAACGACGCATATAAGTGCGTCTACATAGGCGTGTGCACAACGCGCATACCATCCTGGGCCCTATCTTGGCGATCTTGGCGCTTGGTCTAAGTGCATGGCGTGACATGCAATAAACCAATCAAAATGTCATATCCCATTCCCTTTAAAAGCCTGCTTTTCCACCTTGGCGGATTGCTTATGATGGCGAAACAGACATGCTCGTGCGTGTTTAGTGCGATCAAGGAATAGGCTATATGGATCAATAGTAGCCTTTGATCAATATTATTCGGGCTAACCATTATGAGTTCCCGGTAATTCCTGACAGTTACAAAATATATGCGGTTAAATTTCGTTAAAAGCACCTGCAACAGCTGAGAATAAGCGACCAATTGCTTCCGTCTCACCTTAGAAAACGCCAAATTAGCCTGCTTGTTTAACGAATTTCATTTGATTATGCAATGAACTCATGTTCAAGCTTCATCCGAAGTTCATTAGGCTACCTGAATTCTAATTTTGATTAATAACATAAATAACGTTATTTTGCCTTAATGATGACACTAAATACAATAAATCTGTCAGGTTGGCAACCCATAGGTTCAGCATATTTTCCCTTGTTTTATTATGTCCTGCTTATGGAAATGTGACCAACCTGTTTTACTGGTAGCGTAATACTTTAAAACGATCCACTTTCCCAGGAAGACCGTGAAAAGTGCGATTTACAGCAGGGGAAACAGACCAGCTCCTGTAAAGCGCACATGCAGATAATGGAATTTAAATTAATTGTAAATTAATTGTGTAACGTGCTGCAAATTTAGTTTCTAATTAGATGCTTAGTTCTCTTTAAAATATTTTGTTCAGTTATGGAATAACAGGTGAAATCAGCGGGGTTTTAATAAGCTGAGGGTATGGAAACCTTGTCACTGTAATTTAAAAAATATGAAGGACGAAGGTTCTAGCGCAAGAGCTTTCTGCTGGCTCAAGATAGCAATACGCGTAAAATAATCCTGGCCACTCCTCATCTTAAGACCAACACGCCCAGTTCACTTGCAACGGGCGCAAGAATACATGGTAGTTAAAGGACGTAAGCGCTAGGCGTTATTATGAACCTAGCGCCGGGTGTAAGATAGCAAAGACACTTGCGTTTGGGTTAGCGCCGCTTTGCGCCGGGTGTAAGATAGGGCCCAGAGGCTAAAGCGCAAAAAGGAGTCTTTTTTCTTCAATGCAGTTGTTCATATTATATTGTTAATTAACATTTTGCATATATTTCCATATTTATTAAAGTGTATAATTAATTTATACTTTCATTGGATTGCATTTTAATTTAATTGTAATTTATTACATATTTACTATTTATGTCTGATATAGACCCAAAGTACATGATAACCCATTTTAGACACTTCTGTGCATGTGTATTAAATAGCCACAACATTTAATCTACACAACGGCATTTCATAAAAGTGCAATTCCTATGCATATGGCTATTACAGATGCCAATGATTTTACTTCTGAGTCCAACAGATCAATCGATTGTGGGGAAATTGTGTTACTGACTGCAGTTGTGGAATGCTTACATACTGTATGTGCTCCCTCCAAACTACAATCCATTTTTGAGTCATGTTAATGCAGGCACATATTTTGATTGAATTCATTCCATCACTGGGATGGACACTGCACATGCAGTGTACAAACAGACATCCAGACAGAGTGGTTCAAACAAACATCCATAATAGAGAGCTTTGCCTATAGAGCTTCACCTGGTTTAGCTGCTTTAGCCCCTCCTCCATTGGAATATCCAATTTCAGCTCCAGCACCATACCCTGTGAATAATAAGTTTGTTCCTACAATAATTAACTTGCTCAATATTGCTGATATTCTCTACAGTGACGGGAGTATGCAGTCGGATAGCCCTGTTTCAGGTAAATGAATTAATATACATTTGTGGTGAGAAAAGATATTTACATCATGCAGTTGAAAACCTTGATAACTACAATGACAGTTGGCACACCTTATAATATGCTAATAAGTAATAATGTATAACCATTCAAACAAGTAGTCTACCACAGAGAGCACAGACAATGCGGCTATGGCATTATAGAATAAGGACACTGTAATCAATATCGTGAACATACATGTTTACACTGATAGACTGACATTAAAAAATTATACAGCGACTAAAACAAATGGATAAGCACATATAGCTCTTTAGTCAAACCATGTGGACTTAAATAGCTAATTGAGGAATTTTCATTGTAACTGAAAAGCTTGACCCACAAAATTGAAAACATGGTTTTGAAAAAACAATAATGTTATTCTTTTATTTATGCTTATTTATGTTTCTCTCAGACTCACACATTGTTTGTTCTAAAGGTAAAAGTAATAACCGCTGACCATATTTGTGCCATTTTTCCTACAAGGGCAGTCATATGGTTCTGGCCAAGTTCACACCAACACTGTAGAAGTTCCACAGAACTGAACTTGTGGGCTGCTTCTCCTTGACCTTTCTATTTTGCTAAATATGGCTCCAAAAATTGAGGTCACTATCCTGTGTAAAATATTATTTTTAACTTCTGACTATTCACTTCTTGACTTGTGCCATTTAGGGTTATTTACTTAAGCTTAATGTGCTTAAATTACACAAAAAACTGAGTACTAAAAACACAAATAAAAACACAAATAAAGTATACTAAAACTTTTGATCGGTAGTGTAAATTGCAGATGAAAACCTTATAGCCTTTATTATATATATTGTCTCGTGAAATAAAGGTAGTTCAGGGAAGGTATAAGGTGGCACAATGGCTCCACCAGATGGAGCCATGGAAACGTCCATACCAGGAAGGAAGATGAGGGAGAGAGATAATAAGGAACGGTGATAAACTTCCCCACTTTTCCTTGGGACTCTCAAATTACAGTCCAATTCAGTTCTAAATCCAGGACGGGTCCTTAGTCATGCATACGTCATTTCCAAATCAGGATCTCCACAATAGGCCATACACAAGTAGACATTTATAGCAATAAAGGTAAAGGTTATTATGGCACAGATGATGCTTGAAATCAGGTGTGTCCACTTAAAGCTTTCTCCTGGTAGGAAGGCTTCCATGGTTTCTCCTGGTAAGGTTTCCATGGCAACCATCTGATGGATTCATTATGTCATACTTTCCTTTTACCACCTGGCTCCTTACTTCACTACAACTGCCAAAATGTGATTTGGTAAAAATTAATATAATATCTCATACTACAAAAATGCAGAGAAGAAATTGCGCCTTCGCGACAGTTCTCTGTAAAAAGCGCTATACAAATAAAATTGAGTTGAATTGAATTCAAGAGCTACAAAAAGCCACAAAATAAAATAACTTTCTCTGTGTTTAATTTTCAAATATATACTGTGAAGTGGTGTGTAAAGAAAAAAATTACTTGGATTATATGAACAATAGTAAGGCTACTGTAAGTATTTATAACTTTTCAGAAAACATGTCCATTTAACAGTAACATAATCTGCTACACTGTGTAAGTATAAAGTGACTTTTTTTTAATGGGTAGCTGAGGTGTCCTGTATTTCATTCTGACAACTTCTTTAGAAACAGTGTCGGAAGCAATTGTAATACTTTAGAAACCAGTTAAAAAATATCTCCTTAGTTGTTGTGATGAAGTTCAGCAGAATGTACAACACTAGGACATATAATCTGAAAGGATCAAAAGCTGAATCTAAAGCCCAGACCTATATAGATAAATGCACAGAAGGGATAGAAATACTTCAGTTGTGGATTTTACCTGGTTTAGCTGCTTTTGCCCCCTGTCCATTGGGCACACCAACTCCTGAACCACAACCAGGGAACCACAGGGATGTTCAACCAATTTTAGATAACATAAGTGTGGTCATGTGTAATTCTGTTAACTACACATCACATCAGGTTATTTTACTCCCTATGGTTTACCACAAAATGACACACTAATGACACAAACCACAGGAAGCTGATTACTAATTGCATAAGTTCTCAAAATCACAAAAAAACTAATTGGTTAAAGGAACACACACACACTGAGTGAGATTCGTTACCCATCTACATTAGACACACAACGAAAATGGAGTAAGTATGATTATAATACCTGGAAACTACTACAACTAAGAAACATGCAAAACAGCTTTACAACCACCCATAAACTGGGAGGTACAATGACCCTGATGTTAAGTGAATGATGACACTGCATTAATTAGTTTAAAGGAAATTAATGACTCTAATTAAAGCAATACTGAAAAAGTGTCAAAATTGATTATACATTGTCTTACACTGACTGCTTTTTGGACTGGAGGGATTATGTGGGATGATGCAGTAAATTAAGGTTATCAAGCTGCTTAGGCAACTGTCAGCAAATGTGCCCATTTTTGTAGTGCTGAACCATAGTCATCCCATCTTTGTGGGTAATCCCTCCAATATTTGTTATATTAAAGATAAAACAATATATAAAAATATGGACATTTTCAGTGGACTTTTGCTTTAAAACAATTGAGAAAAAAGACAATAGTGGAAGTTTACCCATATTTGGTACTTTAGCCCACTGTCCATTGAAGAGTCCAGCTAGAGCACCACAATCTATGAACCACACAAGTGTCACTTAACAGTGTTAGGCGTAAACATTCTATTGCAAGACACCTATTTAAATAGGCTTTGTCAAACTACACAATATAACACGTAACATAAAACTATATATAACTTTCATATATACAGTTACAGTGAGGTACAAAAATTTGGCCGAAATGCCTTTTACAATTAATATATAAGTGAACAGAAGCTAACCTGACCTCTAAATGGTACAAAGTTAAACATTTCTTCAAATTTTTGAAGATTACAAAAAAAAAAGATTACCTTTTATTTAAATGTTTTACATTTTGAAAATAATTTTTTAAAAAGAGGAAAATGGCCTGGTGCAAAAGTTTGGGAACCCTGGCAGTTAGTACTTTGTAACTCGGGCAACTATAACAGCTTGCAAACGCTCCCTGTAGCCAGTTAAGAGTCTTTCAGTTCTTGCTTTTGCAATTTTTCCCCATTCTTCCTGGCAGAACACCTCTAGCTCAGAATTATTCTTCGGCCTCCTTGCATGCACAGCATGTTTGCGATCTCTCCACAGATTTTGAATAATATTCAAGTCAAGACTGGTGGCCATTCCAATACCTTCATCCGTCTTTCCTGGAGGTACTTCATGATTTTGAGGTATGCTTTGAATCATTGTCTTCCTGGAATACTCAACCTCTCTTCAACTTCAATCTCTGGACTGACCTTCCAAAATTAGCCTCTAGAATTTCTTGATATTTGGTGGAATCCACTCTTCAGAATTAAAAAAAACGTGGCCCCCGCTGCCAGACTCACACTTACAAATATCCATTGTACTTAGTATGCAAAAGCTGAGTGGCCATCTCTGCATGTACGCAGGTGTACCCACTGGTTGAGTTTCATTTACAAAAGTCTCCTTGGACTGGTTCCCACTTACTTATGTACTGTATATATCTTTCCTGAATCCAAGGCCACTATAGGTTGCGCTCTCAAGATATCTTTTCCCCGTGTTCGCACTTAGCTGGGCAAAAAGGTACGCTGCCCCCTCTGTTTGGAAAACCCTACAGAAAGACTTAAAATTGGCTAAATTGATCTCATATGGTGAATTTGTTTCAGTCTTAAAGGGCTTAGAATGTGGAAACTGCCTTTGTGCTTAACCGTGACATTATGTAATCCTGAAACTGACTTTTAACTGGATAATCTGTGTTAAATGTTTGGTATTTGTATGTAACCTTGATGTTTATTTGTTTTATGCAGCCCTCTTGGCCAAGTCTCTCTTGTAAAATAGATTTTAATCTCAATGAGACTTTACCTGGTTAAATAAAGGTTAAATAAAAGCACAACCCCAAAGCATAATGGATCCACCTCCATGCTTATCAGTTGGCAATGTGTTCTTCTCTTCAAATGCTTCAACCTTTTTTCTCCAAACATACCTTCTTTGATTGTGGCCTAAAAGTTAAATTTTAGCTTCGTCAGTCCAAAGCACATTGTTCCAAAATGCTTCATGCTTCTCAAAGTTTTCTTTTGCATACTTCAGATGTTTTAAGGCTTCTTTCTGGCAACTCTACCATGTAGGTCTTTATTGTTTAAAGTAAGTTGTATTGTCCTGTGAACAACTAGACCTGCGTCTGCTACTCTTTTTTGCAGCTCTTTTGCAGTGATGTGTGGGTTCTTCTGAGCATTTCTCACCAGGTCTCAGGCCATTCTATCTGAAATTGTTCTTGGTCTTCCAGATCTTACCTTGACTTCAACTGTTCCATTTATCTTCCATTTTCTGATGTTTCTGACAGTGAAAATGGGTCGTTTGAAACATTTGAAGGAGGTTTTTTTAGCCTTCTCCTTGTTGGTAGAAGGAAACTATCTTCACTTGGTTGGTGGAAGTGAACTATACAGTCGGATGCTTTAGAAGGCGTGGACTTTTGCACAGGGCCCTTTTTTTACTATTTTGAAACTGTAAAAAATTTAAATAAAAAGTAAGTTTGCTTTAAAATTTGAAGAA
This sequence comes from Synaphobranchus kaupii, assembly GCA_029718625.1. Classification (NCBI taxonomy): domain Eukaryota; kingdom Metazoa; phylum Chordata; class Actinopteri; order Anguilliformes; family Synaphobranchidae; genus Synaphobranchus; species Synaphobranchus kaupii. The sequence continues at coordinate 51,751,177 of CM056379.1, forward strand.
ATGTTTAACTTTGTACATTTAGAGGTCAGGTTAGCTTCTGTTCACTTAGATATTAATTGTAAAAGGCATTTTGACTGGGGGTGCCCAAATTTTTGCACCCTACTGTAAATACAAATGTATTGGGACAGTAACACATTTTTTTAACACATCTCCAGCACATTGGATTTGAATAAAACAATGAATATGAGGTTAAACTGTCGGCTTCAATTTGAGGGTACATCCATATTGGGTGATCTGTGAGCCATAGAACAAGGCACAAGAACAGAACAACCAGGTTAGAGTTTGCTAAAAAGTATATTAATATATGTAGACTTATGGAACAAAGTCGTATGGACATATGAGGCCAGTATGAACCTGTACCAAAGGGATGGAAAGATAAAAGTGTGGAGAAAGACAGGATCCAAAGCCCCCCAAAAAAAGTAACACAAAAATTGTGTTACTGTTCCAATACTTATACATTTAACTGTATTTATTATATTACACATTTTAAATATATAATTAATACGTTTATTATTTATACAACAGTTAGTTCCGACTGTGCATTGTGATTGGCCGAGACACATTCCATGAGTGCTGATATACAGTATAACATCACTCGGACCTCATCACTGGCCTGGATCACTCCGCTTTGTTTACATTCTAATTGATACATTGTTGGGAAAAAAAGATTTAAAAAAATTTTTTATTCTGAAGGAATTATATTTGTTTGTTGGAGCCAAATAATCTGTTATGTTAATTATTACTTGATAGATATTTTATAGGCAAGTAGAACTGTTGTATAAAAGCAGTATCACACTCAAGGTTGTGCTGCTATACAGTATAACAGCACTCCCTCTCGTGTGATATTGCGTATATACATCTACAGAAAATTAACAAAGTAGGTAATTGAAGTTTACCTGGTTTGGTTGTTTTTGCCCCCTGTCCATTAAGATATCCGACATCAGCACCATTTCCTGGAGGCCAGAAGTGCATCAGCATATTCAAAGCAACAAAATATTGCTACTAAGCATATTGTAAATTCTCCCATACAGAGATACACTAATGTTCATTACACATACTGTATATTTAGTGATAAAAAATTGCAATGAAAAAATTCTATCAATCAATAAAGTCAATACTTCAGAATCTAAGCAACAAAATACTGACATTGATTAGGATATTCTAAAATAGTAAGACAAAAACAGAAATGTATCAGTAAAACCTTTATAGAATAACTGATGCTTAATATTAAAAATATGGTATGCAAATCCCCTGTGAAACACGCAGTGGAGGTTTACCCGTACTGGCTACTTTAGGCTGCTGTCCATCAGGCACAACGCCTCCAGTAATATAACCTGGAAACCACAAGGTCATAGCTATGTACTGACACTTCATGAGACATAAGACAGAAGATATCATGCTAATATGCAACACAATAATGCAGACACTCTGCATTATACTATCCCTTTAATGAGATCAATATACACACGTCAATTAGTACGCACTTATATTATATCTATAAACACTGTATAAACAAAAATCATTATTCAGAATGTGCTATGCTATAATACTTTTTTTCCGAGCGAATACCATTTTTTCTGAAAGCGGCAGACAATTTAAGACCTCTGTATACAGAATAGACAAGACCATATAACAGCACTAACAAGACAAACATGCACTTTCATACGTCAATGCCATTTTGAGTTTTAGAGATGTTGAAAAAAAGACATACTGACATCAACACAAACTGCAACACACATGAACCCACAATTAACTGACAAACATTCTACAAAACCCAATTTAAGACAAAACTCAAGTGACACACATAATAGTTTGGATATACTCAAATTTTCTAGTTTAGCGCTCAGTCATGCAGACACCAGAGGTGGTGTATTTCTCGCACCCCGTCCTTGGACACCCATTGGTGGGGTGCTTTTAGCACCCTGTTCTTGAGAAACCACAGGGATGACGTAGTCACTTGAGTACTTTATAGGTATGGGGCATGCCCCACCAAGCCGTAACTTGGCAGATGGCATACCTGCCATCCCAATATATCTGCAAAGTCATAAATAGCTGAACATCTTCAGAAATAGAGTCTGTAGCTTCCCAGGAACAAAACTACCTAAAACCCAATTTTCATGCACACATCTGCGTGCTGGCCATTTCAGTTGAATGGATGTCTGTGAATCACATTATGTTATGTAGTTTGAGTAATTTATGGGATAATTAGTGCATCTCTATGAGTTGCTTATGTTCATTGCTTATGTTGTATAGTAACATGCTTCCTTTTGATGGTTTCATGGCCTTTTGAAAATTTTTATTTATGCTATAGCAGATTTTAAAAAATTGAACAAGCAACAGGGTTACATGGCTTGATAAACAGTATGCAACAGTATGATATACCAGACGGTCAATCATAGCCTACTTATATGACCAATATTATGTTCAAATAACATGCACTCATTCTAATATCCATTTATGCGAAAGATGCTGTATTTTTCATAATAATCTATTGGCGGCACCTAGTGCGGAAAAAAATTATTAAGTAAAAACTCTGAATACGCGCATCTTGCATGACTTGCAGACACGCCTCATTTTCATCAAATCTCCACTAACTGGATATATATATAACTGGGTATGTGGTGTCTAGTTTGCGCTGGCTTTTGATCTGTTCAGGTCTCCATAAAAACGCACGTTGAGAATGTACAACTGGGCAGTGCGTTGGCCCAGCGTTTTCATTTCTGTTCGCATATTTTTAGTTTATTGCCAAAAACGTATGTAAAGAAACCTTTTTCAGCCAATTATGATTTTTGTAGGCTTTACATAATTTGTTGGTTAGTTACTAATCATGTGTGAGGTTGAAACCAGGTGCTCACAGGATCACCCATTTTAGGGCAGTTTATACCGTGACATCTACATGGAATTGTATACTGACATCAAAATGAGGCTTCAAAAAGTTACAACAAATAATACTGGCTATCTTAGCTCACACAAATTAAACAAGCTCTATTCCAAAGCAATGCTATCCAATGTTTCCTAAATGATTTCATGTAACTTGTCCCTGTTTTTTTTCATCTTAGCATCTGAAGAGAATGTGGTCATTCAAACTTTGTGTCACATCAAAGTGTCAAACAAAAATTGCCTCTTGGAAGAAGACATAATTTAAATGCATGTTGTAAACAGCTGATGAATACTACATTCCAGAAATTATATGTTTAGGCTTTTACTTAAGGTTGTCAAGTAAATTTTACAAAAGGTTTTAAATTGCAACTTTCTAGGTAGATAGATAAATAGATGGAATGCTTTATTATCCCCATGTATAAATTTTGTCTAGCAGCATATAAAATTCACATTTACAAACAGACATTTATGCCTAGAAACATGCAATAATTTGCACTAGAGTGAGGGGGGGGGGGTATAAATAACCTATCCACACATATGTTTACCCCATTAATGTATTTTATATTTGTGGGTCAGATAAAGTTTAACAAAATAAGAAAAATAGTATAATTGATTTTGAAATGTTAAACAAATATATAAATCTTATCTGTGAACACAATTTTCTGAACAAAATATGTAAATAATAATAATAATATTAATAATGGATTTTATTAATAATGTGCTTTTCAAATCCCCAAAGCACTGGATTTAATTGTTTAAACATATAGGGGTCGATTTACTAAGATCCCTAAGGTCGATTATCCCAAATAAGGGGTGTTATTTTGCACGCATTAACATTTCACACTTCGCGGTTGATCAACTAAGTCATTATGCAAATTACTCCAGCTGCAAACAGCCATATTTAAATGAGAGATTTTTCCTGTTTGGAATGGTTATACTGTAAGAAAACGGTGAAAAGACTCACAGACATAAATAATAAAATTAATAGAGCAACACGTCACCAACTTTGCAAACTTGATAGAACTTCAATTAGGCCTACAAAAAAAAAACCTTTTTTTAATCTGTTTTTATCTGCTATTGCATGTGCAGGCAAGTAAAACCCTTGGGCTTACTTGCATGCACATGCAAATACACACTGTACAAATAAGCATAGTATGTAATAAATGTATAATAAATAAATTTCCACTGCTGAGCCAAACCATGTTGAACCAAGGTATGATCATGCCACAGCCAGTAGTTCTATCTCTAAGTCTGAGGGGAAAAAAAGGTCCTTTGCGCTCCAACTAAAAGTATTATTTAACTCCCAGTCACAACCGATCCTGCCAAGATTGCCCTGAGGCGTATTCTTACCAAAGACATACAAGCATGTTTAGGGGGCAACTAGCTATCAAACATAGTGTTGCCCCCAATGCATAATATGTTTATAATATAATATATTTATAATAATGGAGGATCTGAGAGAGCACACTGTTTACAAATCATTTTCTTAATTTTCAACGCCAGACAACAGAGCCACCTGACTGTAAACACATCACCTCCACGACAACCATGACAATGTAGTCTAGCTCACTAATATTTACAACAAGAAACACAAATAAAACCTATAATCAAATTATAAAGATACTATTAACAGCAGGCTGAAATAATATGTCTCTAGCAATTCTGACAATGACAGACACACAAATCAAGGTTAAGGCAACCTGACCTGAGCTCACAGACTAAAGTATAATTCTAATCTACAGTGTAAACATATGACAGTTTCCTGATACAGTGGAAACAAAATAATGCCTAATCCCTGTTAGTATCCATTGACTGAGATACTGAATGGACAAACAGGTTGAAGCACATCCGTTAGGACAGACACACCAAAAAATAATGGATGTTTACCCAGATTTGAGACTTTAGCACCCTGTCCGTCAGGCACCACAGCTCCCATGCCTTTAGAGGTCTTTCCTGCAGGAACCACAGGTCCGGGTGTTGCAGGCACTACAGGTGCTACACCTCCAACTGGTACTACAGCTCCACTGATTTTTGAGGTCTTTTCTGCAGGAACCACAGGTCCAGGACTTTTACCATCCTGTGCATCAGGAACCACAGGTCCAGGACTTTTACCACCCTGTGCATCAGGAACCACAGGTTCAGGACTTTTACCACCCTGTGTATCAGGAACCACAGGTCCAGGACTTTTACCACCCTGTGCATCAGGAACCACAGGTCCAGGACCTTTACCACCCTGTGCATCAGGAACCACAGGTCCAGGACTTTTACCACCCTGTGCATCAGGAACCACAGGATCAGGGTTTTTACCACCCTGTGTACCAGGAACCACAGGATCAGGGTTTTTACCACCCTGTGCATCAGGAACCACAGGTCCAGGACTTTTACCACCCTGTGCATCAGGAACCACAGGTCCAGGACTTTTACCACCCTGTGCATCAGGAACCACAGGTCCAGGGTTTTTACCACCCTGTGCATCAGGAACCACAGGTCCAGGACTTTTACCACACTGTGTATCAGGAACCACAGGTCCAGGACTTTTACCACCCTGTGCATCAGGAACCACAGGTCCAGGGTTTTTACCACCCTGTGTACCAGGAACCACATCTTTAGTGCCCTGTCCTTGGGGCACTACAGGTATGACTTTATGGCTCTTTCCATTGGGCGTTCCAGCTCCAAATACTTTAGTGCCTTGTCCATTGGGCACAAATATTCCCAGTCTATAACCTGAGGACCACAAGATTGTCTACTTACTCACAAACTCAACTGTGTGCATTTTATATTCACAAACAAGCTCTAAAAGACACACAATATGTACAGTACTGACAAATGAGCTCAAAGTGCAGAATACCAAAAGACACTTGAACATGCACTAAACAACACACAAGACGCTTAGTAACTGTTAATGAAGACGTACAATTAACAAGCACTACTCAATGTACAAAAGGATGCATTGAAAGGGACAACTGAAAACATTGATTGGCTCATATCAAAACATACTGTGCAGGGCAAGGTTTATCAGAGGCATAATGCAAAGATGGTGCATGTCGAGTATAAAGATTTGACCTTAAGCATGGCTTGACAGGCCGGGGCCATCAAATATGGTGATAAAGCCATCACAACAGCAGCATTTGATCAGACCACTGAATTTTCCCCATCTAAATGCATCACAACAGCAGCACCTGATCAGGCCACTGAATTTTCCCCATCTAAATGCATCACAACAGCAGCACCTGATCAGGCCACTGAATCTTCCCCATCTAAATGCAGTGTTCTTTAAAAAATACGCTATTCAAAAAATTATTAAATAATCAGAAAAACTGCATACAAAAATATGCTAACCACAAAGCAGTTATGTATCTCCCATATGCATCCAATAAAGGCCAAGTGCTGGAATGAAACACAGTGGCAGTGAAAAAACAGTACTAACAGACATAAAACAAATTTAAAACATGCTGAACAAAAACACGTCAACAAAATTTGATCATGTGACCTAAAGAAATGTAAAGATTTTTTGTTTTTCTGTGATGTTGTTAAGATGAAGCTTAATCAATGGATTATTCTGACCTAACATACATAGAATATAAAGAATACCGTGATTCATGTTAATTTATACATGCCACATGATATTAATACACTAAGGGCTTGATTTACTAAGACCTTTAGTGTGTGCAAAACATGCAAAATCAATAAGATGACCAATGATTGGTCATTGTATTAGTCTTGCACCAATGATTGGTTGTGTTATTAGTTTTGCGTGTGCTAAATGGTTTTGCACACGCTAAAGGTCTTAGTAAATCAGGCCCTAATGTGTACAACACAAAGTTACAGACGTGTTAAGACAAACCAGTTACAACAGAAATGCATAGTAACACAACATTTTCAGTTTACCCATATTTGCTACTTTAGCCGTATGTCTGTTGGGTACACCATAACCTGCAAACCACAAGAGTATTACCATATGCTGATTTATATGTTATACCTACTGTATAAGATAACAAACAGTACACCTTTTTGATATGTGACAATAACCTATGTACAGTGTCCACCAGAATTATTGGCAACCCTGAAAAATATGGGCAAAAAAGGCTAAATGTAAAAATGTAAAAAATAAAATGTAAAAAATGATCAGCATGACCTTATACTCAATATATGAGAAACATCTTATCTTTAATTTAGGTAAAATTATTCAAAGAAAAAATTATTCTTCATAAACAAAATACACAGTGAGCACCATAATTAATTGGACAGTGACACATTTTTGTTATTTTGGTTCTGTACTTTAGTACTCTGAGAAAGTGCAGAATGTCAGCTTTAATTTGAGGGTATTTTCATCCATATCGGATGAGCCGTTTCGAAATTATAGAACCTTTAACATAGCCCCCCTCCCATTTTCGGGCATCAAAAAATATTGGACAGTTTAACATAATGTAGAATAAATTAATCATTTTTATTTTATTTGGTCGCATATCCTTTGCATGCTATGACTTCCTTATGTCTGTGACCCAACAATATCAAAAGATTCTGATATCTTAGATATCAGATATCTTATTTTCTGGTACTCCTACAAGTGATACTATAACCTCTCTGCATTTGAATGGATCTCTATGGGAATTGGAGGGTGGGAGCAGATTTAGCTGTAAATTATGCTGGAACAGTATGGAATACATGGTTGGCGAAATGACTGTAAGTCATGAAGGGCCTGAGGTAGCAAATGAGCCACAAACCATCACTCTGCTGCCAGATATGCAGTAGATATGGATGGATCACTTTAGGGGTGGTTTCTCCTGACAAATTTTCCTATTGAACTCTACGGAAAAATAAGTCAGGAGAAGAAAGTTATCCATCCATACTGTATGTACTGCATATCTGGCAACAGAGTGATGGTTTAAGGATCTTCCTGCAGGACAATGATCGAAAGCATACCTCAAAATCTACACAAAAATGGTTCACTGTTCACAGAATCAAGGTTAACAATGGCCCCTAACCTGAACCCCATTGAAAACCTGTGGGGTGGCTGAAGAGGAGAGTCCACAAACAAGGACCAAGGACTCTCCTAAAGGATCACTTTCCCAAAAGTATCCTAGAGTTAAGATCATCTTAGAGTGTTTGTGCTTTATTCATTTTATGATTAAAATGATAAAAATTTACTGACATTACATAAATCAGATAGGCTAATAAAAATAGAGGAAGACAGACAAAAAACAAATGACAAAAAACAAACAGGCAATGAAAGTAATATAAAAACAAAATAGCCTAAGATGATCTTTATCTAAGATCTTTTTGGGAAACGGGGCCCTGGAGAGATTCTGTATGGAGGAATGGTTTCAAATCCCTTGCTTTGTGTTCTTCAACCTCATCAAACATAAGACTGTGCCATTATCTTGGCAAAGGGAGGGTGCACAAAGTAGTAAATACAGGGATGCCAATAATTGTGACACACATCTTCAAAATAAAAATAATGTTTTATTAGAGATTTGGTTTTCCTCTGATCAATAGTAGCACAATTAAACTATAATTGTCTAATTTTTCTGAAAATAGAAAACAATCAATAAACTGAATTTAATTCTGCACTTTTTTCTCAAATTAATTGAGTCGCCAATAATTCTGGTGAGCACTGTAATTATTATGACAGCCCTAGCACACCTAAAACAAAATAATTTATGTACTGGGAATTACACAATTACAATGAATACCACAAAACAAACATGTACATCTTGGTTCATGGCCTTTCTATGTTTTTTAGCATTTCTGTCAGCAGTAAATGGCAACAAAGCATTATTTCTTTTTAAACTGACACCTTATTTTCATATCTAATTGTCATAATTTCTCTCTACATCTTTTCTCTTAAAACGTCTCTTCAAAAAGCTTTCATGGCAGAAAATATGGACCAATCACAATCTTTAATTATTTAAATTATTTATTTAAATTGAGTATGAGAATGTGCACATATCTATGTAATTTAAACTAACTAGTTACAGGATATCAATTTAACAGCTCTCTATACTATCATGGATTCCCAGTACTCTTTTATATCTGACTGCTATACAGTTCAGTTCTTTCTTGACTGTAGCCACCTAGCACTGAACTGTGTCGATATATGCTCTGTTCTAGCCAGCAATCTATAAGTGGTTTGATCATTTTCAATGTATTTATTCAATTAGCCTCTAAATAAACATTATTACCTAATTCATATAGTTCGGTGGTTCATACACACGCATTATTCTATGTAGGGTAGCACGAATGCTTAAAACTCATAGCCTATGTGCTTGGTCAGCAAACTTAGCCAGGTCTGCACAGTGCACATTCTGGGAGTGGGTTAACGTTAGCTGAGCAAGCACGATAAGTGCAAAATGTTTCAAACAAAACCTTCATTATAGCTAAGTAGAATTTTGGACAGATTAGTTATCAAATTTGAAAAATAAAATTAACACTTAATAACAAAATATTAACTACAATATATCTGTTGTTGTTTGTCATGATTCAATATGTTTTATTTCCAATGTGTTATGAAATTTGTAATGTTATGTTATGGGCTATGTTATGATATTTAATGTTATTTGGAATTATTCTGGTCTATTGGGGTGTTCTCGAGGTACATTGATTGAACTTTCTGGTGGTAGCTATACATTTTCTAGTGATTGTGTAATCTTCAGTTATGTTTATTCAACATTCAAGTGGATGTGTAACAATAGTTATGATGATTACATTTTTTTAAGAAATTGACACCTTCCAGAGAAAAAACCCTGGGAATTAATAACAAAAAACTATGTTTTAAGTGTAAAGTTTGGCTTGGTCAAAAGCCGCAAAAGACAGGAAATTCAAATGAGCACCACCAAGCCAAACTTTAGCTCTCTACACTTTCATGGATTCCCAGTTTTCTTTTATATCTGACTGCTATACAGTTCTGTAGCTATGTTGGTCTACTGTATTTCAAAGAACATGTATTCATCACTGGGCAGATTGGTTCAAACCTTCTCTCAAAGAGCCCAATTCATAGTTTCAGAGAATGTGCTGCCACCCATGATAGTGACCTGTACAAAAAGGCTTTGTATTTCCCTACTGCAGTTTTGTGTAGGCCATTTCTCTATTCTTCTTATGCCTCATACCAATATTGATAGCCAACATGTGATAATATTGGTAGGTAGCTTTTGAAAGGTGGATCTAAATATTTGTCTGTTTACATTTCAAATCCTTTTTAGAAATATTCTAAAGCTATATGAGTAGATGTATAATTGCATGCAGTGATTGCATTAGGCTATTAAATGTATACTTTCACCTATTGTTTTTATTTTTACCCTTTGAACTCCACTATGACATATCAGGCCAATTAGGCCTACATGTTATGCTATGACTGAAATCTTATTGACTACTACTCTGTATGTCAACAGTGTATGTTTTCATGTATTTCATACTTTTTAGGTGTACATAAGTGATTTCATGGGTGGTGGTGTAAGCCTAGGCCACATGTCCAGTATAGGCTACTCCTTGGATGGATGATTCCATTTCTAATCAACAAATTAAGAGTAGAATCCATGATGGTTCAAGTCAAAATTAAATACCACTGCATTTATCACATACAGAAATATATATACTATTGTGCTGCCCTTAATGCATTATAGATCTATAGCCAATGTCTAAACCTACTCTGTAGCCTAATGCAGCAGTCGTAGGCCGCTTACTATTTTGAAGAGTATGAATTAGGCTCTTTGAGAGAAGGTTTGAACCAATCTGCCCAGTGATGAGTACATGTTCTTTGAAATACAGTAGACCAACATAGCTACAGAACTGTATAGCAGTCAGATATAAAAGAGTACTGGGAATCCATGACAGTGTAGAGAGCTGAAGTTTGGCTTGGTGGTGCTCATTTGAATTCCCTGTCTTTTGCGGCTTTTGACCAAGCCAAACTTTACACTTAAAACGTAGTTTTTTGTTATTAATTCCCAGGGTTTTTTCTCCGGAAGGTGTCAATTTCTTAAAAAATTTAATCATAACTATTGTTACACATCCACATGAATGTTGAATAAACATAACTGAAGATTACACAATCACTAGAAAATGTATTTTTCATAACACAAATTTCATAACACATTGGAAATAAAACATATTGAATCATGACAAACAAATATAATATATAATATAAATATAATATATAATATAACAAACAGATATATTGTAGTTAATTTTTTTTATTAAGTTTTAATTTTATTTTGTGCATTTTTCAAATTTGATAATCTGTCCAAAATTCTACTTAGCTATAATGAAGGTTTTAAAAAAAATATTTTGCACTTATCGTGCTTGCTCAGCTAGCTAACGTTAACCCGCAGAACGGTTCTGCGCGTTAACTTTACTCCCAGAGTGTGCACTGTGCAGAACTGGCTAAGTTAGCACATAAGCTATGAGTTTTAAGCATTCGTGCTACCCTACATAGAATAATGCGTATGTATGAACCACCAAACTATATGAACTAGGTTAGGTAATAATGTTTATTTACAGGCTAATTGAACAAATACATTGAAAATGTTCAAACCACTTATAGATGGCTGGCTAGAATAGACCATATATCGACACAGTTCAGTGCTAGGTGGCTACAGTCAAGAAACGGACCCGGAAAAAATGATACTCTGGGAAGAATTTTATGTTACACAATGGGACTAAAATAACGGAGATCCTCTGGTAATAATTAGGCTACATTAACCCCACCTCCCCCGTAAATTAAATCCGTCCGAATAGGGCTGACACACAATGTTACAATTCTTAATCTGTCAATGTCAGGCTCTTCCAGGTTTAAGTTTCTTTTTTACCCAATGTAAGTTAGCAAGCTGGCTAGCGCCACATGACAATGGAAGATATAACGTTAGCTAACGTTATTTAACTTGGCTAAGATAATTATTTTTGTTGCATTGTACTGAAAATAACTCTGTGGGGGCTATTAACTGAGCTAACATTAACGCTAAAAATGTCATCTTAAACTATTACATTAACGTTACAGATAATATTGTGGACATGTCTGAAATGAGTAACGTTAGTAGCTAAGTTAACATACATTTGTTTTAATCTCGTTAGCAAAGTTAGATAGTAGCTGTATTATTTCTAGCTTTGTCACTCGGTAACGGTAGCTAGCCTGTTGTGTTGCTGTTCGGTCAGAGTTACGTGGAACTGCTGTGATCACTGACCTGGCAAAATATTAAGCAAAATAACGTTATCCAACTTGCCCACACGTCTTGTGATTCAGAAAAATGTTAAACCATAGGGAAAATTCTAAACTCGATTTGGACTTTTAGTTTAAAAATAGGTAACAGTTAACGTTAGTAGCCTACGGCTGGTTCATATCTGTGGATCTATGGGCTGGTTTCTGTGTGCTGTGGAAGCTTCAGAGAGCGCAAGGAGTAAGAAATCTCGCAGTGCACGAGACTGTGGTAACGGTAGTTCGGACCTTCAAATAGCCCTCGGTTGCTAGCAAATTTATGCCCCAATGTTAAGCATTGATATTTACAATGTCCAGCAACTGATATTTACACAAAATTCCAAATGCGAGTCAAAATAGCAAATAAACATGTATTAAGACACCTTGATAGACACAAGTATTTACCTGCAGGTATTGGTTTAGCTCTTCCGCCATTGGGAACACCTGCTCCAACCCCTGCACGCCCCTGGCCATTTGGGACCCCAACACCAATCCCATAACCTGTAGACCATCGATGCATTCGTATTTTTGCACCCCATGCATTTACACTTGCCTTCGCCACAGCTGTATTTTCTAGCCCTTTCTTTATTGCTCATCTGTCACTTGGTGTCACTGAATTGGATGGGAGCTGCTCCACCCTCTCATGCTCATTAGGTAAGAGACATGCATTATCTCTTGGCAATATTTTAAGAATATGGCAGCTGTACTTTATATTTAATTTATTTAGGTGTGTAATGGGTTTGGTTAGTGAGCAAGTGTCACTATTGCTGCAATGTGAGAAAGTCAACAGTGTTTGATATAAAAAAGGGCCGGAACAAAATCAACAGATCTCAAATTATAGAGGAATAGCATGTAAGTGAAAAGGCACAGACATACAAATTGTGGATATTTACCTGGTTTCGAAGCTTTAACTCCTCCTCTTTTGGGATATCCAGCACCATATCCTAAGACCCCCAAGAGTGTTATCCCACAGTTATTAATATGAACTTCATATCACTCCTGGTTTAATGTGCAATCACAACCCCCATGCTGACTCACAACAAAAAAAAAATAAAGGCTAACATTAGAAGATAATTTGGTTCACTGTTCATAAACTTAAATTATGTGAAATACATGTACTTATGAGACTACATTTGCCAGAAACTGAAAATGGCCTTTTTAACGAATGTTAAGTTTTTATGACTTACCTTTTGAATCCAATATGACCGAGAGAAACACTAGTTTAAACACAAAACAAAAACAGCAGGGGTTTACCATTTGGGATAGCGTCCTGTCCATTTGGCACACCACCTCCAGCACCATTACCTGAGGGGGTCAGAAACACACACTCTGTGATAAGGTGAAATAGCACAATTATTCAAATAAACCAGTAAAAGCTAATGCCTGTGTGCTATGGCTTGCTATCATCAGGTAGTGACAAACCACAACTGACTTGTATCAAATTTATACAGCATAAGTTATCCTGGGTGTTTGTCAGGGAAAATATTGGCTACAGTAAAGGAGTAGTCAGGGCAAGTTGTTGAAAATCACGGAAAACTGAAAAAGAAGCAGCAGATTGTTTTAAAAAAACCATTTGGTTATTAAATTACTAAATGGATCTCATGCGCAGCAATGAGAATTGACTGAAATACCATGCACAACTGTTTAAAAAAAATTCCTGATGTAGCGCCTGTTATCAGACAATGTTACCGTAATGGGGGCAGGAGCGCTCAACATCAAAACTGTTAACAGGGACCGTCAAACATTTGATTGCAACAACTGACAAGGACGGGAATCTTGATCGTGGCACATTTCAGAATCTGTATACATTGTCACACTTTGTTTCTCCCAGCATTTGGCAATATGGTTAAAATGCTTTAGGCATATACAAATCACACTGTAGACTACGTGAAGATAGGCCTACCATCAACAGAAAGCACAAAAAACGGGATATCACAAAAAAAGGGGGAGGTCACGGAACTGCCAATAACCGGTAAAAATCATGGAATCCGTGACACCTGCGACACTTCCGTGACAAACACACAGTGATAAGCATAACAAATGTATTGCTAATTTTACCTCTTCTTACTAGTGTCAAAAACATCTTTTGATCAAACCTGGTTTTTGTTGCTTTGGCCTAGAAAAAGTTACATAACACTATGCTAAACAAGCAAGAAAATCTTATTCTGTCCAGGTAATAAAGAAAACAAGTTAGAAAAATAAGATGGCGAACCTCCAAAGTAATGTGAAGCTAGCCTACCATCATTAAACAACTTTACTTCTTTTTTTAAGTGCTAGTCCATTGATAAAGACATTTTACATAGGCTACCAGTGTGGACGAAAATACTGTTTAACCTAATGTTTTAAACTCCATATTAATTTATACGTGATTAGAAATATATTCTATAATAACAAAGAGCTTTAAAGTAACTGCAAGTAGACGGGCCTGATTAAAGGAACACAGTGCTATGCATAGACGTTAAAGGGATAGTTCACCCATTTTTAAAAATTTGATGTTGTTTTATTTACCGAAATAGTATATTAAGCTGTCCTGGTCTCACCGTTGTAGCTAAATTATTGTAAATCCTGAATTGGAGCAATTGGTCCATGTCACGCCCGACATATCGCTATGTCAATTTTAGCGATTAGAGTTGTAGAATGGTTCTCCGCAGGAAACCGATGATTTGTCTACTCCAAGTAGGGAATGAGTCTTTACCCCAAGTGAAGGAGTTTAAGTATCTCGGGGTCTTGTTCTCGAGTGAGGGGACGATGGAGCGTGAGATGAGCCGGAGAATCGGAGCAGCAGGAGCGGTATTGCGCTCGCTTTACCGCACCGTTGTGAGGAAGAGAGAGCTGAGCCAGAAGGCAAAGATCTCGATCTACCGGTCAATCTTCGTTCCTACTCTCACCCATGGTCATGAAGGGTGGGTCATGACCGAAAGAACGAGATCGCGGATACAAGCGGCCGAAATGGGTTTTCTCCGGAGTGTGGCTGGCATCTCCCTTAGGGATAAGGTGAGAAGCTCAGTCATCCGTGAGGGACTCGGAGTAGAGCCGCTGCTCCTTTGCGTAGAAAGGAGCCAGTTGAGGTGGTTCGGACATCTTGTAAGGATGCCACCTGGTCGCCTCCCTAGGGAGGTGTTCCAGGCACGTCCAGCTGGGAGGAGGCCACGGGGCAGACCAAGGACCAGGTGGAGGGACTATATCTCCACGCTGGCCTGGGAACGCCTTGGGATCCCCCAGTCAGAGCTGGTCAATGTGGCCAGGGAAAGGGAAGTTTGGGGCCCCCTGCTGGAACTGCTACCTCCGCGACCCGACTTCGGATAAGCGGTTGAAGATGGATGGATGGATGGAGTTGTAGAATTTGAGCTAGGTCGTTTGAAAAAAAAAAAGTCAATCTAAATGTTAATTTTTTTATGTACTTAATTGTATGAAAACGGCTCAACAAATCTTTCCCATATTTGTTTTATGTCGAGATATTGATGAGATGAGTTGATCTCCCAAGTGGCTTGGTAATTGGTGCTAAAACGGCTAAGATATTGACGGGCGAAATTTCGATTTTAACATGTAAGTTGCAACCAAAACCAAACTTAGGGGGACGCTACTAATAATTTTTATCAAAACTGAATGGGAAATGCTAATTTGGAGTCACATAACATATGAAATTTGATGCGATTGACACTGAGTTCATTGCCTGATTAACCCGCTCATGATTGACAAACTTGTTGCCAATAACAGTCAAAAACTGATATTTACACAAAATTCCAAATGCGAGTCAAAATAGCAAATAAACATGTATTAAGACACCTTGATAGACACAAGTATTTACCTGCAGGTATTGGTTTAGCTCTTCCGCCATTGGGAACACCTGCTCCAACCCCTGCACGCCCCTGGCCATTTGGGACCCCAACACCAATCCCATAACCTGTAGACCATCGATGCATTCGTATTTTTGCACCCCATGCATTTACACTTGCCTTCGCCACAGCTGTATTTTCTAGCCCTTTCTTTATTGCTCATCTGTCACTTGGTGTCACTGAATTGGATGGGAGCTGCTCCACCCTCTCATGCTCATTAGGTAAGAGACATGCATTATCTCTTGGCAATATTTTAAGAATATGGCAGCTGTACTTTATATTTAATTTATTTAGGTGTGTAATGGGTTTGGTTAGTGAGCAAGTGTCACTATTGCTGCAATGTGAGAAAGTCAACAGTGTTTGATATAAAAAAGGGCCGGAACAAAATCAACAGATCTCAAATTATAGAGGAATAGCATGTAAGTGAAAAGGCACAGACATACAAATTGTGGATATTTACCTGGTTTCGAAGCTTTAACTCCTCCTCTTTTGGGATATCCAGCACCATATCCTAAGACCCCCAAGAGTGTTATCCCACAGTTATTAATATGAACTTCATATCACTCCTGGTTTAATGTGCAATCACAACCCCCATGCTGACTCACAACAAAAAAAAAATAAAGGCTAACATTAGAAGATAATTTGGTTCACTGTTCATAAACTTAAATTATGTGAAATACATGTACTTATGAGACTACATTTGCCAGAAACTGAAAATGGCCTTTTTAACGAATGTTAAGTTTTTATGACTTACCTTTTGAATCCAATATGACCGAGAGAAACACTAGTTTAAACACAAAACAAAAACAGCAGGGGTTTACCATTTGGGATAGCGTCCTGTCCATTTGGCACACCACCTCCAGCACCATTACCTGAGGGGGTCAGAAACACACACTCTGTGATAAGGTGAAATAGCACAATTATTCAAATAAACCAGTAAAAGCTAATGCCTGTGTGCTATGGCTTGCTATCATCAGGTAGTGACAAACCACAACTGACTTGTATCAAATTTATACAGCATAAGTTATCCTGGGTGTTTGTCAGGGAAAATATTGGCTACAGTAAAGGAGTAGTCAGGGCAAGTTGTTGAAAATCACGGAAAACTGAAAAAGAAGCAGCAGATTGTTTTTAAAAAAACATTTGGTTATTAAATTACTAAATGGATCTCATGCGCAGCAATGAGAATTGACTGAAATACCATGCACAACTGTTTAAAAAAAATTCCTGATGGAGCGCCTGTTATCAGACAATGTTACCGTAATGGGGGAAGGAGCGCTCAACATCAAAACTGTTAACAGGGACCGTCAAACATTTGATTGCAACAACTGACAAGGACGGGAATCTTGATCGTGGCACATTTCAGAATCTGTATACATTGTCACACTTTGTTTCTCCCAGCATTTGGCAATATGGTTAAAATGCTTTAGGCATATACAAATCACACTGTAGGCTACGTGAAGATAGGCCTACCATCAACAGAAAGCACAAAAAACGGGATATCACAAAAAAAGGGGGAGGTCACGGAACTGCCAATAACCGGTAAAAATCATGGAATCCGTGACACCTGCGACACTTCCGTGACAAACACACAGTGATAAGCATAACAAATGTATTGCTAATTTTACCTCTTCTTACTAGTGTCAAAAACATCTTTTGATCAAACCTGGTTTTTGTTGCTTTGGCCTAGAAAAAGTTACATAACACTATGCTAAACAAGCAAGAAAATCTTATTCTGTCCAGGTAATAAAGAAAACAAGTTAGAAAAATAAGATGGCGAACCTCCAAAGTAATGTGAAGCTAGCCTACCATCATTAAACAACTTTACTTCTTTTTTTAAGTGCTAGTCCATTGATAAAGACATTTTACATAGGCTACCAGTGTGGACGAAAATACTGTTTAACCTAATGTTTTAAACTCCATATTAATTTATACGTGATTAGAAATATATTCTATAATAACAAAGAGCTTTAAAGTAACTGCAAGTAGACGGGCTTGATTAAAGGAACACAGTGCTATGCATAGACGTTAAAGGGATAGTTCACCCATTTTTAAAAATTTGATGTTGTTTTATTTACCGAAATAGTATATTAAGCTGTCCTGGTCTCACCGTTGTAGCTAAATTATTGTAAATCCTGAATTGGAGCAATTCTAACAATTAGCATCTTGCCATTGGATATAATTGTCACCAGGCTAACTTGCTGTCAATTAACTGCCTAAATACACTTAAATAAGGTTTAACAACAGCTTTACAAGTGTCGTTGTTGGAAATTAAAATGCACATATGATTACCGAGTACACAAGGACGATAGTTTTGCTCAAATTACTGTATATAATGTCGTTTCAGATTTCAGATGTCATTGTTTACATTTAATAAGAACATCCGGTAAGAGTAACTTCCCCCTCACTCCCTGTGAAAAAGGGGCCCACAGCAGGCTTCTTATCAGTACTCAGCAGTATGTATATATAAGGCCCGTTGCTAGGCTGTTGCCATGCAAAAGTAGCCACTACCATGCAGGGATGAGCCTTGAGCATGGTGCAGGATGGGGCCACATGCGAGTGACATGAGACCAAAAGAAAGATGATACTTGTTTTAAGGACGTGTTATTTTGTCCAGATATAAAGGTGTTGTGTCCCAGCCCATCCCGGAGTTCATTGCTGTTTGCTTTGCGTGAAATTGTCGGTCCACACATGCTGTATAATTGACTCCAACAAACTCTGTTGTTAATAAAGGCCTATTCAGTTGAAGTTGGTTTCAGTCTTGAATCTGTTTTAGTTCAGGATACCTAGACTTCTCTAGACCCAACCGAACTGACCTGAAGTCACAACTAAAGAAGATAAAAAGTTGTCCTCTACACCAGCTAGGTTTTGCATTTTTAGATGTAATGATAATGATAATGCCTTGCATTCATATAGTGCCTTTCTCACACTCAAAGCGCTTTACAACGATGAGGAAACTCGGCACAAACCAACACTAATGTGTAGCACCCACCTGGGTGATGCAATGGCAGCCATTTTGCGCCAGAATGCTGACCACACATCAGCTGAGAGGGAGAGAAAGAACCATTTTTAGCCAATTAAACTGGGGGATGATTAGGTGGCAGATTGAAAGAACCAGGTTGGGAATTTAGCCAGGACACTGGGGAAGCCCTACTCTTTGTGAAGAGTGTCATGGGATATTTAATGACCAGTGAGTCAGGACCTCGGTTTAACGTCTCATCCGAAAGATGGCATCTCCGACAGCACAGTGTCCCCATCACTGCACTGCGGCATTGGGGTTTATTTGACTAGAGGGAAGATTGGCTTAGATGTCCTGCATTGGCTTAGATGTCAAAGCTTGCTTATGGTTCCAAAATTACTTCTCAGAAAGATTTCAGTACGTACAAATTGGCAATGATCAATCAAAATTCTTACATATCACTAAAGGTGTACCGCAATGTTCCCAAACCTTTTACGCCCGGCGGAGGCAGATCCGGAGATGTATCCTCCTGTGGACAGTTAAGTGCCAAGGTTCGTATGGGATACACAGTCGAAGCTGTGAGCGGGGTACTCTGAATTTCACGAGAAGCGAATGTCAACTGAAGAGGAGTAGCGTTGCAGTGTCCTATATGCTCTTCCAAGGAGGGCTGGAGCCTCCTTTCGCATTGGACACACTACTGTCTGTCAGAGCCAGACGTGGTGAAATTGGATGCTTCTGCGGTGGTCATGACCGGATGTCATTCCCCATAGGTGGATCTCGAACACGAGATTATGACAGAGAACTGGAAAGTAGCATTTCATGCATTGGAAATATTTGGCTTTTTCAGAGGCTGCTGTTGTTGTGGCGTGTGTTTGGGGGAACGTTGTCGTGTAGCCTATGGGAGAAAAGATATTTTCTTGAGATGTACTTTTGGTATCATTCTTCGTCTTCTGTGGTGGTATGCATTAATTGTGACAAGCGTAATTCTTTGCTGTTTTTGTGGATTGCAATAATGTTATTCGTATTGACTGTTACCTTGTGCCACGGATGCTGGACAGAAACTGAAAGCAATGACATTGAATTGAAAATTATCCAGTGGTTTCTATAAAAAAAATTTTGTGGCCATGGATAAAAATACATTAATGAATAATGTAATAAATATTTTCGGAATCTGTAAATCTAATGATGTTAGTTTCTAGATGTGTTTACAACGTTTTTAAATAGGCTAATGACGGCCGCATTGCTGCAGGTCAGTGGAGCGTTTAATTATACTCAATTCCAAATGTGTGTACTAGTTATGCATACTAACGGTCTTAGTATATACTACACAGTACATACTAACATAGTATATAGTATGTAAGTATATAGTATGCGGTTTCAAACACACTTAGAGACTCTGGGCGTGGGGTTGGACTAGCTGTAGTTCACAGAGACTGCCATGAACACTACCTGCAGCAAGTTCCTTTGAACACCTGGCCTTTAAATGTCTGCCCCCTACTCCATGATAATTCTGCTTGTATACCGTCCACCAAAACCCAATTCTTCTTTCATAACTGAATTCTCTGATGTTCTCTCCATCCTCCAGTCCAACACATGCAAAAAAAACATCCTAGGCAATTTCAACATTCATGTCGACTGCCCCTTCTTCCCCCCCAGCTGCCGAGTTCCTCAGCCTCCTAGACTGCTTTAACCTCCGGCAGCAAGTCAGCTGATCGTGGCCACACCCTTGATTTCATCATAGCTGATGTATCAGGTGGAAATATACAGATCATGGACCTTGGCATCTCTGACTAAAATGCAGTGGTCATGGACCTGCTGTTTGCTGCCCCTACCACCCAAAGTCGTATGATTTCATTTAGAAATATAAAATCCATCAACACAAACACCCTCTCTGACTACAT
Organism: Synaphobranchus kaupii; assembly: GCA_029718625.1. Lineage (NCBI taxonomy): Eukaryota > Metazoa > Chordata > Actinopteri > Anguilliformes > Synaphobranchidae > Synaphobranchus > Synaphobranchus kaupii. The sequence goes on from CM056379.1 coordinate 51,771,934, forward strand.
CACCACCTGTCTACCGCTCATGCATTGCGACTCTTCCTCACTCGACACGACAGTCAGCACATACAACAACTTGTTGAGTGCTGCACAGTCAGGCTTTCAGAGAACATCAGAAGGCCTACTCTGCTGCCCTTAATCAGGCATGGTCTACCTTTCATTCCACTAAGATTAACAACCAGCCAGGAAACTCAAGACAACTTTTTTCCATCATAAACCGCCTCCTCAAACCAGCTCATTTCCACAGTACCCACTGATGCCCAATTCATCACACTTTTCAAAGGAAAATTGATGATATCAGGCATAACATCAGCTCCTCCAATGCTCCGCTCCCATTCAGCCAGTTCCCCCTCCCTGCTCCCCCTCTTCCCACATGCTCTAGCTAATTTCTCTGAGGTAACCCTGAGTGACATCACTCACCTGATTTCACAAATGAAACCAGCCACATGTGCTTTGGACCCCATTCCCTCTGCTTTGCTTGAGCCCTGTCTCCCTGTCCTCTGTCCCCTTATCACAGAAATAGTCAACACCTCCCTCACCTCTGGAAAAGTTCCATCTGCAATCAATCATACCATCCTCCTTCATCGCCTTCAGGACTCCATTGGTCTCACCAACACCACCCTGCAATGGATCCAGTCCTACCTGGACTGTTGATTTTGTCACTATAGGTGAGTGTAGGTCTGGAGCCAAGCTGGTCACTTGTGGTGTTCCTCAAGGCTCAGTCCTTGATCCCAGCCTCTTCCTGATCCATCTCTTCCAACTCAGTCACATCATCTGGCGTCATAACATCTCCTTCCGCACCTACGCTGATGACACCCAGTTATACCTCAAAGCCACCCCAAATCTACCTGCTGCCTGCACCCGTCTAAATCCCTGCCTCAAGGAGATTAAAGCGTAGGTGACAGCTAACTTCCTCCAACTCAGCAACATCAAAACCAAGATCCTCCTCATCGGCACCCCTCACCAAACCCATGGCAACACCACAACCTCCCTTACTATTAGTGACCTAACCCATCACCCTGTCAAACGTTGTAACAAACCTGGGTGTAAAATTACAGATGCCGAGAAGCTCATCCATGCTTTCATCTCCTCAAGGTTGGACTACTGTAATGGTCTCCTGGTCGGCCTAACAAACAAATTACTCTAAAAATGGCAACACATTCAGAACAGTGCCGCTCGGATCCTGAGGAGGGTCTGGAATTCTGAACACATCACCCCTAACCTGGAATCCCTTCACTGGCTACCAATCACACAATGCATCAACTACAAAATAGCCCTGCTCACCTTCAAGACCATATATCACGATGCTGCTACCTACCTCAAAGATCTCCGCCAGCTTCACAAGTCCTCCCGGTCCCTCAGATCTGTAAGTTCCAAACTGCTTATCAACCCGCATACCAAGGTCAAAACTCCGGGATACCGTGCCTTTTGTGCAGCTGCCCCCCGAATTTGGAACTCCCTTCCTAACCACCTGTGAGAGTTCCAAACCCTCTCCTCATTCAAAACTGGACTCAAAACCAACCTTTTTCATTATTCCTTCAGTCTGTCCTAGCTCCTTCCCCCTCCCCTCCCAGTAGGCCCTACATTTGACATGTTATACCTTGTTTTTAAGCCTCTTAAGTTTTTGGTTGCATAAATATGACGCACAGCTTCATTTGAAAAAATGAGGCACAGCTTTGCTGACATTTTCCTTCAACAACAACAAAAATAACATGTGACATGGCCGCGTAAGGGTGGGACATCTTACGACACTTTCACAGTATGGTTAGAAAATAGTACAGAGGATATTTTTTGCATACTGCACGTCGCATACTAAACAGTATACATTAAACAGCACACATCTGCCAGTACACTGTACACAGGAGACAGGATGCAGACAATTGTTAAAATATACCCTATATTGTAGTAATTTTTCTTTTTAATTTCTTAGTCTAACATGTGAATCACAGATTATTTCCACTATAAATTATTGTCCTTTCACAGTTTGATGTGGCACATACAGTTTCATTACTTTAAATAACTTAGCAAAGATTGGATAGCATTGCTTTGGAATAGAGGTAGTTTAATTAGTGTGAGCAACAATAGGCAATATTGTTAGTTGTAACTTGGCCACATTTTGATATCAATACTTTTAAAGGCAGGCCTAGTTTTTGCTAATTGGAATTAAGGACTTACAGACAGTGCTTTGTAGGCTATGCATGAGTAACTTGACATTTTTTACGTTGAAAACGCTTTTTGTTGAGATATCTTTTTGTTCTTATCAAGTTCTGTGGTCCGACTACGGATAGAAAAGAAACTAATGTAATCTCCTACTGCGGACATTCATGTAACCATAACGCTCTCTCCTGACGAGAATGAAGACATCTCTCCTATTACTGACAGCCCACAATGACAGTAAAATAGCAGTTTTTATATTAACTATATATTTAATGTCTAATAAAATATAATGAACACCGCCACCTGTTGCCAACTAATAATATGACTATAATAGCTGCATCATTCATTCAATACAGCTAGGGATCATGATGAAGCAAATACTATTGTACATTTTCCATGCCCTAAATGACAAGTATAGCCCAGGGAGATACTAAAACGCCATAGTCTATATTATGAACGATAAGATTGCAAAAAATTATTCCACCGTCAGGAAAATGCTGGCAAATGTTCTAGCTTCATTGCAAAACAGTGCATCAAACTACAGTTATGTTAGGTGGAACATCAAGAATTCTGATTTACAATATACAGTAAGTGCATAATTATGGATTTATATTTCAAGGAGGAAAATCTCCATCATATTCGTAGGCATATTCTCCGATAGAATCAATACTATGGTATTTTCTTCTGACCCACTACCAAAATCTACTTACAAAACCCACTTAGAAAAATGTAAGCAAGGCTAGGATTTTCTGTAGCCATGCTGACGATTTGGCCAAATTAATAAAATATTACAAAAATAGCAAGAAAACAACAATTAAGCATCAGTGAGCGAATGTACATTCTTGCGTTTTGTGTAGTTGTTTGTGTAAAACTAAACCACTAAAACAAAAAGTGCTGTTACGCTCGGCCGTAATGTATTGTTCAAAGCATACAATAAGACATTGCACAGTTGCAAAGGGTATAATGTCATCTATAGGATAAGAGAGTTCAAACCAGCATGAACTGGAATGCGTAACAACTGAGCAAACAGGGGTTTTGCGCATAGATGTTTCAGATGGGTATATTATAAAGGGGTGTGTGTTTCTCAAATGGATTGTCAAAGACAATAAAACACCACTGAATCTTGAAAGGCACATCTCTATGCATAAAACCAATGGTAGGATTGTATGTTTATTTCACATTTTATAGCAGATATTGATAGTAGAATGACGTGGTATAATTACACAAGAATTTCACTTGTTTATTTTGCGATTGAGTGAGCAGGGCTTTTCACCACTGTGTTGGCATACATTCGGGATATTGTTGGCTTTATCTTGTTGCTATGATGGAATACAAATTTTAGGTGAGGAAAAATATTTTTATGAACTCACAGGTAGACGCTATTGTCCACTGTGTCACGCATGGGTCAGTATAGTTGCAGGTGAGACTGGGTGGGGGGTTGCTTGTTAAATGGACAAGCTTACGTGACAATAGTGGTACTTTTAAACTCTGTATTCGGTATAGTTGTCACAAATCATGTACTAATAAACATAGAACACAGAGTTTGTTGTTTCCACTCATGGTTTGGTTGCAGGAGCAATGTATGTCTCAGTTGAGAAATCTTACGGTGCCGGTGGCATGGCCTCTAAGGGGTCTGTGTGAAGGGGATAATACAATTTTAATATCTATAATATATTTTGTCAAGATAGGAAGTGTTTATATAATTGATGTACGGTTTGAGGTATTCCAATGGCAATTGGTGATTCCAGAAAAAGAAAAGGCTGTGTGTGTGTGTGTGTGTGTCTGTATTCTTGGACCTTCACAGACTTAGGTAATCATCGCCGACATGTCAATCTTAGCAGGACATATAAATGTCTCACCATGTCAACCCCTTTGCGCAGATTCCCTAGTGGCCATGGCACTGGCGCCATGATTTTGCTCAACTCACATATTCATTTCTCCTGCAACCAAACTATGAGTGGAAACAACAACTCCAGGTTTGTCTGTAAAATATTGAGACAGTCTTCTAAGTACATGATCACACAATTATTACCAGGCCTCCCGGCCTTCTTCAGCATACGTTTTTGGTTCCCACAACATTTCTAGTGTTTGAATAAAACATGGATGTCTTGGATGGATTTCCCAGATGTCCATTTAATGTTATTTTTGAGTAAGAAGGAAGTTTTATGTTAATCAGTTTTCTTTCTTTTTTTTAAATGTAAAAAGCAAATTGTGTATGGTCTTTTGCATTGATTTTATAATGAAACAAGACTAGGCAAGCCTAGCTCAGCCCGGACGCCTGTATGCAGCCAGTGAGGAACATGCGACAATGAACGGCGAATATTGTTCTGTGCATCTGATTCTCAAAGGTGTGTGTGGCATAGTATGTGAGCGGGAGAGAGCGAGGAGATGAAGCGGATGTCATTTAATTAGAGTGATGAGCACTATTAGAATGTTACCACTCCAGGGAAAACGTTCCAAACTCTCTCAGCTAGACAGTCCTCTTCTCACCAACCCGACCAACGGTAGGTTATCTAACAGACTTATGTTAATTCCAGTGTAGCAGCTGAATTGTACGTGGCTAACAGGCGAACGGCAGCCGCGTTTCTATTTAAAACTTTCTCTTCTATTAAAAACATTACTCTTCGGTAATGATGACTACTAGGCTATAACTTAGGTTACCAACCTTTCTCACAGCAACTTCTTCCTCTACCCCTAATAACGCAACTTCCTTCCTCGTCATCCTTTTCGCACCGTAATTGGCTGAAACAGCAGTCCATCAGCCAGACAGTCTATGTGCCACTTTTTTCACAATAAAAGATGCGGTTATGGGTTAGACAGCAAACTTTTTTTTTACCATAATTACGCAAAATTTGACCGTGAAATTAGAATTTTCCGTATGCGCTTTTCCCCACTCGCAATTCGCACATGCGCTTTTCACCAACGGGTACCAGACAGCCACGGAGCCAGTCTGGTACATACATTCAGAGATTTAGGCCCGGACCTCTGCGTCCGGGAAAAAATTATCTAAATATACCACTGACCTCCTCCCTCCATGACATTTTTTTCACACCTAAATAATAATCATCAGGAGATGTTACCAATTTGTGTGTATCCATATGGAATGTTTCCATTATCTTGTTAAGACTTCTTTGGAAAAAGAAATATATTTTAAGACTATATGGAGAATGTTCTCTCAATAGGTTGTTTTCTCCCAACCAATTGGAAATCTCACTGGAATGTTGTCAGCTGGGCTATTCCTGAGTGTGTGGGGGAATAACCCTTATGGAAATGTAATATACTGCAGTATATTTTAAATATATTGTGAAGATAATTTTGATATATTTACTATATACTGCAGTATATTGTTTTTCCATAAGGGAAGAGGGAAGCAAAGAGGAAGCAAGGAATGAAACCCTTTCAACACAAAAAGGAAGAGGTATGGAGGGGAGGCAACCCATTAACCTAAGAGAATCTGGGGAAAGGGAGAGTTTGAAAAGTGAACTGGGTATATAAGCAATGAGATATAAATCTAGATTTGGGGAGGACAGGGAGGGATTAGCAGCAAGCAATAGAATATCCATACACTAACACAGAGCTTTTCTTGTATAAAGGGCTTTTTTCCAACTGACTACATTGTAAAAGAAATAGTAAATTCTACGATAAAATGCTGGCAACTGGGTAATAGCTAGTACTGGTAACAATATTTTAAGCACAAGGTAGCAGGCTGTATATCTATTATATTACGGTATTTCACCGTAATGAATAATATAATTATTTACAATTCAGCTGTTTACAATTTCGAATTCTTTGACAATACTCTGAACTAAAGATTATGTGCCACCTCTGTGTTTAACTCATGCCTCTCTCAGTCTCTCAACAAACTATGCCCTCTTGTCTCCAAACCAGCCCGACTATCACCCCCTTCCCCGTGGCTGACGGATTCTTTCAGATCCAGCAGAACCATGCTACGAGCCGCTGAGAGAAAGTGGAGGAAATCCAGATCCCCAGATGACCTGGCCTCCTACCACACTCTGCTGGCAGCCTTCACAGCTGCAACCACATCAGCTAAAACTTCATTTTTCCAGTCGAAAATTGATACATGTCTATCTAACCCACGTAAACTCTTTTCCACCTTCTCCTCCCTGCTCACCCCCCCTCCACCCCCTTCACCCTCCTCCCTCTCTGCAGATGACTTCCTGACCCACTTTGAGGAGAAGGTGGCTGCGATCCGGAACTCCTTCACGCATCCGGTGACACCCCACATCCCCCATACTGAACCCATCGCTACACTGTCGTCCTTCAAGACTCTGAAGGACTCCGATGTGCTCGAGCTGGTGACGCGCCAGCGCGCAACCACCTGTCCACTAGACCCCATACCTTCAGCAGTCCTCCAGTCTATATCTGCTGAGCTCCTTCCATATCTGTCCTCCGTTATTAACACCTCCCTAATCTGTGGCCATGTTCCTGCTGCCTTTAAAACTGCCCGTGTAACCCCACTCCTTAAAAAACCTAGCTTAGATCCCGCTGATGTCAGGAACTACCGTCCTGTATCTCTCTTGCCCTTCCTGTCCAAAACAATTGAACGTGCTGTCCTTAACCAACTGTCTGTTTTTCTCCACCAGAACAACCTGCTTGACCCACATCAGACTGGCTTCAGAACCGGCCATTCCACCGAAACTGCTCTTCTGGCTGTGACTGAGGCACTCGCCACTGCTAGAGCCTCCTCCCTCTCCTCTGTTCTGATTCTCCTTGACCTGTCTGCGGCATTCGACACGGTCAACCACAAACTCCTGATCTCCACACTCGCTGAGATGGGCATTTCTGGAACTGCCCTCTCTTGGTTTGTATCGTATCTCACTGATAGATCCTACCAAGTCTCCTGGAAGGGTTCCGTCTCTGCTCCCCGTCTCCTGTCTACAGGAGTCCCGCAGGGATCTGTACTGGGTCCTCTGCTGTTCTCTATGTATACTAAGTCTCTTGGCTCAGTAATCCATTCACATGGCTTCTCATACCATAGCTATGCTGACGATACTCAACTCTTCCTCTCTTTCCCTCCCTCTACCCCACAGGTTAAGGAGAGGATATCTGCTTGTCTGACTGACATCTCTGAGTGGATGGCTACCCATCACCTGAAGCTCAACCTTGACAAGACAGAGCTCCTCTTCATGCCGTACAAGACCTCCCCACTACATGACCTCTCCATCACCGTTGATGGGACCGTGGTGGCTGCCTCCCGCTCTGCAAGGAACCTGGGGGTGGTCCTGGACGACCGGCTGGACTTCAAAGAGCACATCAGGGCGACGGCACGGTCCTGCAGGTTCCTCCTGTACAACATCAGGAGGATTCGACCGTACCTGACCACCTACTCCACCCAGCTTCTTGTCCAGACCATGGTCACCTCACGCCTGGACTACTGCAACTCCCTGCTCGCAAGCCTACCGGCCTGCGCCATTCTGCCTCTTCAACTCATCCAGAATGCAGCTGCCCGGCTTGTGTTCAACCTCCCGAAATTTTCCCACGTAACCCCCCTGCTGAGGTCTCTCCACTGGCTGCCAGTTGCAGCCAGGATCAGGTTCAAAGTTCTGACCCTGGCCTACACTGCAGCCAATAGGACAGGCCCCGCCTACCTGCAGGACTTAATCCAGAACTATGTTCCTGCTCGACCACTTCGCTCTTCTACAGCAGGGCGACTGGCACTTCCCCCCCTCCGTGTCAAAGGCTCTCGCTTGTCCCGACTGCGGAGTTTTTCCACATTAGCACCTCAGTGGTGGAATGAACTTCCCATTCCCCTACGTTCTACTCCAACCCTGCCTGCATTCCGTCGAGGCCTGAAGACACACCTCTTCAGACTCCACCTTGACTGATATCCTCACCTAGGAATATCAGTTCCCTGTTCCCTGTGTTTTCCTGTCTGTTTATTATAGTTTATAATAGTATTTGGAATGTTTTATCATAGTATAGTTTATAATAGTATTTGGAATGGTTTATAATAGCATAGTTTATAATAGTATTTGGAATGGTTTATAATAGTATAGTTTATAATAGTATTTGGAATGGAAGTGTGGTGTTGCTGATTTGCCCACAGCTTACTGTGAACTACAGTCAACGTTCATTGCTAGGGATAGCTGCTACATTATGCAAAGGATGTGCTTTGCCTCGTCTGTTCTGTAATGATGATGATGTCTCTGTACGCACTTACTGTACGTCGCTTTGGATAAAAGCGTCTGCTAAATAAATGTAATGTAATGTAATTATTTAATGGGAGCTTTATCTGCAGCTGTGCACTGTCGAATGTTTCAATGGCAACTCAGACTGTTTGTATCTCAATTGCAAGGCAGTAGTTGTCTGAAAATAGCTGAAGTATCAGAGATGTATACGATTTGACAATGGAATTGAATAATACTGTAATATTATTCTAAAAAATCTATAGATTTGTGTGTAGGTCCTGTCTGTATATTTACCATTGATTATACGTCTTATTTGACTTTATATTCATCATCGTTTTATTTATTAATGCATGTCTTTATATGTATGGCCAAATTCATCATTTATTTTAATCACTTATTTTTGCCTTTATGACACGATTGTTTCCCAATCACAGCAGTATTATTTCACTATAATGAAAATATTATATAAAAAAATAGATTTTGCCATCTAATCCTGACATGACTCCTAAAATGACTCCTAAAATAGCCCTATCATTTATATTAGATTGATATTACAAAATATATGCCTATACAAAAGTTTTTTTTGTTTTTGTTTTTTGTGAAGCTTTCTGAAATTGCTGACTGTTAGCATGAACTTTGAAAAGGGCAGGGAGGTGAGGTAAGGCTTACCTGCCCCTAATCCAAGTCCAGGTCTCAGATAGGTGCTTGCTCCTGTTCTGTAACCTAGCAACAAGACAAGGACTGATGAGCAACAAAATGACCATGCCACATACATTAGCTCTAGATTTGAAGTCTTGGAGGGCTTCATTATCTGCAGATATTGGTTTTATATTAATTGTAAATATAACATAATATCACTTACGAAAATACCCCCAGTTCACGCATAAAAATCATAAATCGTAAGCTAAATCCACAAAAACAAAACAGAATTGTGTTTTCCTTACTTCAGCTGTGGCAGACATTAGTGCTGGCTACTTATAGATTTGAATCTTGTGCAATAATAACTGCAGTAGACACACACTTACCTCCTAAAGGCTGTCCTCCATAGCCATAACCATTACCACCATGTTCTACAAAACACATTAGAGCATCAAACAGGGATTAAATGCAATAAAGTTAATGATACTTATGAGTAAGACATTAGTACGGTATAGAATAAGTAGCCTAAATGTGGCCATATTGGCCACTGTTTTTATTGTGTCCTTTCTCACCTCATCTTGGTTTAGTGCCAAATTTATCAGGTCACTTAACTGTGGCCTGTTAAAGGTCTCCATTGGGTAGAATTTCAGTCCAACCTTAACCATATTGTTGTAAATACAACCTTAGGTGATATGACAGCAAAATTACTGAATTACAGACCAAAATGTGTAAGTTCACAAAGGGTTGAATCCAGCTATGAATTCCAGACACTCCTGTTATGATTCTGTGGTACTCATACAGCCTAATTAATTATTGTCTTTGAGTTGGACTTGTGCTTAGGTTTCATATGTTAATTTTACACTGCCAGTCAGAGGTAGATATTTAATTTTCAGTAATGTGTTAATTGCCTAGCAAGATGGCTGCTGGCTATTAATTATGACAATAAAAGGGACTCTAGTAAAATCCTGTGTCCTTATTTGCTTGAGCTTTCTTGCCAATGATTCCACAAGGTGGCAAAGTGACAGTGCTTATATATGATAAATAAATGTCTTAAGTTACTAGTTACTACAACAACCACTCATACGCACTTGTTTGCCTCAGCTAATTGATTTGACGGTGTAACTGCACCATCTGCTCCTTCTGCACGGTCGGCTCCCCTCTATTTTTCGACCCTTTAGAGCAGGGATGTCAAACTGATTCCATCGAGGGCCGAGTGTATGCAGGTTTTTGTTCCAACTGTGCCCTACACCAGCTGATTTCACTAATTAGCTCAGCTCTTCAACCAAGGAGGTGAACTAATTAGTGGAATCAGCTGGTGTAGAGCATGGTTAGAACAAAAACTTGCATACACTCGGCCCTCGATGGAACGAGTTTGACACCTCTGCTTTAGAGTATGCAATTTATAGGACAGCGATGCTAATAGAAACCTATAGGGAGCACATCCGAACCAGGAAATATAATTGTTCTTGCTCAGTTGTGTCCTTGGTCACATGCCTAATCACATGTACAATGAGGAAGTGACATAAGGCTACATCAAAGTTTTAAAGAGTATGTAATTGGTTGCCAACTAGCGTGCAATAATATGACATAGGTAGGGGTGGGAATCGAGAACCGGTTCCCATTAGGAACCGGTTCCAAGTTGTCCGATTCCTCTGAATCATACGCCTTCGAGCTTACAGATTCTCTTATCGATTCCAGCATGTATTCCCGACAGCTATGCATAGCAAAACAACGAGCCCAGAGCTGATATCCCGTCGAATGTGGAGGAGCGGAAGAAGGAGAGAACGGCGGTACATTTGGAAAGCTGTATTTTCTCTTTCTAACTAGCTATAGTGTTGCGGAACTTTCTGTCAACTAATAAGAAATACGAGCGAAATTGGACAAAAACCACGGGTACGAAACGGAGGAAGAAGCAGGCGAAATGGCGGCAACGTCTGCGGGACGTGATCGTAGAAGTAGTAAGAATGCAGGGGAATCAAGCCAAGGCCAAGCTGAAAACACTTTGTTAACGGCGGTTGAGCACGACTGCTCCGTGAATGGGTCAGAGGTAGATAGGTCGGTAGAAATGGTAAATTGTGAAGAAAACGAGGGAAAGAAAAGGGAACTAATAAATAAAAAGCAAGGCAATCAGGTAAAAGGGAATAAAAGAGGAAGAAATGACACTGATGAAGGGTCTGAAAGTGAGGAAGAAGGGCATGTTCAGAAGGAAAGACCTGAGAAACTAATTGTTATAATAAGGTTTAGTGAAAAGGTTCAAGAAAGCATGAAGAAAATCAACCCGTTTAAGCTAACAAAATATCTGGCAAGTCAGTTAGGGGATATTCTATATGCAAAGGTCCTTAATGATGGAAACTTATTAGTGAGTTGTGCGAGTGAGAAACAACTTGAGGCAGCACTCAAACTGACAGACATACAAGAGTTTAAGGTGGCAAACACAGGGAGGGTGGGAGCACGAAACGGAGGTGGATGTAAAGGAGTGATCACAGGGGTGCCGTTGAGTGTAAATATGGAGGAACTAAAGATGAATCTCAAAGGAGGGAAAATAAAGAATGCTCAAAGATTAAAAAATACAAAAGATGGAGTGAAAAAGGATAGTGAAACAGTATTGATTGAATTTGAAGGAGAGAATTTACCAAATAAGGTATTTATGGGTTTTATTAGTTACCCAGTGAGAATGTTTGTGCCAAAACTATTGAGGTGTTTTAATTGTCAAAGGTTTGGACATACAGCCAAAAACTGTAAAGAGCAGAGGAGATGTGCTAGATGTGGGGGCGATCATGAGTATGGAAAGTGTGGAACAGGGGTGCAACCAAAATGTTGTAACTGTGGAGGAGCCCATAGTGTGGCATATGGAGGATGTGAGGTTATGAGACGGGAGAATGAAATCCAAAAAGTAAGAGTGGAAAGAAGGATCACTTATGCAGAAGCTGTAAGAATGTCAAGAGAACAGAATAAAGATACTAATGATCAAGGAGCAATGGGGGTTCGAGAGGTACAACAAAGTACTAATGACAGGATTTATGTGAAAAAAGTGGATTTGGTAACATTCATTGCAGGAGTAGTTAATGCTACAGCTGAAGTATCATCAAAAACTGATAAAATTCAGTTGGTTGTCAAGGCAGCAGTGAATCATTTAGGATTAGTGGGACTGACATGGGAAGAAGTGGTGCGTAACCTCACTGCTCAGTCTAGCCAGGAAACAGCATGTGTTGGTTAATATTAACATTAATTATGGTAATTCTTTTACAATGGAATGCCAGGAGCTTACTGACCAATGGTCAGGAATTTAAGAAGTTTATTAAAGAAATGGTTATAAAGCCGGATGTAATATGTGTTCAGGAAACTTGGTTAAAACCAATTTTAGACTTTGTGGTACAGGGATATACAATGATAAGGAAAGATAGAAATCATGGGGGAGGTGGAGGATGTGCTACATTTATCAAACAAGATATTCCATATAGGGTACTGGAAAAGGGAGATGATCAGGAATACATAGTGGTGGAAGTATGGGAAAGAGGGGAGGAGGTGGTAATAGTTAACTACTACAATCCATGTAAAAGGTTGGAATTGGATAGCCTACTAAGGATACAAGGACAAAACAGACATAAAGTAATATGGTGTGGAGATTTCAATGCTCACAGTACAATGTGGGGGGGTTCACATACAGACTCAAATGGAAAGGTAATCGAAGATTTGATGGATGATAGGGATTAGGTCTGTATAAATGATGGTAGAGGTACTAGGGTAAACATAAATAAAGGTACTGAATCAGCATTAGATATTATGTTAGTATCTAATATATTGGCTGGAATTAGTAACTGGGATGTTTGGACAGTTACAACAATAGGTAGTGATCACTACCCAGTGTCTTGCTCGGTGGGAGGAAGAGTGGAAGTGAGACCAGGTGGTGGAATCCCTAAGTGGGTCTTTGAAAAAGCAGATTGGGATAAGTTCCGGAAGATGAGTGAGGAATCAATGACGAGGATAGACATTTCTGGAGATATAGATGAAGTAAATGATCAGATTACCACGGCAATAATTTTAGCAGCAGATGGATCTATACCCAGGAGTAAAAATAGGATGAATAGGAAACTGGTACCATGGTGGACAGAGGAGTGTCATCGGGCTGTAAGAAACAGGAATAGAGCATTCAGAGAAGTTAAAAGAACCCATAACATGCAGTCTTTGATTCAGTATAAGAAGGCTCAGGCAGTGGTGAAAAGAACAGTACGTCAAGCTAAGAGGGCAAGTTGGAGAGAATACTGCAACAAAATAGGAAGAACAACACCTGTGGGAGAGGTATGGGGAATGATAAAGAAGATGGGAGGAGACAGAAGGGAATGGGAATATCCAGTTATAACATCTGAGGAGGGAACAGCAGTCTCCAATAGGGATAAGGCAGAGATAATGGCCAAGTCATTCACAAAGATACAAAGCTCAGAAAATTTGTCAGAGGAAGGGAGAAGGAGAAGGGAAAGAACAATGAGTCAGTATCCAGGTGTGCTAAATAGGATGGAAGAATCAGATGATGTAACTGATGTACCATTTACATTGGCAGAGATGGTAAGTGCAATAAATAGGTCAAGACCAACCTCTCCAGGGAAAGATCAAGCAGGTTATGATATGCTAAAGCACTTAGGGGAAGGAGCGTTATTGAAGTTGCTGCATCTTTATAACAGAGTGTGGGAGGAGGGTAGATTACCAAGTGTATGCAAAGAAGCAGCAGTGATTCCATTAAGAAAACCTGGCAAAGATCCTTCCAAATCCACTAATTATAGGCCAATAGCTTTAACATCAAATGTAGGCTAGATAATGGAAAGGATGTTAACAGAAAGGTTGTCATATGAGCTGGAGAAGAGAGGAATGCTGGCAAGTTATCAGAGTGGTTTTAGGAAAGGAAGGAATACTATGGATCCAGTGATAAGGCTAGAGAATGAAATAAGAAAAGCCCAGGCAAATAAAGAGTCAGTAATTGCAGTGTTTTTTGATATGGAAAAAGCCTATGACATGATGTGGAAGGAAGGATTGTTAATTAAGTTGCATAAATTGGGTGTTGGGGGGAGAGCTTTTAACTGGATAAAGGATTTTCTGTATGGAAGGAAAATACAGGTACGAATTGGGTCAGACTTGTCAAATCAGTACACGGTTGAAAATTGCACGCCTCAAGGTAGTGTGATAAGCCCGCTACTTTTCATCATTATGATTAATGATATTTTCTCAAAGGTACCAGTAGATATAGGTAGGTCACTGTTTGCAGGTGATGGAGCCTTGTGGAAGAGAGGAAGGAACGTGGAATATATAATCAGGAAGTTGGATGTGATTCAGGCACAGGCACTGAGAGTGTGTTGTGGGGCTTTGAAAACATCACCTGTACCTGCCCTACAGGTAGAAATGGGAGAAATGCCATTAGAACTAAGAAGAATGCAACTAATGGCAAATTACTGGGCAAATCTGCAGGGACACAGTGATTCTCACCCCACGAAAGGAGTGCTGCAGGAGTGCTGGGAGAATGCGAGAAATCAGAGGGATAACTTTGGTCGGAAAGGGAATGAAACAGCAAAAGAAATGGGAGTGTTTGATCTGAGGATAAGCCCTACAGTAATTTATCCGGTGGAGTGACAGGATTTGGGGTAGCAATACCAGCAAAAGGAATTGGAATAAACAGAAGAACATCCAATAAATTTAGGGGTCTACACAGTGGAGATGTTGGCAGTGTTGGTAGCACTACGGTGGGTAGGAAAAAACCAGACAGAACAAGGTATTAATATGTTCAGATTCATCCTCAGCCCTAGCAAGTCTAAGGTCTTTTCACTCAAACAGCCGTAAAGATATTTTATATGAAACCCTTATGTCAGTCACAAGGATAACAAATCAGGGGGGTCAAGTAAAATGTGTGTGGGTTCCAGCGCATGTAGAGGTAAAGGGGAATGAGAGGGTGGATGAATTGGCAAAGAGGGCCTTAAAGAAAGGAAATATAGAGATGCAAGTCAGCATTAGTAAAGCAGAGGTTAAATGTGTAATCTGGGAAAAAAATAATCAAATATGGCAGGAAAGGTGGGACAGAGAGGGGAAAGGGAGGCATCTTTATCATATACAAAAGAATGTCAAAGTTACTAGGGTAGGTAGTGGAAACAGGAGAGAGGATACTGTGGTGACAAGGTTAAGGTTGGGGCACTGTGGGTTAAACAAAACACTAAAAATGGTAGGGAAACACCAGACAGGCTTGTGTGAGGAGTGTCAGGAAGAGGAGTCAGTGGAGCATGTAGCTCTGAGTTGTAGGAGGTATGGGATACAGAGAGAGACGATGATAAATAAGCTGAGGGAATTAGGGGTGCAGGAAATCACACTAAGAGGTCTACTGAACATGAGTGAGAGAGCACAGGTTAGTGTACTGTTAGCCTTCTTAAGGGATACACGATTATTTTATAGGATATGAGGGATAAACAGGAATAGGGTGTTAGGGTGGCTGTCAAAAAGATAGAGATTTTTATAAGTAGGACTAGGAGTAAAGAATGGAGGGACAAATATATAGTTTAGGGTGATGGGAATTAGAGTGTAAGTCTATTTTCTAATCCACACTCCGGAGCAGAAGGTGGCGGTAATGCACCAATGAGCTGGATGCCAACCGCCGTAAAACAAGAAGAAGAAGAAGAAGAAGAAGGGCTGTGTTTGGAATGGCTCACTCATTCACTACTTAGGGAAATCTACATAGGGCACTAGATAGGGATTCACTGGTGAAAGGAGGAGACGATTTCGGACACTACATATTCTGAGCCGGTTACTTAGCAACGCGCGACGATTGCGTGACAGCAGTCAGCGGCTTGGTGAGAAAGCATGCAAGAAACGGTAAAAAAGTTCGTTTTTTATTTTGAACAAGGGTTTTGTTGTCTCGTTGTAGGAAGATAGGTCAGTTAGGTAACTAGGTAGCTAGCTAGCTAATTAAGTTGCATTTTTCAATAAACAATAATATTTGTTAAATTTAAAAAATAGTTAACACATTGTAATATATTTAATCTACCGTGTTTATTCATATTTCGGCTATAAAGCCGACTAAACTGATTTAATATAGGCTACAAGATAAAACTTGCATTTACATTTGTAGACCAGCGCAGGCTCAGCCGTCGCCATCTTGACAAAAAAATGTCTCCGGTCATGTAGTGTACATCGTTTGTACCCTAAATTTTGCGGTGCATTGTGGGGGATATTAAGTGCACTATTAAGGGTGTCAAATTTGATATTTAGAATTTTGGACACCCTACAAAATGGCCGATACCCTAAATAGTGCACTATATAGTGAATAGGGAGCGATTCCGAACACAGCCATGAAGATAGCAAAACAACGTCACATCATGCGCACTTGTGCTGATTATAGACACTTAATAGCGCGTTTTTAAGTTTCAAAAGATTGCGACCCCCTGCCCTTGGCCTCACAATGGTTTGATCCACAGAGTCTGTTGTTGGTGGCTGACCTCGAGTAAGTAGCACAGTCTATGTTCAAACAAAGGATATGTTAGACATTTCTTTACTTCAAACACATTTAATCGTCACTAGTCTTCATTTTCGCTTTATTGAATTACATGTTAGCTAGCGGTTAGCTGACGTTTGCTAGCTAGCTACAGTAACATCAACCACTGTTTGCAGCTGTTTCAATTAGAGTCAATGAGATAACCTAGCAATGCAATGTAGTGTTCCTTAGCTGGCAAGGTGACAGAGCGTTCGTGTCTACCGTCTGAAAGGCACTCAATGCACGTAGCTAACGTGAAGTTAATCCAGTCAATCGCACCATAGTGATTTCGTTTTATGTTGGCAGGGTTCACACACACAATAGCTGAATTTGCAGAGCTAGCGAGCAAAACGATGGAGCAAACTAAAGCAAGCAAGCTAGATAGCACCTATTCCATTTATATGGCGTCGTCAAAGATGGAATCTTTGCTATCGTCAGTTTATTCCAAGATCAGCATGCAGCTGTAGTGCTTCGAAGTCCCTGTGATAAGGTTAGCGATAAACTGAACTCAAAACTGAACAGAACTACACTCTCTTCTACAATTGTCTTAAATATCTTTAATGGTCTCATTGCAAAAGATACATTGTTGCGAGGGGACTTTGAAGCACCTGTGTGCCGATCTTGGAGTAAACTGATGATAGCAAACATAGCAAACACCACAGAAACGGAATTAGTGCTCGC
The DNA here is from genome assembly GCA_029718625.1 of Synaphobranchus kaupii. NCBI lineage: Eukaryota > Metazoa > Chordata > Actinopteri > Anguilliformes > Synaphobranchidae > Synaphobranchus > Synaphobranchus kaupii. Next base: position 51,789,058 of record CM056379.1, read on the forward strand.
TAATTCAGCTATTGTCTGTACCAGCCAATATAAAACAAAAACATAAACTATATTAAAATTACAAAAGGTTGCAGCTTACGTTGTGTAAATTGTGAACTCATACAGCTGTCAACCCTTGTCACTGCAATCCGTTTCACATTTGCTAGCTGACTAGCTAGCTACCTGGTAGATTGAAGCCCATTATAGAATGATAGAAGTTAATAGATGATAGAAGCCCATCTCCTACTGTAAATAACCTGCACACTGTATGTGTGTGTGTGTGTGTGTGTGTGTGTAGCCAGCCAGCCAGGTAGAAAATGGCAGAAAAAAGAAAAAAGACAGACATCAGAGCATTTTTCAGTACACCAAAACGCAAAGTAAGAACCCTAGTACTAGCCTAATATCTCAAAGACTAGTTGATAAGATGTTCATAAGAAAGAAGTGAAATGCTAATGGAAATGTTTCATAATGATGTTATTAGGCAGAGCAGGCAACAGATGGAACACAGACAGCAGAGCTGGGGACAGATAGGCAGGGACAGACTTGCAGAGACAAGGAGTCTCAGGTACGTTTGTTGAGTTTTTGTTTGGCAACATTATGAAAGGTTCTCTCTTTTTAGACTTGTAAAATAGGGACATAATTGGACAATGCCATGGATACCCCCACTCTCAACTTAAACTGGTGACTGAACCAAGATTTGTTTAAGGCAATGGTATTGCTGTTGTGATTAATTGTGTAGTTTTGGGTACCGGTAGTTAGGGGTATGGCAAACACCTTATTTATTTTCTAGGAGACAGACTGTGAGTCAGTGAGGGTGGTGAAAGGGAAAGAGCCAGGGAGAGAGACTTTAGATGACAGTGTCACAGTTCCTCAATATACATTTAACATATTACAACGTAGGCTATGTGTTACAGCACTACTTTTGGTGTCCCCCTCAGGAATTGCTCTTGAGAAAATTTAATGTAATTGTCCCCTCCAAAGTTGATATCAGATTTTTGCCCCTGGATTTGTGGAGTGTGTGGGAGTCTATAACCAACTACAAGTGTAAAGCTACAGTGTTTTGATTGGCGGTAGACTAATCTGACAACGATTGCCTGCTTGGTCACACACAGATGAGTAGCCTAGATTTGGAAAGTGAATAACTAACCTAAATTAGCTAAATGATAATCTTCAATCTTCGCCATCTTCAGCTAATAAGAGAAGCCAGCTTGCCTCAGGTAACGTTAAAGATCTCATCTTTCTTCCATGTAAATGTATCGGCTAAATGAGATAGGGGAGAATGGTGACAGTTGAAACTGTTCTGATAATACAGAAACCAACGCAAATGTTACGGTGCAGCTTCATGAAACACGCCTAGGAGCGTAACTAACTCATAAGTAAAGTTTGCGATCTTCGTTAGAGAATGAAACTACTAAATATCCCAATCACAGAGCAGCGGTTAAACAACAATATTTTAGCCATCTTTTTTGACATAACGTTATATGAATGAAAAGAATGAAATATGAATGAAAAACGAATGCTTTATACTTTATAAATATTGTGTCATTGAATCCATTTTAGATGACCACCCAATAGTAATAGTTGGTCTTTTAATAGCCTGGGAGCAAATAATATTTAAGGAATCGATAAAGAATCGGACCGATAAGCGGAATTGATAATGGCATCGGTATCAATAAAATCTAACGATTCCCATCCCTAGACATAGGCCATAATAATTAACAAAAAAAATCACATCTTTGTCTGTGTGGTAAGAAAAAAATATTTGACCACAGAAGTTTTTTAAAGAAAAAGTTAATACACAGAGTCAATATTAATATATGAGTGGAAGTATTTGTATTTTGCTGTCAAAAATGAATGGGGGGAAACGGGGCTTTTTCAGCACAAATCATAGATATCAGTAGAGGGCGACATTATATCCGGTGCTGAGGTTGAGAGCCGAAAGCTGGCCACTTGATCGACCCCCAGTTCTGTGATCGACCCCTTATGACATACAACCACAGTTCTTATACAGTGGACCTTTTTTACTAGGGGTGCTGTGGTTACGGATTACATCATTGACGAGTAAACTCTGCAAACACAACGGCATCAGTAACAAGGAACTTATTTGGGAAATTAATACAGTAATTTGAGAGGAAGAGTACTTTAGGAATACCATAGACTGGCCGAGCTACATATCCTGGTTTCGCAGGTTTTCTTCCAGCACCCCCATGTCCACCTGTGAAAAACCATGCAGGAAATTTCAGACCTCTAGGCAAACCTAACACCATTAACAACAATACAGCACCCTCTGTGAGATTTTAATTATGAATATCCTACTGAGTAACTTACCCTGGCCAGGTTGAGAACCAGGATAGTGGAAAGCTGCGCTCCTCAGCTCTTGAAAATGTGTTTATAATGTTCTGCCATAATTTTTTCCTTAAACTGGTTAACACAGTGCAGGTTTGGATCATCGCCATTTGCTTTGTATTTTAACTATTTTCTACAACTGGGTTCAGTGAGCAGGTGGGTGTCCATACTTCCAGCTTTTAGGACGTGACTGATTTCACTTGTCAGTCTATGATTCAATCAAAAAATGTACCTCTTTTTAATCGTATCATTTGCCATATATCACATATATATATCACAAATAAATGCATTAGATCTGACTGGTGATTAAGTTCTGGAATATCAACATTATTCTTTATGGCATGCATAGCTGCCTTAAAGTGGCTTTAAGGTAAAGCCTTCCTCAAAATACATTAACATGTAAAAATAAGAACAAAGTAAAATAATTATTACAAACGATAAATAACCTATTTATTAACTAAATTTGAAGAGTCTTCTGCCCAATTTTGCAAAAAGTTACATTGAGAGATGGGATCCAGAATACTGGGTGTGCATCCTTCATTCCAAGTTCTCAGTTCCCATTCTAACTTACCTCCTGTCTTGCTGGGTTTGGCTCGATACCCATGACCACTGTGCATGCTCAAAGGAACACCAACTCCTAGAAAACAAAAAACATGGAAACATCATTTTGTTCACATGTATCTAGCTGAAGGGCTGGTTATCTAAATATACACTACTGTTCAAAAGTTTGGAATCACTGAGACATTTTTATGTTTTTGAAAGAAATTGATACTTTTATTCACCAAGATTATTAAATTGATCAATAAATACAGTCAAGACATTGATAATGTATCAATGTATTGGCTATATTACATGGAACACATGGTTGGATAAATGGTCTGAGGGTCTGAGGTATCAAATGAGCCTAAAACCATCACTCCAGCTGCCAGATATGCAGTAGATATGGATGGATCACTTTAAAGCACAACTGAATTTTGGTAGAACTTTGGGTTGTGTAGTTACCAGGCCATGATGAGTCCAAATGGTGGCAAAATATATTTGTTAGTTGCTCTGTGCTCTCCTGGGGTGATAATCCAGAATAGGGTATTTGTCGCTCTCCATTCACTTCTATGGAGCAGCTAAAACCGTCTCAAAATTATACTTCTAGCACGTATACGAAAGCGAACGAAGTGGAGTCTGTCAATACAAACAATAACCAGTCCTCATACATATATATTTTTTTAATTAAATGGCCCTTTCCTGGCTTTTTCATATTTTATTTGGAATGTAGATCCGGTAGGTAATTATTGCGCCAGAAACAGCGTTAATGCGCCAATGTGTCAGAAGCCACTCATTGGTCCAAATTTCCACGGAAGCAAGTGTTCCTGGTAGTATATATCAATGATCTATAGTATCGCTTATAAGCTTAATCTAGTCCCACCCCCCAATTCCCATAGAGATCCATTCAAATGCAGAGAGGTTATAGTATCGCTTGTAAGAGTACCTGAAAATAAGATATCAAGAGTATTTTGATGTTGTTAGGTCACAGATATCAGGAAGTCAAGGCATGCAAAGGATATGAGACCAAATATTAGATGACTTTATTTAAATTTATGTTAATTACTTGATAATTAAATGATGGGGGGGGGGGACTATGTGTAAAAATAAAAATGGCTACAATTGCTAAAGTAGAAATAGAGTGAAATAGAAATAGTAGTTTGTAACATTATCAATGTCTTGACTGTATTTTTTTGATGAATTTAATGCTACCTTGGTGAATAGAAGTATCAATTTCTTTCAAAAACATAAAAATGTCCCAGTGATTCAAACTTTTGAATGGTAGTGTATCTAAAACCAAATTCCACAATAGTTTCAGGTACTGCAGCTAGTTAGGAGCCATGAGATAAAATTCTGCAGCTGCCTGTGGAGGACCATCTGGGCCATACAGTTGCATACAATATTAAAAAGAACAAAGAGTGTTTTCTCTATTGTTCACCATTTTGGCTAGCTAAAAACAAACCATTAGCTAGAATTATTAGCTACATTGAATTTTCCACAACAATAATATTAAAGATATAGAAGATATATCAATTTCACAGAATGGCATACTGACTGAAAAGAGCTACAGTTACCTCTCCATTGCATCAGCATTTTTCCCATACCCCCACCACCTTGAGGTAGAGTTCCTGTAAAAAAGAGAAAAAATGTCTACTACATATGTATCTCATGCCAAAAGACCTATAGTACATTACAGTATAACAGTACAACAATATTTTTGGTCTTAATTTTTTGGTTAATCCACGCTGCACAAATCTTCAAATCATCTAGTTAAATCATCAGTGAATCCAGTATATCAGAAGATACAGAATCCATACAGCTCTTCATCTGAAAGTAGCACAGTCCTATGACCATGGTCCAACATTCAGAATATGATGTACATTCAGGACTGCTAATAAACAAACAAAATTTGAGGTTGATTTCAAAGATGTAGCATGACAAGTACACATATTTTGATTCTGTGACATAAGTAACAAATCTCAGCTTGAGCATAAATGATTCCTTGCAATACTGTGGTTTTTGTTGTTCTTTAGCAGTCACAGTGATTCAGTGGGTTTTACAGTGCTGACATGATTGCATTGAATGTCAGACAGAAGGGCTGTCTGGTAATATTTTTTTCAAATGCAGCTGTTAAAACACTAGGGGCCCTATCTTTCACCTGGCGCTAAGTGGCAGCAACAAAAAACGCAAGTGTCTTTGCTAGTTTCGCAGTGGCGCAGGTGTCATTTTAGCATCCAGTGCTCACGTTGTTGAAATAACAAGTGAACTACACTGCCTGGCCAAAAAAAGCAATAAAATGAAGTCAGCTGAGTACCTGAATGTACTGAATGACCAGGTTATCCCATCAATGGGCATATTCCAGAACGACAATGCCAAGATTCATCGGGCTTCACACATGAATTGGCCACCAGAGTCCTGACCTTAACCCCATTGAAAGTCATTGGGATGTGCTGGAGAAGACTTCATGGAGTGGTTAGACTCTCCCGTCGTAAATACAAGATCTCTGGCAAAAATTTATGTAACTGTTGTGACGTTGCATAAGGTTGTCAAAACAATGCCACGATGAATGTGCCGTAATCAAAGCTAAAGGCGGTCCAACAAAAACATTTTTGGCCAGCAAGTGCACTGGGCGGGTCGGTCTTAAGATGAGGTGTGGCCAGGAAAATATTTGGTGTATTGGTATCTTGAGCCAGCAGAAAGCGTTTGCGCTAAAACCACCACAAACCTGGTCTTAAGTCATGTAGCAGTTAAGTCATAGGCATGTACACAATGTGCGTACACCCTCCTGTTACACACACAGTGGCGCGCATAAAATAAAAATATCAAGGGGTGCGCATAAAAATATCAAGATTACAGTGTGAAATGGAAATTAATATTTTCCCCCCAAAATAAAACATTTTCGCTCCCGGAATAGATGCACATTGTCCCTGGAATCACAGGAAAGTGGTCTTGTTTTAAAGTATTAAGCTACCAGTAAAAACGCGTTGGTCATATTTCCATAAGCAAGACAATATAAAATAAGGGAAAGTATGCCCAACCTGACAGCTTTCGTGTATTTAGTGTCATCATTCAGGCAAAAGAACACTATTTAACACTATCAATATTAGAATGCACGTAATATGAACTTCGGATGAAGCTTGAACACCGTTAGCCGATATTAATTGCCTGTGATCTGACTGCTGTGAGAACAGCCTCATGGAATTGATGTTTGACAATGCTTAATTTTATAATCAAACGAAATGTTAAACAAGCAGGCTTTTCTAAGCTGAGACGGAAGCCAAGTTCTGGTAGCTTATATGCTCAGCTGTTGCAGGTGTTATAACGAAATTAAACCATGTATATCTTCTAAAATAACAGCGCTGGTATAAGCTAATGGAAAATATTTTCCTGTTTTACCATTATTATCGGGAAATAGTTTGGTCGGGAATTACCGGGAACCCAGCCGGTGTTAAACCCTATAATGTTTAAGATTATTATTGTTTATACAAAAATGAGATTTGAGCGAGTAACATGATTGGCTGAGACGCGTTCCACCAGTGCTGGTATTTAGCATAACCGCACTGCCATTGCGTAGACACATTCTATAGAACATTACCAAAGAAGCATAAATGACAGCAATAGCCACAGAAACAGGGTGCAAGCAAGGTGGCAAATCCGAAATAAAGAATTGGTTAATCAGAAGTTATTGTTTCAATATCTTTTCATTACTTACTAAACAATGTTAACATTGTTGTATAAAAATAATAGATCACTTGAGGTTCGTGCATTAGCCTATTGGATATAATCACTGCTGAGAGTATTTCGCAACTCAACATAATGTATAATAAAGTAAACATTTTTAATATTTGGTCACATATCCTTTGCATTTCATGACTTTCTGATGGCTGTGACCAAACAATATCAAAAGACTCTTGATACCTTATTTTCTGGTACTCCTACAAGCGATACTATTACCTCTGCATTTGAATGGATCTCTAAGCGAATTGGAGGGACTAGATTTAGCTGTAAATTACACTGGAACAATATTCAACACATGGTTGGCTAAATGGCTCTAAGGCATTAAGGGTCTGGAATATCAAACAAGCTTTAAACCATCACTCTAAACCATCTAATCTACAACTGTCCAATATTTTTTGATGCCCGAAAATGGGGGGGGGGGAGACTATGTACAAAAGGTTCGATAATTTCTAAATGGTTCATCCGATATGGATGAAAATACCCTCAAATTAAAGCTGACAGTCTGCACTTCAACCTCACTGTCACTGTATCCTTTCAAACTCAAAGAGCTAGAGTACAGAACCAAAATAACAAAAAATGTGTCACTGTCCAATGAATTAGAACCTGCAGTCTTGTTGCTGCGACGTCCCAGCAGTGATTATATTTCCAGTAACGCACACCCTCTCGTGATCTATTACTTAAGTATACAAGACACGTCATAATGGTTAGTCCGAATAATATTGATCCTAATATTGATCCATATCTTCCTTGCTCGCACTCTTTAACCTTGCGTACGAGCAGCACGTTCGCTTCCCCAGCTGTAAATCGCACTAAAATTGCAGTCTTATTTAATCCGCCATTATATTAGTAATCCACCAAGATGCAAATGCGGTGAATTTTAAAGAGAATGGGAGATAACACTCTGTTTGGTTTATTGCATGTTACGCCCAAGACACACCTGTAATGAAGAGACAAAGTTTAGCCCATTTGAACCTTGCAACTTACTTTGTGCTCAAAATATGCGCCTTCTAACTAGCAAATGTGGAGTTGGACAAGCCCTAAATGCACTTGCGCAATGCGTTTTAGACCATGCACTAAGATCGTCAAGATAGAGCCCTTGATGGTTTAAAACCTACTGTTCCATGGTCTTCAGTCACAAACCATGCACAATTGGGTGAGATTTGTGGAACTAAAGGGATCCATTGATTCAGATTTTTTTTTTTAAATGGACAGACTGCGTACAAATAGTAAAATCTCTACTCTCACAGTGGTCTGTCACATTTAGCCCACAGCTTCCACCTACACTCTACTTCCTTTGATTTAGAAAATGAGAACTGCTTTGAGAAGCGCTGGAATGGTTGTTTCGCAGAATCACATGAAAGTTTGGAAGAAATCCAGTATGCAAAGACTTTAGTAGACATAGTCAAGTTTTTTTCTTCTTGACATGAACATCAGACATTTGGCATGCAAACACTAGCATTGGTAAGGAGATACTTTTGTTTTGTTTTCTTTTTTTCTCATTCCATCACATTGGCTAAATTCTGCTAGATCTGTCTAATACACTTACACAGTCATCAGCAGCCAGTAACAGATTTTTTATTGAATCTGACACTCAATAATTATGTTATCAGGTGTTGAGTATGTCATTTAGCCAAGCCATTCATCATTGTGTAGTTACCTTGGATGTGCATCTCAATGAAGAAAAGACCAGAAAAAATAACCAAGAAAGCTTCACAGGAATATAACACTGAGTACATTAACCCCTTCGCGCAGATGACAAATTTGGTCAATCGTCACCTATTTAGGTAGTGTTCTATTTCAGACTTTATAACTCCAGATGTGAGCATCACTTGGGATAACTTGGGATATGGCTTAAATGAATCAAGACATTTGTACCATTTGCAATTTTAACTTAGATTAGTTTATTTTCATCAAATGCAAAGGAATCTTTGCAAAAATGCTAAAAAGTTGTTTTTCTTTAGTTTGCAATGAAATACTGAGGGCTACATACAGTGAGCACCATAATTCATTGGACAGTGACACATTTTTTGTTGTTTTGGTTCTGTACTCTAGCACTTTGAGTTTGAAAGGATACAATGACAATGAGCTTGAAGAGATTTGAAAAAATTAAAGCTGACAGTCTCCCCCCCCCCCATTTCCGGGCATCAAAAGATATTGGACAGTTTAACATAATGTATAATAAAGTAATCATTTTTTATATTTGGTCACATATCCTTTACATGTCATGACTTTCTGATGTCTGTGACCCAACAATATCAAAAGACTCTTGATATCTTATTTTCTGGTACTTCTCCAAGTGATACTTTTACCTCTCTGTATTTGAATGGATCTCTATGGGAATTGGAGGGTGGGACTATATTTAGCTGTAAATTACACTGGAACAGTGTGGAACACATGGTTGGCTAAATGGCTTTAAGGCATTAAGGGTCTGACATATCAAACAAGCCTTAAACCATCACTCTAAACCATCTAATCTACAACTGTCCAATATTTTTTGATGCCCGAAAATGGGGGGGGACTATGTACAAAAGGTTCTATAATTTCTACACGGTTCATCCGATATGGATGAAAATTCCCTCAAATTAAAGCACAGTCTGCACTTCAACCTCATTGTCATTGTATCCTTTGAAACTCTAAGAGCTAGAGTACAGAACCAAAATAACAAAAAATGTGTCACTGTCCAATGAATTATGGTGCTCACTGAATGTAAAAAAGGTAAAACTATAACTAGATCATACACTCATCATCCACAAGCATGCAAATCTGAGGGTGATATGCAGAACTACTAAAGATCTATGATGCAAAATGTAGGCAGTGTACCCTGTTGTCCCGTAGTGTCTCCTAATCTATTCAAAATGGCTAAATTGTGCACTGCTGTAAATCATAAAATAATTATATATTTAACTACAAATCAACTGTGTTGACTCATGAATCTCACTTTTGCATTATTTCCAAGTTGGAATTACTATCTTTTCATCAGTATAGGGGCACATATATCTATGGGTCCGAAAACCTATCCAAAGTCATGATGGTTTATGATAAAAAATATTTATATCACACTGGTACACACAACTAAATATGTAGCCTAATCATTCACTCCTTACTTCAATAAAACATCACTTATTTCTGGACTCTACAGTATGTAATCTTTTGCTGCATGCCCTGGGATGACATTTCTCTGTAGTTTTTTCAAAAACGTTGCCATTCATAATCACTCCAAGGAAAGTTTTAGCATGTATCAGCACACAGTGAATTAGAATAAGTATATTCCATGCCCTAAGTGACAAGTATAGCCCAGGGAGATACTAACACGCCATAGCCTATATTATGTACGATAAGATTACAAAAAATAATTACACCATCAGGAAAATACTGGCAAATGTTCTAGCTTCACGGCAAGCCGGTGCATCAAACTACAATTATGTTAGTTGGAACATCAAGAATTCTGAATTACAATATATAGTAAGTGCATAATTATGGATTTTCATGTTCGTAGGCATATTCTCAGATAGAATCAATACTATGGTATCTGGTTCTGACCCACTAACAAAATCCACTTACAAAAATGTAAGCAAGGCTAGGATTTTCTGTAGCCATGCTGACGAGTTGGCCAAATTAGTAAAATCTTACGAAAATAGCAACAAAACAACAATTAAGCATCGGTGAGGGAATGTACATTCCTGCATTTTGTGTAGTTGTTTGTGTAAAACTAAACCACTAAAACAAAATATTCTGCCATAATATATTGTTAAAAGCATCCAATAAGACATTGCAAACACAGTTGCGAAGGGTATAATGTCATCTATAGGATAAAAGAGTTTAGATCAAACCAGCATGAACTGGAATGCGTAACAACTGTGCAAACAGCTGGGGGGTTTTACGCATAGATGTTTCAGATGGGTATATTATAAAGGGGTGTGTATTTTTCAAACGGATTGTCAAAGACAATAAAACACCATTGCATTTTGAAAAGGACATCTCTATGCATAAAACCAATGGTAGGATTGTATGTTTATTTCACATTTTATAGCAGATATTGATAATAGAATGACGTGGTATAATTACACAGGAATTTCACTTGTTTATGTTGCAATTGAGTGAGCAGGGCTTTTCACCACTGTGTTGGCATACGTTCGTTGGCTTTATCTTGTTGCTAAGATGGAATACGAATTTTAGGTAGGGAAAAATATTTTTATGAACTCACAGGTAGACGCTATTGTCCACTGTGTCACGCATGGGTCGTTGTAGTTGCAGGTGAGACTGGGTAGGGGGTTGCTTGTTAAATAGACAAGCTTACGCGACAATAGTGGCACTTTGAAACTCCGTATTCGGTATAGATGTCACAAATCATGTACTAATAAAGATAGAACAGGGAGTTTGTTGTTTCCACTCATGGTTTGGTTGCAGGACCAATGCATATCTCAGTTTAGCAATCTCACGGCGCCGGCGGCATGGCCTCTAAGGGGTCTGTGTGAAGGGGATAATACAATTTTAATATCTATAATATATTTTGTCGAGATAGGAAGTGTTTATATAATTGATGTACGGTTTGAGGTATTCCAATGGCAATTGGTGATTCCAGAAAAACAAAAGGCTGTGTGTGTGTGTCTGTATTCTTGGACATTCACAGACTTAGGTAATCATCGCCGACATGTCAATCTTAGCAGGACATCTAAATGTCTCACCATGTCAACTCCTTTGTGCAGATTTCCTAGTGGCCTTTGCGCCAGCGCCATGATTTTTCTCAACTCAGATATTAATTTCTCCTGCAACCAAACTATGAGTGGAAACAACAACTCCGGGTTTTATCTTTATTAGTACACAATTCGTGACAACACTGCCAAATACGGAGTTTATAAGTGTCACTATTGTCCCGTAGCAAGTCCATTTAACAAGCAACCCCCCCACCCAGTCTCGCCATGCATGACACAGTGGACAATACGTCTATGTGTGAGTTCACAAAAATATTTTTTCACCACCAAAAATTATTTTTTCATCATAGCAACAAGATAAACCCAACAATAGCCTGATCGTATGCCAAAAAAGCAGTGAAAAGCCCTGCTCACTCAAATGCAAAATAAACGTGAAATTCTTGTGCAATTATACCAAAGAGTGTAAAGGAACGAAGAGGGCAAGCTTCTGCAAAAGTGAATGGGAGGCGATGTCATCAGAAACGCTCTGTGATGACGTTGTCGAAAATGAAAAATATCAGAGGTCCTCGCTGATTCAGGCGTTAAGGTTAGGACACAGTTGTAGACGTTGTCACGGTCTCTGGTTCTAATGCCACCGGCACTTCATAGAAGCATAGACTCGTGAATGAAAGTGCCGTTATTTTGATCCAGCACACAAACGTTTGCTAAACTTTTAAGTTCGATATTCACCTGGCGTTGGCTACATTAGCCACTAATGTAAGGTTTGCTAGTTAAGAACGCCTCTGATTAAGAACCCTTCAAATCACAAAAACGTCATCATTGCGCACCCAGATGTTGTTAAAAATCGCTTTTTAAAAAGATTTGCAGAATAAATGAAGCGAGAACATTTGCCAGAATTTTCCTGATGGTATTATTTCATTGTAATCCTATTGTACATAATATACACTGTATGGCGTATTATCTCCCTGTGCAATGGAAAATCCCTGTGCAATGGAAAATCTCCCTGTGCAATGGAAAATACTCATTCAAATTTACTGTGCATATGTGCTAGATGAATGTAAAAATTTCCTTGGAGTGAGTATGAATGTGTATATGCTCATAATGGTCACAAAATCTTTTTATTCATTTTATGGATAGGTGTTTAGACCCATAGATATTTTTCCCCCTCTACTGATGAAAAGATAGTAATCCCCACTTGAAAATGATGCATGAGTGAATTTTATGAGCCAAAACAGTTGATTTGTAGTTAAATATATCATTATTTTATGATTTACAGCAGTGCACAATTTAGCCATTTTGGATACATTTGTAGACACTAAGGGGTACATTGATTATATTTTGCATCATAGAGCTGTAGTACTTCTGCATATCATCCTCTGATTTTGCGCACTTGCGGACACAGTTTATGATCCAGGAAATGTAGTTTTACCTGTTTCACATATGTAGCTCTCAGTATTTCATTGCAAACTAAAGAAAAACTTTTTTCTTTCTTTATTTTGCATTTTTTCCAAGATTTCTTTGCATTTTATTTTGACCTAAATTATGAAAATAAACTAAACTAAGTTCGAATTGTAAATGGTACAACTGTCTTGTTTAATTTAAGCCATGTTCCAAGTCTCTGTTAAGCTCACACCTGGGACCCTATCTTACACCCGGCGCAAAGCGGCGCTAACCCAAACGCAAGTGTCTTTGCTATCTTACACCCGGCGCTAGGTTCATTATAACGCCTAGTGCTTACGTCCTTTAACTACCATGTATTCTTGTGCCCGTTGCGTGAACTGGGCTTGTTGGTCTTAAGATGAGGAGTGGCCAGGATTATTTTTGGCGTATTGCTATCTTGAGCCAGCAGAAAGCACTTGCGCTAGAACCACCACAAACCTGGTCTAAAGTCATGTCACAGTTGTTTACATGTTATTTTAACGGCGCATATAAGTGCGTCTACATAGGCGTGTGCACAACGCGCGTACCCTCCTGTCTGTTACACACAGGGGCGCGCACAAGCATGACAAGCATATCTAGATCACAATGTGAAATATTATTATTGTGTAGGCTATATCAAAAATGCATAATAATAAAAGGTTCCATAGGTCCACATGCCTTTCCCTCAGCGAAGGGAAACGATGCCACATTACATTGCTCTCAGCCCACTCCATCAACATCCAGGCGATGTGCGATGGTACGGGACAATGGCTATCCATTAAAAAGGAGCTGATGCCTATATCAAGCCTAATGCGTGAATTGTCATTCAATGGAAAACTCGCGCACTGCAATAGACGGACATTTGAGTTCTGAAAATGCGCTTCAGATGTCATTACAATACAGCTCTGTTCATCTAGGAATACAGCCTGTAAGTAAATAGAATGGTTTGTGACTGAAAAAAGTTCAAAACCTTGTCCAGTGAATATTGCTTTTACTGTTTTTCAAATAGCCTAGGCTACAGCGGACTCGCTGTGCATAAGGTTTTTTCTATAGCCTATGGTTAAAAACAGAGATAAATGTCATCATGTTAACTGAATTGTAACCTTAGCTATACTTTGTCCTTCATATTTTTTAAATTACAGTGACAAGGTTTCCATACCCTCAGCTTATTAAAACCCCGCTGATTTCACCTGTTATTCCATAACTGAACAAAGATTTTTAAAGAGAACTAAGCGTCTACTTAGAAACTAAATTTGCAGCACGTTACCCAATTAATTTACAATTAATTTTAATTCCATTATCTGCATGTGCGCTTTATGGGAGCAGGTCTGTTTCCCCTGCTGTAAATCACACTTTTTACGGTCTTCCTGGGAAAGTGGATCGTTTTAAAGTATTACGCTAGCAGTAAAACAGGTTGGTCACATTTCCATAAGCAGGACATTATAAAACAAGGGAAAATATGCTGAACCTATGGGTTGCCAACCTGACAGATTTATTGTATTTAGTGTCATCATTAAGGCAAAATAACATTTATGTTATTAATCAAAATTAGAATGCAGGTAGCCTAATGAACTTCGGATGAAGCTTGAACATGAGTTCATTGCATAATCAAACTAAATTCTTTAAACAAGCAGGCTAATTTGGCATTTTCTAAGGTGACACGGAAGCCATTAGTCGCTTATTCTCAGCTCTTGCAGGTGCTTTTAACGAAATTTAACCGCATATATTCTGTAAACAGCACTGTCAGGAATTACCGGGAACTCATAATGGTTAGCCCGAATAATATTGATCATAGGCTACTATTGATCCATATAGCCTATTCCTTGATCGCACTAAACACGCACGAGCTTGTCTGTTTCGCCATCATAAGCAATCCGCCAAGGTGGAAAAGCAGGCTTTTAAAGGGAATGGGATATGACATTTTGATTGGTTTATTGCATGTCATGCCCAAGACACACCTATTATTAATGAAGAGACTAGGTTCAGCCCAGTTGCACCTTGCGCCGTGCTTAGCGCCCAAAAAACACGCCGTTAAAATAGCAAAAGTGGACTTGGACACACCCTAAATGGACTTAGCGCCATGCGCTTAGACCAAGCGCCAAGATCGCCAAGATAGGGCCCCTGGAGTTAGAAAGCCTTAAAAAAACACCCCCTAAATAGGTGAGGATTGACCAAATTTGGCATCTGCATATACCTCCATATTACAACAGAAAATGCCTGTCTTCATCTATCGTGAAAGTCTGATATTTCAGAATGAACTGAACATTTTGGTCTAGGAAGGGAATTTATGTAAATGGTTCACTGTGCCTAAAGTATCACAAATTAAAATTTAACGTAACCTATGTGTCGGTGATATGTGATAATATATGCCCATCGATGCTCGGAAATATAGTGTGCATCAGACAGAGAGAGAAACAGTGACAATCATCTGTTGATTGTATATCCATGAGCTACATCCAAAGAGCACTACATACAGAAGTATTGTTATTAGCCGTATATTTCTCTACATGTATTATATAAATTCAAGGCATATAGGTGGCTAATATTATTAACTACAGTTCAGCTTGAACCTGTTGCAATACATTTTTTGTCATTTTCAGTATCGAGAATTAAAAGTGTTGTAAAATGAGTTCCTCTTCTAAGCCGAGGAACAACAGATCAAATACACACAGAATTCTCAAGTCAAATGTAATTAATAAGATAAGTAACATCATCAGAACTACAGAATTTATTGAAATTATCTTCAAAAGAAGCTCAAGAGCTGTTGTGGTGAACAGTAATACAGTGTGGACTGTGGCTGGGAGTCCCACAGAGAAGTACATAATTATCCATAGATCTGCCAGTGTTACCAGGCTGGAGGAAAATCCCCAGTTAATAGGGGATTTTTTGAAGACATTTGGGAAGAAATGGGGAAAAGCTGACATAGGGGAACATAAATCTTATGTCAGCCTTTCCACAATTCTTCCCAAATTGAATTTGAAATGGCGAGAAATCTAATAAATGGACACAATTTAAATGCTTTTAAAATCTGGTAAATTAAATAGATTCAGATATGTATTTCTGTTTGTGTGAATTGTTATGGCTGTGCATGGACACATGCTGATGACACTGTATACAACTTTGCCTAAAAGGCATTCCGAAGTATCTTTTCATGCAGGATGATTCTCAAGTCAGAAAATAGCCATACAGAAAAGGCTAGTTTAAAATCTGCCTTTATCTCATTCTAATGAACAGAAACATGTAAAATCCAAATCATATGGATGTAAGCGGCCAAATTTTGTTCACTGTGTAATTCCATGCAACAAGGGACATGTCAAAGATTTTTTAAATCATAGTGCTATATCAATTTGTCTATATTTCCATATAGAATTTTCAAGTTACAAATTAAGATCATTATTGAATTATTATAGATTTAAAAATATAAAATATGGTTAATGTTACAAGTCAATGCTATCAAGAATATATACTATATATTTTTCATCCCTGTTAGAATCATTATCAACAAAATAAAATTTAAATCCATAATTATGCACTTACTGTATATAGTAAATCAGAATTATTGATGTTCCACTTAAGGTAATTGTAGTTTAGCAGCCAACAACATTTGTGAAAGTATTTTATAAAAACCCATATTTAGAATTATCTTTGATATTTTTAAATATCATAATTTGTATAATAAAAGACATAAATTTGGAGAAACAGGTTATATTGAAAACCCATGTTCTTATCAGTGTCATTCCATTGCCATATTCATTGTCTATTTGTTTCTTTTGAGGCAACCCCCCCACCCAGTCGTAGTTAACAAACTTTTGTGGAAAAAGTCAAATCAACTTTACTAAAATAATGAAACAATAAGTGTAAATTGTTTAAAATAGTATATGCTTAGACATATTTTTATGATTATGTTTTGCATACATTTGTAAAGTTTCAAATGGAGCCTGAATTTCATTACATTACATTAAAACTCATCACTTAAGACGCAATAGGACAAAACTGTCAGCCAAAGTAGTGCTGTGTTTGTGCACAGGTCATGAATCATATATCACAGAATTAATATTTTATACAATGAAACCAAAACCTCTCTGATGTGAGGATTACATATTTTATACAATGAAACCAAAACCTCTCTGATGTGAGGATTACATATTTTGGAGCCCAATGAATATGTATTAGTCCAAGGACTAGGAATGCGCATATTTACATCTTATGCGCATATCTTATCTTGTCCTGTTGAGCTCATAAAAATCTGACCACCACAAAACAAGTAACAATGTAAAATGCCTACATTTTACAACAAGAAATCCATTTTAGTTTTCAAAAAATACACAAGTGAGTACACTCACACCATGTGCACTCAGTGGTATCTGTATGTTTTCCTCTCTGATCCATACTTTATTGTGTGATTCACCACAGCTCAAGAATTTTCCATCTTCTGCTCTTACCTCCTTGTTGAGTGCTCTGTGCCAGCCAGAGAACAAGTGAAGTCTGCAGGACCACATGTCCCAGCATTGTGGACAAACCGTTGGGCAGAAAATAATTTTAAAAAGATCAGCTGCATACAAACTGCTCAACAAGAACGTTTTCCTGTCTGACTGTACCTTATATACACTTTTGACTGCTCTGTCCTCCCACCGACCAGCCCAAATTGGGCATCCACACCATTAACAGACTGCACCCTCCCCAGTGGAATGTGTCTGTCCCATCTCTCTAGAGAGTTAATGTAGTGTATACGCAGTGACTGATTGAGCGGACACTTTAAGTACATTAACACTACACTGAGAGAGAAGGTTACTGCAATAACTGGACATTGGCTGACTGACCATTCCCACAGTAGATCATCAGTGTACTGAGGTTGACAGCCAGGGCAAGACAGTGCTTACACTGACACTGAAAAATTGAGTGCTACACTGCCTACTGATTAATGCCTGAGGTCATATTCTCCTCAATTGTAAAAATGTAATGAATTTCAAATGTAACACTGAAATGTTTGAGGGGGAAGTAAGGTTCAAAAAAGCAGTGTTTGTGATGTAAAATCATGGAGAGGAAATACAGGAAATTTGAAAAGTGGAATTGGGGAATATAGTAATTGACTGAAATAAATTATAGGCCAGGTGGGAATTCTGAGGAATTAAAAGAAATGACAACAAGCTAGATTAAAATGTTGACCCTCTATAGTCAGATACAAAAGAGTCATTGCGGTTACCATTTTGAGTTACCTGAGCTGAGTGTATTTCAAATGGCAGCTGTTATCTTACCATAAAAGTGTGTAGTCAATTGGTGTAAGTCATATACTGTATACTTCAAAGGGTAAATAATTGCTATATAATTCTAATAGAGGACCTGTATTTAACAGTTATATGGATAGGACAGGACATATAATATCGTACAAATGACCCCTCCACAAAAACAATATCCATTACATCAATGCTTCACAGCACAGCTTTCATGGGCGAGTGCCGTAATACATTTTTACAATGCTACACCTTCCCTTTTGTGTCTTGGTCAACCTCCTCATGTCCAGTAGTAAAGAGTTCCCATGATCTAAACTTATATACACGAGTGACGTACCGTAGGCTGTAAAATAGGCCTTCTGTAACCTTACCTTTATACGGATATTACTCTCAACCTGTTTCCACTTATAGTTCTTAATTATCAATCAAGCAATTAACTGAATAACAAATATCAATGAACAGAGCAAGTTTTTCCATGCTAGCATTTTTCTTTGTGTCAAAATGTGTAGCACTTATTATATATGTATTGATTGCTGGTGCACTGGGAAAAGAGTGGTATACAGCATTAGACTTGTTACCATTTATTTACTATAGCTTGAGTAGTCTAACAATCAAACAATTAATTCGCTGAATAATGAAGACCAAAATGTAGCCTATAATGATTAAGAAATAATAACAAGAAAGATAACTAACTTGAGATTGTTTAACAATGATCTGGCAATAATCTGAATGCGTTAAAGAATGTAATTAATTTTAAGACGGCACTCAAATTAGTCAAAGCGATTTAAACAATAGAAATCATAGATTTAAAGAGGACAGCCTCTTAAGTGTCTTGAACCGTTGAGTGCAACGCATAATTCAGGCTAGAAAAACAAATTTAGAAAATCTATGAAACATTGAACATTTAAACATGGAGCATTTAAAAGTCAATCTTCGCATGATAACACGTGATCATAAATGTGGATATAGAAAAATGCAACACAAGTTTATGATGCACAGAACAATAACGCTATCTCAAAATAAATTGGGAGCCTAATAATTTACTTATTGGTGTTGGTTATTAAGCGATTCAATTGTTCGATTGACAAACAGGCAAAGTAGACGGAAACAGATTGAAAGTGATCATCCGTTAAAGGTAAGATTACAGAAGGCCTATTTTACAGCCGACGGTACGCCACTGATATACACTGACACTTGGAGAAAGAGACACACAGACAGAGTAAACCTTTGTGTTCAGAAAAAGGGAAAGAAAAAATTTAAGATATCTCACCATCAACACACATTCCTCACCCTTTACAGAAATCCTCATCTTATAGGGTCAATGGGGGGTTAATGTATGACCTCTTGACCCCCCGTCCAACTTACACATTTGGCCCACCACAAGTTCTTCTCTGTTATCCCCCAGTTAGGGTATATCTCAAACAAGCACTCTTGGGTGTACCCCATCAGGTATTTATTTGTTTATTTCTCCACAGTCATTTAACCAAATACAAGTAGACAATGTGAGTACACTAAAGTGAAAATCTCACGTCTGGACTCCTTCCATACAATGTACAAACATTTACAAGCTTTTTTTTAAATTGTAAATTAAATGATAGTTATGGTGAAACTAACTGATGCCAATTGGCATCTGCACAAAGGGGTAAATAAATTAAATTATTTCAATAAGACATTGGGCTCTATCTTGACGATCTTAGCCCATTGTCTAAAACGCATGACGCAGGTGCATTTAGGGCATTTCCAACTCCCCTTTTGCTAGTTAGAAGGCGCATATTTTGAGCGCAAAGTAAGGCGCAAGGTTCAAATGGGCTGAACTTAGCCTCTTCATTAATTGTAGGTGTGTCTTGGGCGTAACATGCAATAAACCAACCAACCAATCTCCCATTCCCTTTAAAAGTTACCTGCATTTGCACCTTGGCGGATTGTATATAATGTATATATATATATAATTTACAGTGAGCACCATAATTCATTGGACAGTGCCATGACTTCCTGATGTCTGTGACCCAACAATATCAAAAGACTCTTGATATCTTATTTTCTGGTACTCCTACAAGCGATACTATAACCTCTCTGCATTTGAATGGATCTCTATGGGAATTGGGGGGTGGGACTATATTTAGCTGTAAATTACACTGGAACAGTATGGAGCACATGGTTGGCTAAATGGCTCTAAGTCATCAAGGGTCTGACGTATAAAACAAGCCTTAAACCATCATGCTGCTGCCAGAAATACAGTAGATATGGATGGATAACTTGAAGGGTTTCTTCTCCTGACTTATTTTTCCATAGAGTTCAATAGGAAAATTTGTCAGGAGAAACAACTCTTCAAGTGATCCATCCATAACTACTGCATATCTGTCAGCAGAGTGATGGTTTGAGGCTAGTTTGATACCTACCCTCTTTGGACGCACGCGGAGACTCGCGACAGCAGAACCCAAAAGCGCTTTTATTATGAAACCATTTTTACGCTCAGTAGCCTAATGACGGGAAACTGACCCTGCTTTATGAGACTTGCTAAAACGGAGCAGATATTTTAATAAAAACATTTTGTAAGTTGCCTATTTGTATTTGAAATCATTTTGTTCTTCGAACCGGGTCGTAACACAACGATTTAGCGATTGTTCGCGGGAAAGTTGCAGTGATTGGGAAAAAAAATGCAACTTTCGCGGAGTTTCGTTGATTTTTCCTTAATGGTTGCGATCGCGACATCGCGAAATCCTGGAGGGGCCTAGGTAAAAGCCGGAATGGAACTGCGGAAGGAAGCTCGGAATGGGCAAGAGTGATCTGTGCCAAAAAAATCCTCTGTTCAAATGCTTGCAGCACTCGCTGTGGAATGCGCGTCAATACAATCTTAACAGTTTCTGAATGGGCATCATATGTACTTTCATTTGAGCATGGAATTTCCATGAAATATAAATTAGAAATATATGAGTCATTGATCAAAACTAATAGCATTAGCAGACATGTTTCAGAGCCCCTTTCACCCTTTTCGGAATAAGACATCAAGATAAGGTTTTCACCTTTCGAAAGTGCAGATTTTCTTCTTTAAAGTGATCCTTGATGACTTGATTGATCAAAATTATATTTTAATAGAAAAAGCCTGTGGAGAGTATATGAATATATTTGAATATCAAGCCCTAAAAATCACATTCTGCATTCACACATCAAGACATGATGTATACCAAATGATAGCTCTGGATCTGCCCTTCGATGAACTGTACATGATGTTATGAGTTAATGCAGAAATTGCGCATTATTTGGACTGCAATCAAGTCTGGCCATTACATCTACCATACAGTGCATCCGGAAAGTATTCACAGCGCTTCACTTTTTCCACATTTTGTTCTGTTACAGCCTTATTCCAAAATTGATTAAATTCATTTTTTCCCTCAAAATTCTACACACAACACCCCATAATGACAATGTGAAAAAAGGTTTTTTGAGATTTTTGCAAATTTATTAAAAATAAAAAACTAAAATTTCTCATTTACATAAGTATTCATACCCTTTGCTTTAACGTATTTTTAAAGTATCATATTTCATATTTGGTCGCATAGCCTTTACATGCTGTTACTTCCTGAAGTCTGTGACCATCAACATCAAAAAACTGTCGATATCTTATTTTCAGGTACTGTTACAAGCGATACTATAACCTCTCTGCATTTGAATGGATCTCTATGGAAATTGGGGGGTGAGACTAGATTCAGCTGTAAATTACACTGGTACAGTATGGAACACATGGCTGGCTAAATGGCTGTAAGTTATCAAGGATCTGAGCTATCAAACGAGCCCCAAACCATCACTCTATTGCCAGATATGGAGTAGATGTGGATGGATCACTGCAAGGGTTATTTCTCCGGACTCATTTTCCTATAGAACTCTATGGGGAAAAAAGTCAGGAGAAACAACCCTTAAAGTCAGAGTGTTTAGGAACTTTCAAGCAGTAATCCATGACTTCCTGTTTCACTGGGGTACAAATATGAGGTGACACAGAGGCCATATTCCCTTATTCATACATCAACATGGGAAAGATAAGAGAACACACAAATGAAATGAGGGAAAAGTGTGCTGAGCTTCATCATTCAGGGAATGGCTATAAAAAAATAGCTACTCGCCTGAAAATGCCCATATCCACCATTAGGGCAATACTTCAAACGTTCAAAGGAACTGGAACTGTTACAAACTTGCCTGGAAGAGAACCCAACTTTATTTTGCCCCAAGCACAGATGGTAAGAGAGGCAAAAAAAAATCCCCAAGGATCACTGTTGGAGAATTACAGAGGAAAATAGCATCTTTGGGTCATAAAGTCTCCAAAACAACCATTAGACGTCACCTCCATGCCAACAAATTATTTGGAAGGCATGCAAGAAAAAAGCCTTTCCTGTCATTTCACCACAAATGTAAGCGCCTAGAGTTTGCTAAACGCTACTGGAACTTTGACTGGAACCGTGTTCTATGGTCAGATGAAACGAAATTTGAGCTTTTCAGCAACCAACACTCAAGGTGGGTTTGGCGTAAAAAGAAGGATGGCTATACCTAAAATAACCTGATCCCCACTGTTAAGTATGGTGTAGGTTCTGTGATGTTATGGTGCTGTTTTTCCTCCAAAGGCCCTTGGCATCATGAACTCCATGAAATACCAGGACATTTTCAATCTGAATCTGGCTGCCTCTACCAGGAAACTAAAACTGGGTCGTTGTTGGATCTTCCAGCAGGACAATGATCCAAAACATACAGAAAACATAGTCAAGCCAGAAAGTCTGCACACCCCTTTCACCTTCTCCACGTTTTATTACGTTACAGACTTATACTACAATAGATTGAGTTCATTTTTTGCCTCAAACATCTACACACAATAGCCAATAATGACAAAGTAAAAACAGGTTTTTAGAAAATATGCAATTTTATTTTACTGACAAAAATAGGTTATTTAGGGGTTACATATCTGTACACACCCTTAGCCTAATACTTGGTTGCTGCACCTTTGGCAGCGATTAAAGCTTCAAGGCATCTTGGGAAAGAAGCTACGAGCTTGACACACTTGTTTCTGGACATTTTTGCCCATTCCTCTTGGCATATCCTTGCAAGCTCCATCAGGTTGGATGGGGAGCGTCGGTACACAGCCATTTTCAGCTCTTTCCACAGATGTTCAATTGGATTCAGGTCTGGGCTCTGGCTGGGCCACTCAAGGACATGCACAGACTTTCTCCGAAGCCACTCCATTGTTCTCTTGGCTGTGTGTTTCGGGTCGTTGTCATGTTGGAAGGTAAACCTTCGCCCCAGTCTGAGGTCCAGAGCGCTCTGGAGCAGGTTTTCTTCAAGGATCTCGTGTACTTAGCTGCATTCATCTTTCCCTCTATCAGGACTAGTCGCCCCGTTCCCACTGCTGAAAAACATCCCCACATCATGATGCTGCCACCGCCATGCTTCACTGTAGGAATGGTATTAGCCAGGTGATGAGCGGTGCCTGGTTTCCTCCAGACGTGACGCTTGGTATTCAGGCCAAAAAGTTCAATTTTGGTTTCATCAGACCAGAGAATCTTGATTCTCATGGTTTGAGAGTCCTCTAGGTGCCTTTTGGAAAACTCCAAGCGGGCTGTGATGTGGCTTTTACTAAGGAGGGGCTTCCGTCTGGCCACTCTACCATAAAGGCCTGATTGGTGGAGTGCTGCCTGGATGGTTGATCTTCTGAAAGGTTCTCCCATCTCCACAAGGATACGCTGGAGCTCTGTCAGAGTGACCCTCGGGTTCCTGCTCACCTCCCTGGCCAAGGGCCGTCTTCCCTGATTGCTCAGTTTGGCCGGGCGGCCAGGTCTAGGAAGATTCTTGGTGGTTCCAAACTTCTTCCATTTACGAATGATGGTGGCCACTGTGCTCTTTGGGACCTGTAAAGCTGCAGAGATTTTTCCATACCCTTCTCCAGATCTATGCCTTGACACAATCCTGTTTCTGAGGTCTGCAGATAATTCCTTTGACCCCATGGTTTGGAGTTTGCTCTGACATGCACTGTCAACTGTGGGACCTTATATAGGCAGGTGTTGGCAATCCCCAATCATGTCCAATCAATTGAATTTATCACAGGTGGACTCCAATTAAGTTGTAGAAACATCTCAAGCAGTATCAGTGGAAACAAAATGCACCTCAGCTCACTTTTGGGTATCATATCAAAGGGTGTGCACACTTGTGTACATATCATATTTTACATTTTGATTTTTAATAAATTAGCACAAATGTCTAAAAACCAGTTTTCACTTTGTCATTATGGGCTATTTTGTGTAGAATTTTGAGACAAAAAATTAACTCAATCTATTGTAGAATATGTCTAACGTAATAAAACGTGGAGAAGGTGAAAGGGGTGTGCAGACTTTCCGGCTTGACTGTATGTCCAAATCAACACAAAAATGGTTAACTGAACACAAAATCAAGCTTCTGCGATAGCCATCTCAGTTCCCCTGACCTAAACTCCATTGAAAACTACGGGCTGAGCTGAAGAGGAGAGTGCACAAGAGAGGACCTAGGACTCTGGATGATCTGGAGAGATTCTGTAAAGAGGAATGTTCTCAGATTCCTTGCTCTGTATTCTCCAACCTTATTAGATGTTAGCAAGCTGTAGCTACCTGCTGCCTTGAGTGAGTATTCGGGGTGACAGATGCTGCTGAGGACGACTTGGCAAGCTTGCACGTATACCTAAAACGTGACGCATATGTCGTATATCTGAGCCGACGAGAGTTCATGAAGGGCAGGGGGGACCGAATTTGTCGGGGGGCCCTTTTTTGGCATGACACCGGCGCGCATCTTGGGTTTAAAGGGTTAAGAGCCGTGCAAGAGGACCTGCCTGCAGCACGCTGGGAGACCTCCACTGTGGCAACGGAAATACGTGACCTCCACACAGGGAACGGAAGTCACGTGACCTCAACTACCTAATAGTTGCCAACTTGGCGACTTTGTTGCTAGATTTAGCGGCTTTTCAGACCCCTTTAGTGCCTTTATTTCATAAAAGAGCACAGAACTATATAAGAACTAGAAAAGAAAATGGGGTCATGTGGTTCCATTCAACCCTATTCAATTTGGTTCTTCCGCAAGTGGCACCACTGCAAGATGGCTGCCATGGCCCAGAAATAGTATTACCGATGAGCTCTGCCATGTATTTCCAATGGAGTGCTGTGAAATTCGCCCCAGCAAAATCTAGGTACCAAAAGCTCACAGTATGGTAATCAATAAGCAGGCAATCACATTTTACATTTTTACTAGGTCAAAGATTTTTCTAGGCTACACAGAAGAGAAAGGCATGATTTAAAAAAGCTCATTGTGAGTATTAAGTAGGTGCACTGAACTCTGATTGGTTAAGAACAAACTGATGAGATTTGGAACATGGTCACGTGATAATCCTAGTTACGTCACAGTACAATCACGTGAGGAGACCTATTCGCATTTTCTCCTCAAATCCAAATCCCATCTCCACTGAACTATGGTTATGGTTAGCTCACAAGGAGCATACAGCTGCTTGGTAGCTGTAGCTATAGGTTAGCTAACAGCTATGAAGTTCGCAAGCCAGTTATCTTGGGCATAATAATGAATTCTTTCACATGTGTAATACTTCTAAGCACAGACTTCACATCTCAAGACAAGTGTTACATTACAATAGTAACCTACCGATGAGTGAACATGTTGAAAAGTCGGTGAAATGCCGTTTTGTATAGTGAAAAACCGCCCAGGTGGCAAGAGACTAGCGGGTCAGCGGACGAGTTGGCTGGCTCCCGGTGTATTATGCAGTCGGGTTGCTAGCTAGCAAACTGTTTTGCAGCTCGGTTTACCAATGGCAATCTATCGGACCCGGAGGTCTGCTGGTCCGACAGAGAGCAGTTGGCAAATTTGAGCCGACTCCTCTCACACTCTAGGCCTACTCTCTACAGGCAGGAGGGCTTGAGCCCCATATGGCCCCCAATTTCCATACGGCTAAATGTGTTTGAAAAGTGAGTATTTTTAACCGGCTAGGATGTAACTAGGCTATATCCAGGTAATACCTTACCTAAATTAAGGATTACATTACATTACATTACATTAATTTAGCAGACGCTTTTATCCAAAGCAACGTACAGTAAGTGCATACAGAGACATCATCAAGATCACTACAGAACAGACAAGACAAAGCACATCCTTCCCATAATGTAGCAGCTATCCCTAGTAATGAACGTTGACTGTAGTTCACAGTAAGCTGTGGGTAAATCAGCAATACTACACTTCTATTCTAAATACTATTATAAACTATAATAAACAGACAGGAAAACACAGGGAACTAGTAAACACAGGGAACTGATATTCCTAGGTTAGGATATCAGTCAAGGTGGAATCTGAAGAGGTGTGTCTTCAGGCCTCGACGGAATGCAGGCAGGGTTGGAGTAGAACGTAGGGGAATGGGAAGTTCATTCCACCACTGAGGAGCTAAGGTGGAAATACTCCGTGCCTTTGACACGGAGGGGGGGAAGTGCCAGTCGCCCTGCTGTAGAAGAGCGAAGTGGTCGAGCAGGAACATAGTTCTGGATTAAGTCCTGCAGGTAGGCGGGGCCTGTCCTATTGGCTGCAGTGTAGGCCAGGGTCAGAACTTTGAACCTGATCCTGGCTGCAACTGGCAGCCAGTGGAGAGACCTCAGCAGGGGGGTTACGTGTGAAAATTTTGGGAGGTTGAACACAAGCCGGGCAGCTGCATTCTGGATCAGTTGGAGAGGCAGAATGGTGCAGGCCGGTAGGCTTGCGAGCAGAGCGTTGCAGTAGTCCAGGTGTGAGGTGACCATGGTCTGGACAAGAAGCTGGGTGGAGTAGGTGGTCAGGTACGGTCGAATCCTCCTGATGTTGTACAGGAGGAACCTGCAGGACCGTGCCGTCGTCCAGGACCACCCCCAGGTTCCTTGCAGAGCGGGAGGCAGCCACCACGGTCCCGTCAACGGTGATGGAGAGGTCATGTAGTGGGGAGGTCTTGTACGGCATGGAGGAGCTCTGTCTTGTTAAGGTTGAGCTTCAGGTGATGGGTAGCTATCCACTCAGAGATGTCAGTCAGACAAGCAGATATCTTCTCCTTAACCTGTGGGGTAGAGGGAGGGAAAGAGAGGAAGAGTTGAGTATCATCAGCATAGCTATGGTATGAGAAGCCATGTGAATGAATTACTGAGCCAAGAGACTTAGTATACATAGAGAACAGCAGAGGACCCAGTACAGATCCCTGCGGGACTCCTGTAGACAGGGGATGGGGAGCAGAGACGGAACCCTTCCAGGAGACTTGGTAGGATCTATCAGTGAGATACGATACAAACCAAGAGAGGGCAGTTCCAGAAATGCCCATCTCAGCGAGTGTGGAGATCAGGAGTTTGTGGTTGACCGTGTCGAATGCCGCAGACAGGTCAAGGAGAATCAGAAGGATACATTGAATTAAATTGACACGTCTCTCAACCTAGATTTACACTCCTCTCAAAGATGCATAATGATGGCATAGTATATAGCTTGTTGGCTAATAAGCCTGCTTTGCTAAGCCTGCTTACATAGTTGTAACTTTACCTAAATTAAAATGTAATTCTTCAGTTATGAGAATTGCATAAAACGTTATGCTCAACAGGCCATGTGATTTAGAAAGCAGATCTGCTCAACTTTCTAGTTAACGTTAGCGACAATGCCAAGTTGTAACGATAGCTGTGCCTAGAGCTGAAACGTTTAGCTAGCTAGCTACCCACGAACCTGTTGCCTACCTAGCTTTCCTACATATTATAGCTGGGTCTACAACTAACGTTAGCTAACGTTGTTGTAGTGATTGTTTATCATATAGCTTTTAGCAAACGCCAGCTAATTGCATGGTTATCCTACATAAATCATTTGATTGTTGGATATGTAACGGGTCGTCTATGTCAATGGCACTAGCTCGCTGCCAAGTTACATGAATGTTAGCTAACTAACGTTAGCTATGTAATTACACTTAGGTGAGCAGCTAACAGCTACATTTAACGTGAATTGTATACGCCTGTTATGAATCGTATAGTAACTTTCCAAGCTTCACTGTCGTGATGTAGGCAGATGCTATATAGGCTATTACATTGTAATGACGCTGTGTTGCTGGACAGGTAACATTAGATGGCAAATCTAATGTTATCAGTCTGTCAGATTTCAATTTGAGATGCTATGTGTGCTCAGCTTAGCACTACGGTTGCTGTGGTCTGTTGGAAACAATCACAGACCATGCAACAGAAATCAGGGGAGTAGAGGTTTATGCTTTCTGGGGGGCTAATATGTTGGCTAATAAGCCTGCTTTGTTCACACAGCTTCAAACAACTTAACGACATTAACACTAGCCAAACAGCTTGTTAATAACGTAGTTAGCTAACAAGATAGATATTCAACATTTTTAGTAACTATTTGCGGCTCATTTATCTGAATTTGTTGTGGTAATGTTAACATTAGGCTGTGAGGCGATTTCAACAAGATAGCTGCTAAGTAGCCTTCGACATTAATCTGTCCAACACAACGTTAAGTTACATAACAAGATCACCATAGTTCATTCTATCAGTCTAACATCGACATTCCAGGAAGGCTATACCTGTAAAATAGGCTATGATTTTCACTGTGGCCATTTCCATTACGATTTCTCATTATTCAGGTAACACTTTATTTTTATTTGATTTTTTCTGGTTATTTTTAGCTGTGCAAGGGCCGCTGGTTCACAGAAAGCTTGAAAAAGCGGTTGGGATCACCAATACTGCAATACTGCAGATGGTAAATAAACAAGCGAAATAAATAATGATTATTGCGCCCCTGCTTGTTTAAGTATCTGAATGTAATCATAGCATAGACCTATTCAATAATTTATCAATATATTTATTGTTTTGATTTTCACATAACATCGATTGTTCTCACGACACCCACTCCGCGGTGGTTCTGGTCGCTAACTAGATTTACAGTGGCAGCCATTACTCTCTGCAAAAGGGACAAAATGACCACCTTCACGTGACATGTCATGTTGGCCAATCATAGAAAATACTTTGGGCTGTCGAAAAAGCACCGTTTTGAGAAGGCAGTTGACGTTCTATTTCTTGTATAATTGTGTGGAAAAGAGCCTAGTGACAAATCTAGCGACATTTTGGACAGTTGCCAGCACGGTGGGTCTGCAATGTTTCCTACGCTAGGCTACAGCTTGCATAACAGCGGCTGGTTAGTGAATGGAGAGAGAAGCTGCAGCCAACCTGTATTGGTATCACGTCCCGTGCCTCTGTGTCTTAATTCAGTTCCTGGTTTTTCTGTTTCTATGCTTTTTCTGTATTTGTATTCCGTTCCACATTTTCCCTTTTCCCCCATTTCGTGTCTCCGCTTCCCACACCCGATATGCGTTCCCTCATATTGTTTTGTCTCACCTGTTACTCTTTGTCTCATCGTTAATCTGGCACATAAGCTCCCCTGTTTCTCTGTTCTGTGCCAGATCGTCTTGTGCTGGGACAGCACAACATGGAGCTGTGGACGCTTCAACAAATTTGTTCCACTATCTTGGACACTATCGTGTCCTTCTCCACGAGCTGAAGGTGTTCAACCGGACCTCAGTCGGTCACTCTGCAGCACGACAACTCCTGCGCCTCCTTCAAGCACAGCAATCAGTCTCGGATTTCTCCATCAAGTTCCGGACTTTGTCGGCATCTGCTGGATGGAACAAGGAGGCATTGTGTGACGCCTTTCTGCATGGACTCTCTGAGAGTATCCAGAACGAACTGACCACGTGCGACCTGCCCCAAGACCTTGATGGACATCAAGTCATTAGTGGACATCGCCATCAGAGTCGACACTCGTCTGAAGGAGCGACGGTTGGACCGAGGGATCCAGTGTCAAGTCTCTCCATCCCCGGCTGCTCCTCGCCGATCCTCTCCCCCCATCCCTGGCTGCTCCTCGCCGATCCTCTCCCCCCATCCCTGGCTGCTCCTCGCCGATCCTGTCCCCCCATACCTCCACGTCCCGGCCCACTCATCATGCCCTGCTCACCAGCTACCTGTACTCATCGATTCGGGGGCAGACACTAATTTCACCTGCCGTTCCCTGATCTGTCAACTGGGCATCCACACCACCCGGTTGAAGACCCCCCTCCACACCAACACTCTTACTGGGACTCCCCTGGCAGAGATCCAAGAGGTGACCAGCCCTGTGGAGATTCTGGTCTCGGGCAATCACCGGGAGGAAATTTCATTGTTTGTCATGGAGTCGCCCCTCATCCCAATTGTGCTCGCATCACCATAGCTCAATCACCACCAAGCACAATCCAGATAGAGTGGACTCAGGGAATTATATCTAGCTGGAGTCCTAAATGCCACCTCACCTGCCTCAGTTCCGCTACCAGTGAGGACGCAACCACCTCAGAAGGAAGAGGCGATCGATCTCACTAAGGTGCCCAGTGAATATTACGACCTCCGCAAGGCGTTCAGCTGCTCCTGAGCCTGCTCTCTCCCTCCTCACCACACTTACGACTGCCCCATTGACCTGCTTCTGGGAACCTCACCCCTTAGAGGTCGCCTGTATTCCCTCTCCGTTCCTGAGACCGAGGCCATGGAGAAATACATTGCGGAATCCCTGGCTTCAGGAATCATTCGTCCCTCCTCATCCCCAGCGGGAGCCGTATTCTTCTTTGTGGGCAAGAACGACGGCTCACGCCCATGCATTGACTACCGTGGACTGAATGACATCACCGTCAAGAACCACTACCCCTTACAACTCATCTTGTCTGCCATTTCCACCCTACAAGGCTGTAACGTGTTCACCAAGTTGGACCTCCACAACGCCTATCACTTGGTGCGGATCCGAGAGAGGGACGAGTGGAAGACGGCCTTCAATACCCAGTCTGGCCACTACGAGTACCTACGCTATGCCTTTCGGGCTCACTAACGCCCCCGCTGTGTTCCAGGCGATGATCAATGACATGCGCTGAGACATGATTTCCAAGTTCATGTACATGTACTGGAACACGTTCATCACATGCGGCAGGTGATTCAACGACTCCTGGACAACTGTACCTCAAGGCAGAGAAGTGTGAATTCAGCCAGCTGTCTGTCCAATACTTGGGATTCATCATGTCCAAAAGGAGACTGGAGATGGACATGCAGAAGGTGAGGGCGGTCCAGGAATGGCCGGAGCCCAGCTGCCGCAAACAGCTCCAATGTTTCCTTGGGTTCGCAAATTTCTACCGAAGATTCATACGCAACTACAGTTCAGTGACTGCTCCTCTCACTGCTCTCATTTCCACTAAGACACCCTTTCGGTGGACCATGGAGGCCAGTTCAGCCTTCCTCGAGCTGAAACACCGATTTTACACCGCGTCTGTCCTATCCCTACCTGACCCCAGCAGGCAGTTTGTGGTGGAGGTTGATGCCTCCAATACTGGTGTGGGAGCTGTACTGTCGCAATGAGGATGACAAGATGCATCCCTGCGCCTCCTTCTCGCACCGTCTCTCTCTGGCAGAGGAACTATAGCATTGGAGACTGTGAATTACTGGCAGGCAAGATGGCTTTCGAGGAGTGGCGCCATTGACTGGAGGGAGCCTCCATCCCATTTCTTGTGTGGACAGATCACCAGAACCTGGAGTATCCCCGCTCTGCCTGAAGACTGAACCCACGTCAGGCCCGGTGGTCCCTATTCTTCTCTCGGTTCAATTTCACCCCATTTTACCAACCGAGATCCAAGAACGCCAAGCCCGACGCCTTGTTCCGGCTACACAAATTGCCCGAGGAGGAGGGAGGGCCCGAGCTGGTGCTCCCATCTAGTTGTGTGGTGGCCGCGGCCAAGTTGGACATCGTTGGGGTCGTGGAGGCGGCTCTGCGTACCGATCCAGGCCCTAGTGATACCCCTGGGGGCCGCCTCTACGTTCCGGAACCTGTGCGCTCCCAAGCTTTCACCTAGGCTCACGCCTCCCAGTTGGCATGTAACCCCAGTACCACCCGTACCCTGGCCCTTCTATCCCACTGGTTCTGGTGGCCCAACATGAGGAGGGATACCGTTAAATTTGTTGCGGCATGCAACACATGTGTCCGTGCCAAGACGAGCAACTAACGCCTCAGTGGCTTCCTCCAACCCCTGGCTGTACCCCACCACCCCTGGTCCAACATTGTGTTGGACTTTGTTACAGGACTACCGGCTTTGGAGGAGAACATTGTGGTCCTCACCATCATGGACCGGTTCTCTAAGGCCATACATTTTGTGGCTCTGCCTAAACTCCCATCCGCTAAGGAAACGGCAAAACTCATGGTCCTGCACGTATTCCAGCTCCATAGCCTCTGACAGGGGTCCCCAGTTCGCAAGCAGGTTCTGGCGGTCATTCTGTACCCTGATTGGAGCCACCCCTAACCTCTCCTCCGGGTTTCACCCCGAAACCAATGGGCAGACTGAATGCCTTAATCAGGAGCTTGGGAAGGGGCTGCCCTGCCTGGCAGAGAGGACTCCCACCACTTGGTCCAGCTGCCTCCCATGGATTGAGTACACCTACAACTCCCTCCCTGTCTCCTCCATGGGAATATCCCCATTCCAGTGCTGTTTGGGGTACCAGCCCCCTCTATTCCCAGAGGAGGAGAGACACCCTCTGCCCAGCCCTTAGTCGCCAGAGCCCGGAAAACTTGGAGAAGGGTGCGCGGCTGCGCGCCACCTTGTTGCGCTACATCTCCAGGATGAAGAGCTAGGCCGACCGTCGTAGAAGCCCTGCCCTGCGCTACAAGGTTGACAAAAGGGTCTGGCTCTCATCCGGGGACATTCCCCTCCAGACCCCGTCAGAAGCTTACCGCCCGTTTCATTGGCCCATTCCCCACTGTTGTCCGTCTGAACCTCCCACCTCCCCTACACCGCATCCATCCTGTGTTCCATGTTTCCCATGTTAAACCCTGTGTTACCTCTCATTTCAGCCCTCCTGTCCGCCCCCCTCCTCCCCCTGACTCATCGATGGCGGGCCTGCCTACACCGTCCACCGCCTCCTGGATGTTTGGCGCAGAGGGTGGTTGACTGGGAGGGGTATGGTCCCGAGGAACAGAGTTGGACCCCCAAGCGTAACATCCTCGACCCCTCTCTGATCCAGGAATTCATGCGGGGGGGGGGGCTGCATTTGTATTCTCTTCCGTTCCCTTTTCCCCATTTTGTGTCTCCCGTTCCCGCACCTAATATGCATTTCCTCATATTGTTTTGTCTCACCTGTTCCTCATTATCTCGTCGTTAATCTGGCACATAAGCTCCCTGTTTCTCTGTTCTGTGCCAGATCGTCTTGTGCCCTGCATTCGTGCTTGTCTCAAACTTTCCCACGTTTATTCCTGCCTGCTCCTTTTCTGTTCCGAGTTCCTGTTCCAGTCCTGTTTCGTCCCGTCCTGCCCCAGTCCGCCTGCCCGCCTACCCATCTCCATCCAAGCCCTGCTCTAGCCCTTCACCCTCCTGTTCTCCAGCTCCCATGGATTGATGGTTCCGACCCCTGCCTGTTCTGAAACTTCGCCCTGCCTTCTCTGCATTGCCCTGTTTGCTGGACTCTGACCCCTGCCTGGACTTGACTACGATTCTGCCTTTCCCATATTGCACTGTTTGCCTGATTCTGACCCTTTTCTGTCGACTCTGAATAAAGCCTGATTCTACTACATCTTGGTTCTGCGTGGTTCCGATCGGTTCCCCTAACAATCGGGTGGTTTTAAACTTGTAAAATGCTGTGTGCTGTCTAAGCTGTAGGTCTATTTACAAGTTATTCATTACGTAACAGTTGTCCTGGACACTTTGTTACAGCTACCTTTATTGCTCACACAATGTAAGAGTTAATGGCTTTAATTAATAACCGCAATCTGGCTGATAGGCTACCCCCAGCAAAAATGAACACAGTGATAATTGTAACGTTAATGAGAATAAATGTTTTGTTTTATCCTACAGTTTTTTTGCCTCATTGATAAAGCCTTAATTCTGTTAATTTGACTAAAGTTTTGTCATTAATTGACTGCTAATATCAGTAACTCTCTTCATTTAGCGTTTCGGTATTAAAAACATGCCCATTGTCAGCAGTTTAACAATTAATTGTCAATTGTTATTAATGAAAATGCCGTCAGTTTGTCACACAAAGCATGGATTTATATCTTTGGGTTATCACTGAAAAAGTTTGTGAGCATGTGTTAGCTACTTTCCATGGGGAAATGTCGGCAAGAAGAAGTTCTTTTGAAAGAGAAAAAACCAGCGGCTAGTGTGTGTTTTTAAAAAGATTTTTATAAAAATTCTTTAATGAGGGGACGTCACACTTTAAATTCTTTCTGATTTTTAGTATAGCCTTGTAGTAGCTACGTCTGCCATTTATGTGTCAGCTCATTTTACGAAACATTGAACATTTAAACGCATAATTCAGGCTAGAAAAACAAATTTATGAAACATTGAACATTTAAACATGGAGCATTTAAAAGTCAGAATCTTTGCATGATAACACATCATAAATGTGGATATACAAAAATGCAAGTTTGATGCACAGAACAATAATGCTATCTCAAATTAAAGTGGTAGCCTAATAATTTACTCATTGGTCTTGGTTATTAAGCAAATCAATTGTTTGATTGACAATTAGGCAAAATAGACGGAAACAGATTGAGAGTGATCACCCGTTAAAGGTTAGATTACAGAATGCCTATTTTACAGCCGACGGTACGCCACTGGGTAAGACAGAAGCGCAAATTAGTTGAATATCATTCATTTCATGAGGGAACATGTCACAATTTGAACTTTCTTATGTTCTTAGTACAGGCTAGTGCTGCTGTCTGTGCATCAGCACCAAACAGGACAGACAGATGTGTGAAAAGTCAAAAATATTTAATGAAGCAACAAATTGATCATGTAATTACTTTAATACACTGGTAATAATGATATCATCTTTATTTGGATATCTTCTTTCCAGCAGTATAATAATAATAATAATGATAATAATAATAATAGTAATATCTTTATTTGCATAGCACCTATCCAGCAGTAGGCTATATCATGTCTTCAAAACATCATTTATAATACAAAAACAATACAGTGCAAAAAAACAGTACAATACAGTAAGATAACAGGACATGAAAATAAGTAGAGATTAATAAAAGTCTGTAATTTAGTAAGATACTCTGCATAACAGCGTCTGTGAAATGCCTGTAAAACTTCATGAAATTACACCAAAGCGCAAGACTGCTGGCGGCTCTCAACAGGCTGCTCAGTTGAGCATGGTGTATATGCAGTCCAAACTAGCTGGGTCTGTTCAGGAAACCGACCTTCGTTGACCGTTCGCCTCACACTGAACTCACTTAAGTCACTAAATCTTGTTTCTATCAAATGCTATTAAGGATACGCCACTTCCATTCCCTGTGTGGAGGTAAAAACGTAAAATACATAGAACGTATATGCATATCTATGGTACAAGAGCGGGTCATATTACAAACTACTCTTTTTATTTTTGTTAATTCAATCTTCATTCATAATCTACACTTTGTAACCATCGTCATATGTAAACAGATTGATATTCTCAATAAAAATAAAAAAACAAATTTGGAAAGAGGATTTCTTTCGCACACTGCTTTCAAAGTGAGGGGACAGGGAACAGGGGTCGTATTCGGTCATGGCCCAAGACTGTCTGAATCAGCACCCTTCCATAATATTAAGTAGGCTTGTTGAGTAGATAGGGAGAAAGTTGTTAAGTAGGCAAAATTTTCTCTAAATATATTTAAACCCACGTATGATACACTTACTTCCTGGGTTTTGCTGAGTACAATTGGGAGCCCACTTTTCAAGAAGTACACAAACATTTTGGTCGCATAAATATGACGTGTAGCTTCATTTTTTAAAAATGAGACGCAGCTTCGCTGACGCTTTCTTTCAAAAACAACACGTAACATGGCCACGCTTGGGTGGGGTGCAGGGTTGCCAGATCTTGCAAGACTTTCCAGCCAAATGGCGACTCAAAAATATATTTTGGGTTAGTTTTAATAAGAACCAACATATTTTAAATAGAATTCATCATATTTTTACTTTTTAAAATAAGTGTGTGCTTTGCAACTTTTCATTTTTACCCGTGACTGCACTTTAAAGTAGCCCAATTTAGCTGTAAAACTGTGGACATGGCAACACTGGTGGGATGTCTTACGACCTGCTTACGACACATCCACAGTACAGTTGGAAAATAATATGGCAGATATATTTTGTGGACTGCACGTCACGTGCTACACAGTGTACATCAGTGTGATATGGCGACACCGTGACTG
The DNA here is from genome assembly GCA_029718625.1 of Synaphobranchus kaupii. Classification (NCBI taxonomy): domain Eukaryota; kingdom Metazoa; phylum Chordata; class Actinopteri; order Anguilliformes; family Synaphobranchidae; genus Synaphobranchus; species Synaphobranchus kaupii. Next base: position 51,825,206 of record CM056379.1, read on the forward strand.
AAAGGCAGAGGGAGAAAATGCGATACTGCGTAAGCAGATTTCCGACTTTCTCCCTGAGCATTCTTTTACTCAAGTTTTATAGGCTACATGTGGCCCCTCCATCCCAAGGAAGAGAGAGAAAACAAAACTTGAACATTTGCCCGCCCAACAACCTGGGAACGCATGTTTCTCCTTCATTTTCAATGTCTTGTGATTTCCTTTCTGTTTTGTGAATTTTTGTATGTGGTGTAGTTTATTGTCATGTCTTGAATGTTGCATGTTAATTTTAAAAATTAAAAAGGGAAGGGAAATGAAAACCCCCCCCGATAAAATATGTTTTAAAAATGTGAAATGAAGATGATGAATTGTAAGCTAAAAGAAAAAATGTTTACTGGATACTGAATTTTAAAACCAATAAAAGACAATTTTACATGTGGCCCCTGGAGTGAACAAGGCTGCCCAGAAAGTATGACAGCTGCAACTTGAGCTGGCAAATGAGGTAAATTGTATTTTTTTATTTGAGGGTCGAGGGGCTATGGCCGGAAATTGTCTGAAGCCATCATTTTCTTCTCTTTTCTTTAGTCTCTTAATGGTGATTGTGTGTGTGGGGGGGGTGCTCACCGTGGTGTGAGGGGATGAGAGGGGAGGTGGCATGGGCGATTGAGGTCGTAATACTGCAGCTGGCCAGACAGGGGAGTGACTTGTGCCAGTGGTGAAATATCTGCAGTCTGTTGGGGGGTCTACGGCCCAGGAGCCACTTTTATAAATTAATCTCGGAATTTATCCTAAATGTGAGCGTATGATAGTTTCCTAAAATGTTCTTACGACCAATTTATAAAATGTCCATACACACGAATAAATGTTCCTACGCATGACCTATTTATGAATCAGAAATCATCCTGAACGAGCTTGTGAGCTCCACCCAGGGAACGCCCTCAAATTTTCTTATCTGGTCGGGTTTTTTTTCTACAAACGTATATAAATCCCTACCATTGTCACGTGATATAAAATTTACGTAGGCCTATAACTATTTCACATCTTTTTCTTTGTTTTAATAGTTTACAGAAATGTTAAATGTTATAATTTCAGTATTGCATAGCCTAATATTTGTTTTATTGTTTTTATTTAAATGGAGTTGTCACAGCAGTCAGTACAAGCCTCCTGCCTTTTGTGTATCAACTATTATTAGCTACACGTTTGTTTAAACTGCTCATTGATTTTAAGCTTTTAACCATACACGTATCCATAATAAAAATAATAAAATATTAGGCTGTTGTATTTTTCATAAGTTTGCACACATGCTTTATTTCAACTTCGGCGAGACACTGCTGGACCACTTAGTCTCGCATAGTCAAATGTCAAGTCTCACAAACGTATAGGCTACTAGCTAGTTGGTACCAATTCATACCAAAATATTGGCAGTGACGAGTCTTCCTCTCTCCTCCCAAACCTACTCGTATAGCCTAGTTAACAGCCCACAATATTGCGTCTCAGCGCTTATCACAAATAAATATTATGCATGCGCATGTCTAATATGTGAATTTGTGAAGGGATTGGTGAAATATTCTTACGTCTGAAAAAAATGTTCGTCCTGCAGTACAGCTGCATAGCAACAAGGAAATGGTTGTACGCCTCCTCTAGAGTTGGCGTATGCATAAGGACGTTTTCACACCAGTTTCAAGTTTTATAAATCTCAATTTGTGCGTCGATTTTCATACAAGATCAAATCTAGTGAATTTACGATCAAATCCGTGCGTACGGCCATTATATACATGAGGCCCCAGGTGCCATCCTGGCCCACTTTGACAGTTGTGGAATTTTGTGAATGTTTGCATCAGCATCAACGGAGTAATTCTTGTGTCGCACTCTCACTGGTATGTGTCCATATGTGCAAACATGCACATCCATCCATCTTTGCAATGCATGTAAACAGTAATGCAGTCCGTTCCAAGAGGCCCAGACGTCTAGGCTGTCTGCCAACTTGACTGACAGCTGGCTCTTACAGTTGTTTGCATTGGAGCTTGAAACAGAGTCAAAGAATGACATATTGTATGTGCTACCTCATGGAAAATGCATATTGCAAATGCAAGTATTAACCCTTCCACCAGTACAGACCAGGACTAACTAAAAGATGAAAAATGGACAAGTCTCACAAGACATGTGGACTGAGTGGGAGGGGGTGGGGTTAATACCGAATTAGCAACTCTGGACAAGTGGAACAGTAAAAAGAATCTGTACCTACATCCTGCTGGAACTCGTATTTGAGTATTTGGGAAACTGCTGGCTTCCTGAAATTATTGTCATTTTGACACAATGTAGCATAGGGCATGGTCTAAATAAGTGTATCATCACAACACTTTACATTTTCAAATTTTATTTAATGTTGCAAGTGCTGTACAAGAGTGACACTGTAGGTTAATATTTACTGTGATTTAAACAACTCAAAACCAAATTAAAACTAGTTACAATCTTTAAATCAGGACAGAAATGAGAAAATTACAAAACAATTGAATAATTAGGTTTAACTTCCTTTGGTAATAATCAAAAATCATAAATAAATGTAAATATAAGCATGTTTGTAAACCAATCATTCTCACTAGGAAAAAGCATTACAGAAAAGACAGTATCATTCTTAAAACAATGAACCCCTTTACCTACAAGGTGCAATTGCAAAACAGTATGCATCTTCACATTAGTCTGCTATTCAAACCCCATTGGACACTTTACTCTAAGTCGTATTTCAGAAGTCTCGGTTCATATACAGAATCTACACTACATCTATGTGTACAGTTGACAGAACACGCTTTTTAAGATTTCTTTAACCATTGTTCAAGATGGAATTGAACTGAACAAGCTGGACTGTGCAGAAAGCATGGTTTCTGTATTACTGTAATGGAATACACTGTGGTACATTACACTAACATTCCTAAACACTTCCTGAAGAACAGAGAAAGGTAATGTAGTACTGTCAAGTGGGACAGGTTGACTAGAGCTATCCGGCTTTTAGCCAGTGGAGCAAAAGTCAGTTTGCACCATCTATTGGCAAATTCTGTGCATTACATGCCAACAGAACACTGCAGAAAATTTTGTAAAACTGCACAATAATGATAGAAAATGACAACAATATCTTGTGGGTAATTGTATTAATATTGCATTCTGCAACAGTTATGATTGGAATGTGGGTAAAAGGAAAGCAGGGCAATATAGTCAGTTGGACTACATTTTAGGTCTCCCTTTTACTATATCAGTAAAGCGTACTCTGAATTTACACACTGAATTTTGAGAATATCAGAAGACACATTGGTAGGGTGCAGCATCTGGGGTTTGAAGGAAGAACAGGAAAAGGAAAGGAAAAGTGATAAGACAGGGAGAAGAAGGAACAGCAGCAATTAAGGGGCATCACAGAATTGTGTATACAAGATAACAGGCACATTGTCACACACTCCACTTTTCTGAATTGACTTTAGAGGTTTAATCAATTTACCTGAATTGATTATCTAACCCCAGAAACATCAGTACAGAAAGGCTTAGCAAGTGGTACATTTTTCTCCTGCTCTTGTCTTTTCTCCCTTTTTTTCTCAGCCATTAGGAAGGGACAGCAGGACAACCAGTTGCTGATCTCCTGGAAGGAAAAACAAACAAAAAGGTTAATACAGGAAAAACAAACTGCACCAGGGGTACACAAAACCAGTACTTTACAGTTAGCCTACAAACAATCACATATAACGCTCAATGCATCATAAGAATTACAGCTAGCAAATAAGCAGCAAGCTAGAAAACATCCTTTTTATGCATTTCTTTTCATAAGCGGCAAATCATTTTATGAGAAAGTGATGTACAAATGTAGTTGTGTATTGCCGGTTTTTGTGACCAAACAACTATATCTGAATATGATGAACTGATACAACTATGGCCACAGTGAGGTCAACATATCTATAATGTTCATACACCGGTGTTTTATATTTAAATCACTTGATTGGAAAACTCCTATAGAACTACAAGATTTTGTGGAATTTCACAGACAGTTCTGGCATTTGAGCACTAACAAATTAAGTAAATTTCCTATTGAGGGCATATTCAGCCTACTACAGTGTTATATTGTTTTGCCAATTTTCTAAAAAAATAAAAACATTTTTAAAATCTTTCACTCACAAGCCAAGTCAAATCAGACTAAATTCCATTTAGAGTATTCACAGCTCAAATATATTTTAGTTTGCTACAATACATGGCATTGCAACTTAAACCTGGATCAGCCTTTTGTACTTTAATAGCCTACAGAGAAGTCACCAGTAGACAAAGACTTGAGATTCCTAGGCCCATTGGATTGGAATAATCATCACCTATGAAATGGCTGCATTGCAATGAACTAAAATTATACACAAGTAAAATTGTACTGACTCCATGCTGTTTTCCAGCTGGTGGACGGTACGCTTGTCCAGGTAGCGGCAGAAGAGGGACAGCAGATTTGAGGGCAAGAGCAGGGGCTCCACTAAGGAGCACTGAGAGAGCTGCCGGGCCACCTGGAACACAGTCTCTGTCCTGAGATTATGGAAGAGGGAAGGAATCAGAGTTCAAAATACATATGATACTGCAAATTATAGCCTTGTCTATTTTATGAGATGAACAATAATTAAAATTCCTACCATTGCAGCACTTTATTCATGTCAGTTAACAAAGGACCAATTATGGGAAATTGCATGTCATTTCCTGAAGTGGTGAGAATAGCTATTGATCAATTCATTTTATTCATGTGTCAACACCACAGTAATGTTTACCAGTAAGACTGATTTTCTTAGTAGGAGAGGTTTGTCCTTTTACATTAGAGCTGAATCAAAAACTAAATCAAACCAATGTAGTGTCGTTAGGTACGTTAATAATTTGGCAGGGAAGACAGTTAAAACGTCTTTAGTCATCACATGGAAGCACCAATGAATGCAGAATATACATAAATGTATATATTGCTTCACACTAGGTGCAAAAGTATAATTAATCAGTCCCATAAAATTAATTATTAAATCATGATTATGAATTTCAATGTTAAATATTAAAATAATCAATAACTTAATCTGAAGGCGTAAGTTCTTTTGGAGGATAGGCTCAAATGTTTATCCAAACAATCAGACCGACGACCATGTTTAAGTAAATACAATTTATTAAATGACAAACATGTCTAAAACTAACATCCTAAAAGCAGCGAATGATATGGAAAGGAAAACGAAGTGTAGACAAAGAATTCATTCACAGTTCTATTTCTGTATGTGCACCAGACACGTGGTGTTCAAAGCTCACAAGACCGTATACCTCGAGGGGGAAATACAAATCTAGCTTTAGCATGACGTTAACATGGTCTGAAACATGGCGTACATTGAGGCTATAGAACTTTTGCTACGTCTAGCTAAATCCCAGGCCCCTATCCGTTTCTAATGGGTTAGGTGTTAGTACAAAGGAAGATTGCATGCACCGATCTCGATTTAAAAGGGAGGCGGATTGTAAATTAGTTTTGAGTAAGTTAGAGTAGGCTCTGTAACTTTATCTTATGCGAGGCTAATTGGCCGTCGATAGCCTGCAAGCCATGTGTTGAGTTATAAGTTAACGTTACTCTAAATACACACAATGGATACAATCAAATATGTAATTACATTGACAATAAACATTACACAAAGGTTTTCCTAACTAGTGCCTGGATGTTCATGTCAGTCTTACTTTACTGAAGTTGCTACAGGCGAGTCCATGGCTCTGATGATGTCCGAAAAGTTCTTTCCTTTGGCAGCATCTGGACCTATGGTCTGGACTGGACTTTCTCTCGGTTTCCTTGCAGGTAGAGCAGCTTGCTTGCTTCTAGGTCCTTTGGTGAGTCGTTGCTGGAAACTTGCCGTTGGAGTCCTTCCGTCAGTTCAACAACTGGTTTCCTTGGGTTCCTTTGCGGTTTGCGGTTCGTGGTAACATAGGCTACACACGTTTCTCTGGCTGTCCCTTTAAGGCTACGCCTTATGACGGTAGCTCAGTGTAGCTAGCCGTTTTAGTGGCTTTCGCGAACACGCTAACTGAGAGCTGGGTGACAGAGTGGTCATTGTGGCCGCATAACCCGAGGGAGGGAGCAGTTCTCCCCGTATGTTCCTTGCCTGGGTCGTCCCTTTCCAGCCGGGAAGATGGACAGGAGACTAAATTTTCCAACAAGTGAAAATGGTAAGAAGGAAATGGGAAGTGCTCAAAGTTTTATAGAACCAGGGACTCAGTCCTGATTGGTCAAGGATCACGACTGCCCGGGATCACATGACTGTCGCATGCGTAGTCTTTTGGAAATGCAGTCCAGGGTCACATAAATGCGGTTTGATTCCCAATGGACATGCACTACATTCCCCCCTTGGTTCTGAGGGTGATGAATGGCATCTTTGTTCTTGGAAGCACTGGTTAGGCAGTTCAAGGGAATCAACAGTTCATGAGAAAACACATTCAGTTGGACAGTTCATCGACAGCATCCAGGCAATTGAATGTATAACTGACTAACACATATCATACATCACACAAACTGTATATAGTCTAAACAGTCTAAAGCACTGGAAAAAACTACTACACACAAATAAAATGAGAACTCAGTCGAGGGACCCGGTCCCTGCTAAAGGAAGTTTGCGTGAGTTAATTGTGTGTGAAGGTTAGTACATGCAGTAGAAATCGGGATGAGTTAGGGATGAGCCTGAAGAGCTTCAGCGCCACATCCAAGATTGATATGTCATGAAATGGAAAAAAAAAACGAGTTTCTATCACTCTGTTGCGAGTCTCTGGAAGGCATCCAGCGGATGATAGGAGTAAGACTTGTCCTAAGTCTGCGCTGAGTGTGATAGAGAACATAAGTGTTGGTCTTAACATATGGTACTGGCATAGTGTTATACCAAATGTACTCGCAAAGTTTGCACTGTCGTTGTGGATGCTAAACACAGGTCTTCTATGGGTTTGAGGCAACCTTGATAGAAATAAATTTAGGTTTACCAACACCAATAGGAGAAGGAGGGCAGGTACACTATAATTGTGGGTTGTGCTCAGTGTCACACTCCTACTCTGTAGTTGCTGTTGCTACAAGCAATTCAGATTAATTGTGAGTACCTTACCTGGGCACCCCCCTTTGGTTAAGTAGAGGTGCACAGAGTGGGAAAATGATTAAAATGTGAGAGATGTCTCACTTGTAGATCCCTCCCCCCTTACCTATGAGTACGCTCAGTTAAAGTAATGGTTCAGAACGAAGAACTGGGTTTCTTAGTTTTGCCTATCCACATAGTCAAGCCGGAAAGTCTGCACACTCCTTTCACCTTCTCCACGTTTTATTACGTTACAGACTTATACTACAATAGATTGAGTTAATTTTTTCCCTCAAACATCTACACACAATAGCCAATAATGACGAAGTGAAAAACAGGTTTTTAGAAAATATGCAATTTTATTTTACTGACAAAAATAGGTTATTTAGGGGTTACATATCTGTACACACCCTTAGCCTAATATTTGGTTGCTGCACCTTTGGCAGCGATTACAGCTTCAAGGCGTCTTGGGAAAGAAGCTACGAGCTTGGCACACTTGTTTCTGGACATTTTTGCCCATTCCTCTTGGCATATCCTTGCAAGCACCGTCAGGTTGGATGGGGAGCGTCGGTACACAGCCATTTTCAGCTCTTTCCACAGATGTTCAATTGGATTCAGGTCTGGGCTCTGGCTGGGCCACTCAAGGACATGCAGACTTTCTCCGAAGCCACTCCTTTGTTCTCTTGGCTGTGTGCTTCGGGTCGTTGTCATGTTGGAAGGTAAACCTTCGCCCCAGTCTGAGGTCCAGAGCGCTCTGGAGCAGGGTTTCTTCAAGGATCTCGGTGTACTTAGCTGCATTCATCTTTCCCTCTATCAGGATTAGTCGCCCCGTTCCCGCTGCTGAAAAACATCCCCACATCATGATGCTGCCACCGCCATGCTTCACTGTAGGGATGGTATTAGCCAGGTGATGAGCGGTGCCTGGTTTCCTCCAGACGTGACGCTTGGTATTCAGGCCAAAAAGTTCAATTTTGGTTTCATCAGACCAGAGAATCTTGATTCTCATGGTTTCAGAGTCCTCTAGGTGCCTTTTGGCAAACTCCAAGCGGGCTGTGATGTGCCTTTTACTAAGGAGGGGCTTCCGTCTGTCCACTCTACCATAAAGGCCTGATTGGTGGAGTGCTGCCTGGATGGTTGATCTTCTGAAAGGTTCTCCCATCTCCACAAGGATACGCTGGAGCTCTGTCAGAGTGACCCTCAGGTTCCTGCTCACCTCCCTGGCCAAGGCCCGTCTTCCCCGATTGCTCAGTTTGGCCGGGCGGCCAGGTCTAGGAAGATTCTTGGTGGTTCCAAACTTCTTCCATTTACGAATGATGGTGGCCACTGTGTTCTTTGGGACCCGTAAAGCTGCAGATTTTTCCGTACCCTTCTCCAGATCTATGCCTTGACACAATCCTGTTTCTGAGGTCTGCAGATAATTCCTTTGACCCCATGGCTTGGAGTTTGCGCTGACATGCACTGTCAACTGTGGGACCTTATATAGGCAGGTGTTGGCAATCCCCAATCATGTCCAATCAATTGAATTTATCACAGGTGGACTCCAATTAAGTTGTAGAAACATCTCAAGCAGTATCAGTGGAAACAAAATGCACCTCAGCTCACTTTTGGGTGTCATATCAAAAGGTGTGCACACTTGTGTACATATATTTTACATTTTGATTTTTAATAAATTAGCACAAATGTCTAAAACCTGTTTTCACTTTGTCATTTTGGGCTATTTTGTGTAGAATCTTGAGACAAAAAATGAACTCAATCTATTGTAGAATATGTCTGTAACGTAATAAAACGTGGAGAAGGTGAAAGGAGTGTGCAGACCTTCCGGCTTGACTGTACTTTTAGAAGGGTAAGGGAGTTCAGTGGCTGAGACCAGGCAAAAAGATTAATAAATGAAAGTACTGCTCTTTGATGGAGTCCTCTCAGTCCTCTCTACGGCTATGATTGTACCTAGATTGTACCACATGTTTTACCTCATATGCTGCTTTTATTGCAGACACGGGGTCAGCACAAACAGAATACTCAGTAACCAGAGCTTGGCAGAGCTCAGGGTAGCTCTCTCTGACCGGAGAGGGTTGTTCCTCTATGTAATCAATAACAGCTCTGACGCTTGTTTTCCGTATGAGGAAAATCTTCTCGAGCGGTTGCGTCAGACATAAAAGTGAGGGCACAGTCAACCTCACGAAGGTAGCTCTCAACACTACTATTTGGGGTAGCAGGGTTAAATTGCTCAACGTCGCTGGCTAGGTCACGGAACCATTTCCAGCGGGAATAATCAGTGGCTCGAGGTTCTACTCTTCCTGGGGGAGCTGAGTTTGTGGAGTCACGCGAGTAGGTGGGCGTGCAGCTAGATGCACAATGAGTGATGTCCCCCCTTTTGCTGAGAAGAGGGGAATGACTGACAGTCTTTGGACTGTAGTCTCACCATTCTGTTAGGTGACAAAGGACTCCATAGTCTGTGGACCTGCGTTTCTCCTGGTGAGGCGCAACTGAATCAGGGGAGCACCGGTCTGCTGACCAATGTCTCTCCCTTTGGCCATAAGGCGGGTGAGCTAAACAGCAGTCAGGTGACCGGCCTCTCACCTGTTGACGAGCGGACGAGCTGGGAAAACGGGACTCCTCTCCTCTGAGATGGAGTGGTTTCTATTATCTATTATCTCCTCTCTGGCGGAGAGAAGACATGGGTTTTCTCTACCCGGTGTTGGGGAGAAGATAAAGCTAGAAACAAAGGAGACAGAGTCACTGCTAACGCTTTCTATTTTTCTCTTAAGGAGAGCGGAAACTGAAAAGGGTTTCTCCAGCTGTAGGGAGGAGAAAAATAGCGAGAGTCACTGTGTGACTCCTCCGATTGCTTTGTGTGGCGAATCGGAAAAGCTAACAAAAAGCGCTCATAATGAGTCAGAATCTGTACTCGCAGTCTCACTTCTGTGGCAAGAAGTAGAAGGTGGGTTGAGGTCCTCCTCTCCCTGAAGCAGCAGGGGGGAGTCAGATGAATGTTCACTGTGGGACTGCCATGTCTCTTCTTTCTGGTGAGAAGAGGGAGTCAGTATACCATAATCAGACTGGCACAGATTTGGCTGAGAAGACTTCTCCAAGAAGCTTAAATGGAACACATGTAGGTCCAGTAGCGGGGCCTACATCAAAAAGGGAGGACAGTTTCTGGTTGTCATGGACCTTGGTGGCACTTATGTCAAAGGAAGCGTCACGGTGACTGTGGGCACCAGTGGCTTCTCTCTTCCACCAGTTTACATTAGCTTGAGCTTGCGTGATTTTATACAGCTGTCTCTCAGCGCGGCTGATATTGTGTTCAGCCCGTTCCTTTTCTTGAGCTAGCACATAATATTCATGCCTGTGTGTGGCTAGCTCCTGTCGACAAGCTATCAAATCTGATCTAGTGAACTGCAACTCCTCTAGATGGTGTATATTTGCTTGCTGATGGGTTACAGCATCTTTAGTGGTGGCTAAGAGCTCCTTTTGGAGAACCTGGTTCTCCTTAACCATGCTACCGACGGACAATTTCATGTTTTGTAGCTCAGCTGCTTGTTCATTGCTTTTATGAGCAGTAATGCTAACTTGCCTAAAGAGGTTCAAAACTAGGCAGGAGAGTAGCTTCTGATGGTCTAAGGACCGAACCTGAGGATTGCGTTCCTCATTAATTAGCGATTTCCTGGCTACAATCGCTGTAGCTGCGCTTATCTAAGGCGTCCAGGTAATCTGGAGCCAAGCCATGAGCCATGCGAGAGCTAAATCATTCCATGCTAATGCATTCCATCGTGCTCGCTAAAACAAAGAAATAAATACTAAATCGTTAATTCAGTTATTTAGATAGAGGATGTATTTGTAGAAATCATCCAAGGTTCAGCGGCGGGACAGAGTAATTAAGTGTTTAACTACATGTGGGGTATCGAACCCAGTTTACACTGAAGGCAAAACTACTTTTAAGCAAATCTTTAGAGTGGATCTTTCACTCTATTCAAGTACTCACAAAGAGAAAACACCAACTGTATTACAAAGGTAGCTAAAGTATTATGGTGTGTGTTGGGTTACAATTACACTCGACGCAATGTAACCACAGCAACTTCACAGGACATAGGTAGCACACGGTATTCACCAGACAGTAAGGGGATTTTAAAATGGTTACTCAAATGGGGCAGAGCAAAGCTATGGTACATATTCAAGTAAGATGATACGGATTGCTAGCAAACGTTGAATAGCAATCAAAAATGGAAATTGGTTATTCAATTGAATTAATATTGGGTATTATTACCCGCACATCAATAATGCCATTATAATTAATAGGGATTACGGTGTCAAAAGTTCAATATTGTATTGATCTTAATCAGATAGCTTGCTAGATATAGAAGCTGCAATGTTTGTCAAACAGCAAATTTAACCACAGCGCAAAGGTTTGCGAATAATTGGGTAAGTACTGCTAGGGGGCAGTATTACAACACGAGGCTTTCCAAGACAGCCGATATATCTAGCGGGATGTCTCCCTCTAGTGGTGGTTTTAGGAATTGCGTTTAATTTAGCTTTCAGAGAAACGAAAATATGCGAACAGTCGGAAATTTAGATGAGCCTTTTCCCTCCTCACGCAGGGCGCCATTTCATGTAGTGTCGTTAGGTAATAGGTACATTAATAATTTGGCAGTGAAGACAGTTAAAACGTCTTTAGTCATCACATGGAAGCACCAATGAATGTGCAGTATATAAATTTATATATTGCTTCACACTAGGTGCAAAAGTATAATTAATCAGTCTCATAAAATTAATTATTCAATCATGATTATGAATTTCAATGTTAAATATTAAAATAATAATCAATAACTTAATCTAAAGGCATAAGTTATTTTGGAGGATAGGCTCAAATGTTTATCCAAACAACAATAAGACCGACGACCAGGTTTAAGTAAATACAATTTATTAAATGACAAACATGTCTAAAACTAACATTCTAAAAGCAGCGAATGATATGGAAAGGAAAACGAAGTGTAGACAAAGAATTAATTCACAGTTCTATTTCTGTATGTGCGCCAGACACGTGGTATTCAGAGATCACAAGACCGTATACCTCGAGGGGGAAATACAAATCTAGCTTTAGCATGACGTTAACGTGGCCTGAAACATGGCGTACATTGAGGCTATAGAAATTTAGCTACGTCTAGCTAAATCCCAGGCCCCTATCCGTTTCTAATGGGTTAGGTGTTAGTACAAAAGAAGATTGCATGCACCGATCTCGATTTAAAAGGGAGGCGGATTGTAAATTAGTTTTGAGTAAGTTAGAGTAGGCTCTGTAACTTTAGCTTATGCAAGGCTAATTGGCCGTCGATAGCCTGCAAGCCATGTGTTGAGTTATAAGTTAACGTTACTCTAAATACACACAATGGATACAATCAAATATGTAATTACATTGACAATAAACATTACACAAAGGTTTTCCTAACTAGTGCCTGGATGTTCATGTCATTCTTACTTTACTGAAGTTGCTACAGGCGAGTCCATGGCTCTGATGATGTCCGGAAAGTTCTTTCCTTTGGCAGCGTCTGGTCTGGACGGGACTTTCTCTCGGTTTCCTTGCGGGTAGAGCAGCTTGCTTGCTTCTCGGTCCTTTGGTGAGTCGTTGCTGGAAACTTGCCATTGGAGTACTTCCGTCAGTTCAACAAGTGGTTTACTTGGGTTCCTTTGCGGTTTGTGGTTCGTGGTAACTATGACGGTAGCTCAGTGTAGCTACCCGTTTTAGTGGCTTTCGCGAACACGCTAACTGAGAGCTGGGTGACAGAGTGGTCGTTGTGGCCGCATAACCCGAGGGAGGGAGCAGTTCTCCCCGCGTGTTCCTTGCCTGGGTCGTCCCTTCCCAGCCGGGAAGATGGACAGGAGACGATTGTTCCGACAAGTGAAAATGGTAAGAAGGAAGTGGGAAGTGCTCAAAGTTTTATAGAACCGGGGACTTAGTCCTGATTGGTCAAGGGGCCGGGGACCACATGACTGTCACATGCCGGTATATGTAGTCTTTTGGAAAAGCAGTCCAGGGTCACATAAATGCGGTTTGATTCCCAATGGACATGCACTACACCAATATTGACACTAGCAAATAATCTCTCCTGTTATTTTATAACTACAGGGAATCTCCCTCATGTGTCAACCTGCTGGTGAGTATCTATTCTAGAGGGCACAGTTGCAGGAATAACCTACTGAACTCTGGCTGATATCACCCACCCTACCCGGGTCAAGGCAAATCGTGTCCTGCCATTGCACCCTTCTAAATCGGTCAAATAACTCAGCATTGAAATGATAAAATAGGTAGGAGCCCTGGAATTTAATATTCCAAATTTGTAAATTTAAAAAATAATAAAAAAAGTTTAAACCACAGCAGCAGTAGGAAATATAACTAACTACTAGAGAACTGCTACAGACTAAAAAATGATGGCTGTCAAAACTTAACAGTATAAATGGTCCACACAGATTGGAAAGTGAAGTAGTGACAGATATAGAATGACATAGAATGACATAGAATGACACACCTTGGTGCTGTGTGTAAAACGGAAAGCACAGTGGTCTCTCACCATGTCTCAAAATCACCGATGCTTGGCTCCATCGGGACTTCAGAGGAGAGCAGTCTCTCCCCTTGCGACAGAAGGGCATAAAGCAGAGAGATCCCAAACTGAGAGGGGGGGGGGGGGTGGGGGGTGGGAATACACACAAACAACCATAATCTGTAGGACTTTTGGTTTGGGTTTATTCCATTCTGTTTGCGGACTGGTTTCAAACAGTACATTTAGAGGACTAAATTGAAATCTATTTAATGAATCCTTTTTCCACCAAAACAAGTCATGCATCTGGAGATAGCCCACCTAATAAATCTAAGATTGTGTACAACATGAAATTTGGTTTGTGGTAATATCAGCATATACACTACTCACAAAAAGTTAGGGATATTTGGCTTTCGGGTGAAATTTATGGAAAATGTAAGTTCACGCTACAGTGATATTATACGTATCATGAAAGTAGGGCATTTAAGTAGAAGCATGCAATGGTGATTTCCTCATCTCAAACAATTTATTGAAACAAAAGCCAACAACAGTGGTGGGTATACCTCAACAAAAATGTCAATGTCTCAATAACTTGTCATGTGCCCTTGAGCATCAATTACAGCTTGACAACGACGTCTCATGCTGTTCACAAGTCGACTTATTGTCTGCTGAGGCATGGCATCCCACTCTTCTTGAAGGGCGGCCCTCAGGTCATTGAGGTTCTGGGGTACAGAGTTACGAGCCTCTACACGGTGAGTCAGCTGATCCCATAGGTTTTCTATGGGATTCAGGTCTGGAGAAAGTGCAGGCCACTCCATTTGAGGTACCCCAGTCTCCAGCAGCCTTTCCCTAATGATGCGACCTCGATGAGCTGGAGCATTGTCGTCCATGAAGATGAAATTAGGCCTGTGTTGTTCATGCAGGGGCACAATGACTGGATTAATGATGTTATTCAGGTAGTATGGGCTTGTCACTGTACCATTCACAAAGTGTAGGGCAGTTCTGTATTGACTAGACCACACCTGCCCACACTGTAACACCGCCACCACCAAAGGGTCGTCTGGTGACAACAGTGGCTGATGCATAGCGCTCTCCTTGACGTCTCCAACATCGTTGGCGTCCATCATTTCTGCTCAACGTGAATCGACTTTCATCAGAGAACAGCACTGAGGCCCACTGGTCCCTCGTCCAGCGTAAATGCTCCCTGGCCCATGCAAGACGATGACGCCTGTGCCTGGTGGTGTGGTCAGGTACCCTTGCAGGTCGTCTAGCACGCAGACCACGCTGATGTAAACGGTTTCGAATGGTCTGACGTGACACTTGGGTGCCTCTCACCTCCCTTAAATGTGCCTGGAGTTGAGTGGCATTCATCATCCGGTTCCGCAGGGCACTGTTCACAATGAAGCGGTCATCAGTGTGGGATGTGGCCAAAGGACGTCCACTTCTATGCCTTTCTGTGACTCTTCCAGTCTCTCTGTATCTCTGTTGCAACCTGCTGATGACACTCTGTGACACTCTAAGCTCAGTGGCCACTTCCCTCTGAGAACATCCTGTTTGAAGCCTCGCAATGGCGAGGTACTGTTGATCAATTGTTAGGTGTCGTCTTGGTCTCATGATGTCAAAATGTGAACAGCATGATGAAGAGGACTGTTTAAATACCAATTCTAATTGAACCAGGAAATTTATTGGTCGATTCATGGATCAAACACCTGTTGTGAATTTTGCCGTTCAGCTCCTTGTTAGAGAACAGCAAGTTGTGCAAAAAGTACTGAAACATTGAATAATTGGACATGTGCATTCAAAAGTTTAGAGAAGGTCAAATTAATTTCACCTGTAAAGGTTATAGTGCATTTTAGGTTCATCCTGAAATTTCACCCGAAAGCCGAATATCCCTAACTTTTTGTGAGTAGTGTATATATATTTACAGTTGAAGTCGGAAGTTTACATACACTTAGGTTGAAGTCATTAAAACTCATTTTTAACCACTCCACAGATTTCATGTTAGCAAACTATAGTGCTGGCAAGTCAGTTAGGACATCTACTTTGTGCATGACAAGTCATTTTTCCAACAATTGTTTACAGACAGATTATTTCACTTTTAATTCACTATATTCACTATATCACTATATCGCCTACCTTCACATTCAGTGCCTCTTTGCTTGACATCATGGGAAAAATCAAAAGAAATCAGCCAATACCTCAAAGAAAATTGTGGACCTCCACAAGTCTGGGTAATCCTTGGGAGCCATTTCCAAATGCCTGAAGGTACCACATTCATCTGTACAAACAATAGTACGCAAGTATAAACACCATGGGAGCATGCAGCCGTCATACCACTCAGGAAGGAGATGCATTCTGTCTCCTAGAGATGAACGTGCATTGGTGCATAAAGTGCAAATCAATCCCAGAACAAGGACCATGTGAAGATGCTGGAGGGAACAGGTACAAAAGTATCTATATCCACAGAAAAACTAGTCCTATATCGACATAACATGAAAGGCTGCTCAGAAGGAAGAAGCCACTACTCCAAAACCGCCATAAAAAAAGGCAGACTACGGTTTGCAACTGCACATGGGGACAAAGATCTTACTGTTTGGCCATAATGACCATCGTTATGTTTGGAGGAAAAAGGGTGAGGCTTGCAAGCCGAAGAACACCATCCCAACCGTGAAGCACGAGGGTGGCAGCATCATGTTGTGGGGGTGCTTTGCTGCAGGAGGGACTGGTGCACTTCATAAAATAGATGGCATCATGAGGAAGGAAATGTATGTGGATATATTGAAGCAACATCTCAAGACATCAGCCAGGAAGTTAAAGCTTGGTCGCAATTGGCTCTTCCAAATGGACAATGACCCAAAGCATACTTCCAAAGTTGTGGTAAAATGGCTTAAGGACAACAAAGTCAAGGTATTGGAGTGGCCATCAAAGTCCTGACCTCAATCCAATCGAAAATTTGTGGGCAGAACTGATAAAGCGTGTGCAAGTAAGGAGGCCTACAAACCTGACTCAGTTACACCAGTTCTGTCAGGAGGAATGGGCCAAAACTCCAGCAACTTATTGTGAGAAGCTTGTGGAAGGCTACCCCAAACGTTTGATCCAAGTTAAACAATTTAAAGGCAATGCTACCAAATACTAACAGAGCGTATGTAAACTTCTGACCCACTGGGAATGTGATGAAAGAAATAAAAGCTAGTCATTCTCTCTATTATTCTGACATTTCACGTTCTTAAAATAAAGTCGTGATCCTAACTGACCTAAGCCTGGGAATGTTTACTAGGATTAAATGTCAGGAATTGTGAAAAACTGAGTTTAAATGGATTTAGCTAAGGTCTATGTAAACTTTCGACTTCAAAATGCTGAGTTTTCCAGCGTTTCAACCCCTTGCCTCTTACGTTGCACTGTCCTCAAGCATTACCTGGATTCTCCATTCAGCCTTTCATTTAAATTTTATTGCTTTTCTTCCCCCAATGAACGGGTTATATTAAACCATGTTGTGGTTGAACTTCATTATTTTGAACAGTGGTACCAACAGACCTTATAAGAACATTGAGCAGAACGGACCTTGTTTTGACAGGCCAGTGAAAGTTGGGATTCTTTGGTTTCAGGCAATGTAGACGTGAAGTTCCGGAGCAGCCCGATAAGCTGACTAAAGGACAGCCTTCCAATTACAGTGCACAGAGATGGGTACAGCACTGGTAGAGCCTGAAAAAAAATAATAATAATTTCAATTTGGCACATTTATACTGGCATACAGTAGACTGGTCAATCTCTTAAGATTTTCACACTTGAAAATGTTAAATTAAACGTTTGTGAGCGAGTAAGATTTAAATTCGGTTAAATATAGGATGGTCTGATATTTTTTGGTGCTGTGGCTGTTTAATGGAAATGAGTTAGCAGAATTGGGTGAGATCTCACACAAATCCTCACCTTCCCTACTGACAGGTCAATGACACCAATCATTCACAATATGTGTACACTTCTGTAGGAAACTATATGGTTCCAATGGGGTATCCATGGGCGCTGGAAGGGCGGTGCCGCAGCATCCCCTAGCGCTGGAAGGGGGGTGCGCTGTGCACCCCCTAGCGCTGGAAGGGGGGTGCGCTGTGCACCCCCTAGCGCTGGAAGGGGGGTGCTGTGCACCCCCATAGTGGAGATGGGAATAGTTGCCATTTTAGATGCAGCAGTAGCCTAACCTGTGACATGCTGAAATTAAAAATAAATAAATAAATATAAAGCTATTAGTGACTGTGACATTAACAATGGTTTTAAACAGTGGGAGAGGGGTATTGAGGGAATGATTTGTTTAGGAAACGTATGTTTGAACAACAGCCAATCAACGACGCTCGTGACACCAAACACTCTAAAGCAGGCAGCCCACACTGAGAGTTGGCAAGCAGCAACCAGAAGCGAATTTCTGACTTTTTTTTTTTTTTTACAATTCAAAAAATAAAAAATGTAACAATACAAATAAGGATTACTTTAATATGATCACATAGGCCTAAATGCCTACTTTATTTAATCTTGACCTTTAGCAAGTAATTTAATCCATTTAATCACTGCACTCCACGAGATGGCCGATTAGCCAAAATGCTGATAAGTTGCCCTTGATGCTCTTAGTTACTAGCTAGCTATAGCCAATTACTTGTGTATTACAACACAGGGCCCTTTCTAGACTGCTTTGATTGGGGGGGCATGAAGAGATTTTGGTGGGGCACAAGGGTGGGACATAGTAGTGGGGGGTCTGGGGGTCCTTTCACAAATTTGAGCCTTTTAAAACTAATTTCCTGCATTTCCACACAACCTCACACAGGGCATTTTCTAAAATAAAATGTTTAATTTATGAACATTTTGAAGATTTTATTTTATTTTTTCCCCAAAGCCCTAGATGAGATTTGAGTTGCTTTCATATAAAGCTAAAGCATAAGCTAATCAGTACATTAGTGGATAAGATCATTTTATTACATTTTAAACCCACCACCACCCCCATCTTATAGGACAAGTTTATTTATGCCCAATAATACCAAATCATTATTTAATCTTATAGAAACAAGTATATTAGAGATGAGCTATATTCCTTCATCATTTCAGTCTCTGTCCCATTTTCTATTTACATGTGAAACTATGTTACTGTAACTGGCTCATCATTTGCATTAATATTTTACCCATACTCCACCTCCCCTCTCCCTTATCAGAGGACAACTATCAATGCCCAATTAAATCAAATTATTATAGAATGTTACTATTCCTTCATCATTTCAGTCTTTGTGCCATTTTCTATCTACATGTGAAACTAAGATACTGTAACTGGCTCATTTCATTTATCAATTGTGTGTATAATTAAATATATATATATACACACACACACACATATATACAGTAGGCTAGCTAACACACACACACGGGCGCGCACACACGTGCAGCCAGCTAATGCAATGCTGCAGATGTTTCACAGAATCACAGTTATAATATACAGTTGTGTTCAAAAAAATAGCAGTACAACATCAGTAACCTGATGAACCACTGTTATTAGTAGTGATATTTCTGCATGGCAAATAATTTACTTGTAGATGTAGTAGTGTAATAGAAAAACAACAGACCCAACTGTCATGACATGCACGCTGCTTGTTCTGAGTAATTGACTCATTCATTGAAAGGGGCGTGTTCAAAATAATAGCAGTGTGGAGTTTAACTAGAGAATTCATTCATTCTGTGAAAAAACAGGTGTCATTAATTGTCCTTTATTAAGGAAGGGAAGCAAATGTTTCACACATTGTTATAAAATATATTTCCTTCTGAATTGCTAAGTAAAATGGGCCGTTCCAAACATTGTTCGGAGGAACAACGTAATTTGATTAAAAAGTTGATTGGAGAGGGGAAAACGTATAAAGAAGTGCAGCAAATTATAGGATGCTCAGCTAAAATGATCTCAAATGCTTTAAAATGGCAACAAAAACCCGAAACACGCGGAAGAAAATGAGCAACTACTGTTAAAACGGATCGAAGAATAGTCAGAATGACAAAGATTCAGCCAATCATCACCTCCAGAAAGATCAAAGATGATCTAAAATTACCTGTAAGTGCTGTTATAGTCAGAAGACGTTTGATCGAAGCTAAGCTATCAGCAAAGCAAGCCCCCGTAAAGCACCATTGTTGAAAAAACGGCATGTGCAGAATCGGTTAAAATTTGCCAAGGAACACATCGATTGGCCCAAAGAGAAATGGCGTAACATTCTGTGGACTGATGAGTAAAATTATTCTTTTCGGGTCTAGTGGTCGACAGTACGTCAGACGACCCCCGGGTACTGAATTCAAGCCACAGTACAGTGAAGACAGTGAAGCATGGTGGCGCAAAAATCGTGGTATGGGGATGTTTTTCATACTACGGTGTTGGGCCTATTTATCATTTATATTTATCGTATACCAGGGATCATGGATCAGTTTGAATACATCAAAATACTTGAAGAGATTATGTTGCCGTATGCCGAAGAGGAAATGCCCCTGAAATGGGTGTTTCAACAAGACAACGACCCCAAACACACGAGTAAGCGAGCAACATCTTGGTTCCAGACAAAAAGGATTGAGGTAATGGTGGCCAGCTCAATCCCCCGACCTCAACCCCATTGAAAACTTGTGGGGTGACATTAAAAATGCAGTTTCTGAAGCAAAACCCAAAAATTCACAGGAACTGTGGAATGTAGTTCGTTCATCCTGGGCTGAAATACCCGTTTCTAGGTGCCAGAAGTTGGTTGACTCGATGCAACGCAGATGTGCAGCAGTTATCAAAAACAATGGTTATGCAACTAAATATTAGTTCAGTAATTTAAAGTGAAGTTAAATCTTGAAAAATGTCTTCAGTTTATACAGTAAGTGTTTGAGTTTGAAGAGAAAAATGTCAACACTGCAATTTTTTTGAACAGATTAATATTCCTTTTCTTTGCTTCCTGTAAAAGAATAACGCAGACTTGATAAAATTTGTTAATGCTTTGATTTGGAATTGAATGTGTAATGTTTCCACTACATTTGAAATATGGAACTAAAAGCTATTAAATATTTGCACTTTATTCACTTTTTTTAACGCACTGCTATTTATTTGAACACAACTGTAAATCGAAACAACTAGGCTAGATGCAACATGTAATCAATATTTAAAATCAAATCTCCCAGACAGAGACTATCGCCACTATCCTCAACTCAGTAAGGCTATAGCTAATATTATATCCTAAGCAATGCGTAACAGTCATCAAGAAGAGACAGCATAGATTGATCAAAGAAAGTGACCGCTCTCTCTCTCTCCCGCTACGTCTCCATGTTTTATATGGCCAAATCAACCAGATATTAGGGAAATATATTATTTCAATGTGGCATTTTTATGATTGGCCGAATCGTCTGGCCCTGTTACAACACAAGATACACTGCCTGGCCAAAAAAAAAAGTTGCTGTTGCACCCGTCATGCATAGTGCCCACTGTAGAAGCCTCTAGAGGCAGTGTTATGATCTGGGGTTGCTTCAATTGGTCAGGTCTAGGCTCAGCAATGTTATGCAGCAATAAAAAGTCAGCTGAGTACCTGAATGTACTGAATGACCAGGTTATCCCATCAATGGGCATATTCGAGGACGACAATGCCAAGATTCATCAGGCTCAAATTGTGAAAGAGTGGTTCAGGGAGCATGAGGAATCATTTTCACACATGAATTGGCCACCAGAGTCCTGACCTTAACCCCATTGAAATTCCTTGGAATGTGCTGGAGAAGACTTTACGGAGTGGTTCGACTCTCCCGGCGTCAATACAAGATCTTGGCCAAAAATGTATGCAACTCTGGACGGAAATAAATGTTGTGACGTTGCATAAGGTTGTTGAAACAATGCCACGACGAATGCGCGCCGTAATCAAAGCTAAAGGCGGTCCAACTAAATATTAGAGTGCGACTTTTTTTTTTGGCGAGGCAGTGTAGTTAACAGCTTTAGCTAATCATCGCGATCCAGTCTTTGTGCTTTTGACATAAGAAATCTGTAGGCTATTGAAATATCAGGTAATTTGTTTTAAGTATCCTACTGGGAAAATGATAAGTGGCCAATAGGATACATCCCAGCAAAAAGAGACGCACGGACGATGTGTAGCTAACATTTTAAATATGTGTAGCCTAATATTTTATCCTATACGGTTGTCTGTCTGGCAGCTTTGTGCAATATCATAGTAAGCACATTACCCTTACTATGCTTCATTGATCAAGCCTAATGCCCTATTTGCACTGGACTAGTATTACCTTGGGTGATTTGTAGGCTAATAATTGCAGAGGTCATTTGATATGAATACCAAATCTTCCAAGTCCATAATTTGTAAAGTATATTTTGCAAAACACAGAGGTCATCTGATAGTAGCCTATTAGTCCTGTGTGAATCGGCATCGCAGTAATTTCGGGTGATATTTTTTCTCCCGCAAGGAATACGGTGTTTTTTCACATCTTTTTCTGGGTCGATAATTATGGATGCTGTGGTGGAAATCTTTCATGTGAATATTGACAACATTGTGGGTGCAGTTCTTATGGCAAAAGTTCAAATGTAGGCTCAACCTACTCACTGAATTGAATGCATCCAACCCTGTAGCCACCGTCACCAATCTGCATACCCAACTGACAATGTGGAAGTAATGTTTCAATCATATCCAGTGAACATCCTTTGGTTTTGTTCAGTAGGCTACATTCGATGTGGCTACATAACTCAAATGCAGTTCCCAGGTAAATCTAATACTAGTCCAAATATGGTAAATTGGTCATACTGTAATGTGCGTGGGTGCAGGTGCATACACAATACTCTGCATGTCACAATATTTCTTTCTCCTGGGAAGCTTTTTTAATTGTATTTTTAATGTGCGAACACAATATCCCTTTTTCATATCGTCGATATGCCTTTAAGAAATATCGTGAGTGTCACCATTATCGTTCGTAGCTATATAATTATAGTGGATTCATGACAACGTGAACAGAAGTAATTACCACGTGGCAGCATTGAGTTCTAATTGCAGTAGCCTTACCGTTGCTTCTGGATCAGTGTACTTTTTGGCCAATCATTTCCCGTTTTAGAAACAAAAATTTAAAAAACAAGAAACGAATGGTTATGCTATATTCATTTTAAAAACAGAAATTGAAAAACGAGAATCAAATGGTTATTCATTTTGGATCCGTGTATAAATTAATGCCCACTGCAACATCCCGTACTGTCTGTCACTCATCTCACAAACCAGTTTTTTTTCTCGTAACTTAGTAGCTAGACACTTCATAGATCGCTCCAAAATGAATGTGATGATAAACATGACGACGAAGAGCGGCCGTCAATTTATTACGTTTCGAAGTATGTCCACAAAACAATGTTGCCATGCAATGTTTGCTGCTATGTCTGCATATGACAAATTATTTATTGCCATCTCCTGTAGGTTCTCATAGGCATAATGTTATAATGCACTCATAATGACTTAAAAAATGCGAAAATGTTTTATGGGAAATGTTTGTTGTATTCCCATCCTTAGTTGCGACGACTTTTTAATGCATTTACGTATGGATGGGAATCGTTAGATTTTATTGATACCGATGCCATTATTGATTCCGCTTATCGATCCGATTATTTATCGATTCCTTAAATATTATTTGCTCCCAGGCTATTAAAAGACCAACTATTACTATTGGGTGGTCATCTAAAATGGATTCAATGACACAATATTTATAAAGTATAAAGCATTAGTTTTTCATTCATATTTCTTAGTCATATCATGTAAAATATTTATCTGCTATATATATATATGCCTGCACAAGTGGCAGAGCATCCAATAAAAGTCAGAATTGTATAATTCTGTAAATTGAAATGGCATTATAAATGTCATTTGGCTTGATCAATACGAGTGCTTAAAAATATCAGACGTCAAAGAAAATAAGACACCGGAAAATAATGAAAAAGGACGCGAGAAGAGAGGATAAATTATCAGTTTAACTGATAAAAAAAGATGGCTAAAGTATTGTTGTTTAACCGCTGCTCTGTGATTGGGATATTTAGTATTTAATTTCATTCTCTAAAGAAGATCGCAAACTTTACTTATGAGTTAGTTACGCTCCTAGGCGTGTTTCATAAGCTGCACCGTAACATTTGCATTGGTTTCTGTATTATCAGAACAGTTTCAACTGTCACCATTCTCCCCTATCTCATTTAGCTGATACATTTACATGGAAGAAAGATGAGATCTTTAACGTTACCTGAGGCAAGCTGGCTTCTCTTATTAGCTGAAGATGACGAAGATTGAAGATTATCATTTAGCGAATTTAGGTTAGTTATTCGCTTTCCAAATCTAGGCTACTCATCTGTGCGTCGCCAAGCAGGCAATCGTTGTCAGATTAGTCTACCGCCAATCAAAACAGTGTAGTTTTACACTTGTAGTTGGTTATAGACTCCGGAGGGAAGTCCACACACTCCACAAATCTGTTATAGTTCTGAATAGTTGATCATTTCCGAAGACGGATCACAAAATGGAGCTTACGCGAACACATTTTCTATTGATTTTTAAATGACAGTAGCAGTAGTATTAGTTTTTTTTAAATGACGTTTACATTTTATATTTTTAGACGGAGCGCCAAAACTCTGCCTGCCATCATGCACTGACTGAATGAAAAACGACGGCGCACGCATGACGTGACGTTTTGCTATGCGTAGCCATCGGGAATACTTGCTGGAATCGATAAGAGAATCGATAAGCTCGAAGGCGTACGATTCCGAGGAATCAGACAACTTGGAACCGGTTCCTAACGGGAACCGGTTCTCGATTCCCACCCCTACATTTACGGCATGTTACCTCGTCGACATTCGCCGGTTCTCCGTTATCATTGGGTTTGTAGCAGAGAAATTTCCATTGCCGAAGTGGTGTTTTTCTTTGAAACAAGATCAGCCATCTTCTCTCGTTTTCTCTTAACTAATGATGAAGATCAGTCACGAGATAGGATGATACATTGAAACCGTGGCTGTTACATCTATTGCACTAGCCCCCTCTGCAAGAATGAAAGCGATCAGACGTTGTAATTTGATCCTATATCCTACCTTACACTAACCTTCCACTGGAAATTGGAAAATCGATGTAATAACCATCCACACTCTGCTGTTAACATTGAGCATTAGATATTCAATTAGTACCAGTATACGAATAGGCTAATGGTAACAAAGTAAATACAGAGCAAATAATAACAGGGTCATTCCGAGTCAAATCAACCAGTTTTCTGAAAAGTTCCTGTACGACACTCTCAGATTTTGATGAAACTCCATCATAATAATCCATTGTTTAAAAAATGCACACACAAAAAAATTTGCTTCATACGACATGTCGTTTCCGAGATATGGCCTCCTGAAATTTGCTGAAAACCTCCGTCTTTGGCGCTCGCCAGTCATGAAAACGCGCGAATGTGATTTTTTCCGACTTTGGAAGCTTATAACTTGGGATTGGTAACAGCTAAATTCTTCTAAATTGCACGAATCTGGCCTCAGATTACTTGTACCCCCTTCCCTTTTCAAGTTATATGCACCCAAAGTAGCCACTTTGTTCAGTTGCACATGTTTTTGGTGATTTTCGAGGTCACCCTGTGCCCATACGAGTGGATATATACATCCCATATCACAGATGTATTATCTAGAGGTGCGTGTCTATGGTCACAAGCAAGTACAGGCTAATCAATTCATTTGTAAAGGAATGACATCCATCCAAATTTGGGTCTGGGTGAAAAAAAGTCAAACACACAACCGTCCGTCTTGTCAATGGATCACCATGTGGACAGTTAAAACTTTTCCTGAAATTTACACCAGTTAAACAGATATATTAGATCTAATTTTAACTAGCTGTTAATTTGTCTGAATTACATTTTTCATGTTTTGAGGGTTATTTATTTATGGGGAGATGAGTTACCAGTATTCATTTGGTGAATGTGAGTCCTTCCTTTCTTCATAAACATAGTGGGAACGGTATCTGATGGGGCTAAATTCAGCCGTCAGATAATGTTTCCCCCTATGGAATTGGACACAATTGGTGGTAAGATAGTGAAACGTGGTGAATTGACTATTTGGGGAGATGCTTTATCAGTATTTGTTTGGTGAATGTGAGGCCTTCCTTTATTCAGAAACATAGGGGGAACCATATCTATTCAGATTTGGATGTAGGATGGTGGAACTGGGAGAATGTACCCTGGATGAGGAGCCATTTCACCAGTATTAGTTTGTTGAATGTATTTTCTTTGGGAAATAGGGGGTGGGAAGGTGACAGACCCCACCTTAAAATGTTTTCATTTCTTATAGCCTACCACTACCACTATTAGTAATACCACTGCTATTAGTACCACACCACCACCTCCTCCACACACACACACACACACACACACACACACACACACACACACACACACACACACACACACACACACACACACACACACACACACACACACACACACAAAAATATACTCATGCCAGAAAAAATAAATAACCGTTGCATCACGTTATTATCATTATTTAAATTAACTTTATACAAAGAATTATTTAAAAAAACAAAATTCACACATTCACACTGACCTCGTCCGTGTCTCTGCTCATCAGGACTGGTAAGTGTGAGGTCACAATGCTCAGAATATATAATGCAGCATCATGAGACAGGAAGGGGATGAGCCGAGCCAGTAGTCGCTTCCCTTTGGATACCAGGAGACATGGCAAGAATTCCTCTCCTGACTCTCTGAGCAGAAAAGGACAAGTACACTCAAATAGCACCAAATCATAAGATTGAGGCAGCGGATGGGTATGAAAAGACTTGGGAGGAATTCAATTGGATGTGGGATATGATGTGAACCCCACATTTGCCATTTTGTTCTCCCAAGTTAAACAAACAGGTAAGTGGGTTGTAGTTAGAGGAATGATTGGTATTGCTAATCTGAGCATCTACACTTTGACAGAAAGTGCCAACTTTTATTTCCCAGTGCTGTTTGTTCAGTTCCCTTACAGCCCACATGTAGACAAGGAACTCCAGACAGCAGTAAGACTCACAGAGCAACAGGGTGCTGCAGTTGTCTGTAGATCAGCTCCACCCGTCTTTGCATCTTCTCCCTTAACCTGCTCCTCTCTCCCTCCCTGAACACTGTGGTCCTTCTCCTCTCCCCCTCCTCCACTTCCAGCAGGATCATGAACAACTGAGTGAGGACATACAGTACACCATACACTCAGCCAGAGTGGCACAGTCCGGGGGGAGGAACTCTTCATAAGGGAAGGAAAAAATACCTTTTCTAAGTTGTGAAGAACTGCTAGTCTCTGCTGTCTGGTGTCTTTTTGTTCCTGTTGAGACATGCACATTCAATGCTGCAACATAGACCCTACAAATTAAAATTACCCTTGTTTGACCCTTTGACTGGCTAGCTGACGACGTGCTCAAATGGATATCATTTGTTGCTAGCCACTATAGTCACCAAGCTTTCACATGAAACCATGGAGAGCATTAACTTAGCAAGCATGAGTCCAAAACTCTGGGTATAACAGTGTGCTCTGGGTATAACAGTGTCTTTTATGCCATTTTTATGTGGAAATGTACACTGGATTACACTTTGCAGATAACCACAACACCAGCTCAACAAGTTAACCATCAATAAAAATACTTGGGACGTTTGCTCGAATACAAGCAAAAACCATTGTAAAATTTCAATCTACTGATATTAAATTCAAATCTGAAATACCAAGTTAGCCTTAATTTGCAGAACTAGTCTAGATCATTGGGCCCAGTTAGGTAGCTTTTTGAATTATATAATAATAGTCAGTGATCTTAATGATGAGAACAGAATGGCAATAATGGGCTAGCTTAACTATTGAAGTACTTCCAAGCCAGGTAGAAATCCCACCATCTTGTTTAATGTTACCTCCCTTTAATAGCACCGTCAGATAAGGAAAACAACAATACTATAACGTGACCATGACGTACCTGATAGTTTCCTGATAAATCTACCTTGCTTAATTTTTATTATATTAAAGGCTGCAATAAACCCTATGGCTATCATTTCTGCCTGACAGACCTAACAGCAACTAAGCATGTAAAGGGCTTTGGGCAAGGCATGACACAGTCCAGTTTCTGTGCTACAATACAAGCAGCACAGTCCCAACCACAACAAATATTAGCAAGCTGGGGCTTTCACCTCTTCTGGACAGTGTGCATGAACAGCATCGATTGCTCGCCGAGGTGAGAAACATGTTGACACAGCCACCTGTCCCAAGGAGCCCTCAATGTGTACAACTGAAACAAAGAAGTTATGATTACAAAGTTCTATATTCATACAATTATAACAAGATTAGGTCAACCTAGTGCATGCCGGGCGCTGGAGGTCTTGCCCCGGCAAATGGCTCTCTCGTCCTAGTGCAATAAGTAGGCTATTCTGTTAGTGGTTCTACTTGCCTGGGAAGTGCTTGTGTGGAAATATCACGTAGTGCTTGTTGGTACCAGCCCGAGATATCTAGCGGTAACAGTAACAGCAGCTCAGTGAGCAATACCAACCTGTGTCTTTACGACATGAACATACCATGCAGTAAGACGTTTCACTTTTAGATGTCATGGCCAGCTCACTAAAATGGTAAGCGTCCATTTCTACAGCTCACCTGCTGGGAATCTCTCCCACATTCATAAGAGCAAGCCAGCGTTATGCTAGGTTCGCTGTCACTTGCATAACTTAGTATTGAATACTATTTGATTGTGTCAAAAATAGTCCCACAGTAGCCGTGTTTTCTGTCGGATAGCTAGCTACCCACCTACCCCATCCCCATTTGCTTCAAAACTATTATTCGGGTAGCCTACATACTACTGAAAATATAATATTAGATTCACAAAACGATAAGCTAACTTTTAAGCTAATAAACATGTAGACGTGACCGGTAGATTTTTAATGAGATGAGACCGTAGCTACGGTGAAAAAAGGGGAGTTTCAGTAAATAGGTAAAGAAGCTCACGATTTTTGTTGTTTTAATAATCAATTAATAGTTTATTTAATCAAGAAAGATACCTTTTGAATCCACAATATTTTGGTAAGATGGCTGGCTAACTGGATTGTTTAACGTTACATGGTGGAAGTCCAGGATTTATTTCTTCATCTAGTTACCACGCCCTCGAGTGGACATAATAAAAATGGCACTTCTTGATGTTGGTGCTTGCTAGTTGAGTTGATTACAATGAACTACAGTTAAAAAAAAAAAAAATTATAAAAACATTTTGCTAATATTGTGAATATGCTATAGACATAGCATATACTGGGTTTATTTTTTGTACCGTTGGGAAATCATCTCTCGAGGAAGTTCAAATACGGTTGAACGCGGGCGTGCCCGATAATGGGCACTATAGCCTAGCTATAATGAGATAGGAGCCAACTTCCTGGACACTTGCTAAAGTGAAATATTTTTTTTTACACATATTTACACCAAACTGATGCTTAGCAAGCTCAGTGTTGATGTAACCAAGATATTTGAAGTTAAACAAGTGTCCTTCATCATCCATTTTAGCTTCTGCAATTACACGTTAATGTTGGATTTCTTCTGAAATATAGAATATTCTGAACCCCGCATTGCATGAGCACATATACTGTGACGTTGCTGAGAAACTGGTCTATTTACCCAACCGATCAGCTGTGCACGATATGAAAAAAGTGGCGTCGGTTGTTTGGTAACCGTGCTTAGCCGACACACCGTGAGATCAGTATACTACCACAATTTACTCTGCCTATTTACGCCACTTCTCGCGCAACTTTCAACAAGGTAGACATCAGTCAGTTAGCTACTTCCGCTCTGCTAGGCCGGCCTAGCGCCCGGCAAAAATGGACAAATACAGCCAGAGTAAGGAAACGGGTGTAGGAGAGATGGGGCAGACCTGGGGTATAAGAGTCTGTCTTAGTGACATAAGGGGTGGTGAGTTTGGGGGGTTCCCTCTTTGCCCTGTCTCCCAGCAGTTCTTCTGCCAGCTTGGCTTCCATTCGCTGGTAGTACTCCTGAGGACATAAGTTGGAAAGTGACCTGGGCCTTAGACTCATGCTTTTTCTCTTTATAAAAAGGTATACATGATTACAATTAATTTTCAACCTTGTCACACCTTTTGGCTCAATGCAAAGAGACCTGCAGTTGTTCAGACAGTAAAATCTGGCCCCAACAGCAACTCAAGACACACTTGTCAATGGGACCCTTTTTTTTTTAGCTTACTTATTTAGCAATTAATTTAATTATAGTAGCATTCAAAAGTTATTTTCAGGGACAATCACTGCAGCTGTCAGATGTCTCTTCCTGTTAAGAGACTGTTCTTGTGTTGACAGGCCCCACAGTCTGAATCTAGACCAAGAGTTTGAAGATTGTGTGGCTGGCAGCACTGCAGGTCAGCACAATTTCTGCTGAGAGCATGTGCTTGTGTGGAGGTGGCAGCAATGAGCTGAATACTGGGAATTCCAATTTGGGAGAAAAAAAGAAGAAATTTAAAGAACATTTATGCAATTTAAATGTGTAGAACTACAGGAGGTAACGGTACCTGGTAATAATAGTCATCTAAGTGGGGGTTCTCACTCTGAAGCTGAATCATCTGCAGTCTGATAATCCACTCCTTCTCCTTTAAAGACATGAGCTGACTGTGAGGGTCCCAACTCTCTGTCTTTCTAGAGAATGGGACAGGTGATTGGGTATGAAAATTTGCATATACACACAGCCAGTCACTAAATAGACAATATGTAACAGCACTTTTTCACCACCATACAACAGTGAATGGTTAACATGTTTTTATCCATATTATTATTATTATTACTACTACAAATTATATATGTCCTATTCAACATTGCTTGTAAAAGTTGCTTTTCCATCTGCCAAGTGTCAATATATCACAGGCCAGGGCCTATTCTCAACTCCTACAGGACTTGAGCAAAAGTCCCTCTTAAAGAGTATAAAGGATTGCTGTAAATAATGCTTTTTAGTATGGCGTGCTGTCAGCAGGTGTGCTTTTTCTTCAGAAATAAAGACTGTTATAATTGGAACTAGTGTGAACTGTTTTCCTGACTGATTTGCCTCCATTAGAAGACAAGGGTGGATTTTTCCCTCTCAGCCCAACAACTGCTACCATACATG
Source organism: Synaphobranchus kaupii (assembly GCA_029718625.1). Taxonomy (NCBI): domain Eukaryota; kingdom Metazoa; phylum Chordata; class Actinopteri; order Anguilliformes; family Synaphobranchidae; genus Synaphobranchus; species Synaphobranchus kaupii. The sequence goes on from CM056379.1 coordinate 51,855,919, forward strand.
TTGGTACCACAGAGTGAACAAGATCATGCACACACTGGCATTTGGACATATCACAGTACATTAATACCGCAGTGATCTCAAGAGCTATTTTTACAGTGAACAAAATCCAGCTGGACTAAATTCAACCCATACTGCTAATAAACAGAAGGAAGGGCCAATCCTGTGAGAAGCAAAAATGGCTGTCAATCACCTGTGAGCTCTCTGTTGACGCTGGCTTAGAAGCCGACGGTGCTGGGGGTGGAGCTGTGTCACATGACCTGGGAACCTTTAGTGGTGGAATGGTAAGACGGGTAAGATCGGCACATTCACAGACCCACAGTACAAAATATGAATACCAGAGGAATTTGATTTTGTGATAAGGCTCAATACCCGTTTCCAGTATTAAGAAACTGAAGAGACACAGTACATTAAAATCGCATATCTATGGGACAACATTTCATTTCTTGGTATAATATAATTTGAAGCAAAACACAGTTGAGGATGATCTTGATAGAACATACCTGAATCGCTGAACAGGATTGGCAGAAGGGCTATAGAATGGGGCAGGGGTTGGAGAGTGGGCTCCAAACCTCAGTTGCATCATTTTTGGGGTGAAGGCCTGTGAGACAGGAGGTCGGGGGCACGAGGAGGGGGAGCGCAAGCCACCACACTGAGAAGAATACAATGCACATGCTCAGACAAGTATGATAAACACATAACCTTACTATTGGAAGCAATTAGCCTGATGTGTAATATAGTAAGGATATGAACCAAAAGCTCAGTGTTGAACAGCATACCACTGCTAGCACTGTTGCAGGCAACAATAACAAAATCACAAAGGAAATGGAAGAAAGTAGGTCAAGAGGTGACAGAGAGTACAGATTGTTTTGAGTCATTCACCTGGCCATACTGCTGCTGAGGACGGACAGGGGAACGAGGTATCATAGGATTCATCTGCATCTTGAGACAGAAATTTTAAATTGCCACCTACTAACTGACCAAAACTAACAATGACAATGGACAATTGTATACTACCGGCCACCAAGAACTCAACACATACTTGAGACAGATATCTTTGTCCAAAAGGCCTTGTTGAAAGTTGCTCATGTTGGCCTGATCTCTTGCCTGGTGCAGCCCCTCTGAACGCTGGGAAAGGACGTTGAAGGGGTGACAGGAAGTCCAGAGTGGTAGGCAGGATTCTGCCTGGAGCCGGTCGATCAATGACACCTACGATAGCCTTGTCCTGAGAACATTAATGCAGCGATTAAACTAGCCATGTATTAGATTTAGCCAGGAATCTTTTGGAATGTTGAATATGCAGACACGCGCGCAGACCAATTTCACTATGCTGAAACTATAAGGCATGTGCTGTACCTGTAGTATAGATCCTGCAATGCATCTCTGAGTGCCATAGGATGACAGCACCCACTGCCAGAGAAGGGGACATTTTAGCAGTTAATAGTAAGGTGTAAAATGACTCATTTCACAATATGCATTTCTTAGTTTCTCTATTACTAGTCCACTCAATAAAAAATTTAACATTCATTGGCTGTTCATATTGCTTTTAATTCTAAACACCCACCTGTAAAAACAGTGAATTGCTATCCATCCTTTAAACTTACTGGCTAGGTGTCGTTCATAACATTTTATCTTCTGACAATGAATAATTATAACATCAAACACAATTCTTATATGTACAACAGACACCACAAATGACAATCCCAGATTTCAGTTAACCACCACCTTTGGGTGGTTTGATATGTAGTAATTGTGGTGGAAAAAATTTGGAAGCGAGTGACAGCTGACCAAGATGATGATAGACAGGGGAGGATTCAACCACTACTCAACTGGAAAGACTATCCATAAATGCGGTCATAATTAAAATACTGTGAATATTTCAGACTTCAGGTCACGCTCTACCCACTACACCAGACAGCTATTTGCTATTGTCAGAGGTCTGGTGTAATGCATAGAGCATTTGACATTAGACCTAAAGTCCACTGATTCTGTTGAAGGTGGGACATTGTCGTTGCTTTTTAAACTAGTTATTCTAGTTTAAATCCAGCTCCATTAAAGGGTAACAGGGTGCTGTAAAAATGCCCTGTTTAAGGGCTTATATGGAGCTGATAATTAACCACAAGCATTGCAAAAATCTGTAAACAGGATTATACATTTATACAATTTGAAAATTAGTGATTTGAGGTGGCCTTCCCGGCTGAATGGTGGTTTGAGCTACCTCTTCCTTCACCTCTCCCCATCTGTATCATCTTCATAGGCTGTCACTAATGTTGTTTCTCTGCTATAACCAAATGTTATGTATTATTAGATGACAAAGGGTACAATTTACAGCAAGAGCAAGCAGTCATTCTGAAAACCACAAAAGACCATTGTCCATTGAAGTATCCCTTTTGGCTGCAGGGAATTTTTTTTTTCCTTTTTCTAAAACAGGCTTGATGGTCACTATAGCACTGTATCCTGCCAGGTTTTTAATTTTTTTAGTTCTCAAATAGACCACAGTAAAAACTGATTCCAATGTAGGCAGAAATCCAGTATGAAAAGGAATGTAACTCACAGCATCCGAGTCCTTATCCTGCCACGAGGAGCTGGTGCCACTGTCCACTATAGCACTGTCCAGACTCTAAGAAATATCACACTGATATAAAACAAAGTCTAAAACTGTTTTAAAGTGTTCCGGAGACCAAAAACAATTAGTTCTTCAGGCAAGTTATTTTTAGTAGTGTGTCTCCTTGGGTAGGCTTACCTTCAGGCTGGGTCTTCCTTCCACAGTCCTCATTACAGCTGGGTCATCAAACATTTTTCCTCTCCCTCCTAACCGCTCCTTGTTCCCCCTTTCCCTTGCCTGCATCCCCAACCAGGCCTGTGGTTGAATTTGAGGATCTGGTCCAGGTTTTGGGAGGGAGGGAGAGCTGGGAGTGCAAGGATGTGGTGAAGATGGTGCTGGTGACTTGTCTGCACAGAAGATTAAGAGGTCTGTTGGATCCCCTTCTGCATCTTCCACACCTGTGTAAAGATCTAGATAGAAACATTTCAATTTACACAGGTAAAGCTATCCTTTGACTGATTTTCCATTTCCATGTAGAATTTTCAAACAATAAAAAAAGACATTATGGAGTAAATGGTTCATTCTTCACTGACAGAAAATGCCACCATTTAATTCCTGCCTATTCGACCCCTACCCATGTCTTGCATACCCAATCCAAAAGTCTCTTCATTGTACAGATCTATTTCCTCATCTTCTTCAACCATCTCCTGTAGAAGTCCACATCCCTCAACTTCATCTCCATCCTCTTCCTCACTCCACCTGCCGCCATCTTCTGGCCACTCTGAGTGGGAGAGAGGGCATTCCACCTCCTAGAAAGAGACATGCTAGTTAGCATAAAAAAACTAAGACACAGAGTAGGCTATAGGCTACCAAATTAACGCAAACAAATATGCAAGCTCTATATAGTTATTGGCTGAAGTCTGAAACTTTGCATTACTAATTTTTCCCATCAAAGGTGGGAGCTGACATCTGACGCAAAACAATATCATATAGGATAAATTTGAAAACTGAGAAAGGATTGGAAAGATAAAAATTTGCCAACAATTTAAGCTTCTACTTTCTGAACACTTGAAAAGGAAATGTACTTTGATTCAAAATACTTTTCGACATTAACTTTAACATAAAAAAACATTACATCCGTATTGACTCGTTTGTAGCCTATAGAGTTAAAAGTAGAATCAAAACAAAAGGTCATATCTCAAGTTAAAAGGAAAATAGACTTTCTTAACATCAAATAATTCTGAAATAAAATGTAAACCTTATAGCTAGGTAACCGTAGGTAACCTTAACTTACTTGTTGGTCTGATTTACTCATTTAATTCCGAAAATATTTTAAAGCTCGTCTGAGTAAGTTGTTCGCTATCCAGCTGACCTTGGACACGTGCGCGGCGTTCTCAACACCCTTTTTAAATTACCGCACCTGCGCCACGCGTGAGTACCTTGGAAAGTGACATGCGCATTGAGGGAACCCCTTGCCGGTTCGCCGCTAATTACGCAGTGACAAGGGCGGAGAAATCCGTTTAAATTGAGTGGAGTCTGCCAGCTGGCCAGCGGCAACAGTCACGTGATTTGTGCAAGCATCCATTGTCCGTCGTGCTCTATTGCGTGTAATGATTATTGCCTTTCCATATGGAGGCCCAAAAATGACTTATCTAATTATGAATAAATAAATATATAAATAAGTAAATAAATAAATGTGAAGTATAAATAGAGAAATTATAATATAAATATATAAATAAAAGCAGAAATTAATAAATATATACAAACCCCAATTCAAAAAAGTTTGGACAGGATGTAAAATGCACATAAAAGCAGAAAGCAGTGATTTTTTAATTATCTTGTACATGTATTTAATTGAAAACAGTACAAAGAAAAGATATTTAATGTTTACCTTATCAACTTTATAGTTTTCTGTAAATATACACAAATTCCAAATTTGATGCCTGCAACACGTTCCAAAAAAGTAAAAAAAAACACCTGTTTGGAACATTCCACAGGTAAACACGTGATACTATCATGACTGGGTATAAAAGGATATCAAAAGACTCTTGATATCTTATCTTCAGGTACTCTTACAAGCGATACTATAACCTCTCTGTATTTGAATGGATCTCTATGGGAATTGGGGGGTGGGAACGGTCTGCGGTATCAAATGAGCCTCAAACCATCACTCTGCTGCCAGATATGCAGTAGATATGGATTTATCACTTACATTACATTACATTACATTACAGGCATTTAGCAGACGCTCTTATCCAGAGCGACTTACACAACTTCTTATTACATTTATCCATTCATACAGCTGGATATATACTGAAGCAATTCAGGTTAAGTACCTTGCTCAAGGGTACAATGCAATAGGCTAATTGAAGGGTTGTATCTCCTGACTTACTTTTCCATAGAGTTCAATAGGAAAATCAAGAGAAACAACCCTTAAAGTGACCCATCTGTATCTACTGCATATCTGGCAGCAGAGTAATGGTTTGAGGTTTGTTTGATACCTCAGACCTTTGATGACTTACAGCCATTTAGCCAACATGGATTCCATACTATTCCCATGTAATTTACAGCTTAATCTAGGCTCCGCCAGAGGCTGCCTGCTGCCCTGTCCAGAGCTCCAGCTGGAGGTGGCGCCAGAGGCCGCAGCCCCACTGCCCTGTTCAGAGGTCCAGCCAGAGACCACTGTGCCGCCTGCCTTTCCAGAGTAGGGGTGTAAATTGCGAGAGACCTGCCGATTCGATACATATTGCGATACTTGGGTGCCGATTCGATACGTATTGCGATTCTGCAAGTAGCCTATTGCGATTCTACAAGTATTGTGATACGATATTACAATATGTATTGCCATTTTCTTTAGGCTACTCTTTAAATCACTAGGCCTATTGCTTTGAAATGTTAATTGATGCAAAGTTGTGTCTGCAGACATTTGCTCTGTAACATAACATTTGAAGTTACTTTAATTTCAAGTTAAATACTTTTATTTAGACTCATTTGTAAAGGATACAAAAATAAGGTTGCTCTTGCACCAGGAGACAATAATTCTTAACAAAAATTCTGAGTCATAAAATCAGTCACAATAAGTGTACAATACAAACCCTCACACAGTTACAACAGCAGCAAGTGTAACAAATGTAGCTACTAATGCACATGAACTATAACTGGTTACAGAACCAAATGCTTCAAATAGCCTACAATCAGACTATTGGCAAATATTGTCATTAACTATATTGTCACCAGGAGAGAATAATTCTCATTTTCAACAAAAAAATAGCTGAATCCTGAGTGCGTAATGGCGCATAGATAAGAAATGGGACACCCTTGCATGACATTCGGTTGCTGTGGTTACATACACACGCATCGCCATGTTTCGTGTTGCCGCTATGTCATTTTTTTTATTTATAAACCCACTGACAAAAATCGCGTGCATTAGTCGTCTGTGGAACTTCGGTGACAACGGGTGTGTTGTCTGTGGGACGTCCCTTGAATAACCAGAATTAAAGTTTATAAGTCGCCTCCGTACGTTGTTTAGATCACTTTTTAATTGTGAATTAGGGTGAGGTAAAAAAAGGCCATAGCTCCCTGTCCAGATGAGCCACTGGAGCACGCCATCCCACCACCTTGTCCCGAGGTGCTGCCAGAGGTCGCTGCTCCGTCGCCTTGTCCGCTCCATCGCCTTGTCCAGAGGCTTCCGCTTGCCGCCCTCTGCTGGACGGCACCCCCATGACACCCAGACAGAGGAACCAGCTGCGGCTCGTTCAAATTAGCACAGCTGGGCACCATCAGGATGATTGGCCTGCCTTTAAAAAAGGGCCTGGTTCCCAGGCCAGAGAGGGACACGTTGATTTGAATGTTGAGAGGAAGAGTTTTGTTTGGGACTGACTTTTGAAAGCCGCTACTGAGTGTTTTCCCAGTTTTTGTAGGTGAAACTTAATAAAAAAGGAACTTTATTTACCCTATTCCATTATTTTTCCTGTCTGTTCACCACATGGTACAGCAACCATTCCCAGCGCTTAGTCTATGTTTACAAAAATAAATAAAGTTGATGAGGTAAAAAATTAAGTATCTTTTTTCAATTAAATATATGTAAAAGAGAATTTACAAATCACTGCTTTCTGCTTTTATCTGCATTTTACATACTGTACCAACTTTTTTGGAATTGGGGTTTGTACATACAAATTGTCTTGTACGCCATTGGTTAATCATAGGTGATGGCTGGGTCGCACTGGCAGTTTACGGTCTCTGCTGCAGCTGAGAAATTGAACAAACCGTTTCAGCGGAGGTGTCCGTGACTGCAGTACATACTTCTGGGTAGGACAGGAGTGGTAGTGGGGGGGGTGCGTCCCAATAGTCGAAAAATGCACCCTCCCTTCCTCCACTATCACCTCCTCTACTCCGTGCCCTGGAAAATTATCTTTGTGTTTTAATCTAATGTTGCTGATTACATCTTAATTATGTATTAATGGTTACATATTAATTAACACAAACCGCAATGTCAGGTACATTGTATACTGTACATGCAAATACTTGTACTCTAAACGTTCAGGCAGTTTTGGATACTTCCAGGTAGGAGAGGAGTGGTAGTGGGGGAGTGGAGGAAAGGAGGTGGGGAGTGAAGAATATTGGGACGCACCCGGGGAGTGGAGGAAAGGAGATGGGGAGTGAAGAATATTGGGACGCACCCCCAACTCAACAGGAAGCTCATGCCCTGCCCTCAGCATAGTGGACTTGAGCGACCCAGCAACCGAGTCGCTCGCTGAGAAAACGCGGCGAAAGGATCTTTGGCTCTTATGTCTGGGTTGCCCACTTGCCCAGCCGACCAATGGTGCTTTAAACCAGGTTAGAACAACCCACCTCATTAACATATACATGCAGAAATACAGAAATAAATAAACATAGAAATGTAGAAATACAGGAATAAATAAACACAGAAATTGAGAAATAAATAAATGTAGAAATTAAAAAAAAAAAATTATTTCCAGATTTATTAACAACGTTTATTTATTTCAGCATTTATTTATTTAGTCATTTATTTATTTCCATATTTATTATCAACATTTATTCAAATATTTATTTCTTTCACCATGTATTTATTTATAATTATATAAGCCATTTTTGGTCCTCCATATTTCCAAGCCATCTTTGCCAAGAGTTCACACCACAGAACTGTAGCCTATGTGGTTCAGAGTATGGAGGTATTGTCTCAAAAATAAATAAATAAATGAAACGCATCCAGAAATACATGTAACTGATCCATAAATAAATGCAACTGACCCACAAATAAATGTACCTGAACTGATCCACAAATAAATGCACCTGAACTGATCCACAAGTAAATGTAACTGATCCACAAATTAATGCAACTGATCCACAAATTAATGCAACTGATCCACAAATGAATGCAACTGATCCACAAATAAATGCAACGGATCCACAAATGAATGTAACTAATCCACAAATAAATGCAACTGATCCACAAATAAATGCAACTGATCCACAAATCAATGTAACTGATCCACAAATAAATGCAACTGATAAACAAATACATGCAACTGATCCATAAATAAATGTAACTGATCCACAAATAAATGCAACTGACCCACAAATAAATGTACCTGAACTGATCCACAAATAAATGCACTTGAACTGATCCACAAGTAAATGTAACTGATCCACGAATTAATGTAACTGATCCACAAATGAATGCAACTGATCCACAAATAAATGCAACTGATCCAAAAATAAATGCAATTGATCCACAAATAAATGCAACTGATTCACAAATAGCCTATATGAAACCGATTCACAAATGTTTTATATCAGTGCAGATATCCAGCTTCGTAGTATATCCAAAGATTTAAAATGATGAGATTTTCTCACCTGGGTCCTGTATCACCGAAGCAGGATTACTGCAAAAGGCGGGAGAGTAGCAAGCAAAACCGAGTGATCTGATTGGTTTGGAATTAGAAGTTGGGAAAATTTTGAAAACGGGATGTCAGTTTATTATTGATTTGTCACTTGCCAGTTGTCAACCAGAAGAGCATTGCAGGCCTCCAGAAAGGTACCGTTTGCCAGGGGTAACGTTTTGACTGGTAAAATAAAATTAAAATAAAACCAGATGCAATGCACCATGACAGACCATTTTAGCTACACGACCATGGCCGATAGCTAGTTTATTCATTAAATCAGCTAGCTGTGCTAGCTAACGTTAGCCACATAAATATAATATTGGTAACTTATCTAACTTGCAATTTGTCCAAAATAATTATTAATTAGTCTATGAATGGAACATGTCAAGGCTATATTAGCTATTATTAGTATTAGCTATTAAGTTATTATTTTGTCTTGTAGTTGTGAATGTTCATTTATGCATAAAGTTGTAACTAAAAGTTAGGTTAGCTACAGCGCGCCCGACGCTACAGGTGCGAACGTAGCTAAGTAGTAGCTACGTTAGTGCGTTATTTCGTATCGGTTTGATAAAAAGACTAAGGATAGCCTACATGTTTCCCTTAATAACAATGTGCAATTAATTTCAAATTGTCCGTTTATTTTAAAAGTGCCTTAGCTAGTTATGGGTAACAGAACTCTACGGTAACCATTTCCAAGGAGCACATAGCTATGTAAGTTGAACAATATAGGAGCACACTAACGTTAATAGCCACGTTAACTTTACTTCCCAAATAGTAGATGTGCTCCGAAATAATTTTTCCAGTTAGCACACATAAATTTTCAGGACGAAATGCTCCTAAAATGGGAGCACTAGTCCTGGGTAAGTCGACTTCGGGTAACGTTAATGTTTGTAACGTTAACGTTAGCTTGCCTTAGTTGAATAGAAATTAAAAAGACTTCCAATCGAAACTAATTTTAAATGTTGTTTTTGAAGAATGATTTGGTAATATACACACATGCAACCTTTGGAGGCATAACGTTGCTGTACAAGCTGCTCTTGCCACCAGCCTTGGATGCCCCGCGATACCAGCCATTGGAAAGCTGACAAGTTGTCAGAAACGTCTGTAGCCTACGCTATCATTCAATCTATGTATGTCAGGACCAATCAAAAACATACTAAAATTTAAATAATATCTTTGAAAACCCATAAATTGTAGGCTACTATCACTTTATTGGTTACCCATTTTGCTTTCTCCCATATTAATCAAACAAGTGAGAGAATGAATTTATGTAGGCCTATGTTATAGGCTAGCCATTTGTACTTTTTTTTGTAGTCACAAAAACACCAAGCAACAGGTTCACTCTAAACTCACTCTCTCCCATCTCTCACTCTGCCGTTACCCTCTGTCTCCCTCTCTCATTTGTGTCCGTCCATTCCATGCACTGAAACCAAATATGAACTACAAGTTTCTTGGCCGACAGACAGATTTTAGTGGGGAGGAGCATTGCTGTTCTGTCCAGAACAGTCTGAAGGACAGACAGAGGTGGAGAAAGAGAAAACCTTGAGACATACGGACAAACTTCAAAGAATATACAAAGGCCCAAAAATAAGATTGGCTAGAGGTTGGTGTTGACTTGATTTAAACTTAAGTGTTTTAATTTGAAACATAATTCAGGTGGTTGGTGTATGTTGGTAATTATGTTTATTTGTCTTTAGGGCTTGGAACAGCTGTACTTCAGTTGTCTGTGTTGATTATTGTAGGTCTATTTTAATAAATGTAATTTAAATACACAATTGTGGCAGTAAATTGCAACTGGTAAATTAAAGATGAATAATGTTGGTCTGACTAAAGGTAGTGGAGGCAAATACCTTTGCAAGTCAATGTATTACTTATAACGGTAAAAGGGTAGAAGTATTGAAGTGCATTATGAGTAGTTTATTAAAATACATGTTCCATTAGAATATAACCCTACACAAATTCATCAATGTGTGTCATCAAGGCCATTTTGCTTGGTATGTCCAAATGCTTACTGACTTCTCTTGAAAACTCCAGGGGAAGTGTTTAATTATGAAAAATAAAGAATACCCGCACACTAGCAAATGCTCCCTTGTGGTATATTCATGCAAAGTTTTGACTGAAGAGGTCTTCGAGTCTTGTTTGCCTGACGAAGACCTCTTTGGTCGAAACGTTGCATGAATAAACCACAAGGGAGCATTTGTGCAGGTATTCTTTATTTTTTCACTTTTTTAACCTGCTGCACCTGGCCTAACCAGTTGGATGTGCTTATAATACCTACTATCGTTTTCAAAGTGTTTAATTGGACAGTTTAATTGGACATACCCAACAGAATGGTTTTTATTATACATGTGTATGAATTCTGAGTGTCTTTGATATTTTTATGGGTTTGCTTTCTGTTTAAAAACACTCATAACATGATGCACATTTTTATTAAACTTCTGATATATTTAAATAGGTAACAATGAGTCCTTCTGTCCTTCGGCCTTTTTGTCTTTCACTCAACAAAGGCATTTTTCTCCACTAACTGGTCAGAACATTATTCATGTATGTGGCTATGACACAGTGGATGTGGGACTATTCCAATTACTTTGCATTCTGCTTAGTGATTGTTATAATAACAATAGCTGATGTTTGGTAAGCATTCTGGTGTAAAATGTCTGCTATATATCACCCAGGTGAGTGCTACACATTGGTCGTGGTCGAGGAGACTTTCCCACATTCCTCAGTGCTTTCAGGTCATGAGATGAAAGATGCTGGATAAATGCAATTTATTATTGTTTTTGTAATATATTATAGTATTGTAAGTTTATCGTTTCTCCACATTCAAGGAAAATGGCTCTGGTTTCCACAGCAACTCTGGCTCGCAGGGCCTTTGTTTCAGCTGCCGCAGGGGGCCACGCAGGCCATGCGGGTGGAGGTCTGTCTTAAGTTTTCATTATAACATTGTGACTATTTCTGCTGTGGTTTTCTCATTTTCTCTGCTTCATTTCTGCATGTACCTCAGTGTTTTGCTTATGAAGCTTAAGATTTATCATTGACTGAAATGTTTGTAAAGTTGGCATTGTCTCTGTTCCTTAGTGGGGTGTTTATGCACTGCTGCACCCTGTGCAACCAGACAGTTTAGAAGGGTATTAACCCTTTCTCTATCATGGTCTGCGCTTCAATCACCCCGGCACATAAATGGACTGTTTTGGGCATTGTCTCTCACAACAGCAAGGACATGGAAGATTCTGTCCTTTGTGGTGGCCCTGCCTGGAGTGACTGTCTGCGTGGTGAACGCCTGGATGAAGAAGCAGCATGCCAGTCACGGTTCACCTGAGTTCGTCCCCTACCCACACCTGCGCATCCGCACCAAGGTAATCCATTTACAGTACATGAACACAGGCACGTCAGTATGTTTACACATTTTGTTTTGTTTATTGCAATATAGAATCAGTCGTTGCTTTTTCTATTGGAAAACACGTTTTCGTAAAATGAGTAATAAACTGGATGACAGCATCATAGGCATTTATTCTAAAATGAGAAGTTGCCTATAATTGCTATTGGTATTAGCATTCAGCCCCTCAATGTGTTGTTTACATACTGAACCTGTGTCTGCAGATCTGATATCTACATCCGAAATTGAGAGTACAGAATATAGTGTGAAGGGGCTATATTGTTGTATGTCAGTCATAACTATATCCCTTTCCTTTTCTCATTCATACAGCGCTTCCCATGGGGAGATGGCAATCACAGTCTTTTCCACAACCCCCACACCAATGCCCTCCCCACTGGCTATGAGGGATCCCATCACTGAGCTCAGTGTTGCCTCTTGTCAGGGTTGTCATTCACTATATTGAGTAGCTACTGCATAGTAGACTGGATTTATGAGCCGATTTGACTTGCTGACTGCTTATTGTTGTAATGTTGGTTTGTTGAATCTGACAAATAAAGACATGTTTTTACAGGAATTTATTCTATTTTTTTAGTACTCATTACTAATATGCCTTGCAATTACCCACTAGTGTAATTTTATCATATTTTGACAGTTCTCATTTGAACTCATGTTTTGGGTATTCTTTTCAGAGATGTAAGTCAGCATAGAAAAATGAAACTCAGTTTACACAGCAATAAGGTGAAAATTTTATATAGTTTATTCATCTTTGGTCAAAGAGGACAGACGATGACAACTAAAACAATGATAATATTCTTTATGATAGGACTGATGCAGTGTAAGCATAAAATAGACTAGATCTTCATTTTAAAATCTTTGGCAATGTAAAAAACAAAAAGTACAATATGGCTTTAAATGTGTTGAACATCTTAGTTTTAAGTCTTCGTTTTACCACCATATGATGGATTTTTACAATGGAGCATACAACATATGGCTTATTCATTAAAAAAGACAAATAGCAATTAAAATTCATATCAAAAACAAATGCAACAATAACAGTGACACTAGCTTTAAATGCAAAGCAAAGCACAGATATATATATACAGTGTATATATATATGTATGTTTGTGGACACACATAGACACACGCTCTTAAATCCCCAACAGGAATAGGAAATGGAAATAAACAAAGGGTCCTTCATCAAAATAATCATATTCATGCCTACTGACTTCAATATAAATATTTTTAAAATTTTTTAATTTATTTAAAATTGGTTTGAATCGCACCATCCATTCCGCTCTTTCCATGTTCTGTATAATTCATACATTTGCTTGTGAGAAAGGGAAATTAAGGGGATACTACTCCGCAGTTCATTAACGTAAAACTCACAGGACAGAGAATGAATTTGAGAAGTTAAAATGTACAGTTGAATCAAAAAACTGTCAGTCAGTGTATATTACTACACTTGTCTTATCAAATCGATTGTCCTGTCTACCTGTTAAGTTCAGATCTTCAACCATCTCACTTTTCTGTATTCCAAGTCCCTTTCTTTTGGTATACTTTTTGGCACATGTATTTATATAGAAATCTATTATACCTTCCATTTACTGTCATAAACCTCCCCACTCCACTAGTTCTGCTTCCCTTATACATTATTGTCTAAACCCCTCCATCCATATTGCCTGTTACTCTGTGTGAACCTACACTTTTAATACTGAAGCAGGGATATAATGTACAGTAAGTTAGCTGTCTGTCTATGGCTCATTCGTCCATTTTGATGAACAGCTTGTGAAAGGAGGAGGATTTCTGATTCCCTCGTTCCATAGCCCAGTGGTTCTCAAACTTTTTCAGTCAGGACCCCCTTTGGTAATAAGACATTTTAAAGCCCCATCCCACCCTCACATGCACACACACACACACACATGTGCTGTGCCTTTTTTCTTCCCCACACCCCCCATGTTGTCTCTGCGCCCCCCCACTTTGGGAACCACTGCCTTAGCCAAAGAGTTTGATGAAGCAGGTGTGGCAGTAAGGCTTGTTTTCCTGCTCCTTGAAACAGCCCTTGCTAAGGGGCTTCAAGCAGAAGTGGCAGACAAGGTGATGGGGGTGGAACTTGGCACCCATGGCGGTGACACAGCGGCCTAGGATGGGCTGCTGGCAGGCATGGCACACACTGCCCCTGGACTGATGGTAGTGTGCCTCACATAGTGGCTGGCCTTCATGTTCAAAGAAACTGCCATTCACAAAAGGTGTGTAGCACTCCTGCAGCAAAAAGGGCCCAGTTAAGCACAAGTGGTTAAAACCAGGAAAAACGTTCAGGGGGAAAGGTCTATATTTGGCATGTGAACTATTGCATTGGCTGTGTAATTAAGACAAGGCGAATCTAAAGGCAGATAATGGGGAACTACAGACAGAGACACATGTATAAACCTAATCAATTCAATCAATTCATACATAAACATACACGGTCACAGACACAGACTTACTCTGCAGACAAAGCACTGTGGGTGCCAGAGGGAGTTTAAGGCAGAGATGTAGTTCTCCAGGATTGGCTGGGAACACCCTTGGCAGCGGGAGGCGAACAGGGAGAGGAAACACTGCTGACAGTACTGCTGTCCCTCACGGTCATGGAAGCCTAGGAACAGAAGTGCTTACGTGAAAGCTGTGATCAGCTGTGCACAATAAAGTGTCGCAATATATCTGACAATAAATAATATGATATACACCAAATCAGCAGGTATTAAATGCAAGACAAAAGTGCTTCTCCTTCAGTGTTCGTGCCTTCAGTGTTCGCGCCTCTATGGACAGTTAAGCTTTCCATCCAGTTTTGCAATGTAACAAAATAAATATGCATGGAGATACATATCTATGTAAGCGCTGAAATATTACACAGCACTATAGACCTCCATAGTCCTACCAACTTTGGTGACGAATGGCTGGTGCCACTTTTTGGAGAAAATACTATGCGAGTCAATGGACTGAAATGTTTTATATATTCAGTAGGTTATACATTCAAAACACCCAAGAGAGGGGTTGTCACATTTTTTTATTATTTATAAAATTGGTAATTTGAAATTATGTCCAACAAATAAACAACAAGCGCTTTTTCAAAAAACAACTAAAACGACTACAACATCCGGGCTACTCACTTGCTCACCATCACTGCTGAAGTGAAAGCCACCACTAAAGTGACACTTTCGACATGGCCAGACTGATTCTTGCCCTTGGTGATACTCTTAGTTTCACTTCTATAATAAGTTACAAGAGCAGACCGAGCGATAGCCATTTTCGCTTGCGGATCGGCCGGTAGCTACTTCGTTGGCTAGCAAGAGCGGGAGCCGGCGATGTATGACCGGGGATTCTGGGTAGTATAGTTATGTTTCTCAAACTCCGTTAATTATACGATTCAAATTTGATTTAAATGCGGTGGTGAGTATATAATGGACTTTGTATAACATACAGTGGTGTTCAAAAAAAATAGCAGTGCGTTAAAAAAATTCCCATAGAGATCAATTCCCATAGAGATCCATTCAAATGCAGAGACGTTATAGTATATATAGTATATATATAGTGCCAGAAAATAAGATATCAAGAGTCTTTTGATGTTGTTGGGTCACAGACATCAGGAAGTCATGGCATGCAAAGGATATGCGACCAAATATTAAAAATGATTACTTTATTCTATATATAAATGCAGGGGTGCCAATAATTGTGGTACATGTGGTTTTGTTAAAAATAATTATTTCTTGATGAGGGTTTTTTTTTTTCTCATAATAAATTTACTTTAAAATTTAGATTTTTCTCATTTTTTTCAGTGTGAGATTAAGCTAATTCACCAAACGGTGAATTTATTATAACCCTTTTTTCTCATCTCTACCAGGGGTGCCAATAATAGTGGAGGGTACTGTATGTCAAAGTTTGGTCCATACAATGCCATATATCATCATAAGGGTGACTCAAAGATCCCAAAGTGGGACAGGTAATGGCTTCCGGCAGTCTTCCGAGACCAGCCATAGAGTGTACAGGAACTGGAGAGGGTGGGAGGGGCCAGGAACCAAGCTGATTTGAAAACCTAATCGGTCAATTTTTTGTGATCATAGAATTCATTATGTGTAGCAGTTTGTGAAACAATTATTGTTTCTGCACAGAAGCGTTGTCAAATGTTTAATTAAAATTACATTTTCCAAAAATTGGACATATTTTCATAATATGACGACCATTAATCGAGTTTAAAAATATCATCTGGGAAGTTTAATTTCACCTTCAAAGGTCAGATATTTCCCATTAATTTTAATGGGAGCTCCAATCTTTAGTGCTCACAGCACAGAGACACGCGCAGTACAGGCTTACTTCTGGGTCCTTCAAAACTTCGGTTGGCTGAGGGCGTACTTTGTGCGAACCACAGAACTGTATAACAAAGAGAAAGACAACTGTCATCTCAAAACGGCGCTTTTTCCACGGCCATAGTTTTTTCTCTGATTGGCCGATGTGACATGTCACGTGAATGTGGTAATTCTGTCCCTTTCGCGCAGTGCAATGGCTGCCACAGCATCTCTTAGCCAGCGACAACTGCTACGCTAAATTAGCCAACTTTGTATTCAGCTAGTTAGCAGCCAGTAGATAACAAACCATAAAGCCTGTTGATGATACATGAGTGGTAGGTCGATGCACATTTAAATGAAAATAAGGCTGCATCATACTTTAGATATAAAAGAATATTTGGCTAACCTTAACTTCTAACCTTAAAACGTAGCCTAACCTGCCACATTGCAGTTTGAACATCGTTTTTAAAAAAAGCGATATTAACTCTAATTGACATGTTTATGTTAACGTTCCTATTCATTAACTGGCTTACAGTTTGTTACGTTTTATTATCAAGTCGAGTAATATGGCTGCTATACATTTTCCTGCCGTGCAAAGTTTGTGGCTCTGGTCCACTGAATGTGGATAATGTGATGTTAGTGCATTAATAAAACGCGGTGTGTAATTCTTGGTTCGGTTAGCCATATTGCTTGCTTGCACCATTAGGCTATTGTGCATTAAGCAACATAAGTTACAGATTAAAATACATATCTAGCCTAACCTCCTCAAATGTCTTCAGTCGTATTTTAATTTGACCCTGCTTTTAAAATAAACCCAGATCCACTCAAAGCTGGCGTGAGTGACACACTGGGCCAGCTCCGGTGGCTATCTCTGGGAGGCCGTGTTAAAACTAGCTAATGTGCCAATTTTATAAGTGTCACATAGCATCTCTGGGAAGATACAGTGCCCTCCACCCCTGGTAAAAATGAGTAAAAAGGATTATAAAAAATTCACTGTTTGGTGAATTATCTTAATATCACACTGAAAAAATTTGAAAAATCCAACCTTTAATTGAAGTAAATTTATTCTGAGAAAAAAATCCTTCATCAAGAAATAATTATTTTTAACAAAACCACATGTGCCACAATTATTTGCACCCTGCATTTAATACTTTGTACAGCCTCCCTTTGCCAATAAAACAGCATTCAGTCTTCTCCTGTAACATCTAATAAGGTTGGAGAATACAGAAACAGGAATCTGAGACCATTCCTCTTTACAGAATATTTCCAGATCATCCAGAGTCCCAGGTCCTCTCTTGTGCACTCTCTTCAGCTCAGCCCACAGGTTTTCAATGGGGTTTAGGACAGGGGACTGAGATGGCCATCGCAGAATCTTGATTTTGTGTTCAGTTAACCATTTTTGTGTTGATTTGGACGTATGTTTTGGATCATTGTCCTGCTGGAAGACGACCCAGTTTTAGTTTCCTGGCAGAGGCAGCCGGATTCAGATTGAAAATATCCTGGTATTTCATGGAGTTCATGATGCCATGTACCCTAACAAGGTTCCCAGGGCCTTTGGAGTAAAAACAGCCCCAGAACATCACGGAACCTCCACCATACTTAACAGTGGGGATCAGGTTATTTTCGGTATAGCCATCCTTCTTTTTACGCCAAACCCGCCTTGAGTGTTGGTTGTCAAAAAGCTCAATTTTCGTTTCATCTGACCATAGAACACGGTTCCAGTCAAAGTTCCAGTGGCATTTAGCAAACTCCAGGCGCTTACGTTTGTGGTGAAATGACAGGAAAGGCTTTTTTCTGGCATGCCTTCCAAATAATTTGTTGGCATGGACGTGACGTCTAATGGTAGTTTTGGAGACTTGATGACCCCAAGATGCTACTTTCCTCTGTAATTCTCCAATCCATCCTCCTCACTATGCTTGGGGCAAAATAAACTTGGGTTCTCTTCCAGGCAAGTTTGTAATAGTTCCAGTTGCTTTAAACTTTTTAAGTATTGCCCTAACGGTAGATATGGGCATTTTCAGGTGAGTAGCCATTTTTTTATAGCCATTCCCTGACTTATGAAGCTCAACACACTTTTCCCTCATTCGATTTGTGTGTTCTTTTATCTTTCCCATGTTGATGTATAAATAAGGGAATATGGCTTCAATTAAAGGTTGTATTTTTCTCATTTTTTCAGTGTGAGATTAAGCTAATTCACCAAACAGTGAATTTTTTATAACCCTTTTTACTCATCTTTACCAGGGGTGCCAATAATTGTGGAGGGCACTGTACAGATCCTTTCCAAAAAATTAGAATATCATGGAAAAGTTTTTTTTTTTTTCCATAATTCCATTCAAAAAGTGAAACTTTCATAGATTATAGATTCATTACACACAAAGTGAAATATTTCTAGCCTTTATTTGTTTCATTTTTCATAATTTTGGCTTACAGCTCCAGAAAACCCCCAAAACAGTATTTCAAGAAATTAGAATAGTGTGTCGAAAATCAGCATTTACTTCAGTTATTTCAGAGAATGAATGTTTTAGACTGAGTGTCACACTCTGTACGTGGTGGTTTTTGAAGCACTGACTCCAGCCTCAGTCCACTCCCTCTGCATCTCCGCCAAATTTTGGAATCGTCTTTGCTTGACAATCCGCTGAAGCCTACGGTCATCTCTTTTGCTTGTGCACCTTTTCCTGCCACATTTTTCCCTTCCACTAAACTTTCTATTGATATGCTTGGACACTGCACTCTGTGAACAGCCAGCCTCCTTAGCGATGAACTTTTGTGGTCTTCTGGCCAATTGTCAAGTCTGCAGTCTTCCCCATACTGAACCAAACTGAGATACCTGTCCAATTTAACGACACACCTGTAGAAAAACTTTGTAGGTGTTTTGAGTAAATTAGATGATTAGAGTGTGACACTCAGTCTAAAACATTCATTCTCTGAAATAACTGAAGTAAATGCTGATTTTCGACAGACTATTCTAATTTCTTGAAATACTGTTTTGGGGGTTTTCTGGAGCTGTAAACCAAAATTATGAAAAATGAAACAAATAAAGGCTAGAAATATTTCACTTTGTGTGTAATGAATCTATAATCTATAAAAGTGTCACTTTTTGAATGGAATTATGAAAAAAAAAAAACTTTTCCATGATATTCAAATTTTTTGGAAAGGATCTGTATATACTACGCTTGCTTCCGTGGAAATTAGGACCAATGAGTGGTTTCTGACGCATCGGCGCATTAACACTGTTTCTGGCGCAAGAATTACCTACCAGATCTACGTTCCAAATAAAGCCAGGAAAGGGCCATTTAATAAAAATATATATATGTATGAGGACTGGTTATTGTTTGTTTTGACAGAATCCGCTTCGTTCGCGTTTGTATACATGCTAGAAGTGTCATTTTGAGACCGTTTTAGCTGCGCTATAGAAGTGAATGGAGAGCGACAAATACCCTATTCTGGATTATCACCCCAGGGGAGCACAAAGCAACTAGTGAACATATTTCACCACCATTTGGACTATTATCATGGCCAGGTAACTACACAACTCAAAGTTCTACCAAAGTTCAGTTGTGCTTTAAATTGCCAAATTTGTATATAGGATATGATCCATGAAAATAAACTTGCATTTTGTTATCCGTTGTAGGCAATCGTAGAATGCTATGTCCTATGTGTTATAATAACCTACGGAAGCACACAATTTAGGCGAAATATCTTGCATTGGGGCATCATTATCTTGGGGAAATTCATATAAGGCATAGCTACCCATCATCACTGTTGCCATCTTTCAATCTCTGTGGGCGTGAGCACGATGATGTCACCCAAAAATGTAAATAAAAAAAATTTCCGCAGTAGGATACATCGATGTATCCTTCGCCGGAGGAGAGGAGAAGACGAGTTTTAAGCCGCTTCGCTCGTCTCCTCCAATATTGGGACAGTGGAGGGAGGGAGAACACAAAGATCGGTTTCCGGGGCACCAAGGAGAGGAAGTGGTTGTGGAGAAAAGGAGGATGCATTTTTCGAATATTGGGACGCACCCTATTTCCGGGCTGTGGTAGCCATCGTGCGGTGGTGCCACTTGCGTAAGTACCAAATTGAATAGGGTTGAATGGAACCATGTGACCATGTTGCCTCTCTAGTTCTTGTGAACAGACTGGGTGGTGGATGCTGAACTGTTTGAAACAATGGAACTTAAGTGTCTGCTAGGCAGTACTTAGCATTCCATGGCGCTAACAGGAAGTGTGCTCACCTTCCTCCCCAAAGGCCTGCCCACACTTTACACAGCAAAAACACTCTGGGTGCCAATTCTTATCCAGGGCGGTGACCATTTTCTACAAGGGAAAGAGAGGGGATCTGAGAACAGTGCTTAAATGCTCATATATACTTCAGTGGGCTAATTGACAGGAAGTTACCGTGCATACTTATTGGAGTGAAAGATGGGAAAAATGACTGAAAACATGTATAACACATCATAACGTTCCACTTTTTATAATGAAATACATACTGACATTCAGTGAAATGCAAAAGTATTCGGACAGTGACACAATTTTTGTTGTTTTGGCTCTGTACTCCAGCACATTAGGTTGGAAATAAAACAATGAATATGAAGTGCAGACTGTCAGCTTTGATTTGAGGGTACTTACATCCATATTGGATTATCCATGTAGGAATTACAGCCTTTTTATATGTAGTCCCCCCATTTTATGGGAGCAAAAGTAATGGAACAAATAACATAGTCGAAATAAGTAATTGGGCCTATTCAATATGATCGTAGAAATTAGCGTATATTTGAGCGTGCCAAATTGCATACGAAAATCTGGCATCACGTATGATTCATCCAACTTGCGTAAACCACTGATATGAGCATAAATGTGTTTGCATATTAATGAATCAGACTTGATCATATATTAGGAAGCGTGTTCTACTCAGACTATAGAACAGACTGTATGAGATCAGATTTTTTCAATAACAAAATTCACTTTCCTATGTGTATCCTATCGGGATCTGTATCATATAGGGATATGTATCGTATCGCAACTCCCGTAATGGGATAGATATCGTATCGTCAGTTAATTCCTACACGGATCGCCCAATATGGATGTAAATACCCATAACTTCTGGAACACTAAGCCTCAGCTGTGCCTTGTCAATATGGCTGCTGATAATCAAAATTTTTAGATTGATCCTGTCAATGTGCAAACTTATAATAAAACATATTGGGCCCTATCTTACACCTGGCACTAAACGCCACTAACCCAAACGCAAGTGTCTTTGCTATCTTACACCCTGGGCAGAGGTCATTATAGTGCCCAGCGCTCACGTTGTTTAACTACCAAGTGACCTTGCGCCATAGCAACTGGGCGGGTTGGTCTTAAGATGAGGTGTGGCCAGGATTATTTTTGGCGTATTGCTATCTTGAGCCAGCAGAAAGGGCTTGCGCTAAAATCACCACAAACCTGGTCTTAAGTCATGTCGCAGTTCTTTCTATGTTATTTTAAAGGCGCATAGCCTATAAGTACGTCTACATAGGCATGTGCACAATGCAGAGGTGTATTATCCAGGTTCAGAAAGTAAAAGTCCTCCCCAGTATTTTGTTCCAGTCACCTAGATTTGCTAATTAGCAAATTAATTCTTCAGCCAGGAGGTGGAACTAATTAGTGAAATCAGCTGGCTGAGTCAATGGGTGGAAGAAACACATGGCAGGACTTTTACTTTCTGACCCCTGGATTATACACCTCTGGCACAATGCGCTTACACCCTCCTTTCTGATACACACAGGAAGCATGAATAAAAATATCAAGATTACATTGTGAAATAGAGATTAATATTTTTCCCAAAAATGAAACATTTTCTCTCAGAGTAGATGCACGTTGTCCCTGCAATCCCGTTTTAAAAGCATTAAGCTACCAGTAAAAACGCATTGGTCATATTTCCATAAGCAGGGCAATTTTAAACAAGGGAAAATATGTGTAAACCTATGGGTTACCAAACTGACAGCTTTAGTGTATTTAGTGTCATCATTAAGGCAAAATAATGCTATTTATGTTCAATATTAGAATGCATGTAATATGAACATTGGATGAAGTTCGAATTTCTCTAGGCGAAATGCATTGCCTGTGATCTGACAGCCTCATGGAATTGATGTTTGAAAATGCTTCATTGTTCATTGTATAATCAAAAAAAAAATTTGTTAAACAAGCAGGCTATTTTGCTACTATAAGCTACCAGAACTTAGTAGCTTATTCTCCGATGTTGCAGGTGCTTTTAACTAAATTAAACCGGCGCATATATTTAATAGGAAATAGTTTGGTTGGGAATTACCGGGAACCCGTGCTGGTGTTAAAACCCTAATGTTTAAGATTATTATTGTGTATATGAAAACACGTCATAAGGGTTAGTCCGAATAATATTGATCCTAATATTGATCCATATATTCCTTACTCGCACACTTTAACCTTGCGCGCAAGCAGGTTTTCCCAGCTGTAAATCGCTTTTTGCAATCTTATTAAATTTGCCGTTATATTACCAATCCGCCAAGGTGCAAATGCAGGTAGCTTTTAAAGGGAATGGGAGATAACACTCTGATTGGTTTATTGCATGTTACGCCCAAGACACACCTATAATTAATGAGTTAAGTTCAGCCCATTTGAACCTTGCGCCTTACTTTGCGCTCAAAATATGCGCCTTCTAACTCATTACATTACATTACATTACAGGCATTTAGCAGACGCTCTTATCCAGAGCGACTTACACAACTTCTTATTACATTTATCCATTTATACAGCTGGATATATACTGAAGCAATTCAGGTTAAGTACCTTGCTCAAGGGTACAATGGCAGTGTCCTACCTGGGAATCGAACCTGCAACCTTTTGGTTAGAAGTCCAGTTCCTTAACCATTATACTACACTGCCGCAAAAGGGGAATTGGACACCCCCTAAATGCACCTGCGCCATGTGTTTTAGACGATGCGCTAAGATCGTCAAGATAGAGCCCATTATTTTATCTATTGAACAGAATTATTTGTTAGTGAGGACAGATGGCACTAGATGGCACACCTGCTGGTTCAGTTCACTATTAGAGCAACGCCAAACAATATTGATGGTAATATAAATAATTTATTTTCAGTGCTTTTCAGTTTGGTTAACATGACTCTTACATTGCTGACGTGTAATAGTGAAAACAGTTTTCCATAAAATCAGGTCTTGCATGTAAAAATCAAAAAATTAACAAAAAGCATAATCACTGGTAATTTGTATAGATATGTAAAAATGAGCTGTCCATGTGAGTTACTTTGTATCAACAGTTTCAACAGAAAGTTCAACAAAAAAGTGGCGCAGAAACGTGTGGGTTGGTAGCCTACAAATTGACCGAGACTTTATTAGATTATTCCCACGCTCTGATGTTGGCTCAGGTGGTCTGTTAATCTAGATGAAGTTTAAAACATATGCTAAATATAACTTCAAATATTGCGATCTAGAACATGCCAGCTTTTACTGAATTAGTTAAAGCTGGCAGTCTGCACTTTAACTTTGTGTTTTATTTCAAATCCAATGTACTGGAGAACAGAGACCAAACAACAAAAACTGTCACTGTCCCAATACTTTTGCATTTAAGTGTACTTTTATATGAACATGTTTAACAGACACAAGTAAAAACACATAAGACACAAGTACTATGAAGACACACTGACTCACGTTAAGAATGGGCTTGTTGCAGTGAGCACAGTGAGGGGAGTACAGGGAGAAGTAGTCAGACTCGCAGTATGGTCTGCCATCTTTCTCAAAGAAGTTCTGGTTTCCAAGCTCACTCTCACACTCAGTGCACACAAAGTGCTCTGGGTGCCACACTCGACCCAGAGCAGTGACCACCTAGAAAGAAGCAAGGAGACATTAATTACCTACAATTAAGGTACAATGGGAAACCAACATAATTCCTCTTAATTGTAATGATAGCAATGCGTGGGTTAGGCTACCAGCAAAACGAGCATGCCAGTCAAATTTGCATGAGGTCAGCTGTGAGGAGATTTTAAAATTGCCTTGATATATTTAATGCATCAATCTATCTACAAGATCATAGTTTATTCTGTCAATAGCCTAACTGTGACATTCTGGACAGGCTATACCTGCAAAATAAGCTACCTATTTCACCATGGGTGGAAAAAAAACATTTCTTGTTTAAATAAATCTTTAAACTGTACCTGATAGGTTGAAAGAAATGTCAATTATTTCAGTTGTACAGTTGACTCAATGTACAATTTCAAGGCAGCAAGGAAACTTATGCTTTTAAGTTGAACTAGCTTGAATTGTTTTTTACAGTGCAGTGCCATGCTGCTATGCTACACCTAACTTTTCTGTGGTAACCAGTTCTGTGTTTTAAAATGCTAATAGTAGAGCCACCTGAGTAGCATAAAGAGTTGCATAGTGCAGTGATGTGCTACATGATTTGAATCAAATCAAAATTGTGCCAGTGCTGCCTGTGGTTAGGATTTCAGTGATGAATAATTGTTGCCCAGAGTTCCCCAGAGTTCAGAATGAGGAAAATATTAGAATTATACTCCTCTCCTGCATCCGCTCTATGTTGGCCAGATATTTCTCACCTTGTGGAACAGGCGGGGCGTATCAACAGAAGGGACACTTCAGTGACCAATGACACCAATGTTTTTACACACAACATAGTTCACTACCTGCCCAACTACTGGTTTCTGACAGGCAGAGCAGTTTCCCTTGGAGGAGGTGGGAACTCCCTGTCTGCTCAGATCTGATTGGAGGAGCCCCAGCATGCTGTCCAAGGAGCCACCAGAAGAGGCCTGTGGAGGTGGGGCTTGCTGCCGTGGTGACATGACCACTGGCTGACTGACAAGAGGAGCCGGCTATTTAGAGAAGCGGCAAACATAAATTGGTGTCAGATTTATGGAAAGGCTCAGTTTCATTGAATGAATGCTGCATTGCACGTTATGTTATTCATGAACAGGTGTATACAAGTATCTACATCAGGATTGCTTTACTCAATATGACAGCGGAAGACACACAAAAAAAATAAAATACAGATGGAATTTTTGTTGTCGCCAATATATTTAATTACCATTTGTAATAGTGTTTTGCCAATACCCAAAGGCTAGTGGCAAAAACATGCTCAATTTAACAAACAAGAAAATATTTTTGCTGAATTCCAAAAATGCACATAAATGGAAAAATCAATAGAATACTTGAAACTGTCTACTTTTATTTATTTATGACCACTGAGTGCATAAACGTCTTTGCAATTGCCTTCATCAGTATGCTCGACCGTGTTAGAGAAAATATGAAAAGTCACAGCCAATCAAGAAAATTTTGCTTAAATCTGACCTGGTGGTAGTCTGAGAAAGACATAATGGCAAGAGCACAGAGACAGTTGTTTCATGTAGGAAAGGTGATTTAGTGAGGGAGTTAAAGTACAGAGAATAAAAAGATATATGAAGAGAAAAATACTTCCAGATATATTTCTGGGGGAAACAGCCAGTCAGTGGGAAGGGAACTCACTGAGCTCTGGACTCTGAAGTCAGAGAGGGATGCCATCAGTTTGTCTAACTCCAGAGTGGCTGAAGTGGCTGAAGGCTTCACTGAGCTAAGAAACAGAGGTTACATTCAGTGTACGCACTGGGAGGCCAAGCACTATAAATTTCTACTCACACTGAGGGATAGGGCTAATACAACACATACAGTTGAAGTCGGAAGTTTACATACACTTAGGTTGAACCAAACGCACTTAAACACTGCACAGTGCACCCAAAGCAAATAAAATACGACGACAGTCTATCAGGGTTATTTTGAGTGTTTATACCATAATTTTTGAAGTCAAACTATCGTTGAATCCTTTACTTTGTGCTGACCTATATTCTCTGTGGAAGTACGGCGGTGGAGCGAACGTGGCCATTGCAACTTGTTGCTCTTCTTTGTTGTTGTAGTCGACCAGTGCCGGCACTACATTCGTAGGTAACGTAAAGTATCGCTCCACCGCCGTATAAACACTCAAAATAACCCCGATAGACTGTCGTCGTATTTTATTTGCTTTGGGTGCACTGTGCAGTGTTTAAGTGTGTTTGGTTGTGGATGCTACGGTTACCATAGAGTTGCGCTAGCATTAGCAACGTGTGTATGTCCAAAAGAAGGGACAGCATGGAATTAGCTGAAAATGGTTTCCATTAATCAACTACATCATGGGTAAGTCGTAATTGAGACATTATGTCCAAAATTCCGAACTATCCCTTTAAAGTGATCCATCCATATCCACTGCATATCTGGCAGCAGAGTGATGGTTTGAGGCTTGTTTGATACCTCAGACCCTTGATGACTTACAGCCATTTAGCCAACCATGTGTTCCATAATGTTCCAGCATAATTTACAGCTAAATCTAGTCCCACCCCCCAATTCCCATAGAGATCCATTCAAATGCAGAGATGTTATAGTATTGCTTGTAAGAGTACCAGAAAATAAGATATCAAGAGTCTTTTGATGTTGTTGGGTCACAGACATCAGGAAGTCATGGCATGCAAAGGATATGTGACCAAATATTAAAAATGATTACTTTATTCTATATATAAATGCAGGGGGGCCAATAATTGTGGCCAATGTGGTTTTGTTAAAAATAATTATTTCTTGATGAGGGATTTTTTTTTCTCATAATAAATTAACGTCAATTAAAGGTTGGATTCTTCTTGTTTTTTCAGTGTGAGATTAAGCTAATTCACCAAACGGTGAATTTTTTATAACCCTTTTTGCTCATCTTTACAGGGGGGGCCAATAATTTTGTCCTCAACTGTAAGTGAAATAATCTGTCTGTAAACAATTGTTTGAAAAATTAGATGTCCTAACTGACTTGCCAACACTATAGTTTCCTAACATGAAATCTGTGGAGTGGTTAAAAATGAGTTTTATGACTTCAACCTAAGTGTATGTAAACTCCCGACTTCAACTGTACATTCCGACTGAGATAATAATACAGCACAACACTGGGAGTGGATGTTTAAGTCACACAATCATGTATAAGTGCACTCAGACTGCTGTACCCAGAGGTGGTGGAGGGGGATGCTGCCTTGTCTTTGTCTGTCTCCTCGCGACCCCTAGAGCCCTGGAATTCTTTAAGTTTTTCCCCCTCATCCTTTTTACTTGTGGGGAACTGGGCAAGAATCTCATCTGACAGATAAAAGGATTGAGGAAGACCTTTGATCAGTACTCATAGCTAGACAAAACACATAGCACTCGGTACATACAGAAAATATATAAATCCAGTAACACAGACATGCCACATGCTGTAATACATAATTAAAATGGAAAGTTGGAGCACATGAAAAGTGATGCACAACCACAGAGAATCCCCATATTTACAAACAGAAGACACCCCACACAAACCCACACAGTGCAGCCCTAACCTGTGATGTTAAATTGGGTGGCATTGAGCTCTTGCAGTAAGTGGTCCAGCTCACTAAGCCCGCCCCCTAAAACAGAAGAGGAGAAGGCCGGGGAAGGGCCAGGGGAACGAGGAGAACGGGGCTTGCACACTGTACTGAGAGAGAGAAAGGGGAGGAAAGGATGTTACTACAGTATTCCAAACTGAGAAAAAGAGGTTTACTGCACTGTGTAAGTCGACAGTAGTAAATTCCACTGTACTGAAAGAAAAAGTTAATAGAAGGTACAGAGAGATATACAATCTAACACAGACACCAACATATACAGATGAAGAAAAACAGATGAGAATACTCTGTGATGCAGTGCAGTTACAGTATCAGTGCAGCATTACAGGGAGACCCATTGGTCTACACACACTTGTTTAGTTTCAGAAATTCCCGTAGAATCAATAGAAACATAGAATAATGCAGACAGGTGTTACCTGTACAGTTTGTCTGTGTCAGGGTTCTGAGAGCCATTGGATTTCATTGCAGCAGACACGGTCTAAACAGAGAGAAAAGGAGGGGGGGGGGGGGGTGGTGAGAGAGGAAAATTGAAAGAGAGAACAGGATAAATGACAAACCGGATCATATATATACAGTGCAGTCCGTAGGTATTTGGACAGTGACACAATTTTTGTTGTTTTGGCTCTGTTCTCCTGCACATTGAATTTTAAATTAAACAATGAATATGAGGTTAAAGTGCAGACTGTCAGCTTTAAAGGCCCACACAGTAATTTTGGTTGATAAAAAAATGCTAATTGCTTACAAAGAGCAAAAAGACAGAGATATGGTACTGTAGTATAGAATTATTATTCTACTAAAAATAATGATAAATATCCTTGTGAAAAGCACTTCAAAAGAAAGAATAAGTATCAGGCTGGCACAGTTGCCTTGTTCATTGTCCATCTTCCGCATTTTATTCTTCTTCTTTGTTTTAAATATTTGATATTTTTTGTAGTGCTTACGCAGCTCATCTCCATGGACATAAACCTTGGAAATGGTTTTGTCGTATTGTATTTTGGCTGGTTACAGTAAAAAAAATAATAATATGAGAACCATAATCCACCGAGGTACTTAGTTGCCATGCACGTACTTTTCATCGATTAGCAACCAAAATTATTGAGTGGGGCCTTTAAGTTAAGGATATTTACATCCATACCCAGTGATCCATGTAGGAATTTCAGCCACTTTTATACATACTCTCCCCATTTTAGTGGATCAAAAGAAATTGGACTAATTAACATAATCTTGAGTTGCCATATTAGTACTTGGATGGAAATCCGTTGCATTCGTTGACTGCTTGACGTCTGTGACCCATAGACATCACAAGACGCTGGGTATCTTCCCTGGTGATGCTCTGCCAGGCCGTTCAGTTCCTGTTTGCTTTGGGGGATTTTTTCCTTCAGTCTTGTTTTCAGCAAGTGAAATGCATGTTCAATTGGATTCATGTCAGGTGATTGCCCACTCAAGGACATTGGCCCTGAAAAGCTGCTTGGTTCCTTTAGCAGTGTGTCTGGGGCCATTGTCCTACTGCAAGGTAAAGTGCCGTCCAATGAGTTTTGAGGCACTTTGTTGGATCTGAGCAGATAAATGCTGGTAGAATGTTGATTGTGGCTGGTAAGATTTTTTACTCAAGCAGCCACTTTGGCAGGTAACCAAACTGGTTGTGTTATATTGTAAAAGGTATGTGGCTGGCAAATAGTTGAAATGGCTTGGGATTTTTAGAAACCATAAGGCACTCTGGCCAGTGGGTAAAAAAGTTCATTTCATGCCCAGCTTCAGAATTCATCCTGCTGCCGTTAGCAGTCACATCATCAATGAACACAAGTGAGCCAGTTCCAGTGGCAGCCATATGCTGAAGCCATAACTCGACCTGCACCATGTTTCAAAGTTGAGGGGGGTACTTTGGATCATGAGCAGTTCCTTTCTTTCTCCAAACTTTCCTCTTTTCACTTTGAAACAAGTCTATGGGTCTTGTGGGTCAATGTTTTGGCTATGTCTCTGATTGACTTATTCTAATTTATTCTGATGATGGCCTGCTTTACTGGTATTGACACGTATTTGGTCCTCAGCAACAGACTCCAAATGCAAACTCCACAACTAAACTCAATTCTAAACCTTTTTTTAGCTTTCTTGTGCATGGACTAATGATGCAAACACACACAGCTGGCCAAGAAACAGCTGAGGAGCCAATTGTCCAATTACTTTTGCTCCCATAAAATGGGGGGACTACGTAAAGGACTGTAATTCCTACATGGATCACCCAATATGGATGTAAATACCCTCACATTAAACCTGGCAGTCTGCACTTTAACCTCATATTCAATGTTTCATTTCATATGCTGAAGTACAGAGCCAAAACAACAAAAATTGTGTCACTGTCCCAATACCTTAGCATTTAACTGTGGAAGGACACTAACTTCTTAAAAATATATAGCAGATTATTGGGCTGTTTTAAAATGAAGAACAATACTCAATTACCAAGCCTGGCTAATAATACAACATCTCTCTAACACCCAATTTTCCACTAACTTGTTGAGGGGTGTAGGCTGGGGGTGGGGGTCGAGTCTGGATAGAGTCCTGGGTGTCAGAGGGTCCGGAATCTGGAGGAGTCCCTGATGCTGCAGGGGGGTCAGAAGTGAGGAGGACAGGGCGTCTGGCCAGGGGAGAAGTGGAGCTTTCCAAATCAGCTAGGAGAGCATCTGCAGAGAGACAGATGTTTAGAGTGTGTCGGAGAGGGAAGGAAGGGAGGAATGAAGCCAGAAAGTGAAATTGAAGAGCACTGTCAAGATGCAGT
Source organism: Synaphobranchus kaupii (assembly GCA_029718625.1). NCBI lineage: Eukaryota > Metazoa > Chordata > Actinopteri > Anguilliformes > Synaphobranchidae > Synaphobranchus > Synaphobranchus kaupii. The sequence continues at coordinate 51,886,272 of CM056379.1, forward strand.
AGAACTTCTGAGAAACAAACACATTGGAAATGGAGATAATTCAGACTTCTGAAATGTTTGTAACAGTGAAGGTGACATCAGAATACACACATTAAAAAACAATTTCAAAAATAAACTTTAATAAACTATTGATTGAAATTCTTAGTTTAAAACTGTCTTATTTTTTAAATATGTTGGGACAATCCATTTGAGAAATGCACACCACTTAATTACAATTTCAGATACTGTAATGCTATTGTAACACTATTACAGTATCTGAAACGTTGACACGTAAAACCATACATGCTGTTCAAACATGTCTCATGCATTCCAGTTCATTCGGGTTTAATTGACAACTCTTTTATCCAATATAGCACAGTATAACCTTAGCAATGGTGTTTGCAATGTCTCATTGGATGCTTTGAACAACAAATTACAGCCCGGCGTAATTTCTAGTTTTATTAATTTGGTCTTACGTGAACAACTTAGAAAGTACATTCGCTCGCCGAGGCGTAATTGTTGTTTTCCTGCTATTTTTTCTGCTTTTCCTGCTACAGAAAGAAGTGATGTTTCATTGAGGTGCAAAAGTGAATGACTAGGCTACATATTTAGGTGTGTGTACCAGTGTGATATCAATGTTTTCATCTTAAACCATCATAAGGGGAAAATATGCTTCATAAGGGACAAAAACATTTTATGACAGGTTTTGGATAGGTTTTTGGACCCACACATATCTATGCTCCTATACTGATTATATTAATTCCCAATCCCACTTGAAAATGGTGCAAAAATTAGTTTTATGAGCCAAAATAGTAGATTTTTTAGTTAAATAAATTATTATTTTATGATTTTACAGCAATGCACAATTTAGCCATTTTGGACAGATTTGGACACATAGGGACAACTGCCTATATTGTGCATATCATCCTCAGATTTTTCACACTTGTGGACAATGAGTCTTTGATCCAGGAAATGTATAGTTTTACCTGTTTTACATATGTAGCTCTCAGTATTTCATTGCAAATTAAAGAAAGACATTTAAAATTTAAATTTTCCAATATTTCTTTGCATTTGTGGCACTTTATTTTGACCTAAATTGTGAAAATGAACTAATATAAGTTAGTATTGTAAATGGTACAACTGTCTTGTTTCATTTAAGCCATGTTCCAAGTTTCTGTAATGCTCACATCTGGAGTTATAAAGCCTTAAATAGAGCACCCCCTAAATAAGTGAGAATCTACTAAATTTGGCATCTGTGCGAAGGGGTTAAACTGAACATAGAGAGAATAGAATAGAATAGAATAACTTAAATTTTTCGTTAGGGAACTTTGGTTGTAGCCACCAGCAACAACAAAAAAGACATGTCCGAAGATCTCTTGGGACACTAGCATTAATAGAGAATTCTAAAGGGGACCATATACTACTAAAACTGAAAACTGAACAAATTCAAGCAGAAAGACAAATGGACATAAGGACAATACCATAGAAAGCAATGAAAGGATAAACAGTGACTGATGATGAAACAAATGTACAGACAGATTGACAGTCACACTGACAGTTACATACCAAACACAACAATACGAGGACTGAGAGGGGAGTAAGGTGGGTCAGGCAATCCTACAAAGAGACAGACAAACTCAGTGACCAATCCCAGGCAAGGCAAACTCCTGGCCAACCCACTGCAGAATACAGGACACATAACGCCAATTGAATAAAAAAAGAATAAAGATTCACTGCAGCTCAAAGGCATGCAAAGGTTCACATTAGGACAGGTCTGTTGGGGATTTTTTGTGACTACAAATCACATAATAGACAGATGTATATGCAAAACTCAAGTACAGCCAGCTGCGTGAATACGAGGGCAAGGTTCAAGCAAAAGTGACAGACATGAACAGTAAGAAATGCATTAAAGCAATCTATTTATGTGGTAATGGTTTTAATCGATGCATTGGTATCATACAGGTAGTGAACAGAAAATGGAAACCGAACAGTGAAGGTTCTGGTGGTTCCATGTCAATCATCACTAAAGGGGATTTTAATTTTCACTACATTTTATACAATACCCTGTACAGAGGTGTGTCTTTAAAGATTACACTGTCCTAATCCACAGAGCAGATGTAGTTAATCCGTGGTTTGCAGAGCATGATATTACCATAAACCATGTCATGGCCTTGTCAGCACCAGATCTGAACCCATTCTAGAACAATGCCTGAGAGTAGTATAAAGTATGAGCTGGTAGAGTTTCCCGTTGTGTTTTATTCCTCCTGGTGATATTAGTTGACTCTATGCCATGATGCACACAGGCCAGGTATGGTTGCCCAAATCGCTTACATCAGTGTTTCCATTTTTTCATTACCTGTAACACTGTTTTTATTACTGTAGCTGTATCTGTTCAATTCAGGAAGTTGTACTGTATAGTGAAGGAGAGGATGGACGGAAAATGTGTCTGGCTACTGATAGAGACTTCCTGTCCTACACAAAACGTCACTTACTGTGTCTCCCTCATGGTAAAAATACAGTGTATTTTTTTCAGGAAACATGCATCAATGTCAGCCTTAATGCTGTCTATAGCGAGTGTGTGTTGATGTACATAACTGTCCAACACACAAGATTTTTTCTAGTTTTAGATATTGATTGTAACCTGGTCCGTTGTGTGTAGAAACACTCTTTCAGACTTATGGAGAGTTACTATCATTGGACAAGTATTTCTACTCACAATGATTCACATTACATTAGATGTTAACATTTGCTCCCTTTCACACACACACACACACACACACACACACACACACACACACACACACACACACACTGCACTGTTCATATAAGGATGGGAACCTTCTGTCAATGGGAATTATGACCATATTTAGAGGTGTCTGAAAACTGTTTAATTTGGCTCCTGGTTCTTTCCACAATAAGGTTCAAACATTCAAACCGTCACATGAATACAAGCAATATCACTAAAAAGGACTTAAAAATGCACATTCCTGAACCATCAGACATTACATTTATTACCCTTAACACATACACCCAAACAGACAGATCCTGCTTTGGACAATAATGAAAGTCACATTCCCCCATTCCATGAGCAACCAAACTCCCTCTTTCTCTGCAAAACACAGGGACTATCTATTGAGACATTCACATTCTGTTGCATTTGAAAGCATTAACATTCTTCAGTTAAACAGGATATTGGGACTCATTAAACAGATGGGCATCCATAAAACGGTGCTTTTATATATGATGGCATGTGTGAGGTGTGAATTTTCAAAAATAGAGGTTAGTCAATTTATGAAATGAACACAAAATTGTCACTCCATATTTGTCTTTTTGAAAAAGACAACTCAATAAAACTGTGCTCTGACTCATCATACTAAACTCCAGTGTAATATAATGAATTTGTTTCCCTTTAGGAGCACCTCATTAACATAGTGACCGGAAAATTTAAATGTGAGATACGATTGCACATTTTAAAATATATTGAGCTGTAAAATGACCAAAAAGTAAGGGCAGTGTTAACATATATGCGGTGGGAGCATACAAATAAAAAACGTGAATAGCATTAAAACCCAATTTATGCATAAACCTTTCTACAAATACTAACCAAATTCACCTGGTGAGCTATCAATCTTTCAAATCATTAATTTTCCTATACCCTGTTGGTGAACTTTTACACAACTTTTACACAAGACTGAAGAATGTTATTACAATGTTCAAGCTTCGCTGCGACCGTTAATGTCACAGGCAAAACTTAAAATAATATATAACCACTGATTTAGGTTAGTTGTTTTTCTACATAAAAATGTAGTTTCCCTCAACCCCCAACCCCCAATAAAAATTGGGGGGGGGGTTGGTTATCCCCAAATAGTCAGATCATTACCTCATGAATGATATTTCACTTGAAATCCCTGGGTTCAAAGTGTGAGTCACTCGTGCAAAGTACCATATTCACGTTCAAACAAAAATGTTTTTCTTCTAAATATAAAAATCCATCTTTTTCCATCCTCGGAGTAGGCTACTCCACCCCTTCCTCCCTTTCCCTCTCATAGCCAAAAATGGGTCAGTTAACTTGCGAGAGGACGCATAGTTTCCAACGGTAGTACAGCATGTAAGAAAATTTATTATACATACCTAAATCGTCCATTGTTATTTTCAAGTTAAACCTTATTCGTCTTGATGTGGTAATATGCGTATAATAGGCTAACAGTAATCCTTATGAGCGTTACAATTGTAAGCCTGATAATTATCTTTGGTATAGCTAGGAAAACTACGGTTGGACAGCGTTTGAAACCGAGGAAGTTTTACCTAGCTTGCGCTCTCCGCAAAGTAGGGAAATAAAAAAGGGCGTATTCTTTCTGTTCCTTTCCGATTCCCTCTCCCTCCCTGCACAACGTCAATCAGTACCACAGACCGGAGAAGGCGTAGTAGACTTACTGCGGTTACTCCCCCTCCCTCTGTGGCCTGCTTTGCTTCCCAGGCAGATGACGTCACTACCTACATTCCTAGACCATATTTGGGATAGAAAATTGAGGATTTGCGGCGAACTCCGAACTCGGACTTGTACATTGAAGCAACAAGATTGTGCCAGTTTACAGTAAACCGTTACCGCGTGGCATCCTCAGATAAACAGTGCATCATCGACTATATCACTTCTTAATTGTAAAAGACATAGCTAATTCATGTTAGAACGCAAACGGCATTACTTACCATCCTGGAAACATCTCAGATGATAGTGCACAGCTTTTAAATTAAAATGAAAACTTGACATTCTCTCAGTTCTCTACACTCAAATGAGTCACAACCAATAAAAAGGTTCTTAGACAAGTAGTCACTTATGACTCCCCCCAAAATAAATGGTATGTGTATGGGGTCAAAGAAATAGCTTACACTGTGCTCTGAGTCTGAACCACTTACCGTTGACAAATAAAAAAAATTTCTTTGACCTCATGACCAGACCGTGAAGATAACAAATACCAACAGAAAGACAAAAGAATAATATTCTAACACTTGTTTATTGATTGAAATACTGTTCCTACACTTATGCTATGTCTTTCAATCTACTCTTGTATAGAGACAGTGCCTTTAGAAAGATTTCACACCCCATTAATCCCGTTTTGCTGTATTGCAAAGGGTTGGTTAATACTTTTATCAATGAGAAATTTCTGTCATTTTTTAAAAGAATGCACAGTGAAAATATATTTTTGCATCAATGTGTTAAATGTATTGTGTTGGTGGATGGGGAGGAAATATTAAAATGCATTAAAATGTCATGGTGTAACAGGACAAAATGTGAAAAGTTAGGGTTGCCCTACATATTCACAACAATGGGGGTGGGCACTTTCTGAAGACCCCGTATATAAAATAGTGTGTATCATAATGTTACTTATTACATTTAGTAGACACTTTCCAGAGTAACAGTCTTTAAATATAATCCACTTATACAGTTGCATATTTAAGTATTTCAGGTTAAGTACCTTGCTCAAAAGTAGAGCTACAGTCTTCCCATCTGGGAATAAAACCTATAACCTGGGCATGTAATAAAAAGAATTACATGCCCAGTTCCCTAAACATTATGGGCCTGACTAAGACCAAAAACATTTTAGCGCACACAAACTAAACGATGATTGGTGGAAAACAAATACCATGACCAATCATTGGTCATGTTACTGGTTTTGCTTGTGCTAAAAGTTTTTGCACATGCTAAAGGTCTTAGTAAATCAAGCCCTATTATGTACAAATGCACTCACTCAAGATTTGACCAAATACTAACATTCAGTGAAGATTATGAGACATCAAAAAGCACTAACATTTTTAAATTTTAAAAGAAATGTATATATATACAGTATATATATATATATATATATATATATATATATATATATATATATATATATATATATATATATATATATATATATATAAATATATAAAGAGTTAATATATGCAAGTATTGTGAAGTGCATTATTTAGTTGTTGGACTGTATTTTATCACTACACAGTAAAATGTCCAATGTATGTAGTCTGTAAGAGTCAATCTTATGTAGTCTGTAAGAGTTGATTTAACAATGAACATTTTACTGTACATCTTTCCAGCAGAAATAAATCTCTCTGTGCCAATCTGCAACTCTACTGGCAAAAAAGTGTATGTGCAGACAAACACAGATGTATAATTTCACTGTAAATGAAAACAAGTCCAGAATGTTTTAAAATGAATACGGTTAAGACACAAAGGGTATGAAATTATTAGGTTTCTTTGCAATTACAATATTTCCACATGCTATAATAGCCAATAAAATAGATGTCTCTCTCTTCTGTCCCATTCACTCAGCACAATCACATTATGGGTAACCAAAGTTTTTTCTGAGGCGCAGGCCTGCCCTGAGAACAACAACCACTTTCTCGTTCCTGATTGGTTAAAACTGGTTATGCTCCTTGTCACTTGCTTCTGATTGGATATTCTGAGGGTTATAGATTTTCTGCTCAGAGCGGCAACAATCTGCATACATTTACATACATGTCTTTAACATCCTTCACAGTTTTAAATACCTAGTTAACATTACTTACCAGTTTATTTGTAGATAGCCAACTGTCACCTGCTAGCTAGCTGGCTAGCTACCTTGCTAGTGCTGCAGATAGCTAGCTAAGATAATGATATTAGTCTGAGACAAGTAATCAGGATTGAATTAGTTAGGTGGATGGACTGTATGTGGTGCATTGGTGTGGTGTATAGACAAACTCATACAAACAGGGATAATTGTTGATCTGTCAAAAGCTATATACTGTCTGGGAAGTGAGGATTAAATAAAATGTGTATTTCTTGAATCCAGCGGTTCCAACAATCAATGCCCTTGTACAATGTTCAGCACTCTGAATACTGAAAACAAGTGGTATTGCGTGCTAAAACCCCTCACTTATCCAACATGTAAAATAGATTTATTTGATTTAATTTGTTAATTATTATCAAATATATCAATTATCAATTAAATTGCCAAATTAATTGATAGGCAGAGCAACCTGTTGGATCAACGTTTATCAAAATGAACAACTCACAACCACATTAAAATTATGAGATTAAGGTACAACAGGTATTCAATGCCTTAACTAAAGACGAAGGTTCAACAAACAATGAACGTTACAGACAGACAAGTTAGAGTCACAAAATAAATGAATGAAAGATGATACCAGACCACAGCTTGTCTCTCCCAAGGTAATCCCCAGAAAGTGCCAAGACCAAAGTCCAAAAAACAACAGACAGCAGAATATTCAAAAAGACCGGGGATGAAATGTGAAATTCCATATGAGATGTAAGGCCAAGAAGGTAAGGCCCCACGCAAGACTGAACACCACAAACGTAAGACCAGATGCAAGACTCCGATGCCAAAAAAGTAAAGACAGGCCCACATTTTAAGTAGTTAAAGAGGGGGGGAGTCCCCCCCCCTCCTCCTGGCCCATGCCACCCCTGTTGAGACACGCACGCACGCACGCACGCACGCACGCACGCACGCACGCACGCACGCACGCACGCACACACTCACACACACACACACACACACATACTTACACATCTACTGGCTACCCCCCAGTGCCTGCTCTCTGTGTCACCATTTTTGGTCCCAAAGTGCTTCTGGAAAACCATCCGGCACCTCAGGAGGGGAAAGCGGGACATCGTCCCGGCTGTTCTTTGCAAGGACAGTGAAACCTGTCCTTGACTAGGGATATTGTCGGAAGGTGGCAATTTGCCTTGGCAGTAGTAGCCTAGCCTAGTCTAGGCAGGCTATTGTATTTTTTTCTGATTTGCAAATATTACTGGGAAATATGCCTATCTATGTCCAATGTCAAGTGTCAATTTTTTTATTTTGTGACAATGCAGCATGATGTAACTATTATCATTTGGCGGTGAAATTTAATTTGCAGTGCATTAATTAGCGAGGAAGATAGTAAACAGATTGCACTTCTTTCCGACACTAGGCTACTAACGTTAGGTAACATTATTTAATATTAGCTAGCACAGAGAAGCTTGTGATAATATATCGGTGCCAATGTATAACGTTTTTAAAAAAAATTGATGTAGTAGGGCAGAAGTTGACGTCGTAGTTATTTCATTGATAAGGAAAGGAAGGAAAGGTAGCTTATCGAGATTTGTAATGCCTCTTCCTCTCTGGAGTGAACTTAGCTAACAATATGTAGAATTATTAGAAAGCGGAGGAGGACGTGGTGAATTTTTTTAAATTGTAAAATGCATTCCACTCATTGGAACGCAGGGAGAAGGTGCGGATTAAAACGGTCGGAGGTATAATTTAACACTTAGTTTACCTCGCTACCAAATCACTTGTAACCTATTGCTGACCCTGTCTTCTCATGGGAAAGTAGCTGACATGTTCTGTGCAGGATTTTGGCGACATACGGCCATGGTTTTTTCCTGGCTGAGAATTGGGTTTTGGCGGTAGCTATGCGTGCGCACACATTGCGTTGAATTAATTTGACCGTGAATAGGCCTACAGTTTTTTGAGTACAAAGAGCCCATGTAGGCTTTGGTTGTAAAGTAGGCTAGGGTTCAGTTTAGGAGTTAGGTTTTAGAAATAAAAGGTCCTTGAAGCTTTTTGATTATTTGAATATTACACCATTTGGGCTATTTTGATAATAGCACAAATAGAAAAATAAACAACACTCTAAAACAGAAATAAAAAATAAGTGTACAAGTTTTTTTTTTTTTTAAACATTTAAAAGCACTGTGTGTTTTTACATAGCAGCAACGCAAGCTATTTTAGCCCTAAGTGTGATAGGTGGTCGCTGTGGAAATGTCGACTGTAAGGGACATTGGCAAAATGTAACAAGATAAACTCTTCAGGGTTAATCATAACACAGTGGTAGCTGCATATACAGGTAAGATATTTGGTTTTGTTAACAAATTTATAAGAGAGATTTTGGAGAAAAAAATTAGGTATCTTTTAAAGTGCATCAGGTAGCCTAGCCTAGGCTACTGTATATAGTAGCCTACAGTAAGCAATAGAAAATGCCAAATTTTTAGGCCTATTTGTACAACGTTTTAAACAAAATATTGTTTCTATATCTTAACATGATTTTTTTTGTATAAACGGTGCATTTTATTTTATAGTCTGTGCCTGTGGCAAGACGAGGGTCGTGTGCTTTAGGCTATTAATAGCACCCTCCTATTTTATTGCCCTGCAGTAACAATCCTGCTGGTTTTCTTAAAGCTGTAGCCTAGTTTATAATTTCAAACATGAATAGGCTACTGTAATTGGGACCGATATGTAGGGCACCAACGTGGATCGGGTTAAAGCTTTAACCTTTTCAGAAGTTAGGGCTTCAAAGGTAATTCAAAATTGGAGCGTTAAATTAATTCGGTTATGATTTTATTTGCCGTTTTCTCAATTATTGTCATTTTGGCAGTGATTTCCCTTTGGCAGTCTGTGAAATAATAATTTACTATGTAGGAAAAACCCTGCTGTAGTGCAATCATTCATTTTATGTCTGATGTAGGCTACCGATTTCCATTGAAGATAAAACATTTGGCAGCATTTTGCAGATGGTGGAATACTATTTTATTTTCATGTTATCGTACATAATATAGGCTATAGACAGGAAACAGGCAAGACTGACAGACATGAGGCAGGAACAAGGCGTGGCAGGAACTTGGAGGGGTCAGGAGCGGGCACCCAGTCGGGGTCAGGAGCGGGCACCCAGCCGGGGTCAGGAGCGGGTGCGGGGGCCCGCGGTCAGGGCCAGGCACTCAGCCTGGGCTTCAGGCGCTCATCCTGGGGGTCAGGGAAAGATGCGGGGGCCCACGGATGGCGCAGGGGCCTGCGGTCAGGGCCAGGCGCTCAGCCTGGGGGTCAGGCACTCAGCCTGGGGAGTAGGCACTCAGCCTGGGGAGTAGGCACTCAGCCTGGGGGTGACGAGGAAGCCTGGGAGGAACAAGGGAGCCTGGGATGGACGAGGGAGCGAGGGAGCCTGGAGGGAACGAGGGAGCCTGGAGGGAACGAGCGGGTCTTGGAGGTATGAGGGGACAAAAACAACAAAACATGACATGACGAGAAGGTACATGACAAGAACAGGGGAACAGCGGGAAACACAAGCAGGAACACATGCCCACAAGACGGTCCGGCCCCGAACAAAGAAACGGGGCAGACTTAATACAACACCTAACAAGGACAGAAGGGGCAGCAGGTGGGGGAAGACTAATGAGGAAACACAAGGCAGGTGTGGGGAGTGAAAGACACAAATGGAGGGAGAGAGGGAAAACACGGGGTGGACTGTGAGACAAACGGAAGACCAGGGACAGAACACAGGGACCTCACATATATACTTGTAACTTAGGGCATGGAAAATGCTCATTCCAATTTACTGTGCACTGATATGTGGTAGATTAATGATGTTAAATTTTCCTTGGAGTCATTATGAAAAATAAAAAAAATTTAAAAAAAATACAGGGGCAAAAGTATACATACTGTAGAGTACAGGTAAAAGTGATGGTTTATTGAGGTACAAGAGTGAATGATTAGGCTACATGTTTAGGTGTATGTAATATCTATGATATCAATGTTTTTATCTTAAACCATCCAGAAGGGGAAAATGTATATGCTTTATAATGGAACAATTATTACAAATTTTATTCATTTTATGACATGTTTTGGATAGGGTTTTGGACCCATAGATATCTACCCCCTATACTGATGAAAAGATAGTAATTCCCACTTGAAAACGATGCAAAAGTGAGTTTTACAAGCCAAAACTGTTGATTTGTAGTTAAATATATAATTTTTTTTAAATTCAGAGCAGTGCACAATTTAGCCATTTGGACAGATTTGGAGACACTAATGGACGACAGGGTACACTGCCTATATTTTGCATTATAGATCTTTAGTAGTTCTGCATATCATCCTCAGATTTTGCGCACTTGTGGACATGGAGTTTATGATTCAGGAAATGCGTAGATTTACCTGTTTCACTTATGTAGTTCTCAGTATTTTGTTGCAAACTAAAGAAAAACTATTTTCTTTTTGCAATTTTCCAAAATTTCTTTGCATTTGTGGCACTTTATTTTGACCATGATTGGGAATATTATAATAGTGTAGTATAATGGTTAAGGAACTGGGTTTGTAACCGAAAGGTTGCAGGTTCGATTCCCAGTTAGGACGCTGTTGTAACCTTGAGAAAGGTACTTCACCTGCATTGCTTCAGTATATATCCAGCTGTATCAATGGATACTATGTATAAATGCAAAATGCTGTGTAAGTCATTCTAGATAAGATCATCTGCTAAATGCATGTAATGTAATGTATACAGAGATCTGTTAGGATAAAACCTATATATGGGAAGATGCAGGAGAGAAGATGTTGCTCTATCCAAGCTTAGATCTGGACACACAGGACTAAACACAACACTTCATGATGAATAAGGGTCGGGAGCATCTGATAATTGTGAACTATGTAAATGCAAAGAAAATGTAGAATGTAAAGAATATGATGCAGAAAGAGAGAGCGTTTGCAAGGATGGGTGAAATTGGCAGGGAATGGAACATCAAATGATTGTTGGAGATAGGAGATAAACAATGGGACAGGGCATTATTTAAATAGTTACAAAATACAGGATTAATAAACAATATTCAATAATGCAACTGGCATGATGCTACACACTCCGGTTCAGTAGGTGGCAGTATTCACCTTCAACCTGGTATAAACCCACCATTAAGCCAAAGAAGAAGACTAAGAAGAAATAACCCCGACCTTCCGACTTGTGATTCCGAGTAAACAGGCCGTTATTCAGTGTATCTTTCCTGGTCGGAAGGTCGTAATTACGAGTTTCCGAGGTATCTAGAACACAGCGTTTCATAAGCCCTCCCACATGTATATCTACTTGAAACATAGACTACGTTACCCAGTATCTATGTACTTATACTGTATCCGCACAACACCCATATAGCTGCGCGTAACGAGGTTGTTGTTATAATCATCGTTTTAGTTGATGCAGGAAAAAAAAAATCAACAGTGCCACAATATTTTTTATATTTGATTCCTCCATAAAGGGCCAGGATCGACTTTCTTTATTAACTCTAGAGTGATGGCTACGGAAAGTGAAAACGACATTGAGATTCCACCGACAGGCACTCAAACTGAGAAGTCGAAAAAAGGTAACGTTATCTAGCGAGCTAACGTTAGCTGAATTAGCTGCAGCATGCCATCTTCTCTGTGCTTGCTTCAAGAAAGCAATGAGTTGAAACTACAAGCGAATTGAATACTCCGATTCCGTATCGTCATTGTGTTCCTCACATCTTATTGAAATCCGTATTTATTTGCGTTTTAAAATATCTCTCGTTAGCACGAAACAGCATCCTTCTTTTTCTGCATGATTTAGGTCAACATCAGTATTGCAATCTGACATGCTCAAGTTATTTGCAACGTTGCTAAGAAGTAAGGTTTATGGTTACAATTATGAAGTACGTTTAAACTTAGTCCGTACTTGTGTTGCATCTTGCTTAAAGCTTGTCTACAAGATATTTAGTTTTATACTGTTCCATTTGTAAGCTGTTTGAGTACTTAATGCAAGTTTTTAAAAACCTGTTCCTTTCTCCTTCCTCCACACCCTCCTACATCCTTTTCAGAATTTGTCTGGACTCAACAGGCAACATGGCTACTAGTCCGCACCCGTTTGTCCATGGACGCGGACTTCAATCGGCCAGTGTGCAAGATGAAGAAACTCTGGGCGATTGTGGCTGAGAAGGTGACAGCCAAACTGAAGGATTCTGGAGAAGATGTTTCTGTCAAATCCCATGAGTGTGACAGCAAGTGGAGGAACATGTTGTCTACTTACAGGAAAAATGCAGAGAGAGCCAAAAGACTTGGTGCTCATATTGTTCATTGGGAGTTTTTTCACGAGATGCATGACGTGCTGGGGAAAAGCAGTGACGAGTTAGATGGACAACGGAAGGGTACATTAAATGGGAGTAAATTAGCCACTCTTATAGCAAGTAAAAAATATACCCCAATTCTTCCTACTCCACCTCTGGCTCCTGCCCCCCTCTCCTCTCGCCCTCCCCAAGATGTATTGCAGTTGTACTTAGAGCTGCAAGAGAGGAAAATGGACCTGTGGATGCAACAGAAAGCTTTGGAGGAGAGAAAGATAGAAGCTATTAATAACCTGGCCAGAGCAATATCCAGCTTAGCTGAGTACCGTAACACCCAGTCACCGAACAGTGGGTAGGCTGGCATGCAGGGTAGTGTAGCCTTCTGTGAGAAAACACCAGTAATATTTCTGTGAAGATTGTGGTGTGTTTTACTCACTGACAGATGTACAGTATTAACTATAGATTAAAAGAAACAGATCTGTAGTTTTGAGGTTGTGCAAATGCAAGTGCTGTTTGTGAGCAAAATTACTACAGTCTCTTGAAAATGACTACAGTGGGTAACTTCTTGGGTATCCAAAGATTTAAACTTAACTTTTCCACTAAGACACTTTTTACACTTTCCTTTTTAGAGCAACCATTGCCTTTACCTTTATGCTACAAAGCTTATTTTTATTTTACATAGTATTTTAATTTTTAATAATTATTATTTATTTTTTTTATCTTATTGGAGATATTCTGGACTTTAACTGATGGTATTGCTATGTGACTGGATTTGTCTTTGTTTTACAAAAGAATATTGTTCATATACTCTCAGATGATGTGCTGCGGTAACAATGTAAACCAGAGGGTAGAAGAGGATGATATTTTGAGCCATTTTACAGAACAAAAATTGACTTAAAGATTGCAAGAAACCTGTGCAAGGTACTTTCAAGAGTAATTATTCTAAATACAGAACCTATCCTTAAATAACTTACTTGTTGAGACTGAGGTGTACAATGGAACCCAATTTTATTTTATTTTTTTTAATTACAGAAAGCTTTTTTTGTTGTTTATTTTATTTTATTTTTTTGCAAATTAAGGTTTAAGAATGCTCACACTCAGTGTATTGAAGTAAATGTATTTCTCCATCACTACAGCCCCATGCATTAGATTGTGCTGAAACCTAATATCTCACTCCATTTTCTCTGATATGTTATCACTGCTCAGCATATTCATTTATCTTTACAGCAAATCTGCAATGGCCTCCCTCTTCTGAACCCCCCCCCCCCCCCCCCCCCATCTCTCCCTGTGTCTCTTTTTGCATTTCTTCCCTCAGCCTTTGCAGAAAATCTGTCTCCTCCTGCCAAGAACATGTTATGGAGTATACTGGCTGTCAGCACAACAGCCTTTGCCCTGTCACAATCTACCATGTCCAGACACCTTAGCTTTTGGAACCTACATTTGAGTTCAGCTGAAGCCTGGTCAAACACATCCAAATGGGCTTCTAGGGGCTGATTGTAAAAAATTCTCCCTTGGACAACCAGCAGTTGGATATGGGGTCAGTATTTGGCCAGAGAGTGGGTAGCCCAGCCTGGCTATTAAGTAACAATCCTGGGGCAACATTTCAGGTTGCTGTTTGAGTCCCTCCTTCAAACTGCTGGCTTTGTCACTATCTGAGCCCTCGCTGATCCTACAATGCATTGCCTTGGCTGTCACATACTAGCTCCAGGTTCAGCCAAGAGTCAGGGTGGGTTTCTTTTCTTTTTCCGAAACCCTTTCTTCCACCACTTCTCCCTCAATTTCTTGTTTCCAATTGGGCCCCGGAGTGGTACGCGGGTGCTTCCCAAGATGCCGAAAACCCTGGGGAGATCCTTTTCTCCCATTACACCAGAAAGTGGTTGCAGGTTCTGCTCTGCATCTTGACCTAATATTATAGGGGCAAGGGGTAAGAAGAACTACAGTGCATCCGGAAAGTATTCACAGCGCTTCACTTTTTCCACATTTTGTTCTGTTACAGCCTTATTCCAAAATTGATTAAATTAATTTTTTCCCTCAAAATTCTACACACAACACCCCATAATGACAATGTGAAAAAAGTTTTTTTGAGATTTTTGCAAATTTATTAAAAATAAAAAAATAAAATTTCTCATTTACATAAGTATTCATACCCTTTGCTTTAATATATTTTTAAAGTATCATATTTCATATTTGGTCGCATATCCTTTACATGCTGTTACTTCCTGAAGTCTGTGACCATCAACATCAAAAAACTGTCGATATCTTATTTTCAGGTACTGTTACAAGCGATACTATAACCTCTCTGCATTTGAATGGATCTCTATGGAAATTGGGGGGTGAGACTAGATTCAGCTGTAAATTACACTGGTACAGTATGGAACACATGGCTGGCTAAATGGCTGTAAGTTATCAAGGGTCTGAGCTATCAAACGAGCCCAAACCATCACTCTGTTGCCAGATATGGAGTAGATGTGGATGGATCACTTTAAGGGTTGTTTCTCCTGACTTTTTTCCCCATAGAGTTCTATAGGAAAATGAGTCCGGAGAAATAACCCTTGCAGTGATCCATCCACATCTACTCCATATCTGGCAACAGAGTGATGGTTTGGGGCTCATTTGATAGCTCAGACCCTTGATAACTTACAGCCATTTAGCCAGCCATGTGTTCCATACTGTACCAGTGTAATTTACAGCTGAATCTAGTCTCACCCCCCAATTTCCATAGAGATCCATTCAAATGCAGAGAGGTTATAGTATCGCTTGTAACAGTACCTGAAAATAAGATATCGACAGTTTTTTGATGTTGATGGTCACAGACTTCAAGAAGTAACAGCATGTAAAGGATATGCGACCAAATATGAAATATGATACTTTAAAAATACGTTAAAGCAAAGGGTATGAATACTTATGTAAATGAGAAATTTAATTTTTTTATTTTTAATAACTTTGCAAAAATCTCAAAAAAACTTTTTTCACATTGTCATTATGGGGTGTTGTGTGTAGAATTTTGAGGGAAAAAAGTTAATTTAATCAATTTTGGAATAAGGCTGTAACAGAACAAAATGTGGAAAAAGTGAAGCGCTGTGAATACTTTCCGGATGCACTGTATGTATCTGCAAATGGCTACCAGTCTTGTTTTTGTTAGAGATTACTTGAGAATGTATATCAGTGTATTCTGCATTAACCAGTTAGCCATCTGATGTGCTGATTTTCCAGTGCATTCACAGGGTCACAAAAGAAGAAGATGCGATGGATGTTCCTTTTCTTCTCACAGAAGCGGGCAGATACCGATTGATAGCTAAGCCGACTGGAGAGGAGAGCAAGGGACAGTAGGACAGTGTGGTTGAGGGAAAGGCGGGGCCGACCTGGTCGTCGACTTCCCTTGTAACTGCAGTCTGAGTTCTGGAGAAGGTCTTTGATGTACTGAAAATGGAAAAGAGGAGTTGTATGATAGACATGCTCCAGTGCCATATTACTTCTAAACGGACGACAATCGCAGTAAATGCAAAGCAAATTGTTAGAAGCCACTAGGACAAAAAAAGCCATGATTTGCATTATACAGAGGAACTTTGAAATTACATTTTGCAGACTACACTAACTACAAATGGATGGGAAGGATAACATGGTTCCTATAATTGTCATTAATCAAGACATACAGTACCAGTCAAAAGTTTGGACACACCTACTCAGAGAAGGTTTTTTTCAGTTATTTTTACTGTTTTCCACATTTTGGAATAGTAAAGACATCAAAACTATGAGATAACACAAATTAAATTATTCAAGAACCAAAAAATGGTTAAACAAATAAAAAAAAGTATTATATTTTAGATTCTTCAAAGTAGCCACCCTTTGCCTTGATAACGGCTTTGCACATTCTTGCCATTCTCTCGAACAACTTCTGTGGTAAACAGGTATTCCACAGGTAAAAAAGTGATGCCATCATGACTGTATAAAAGGATATCAAAAGACTCCTGATATCTTATTTACAGGTACTCTTAGAAGCGATACTATAACCTCTGCATTTGAATGGATCTCTATAGGAATTGGGGGGTGGGACTAGATTTAGCTTTAAATTACAGTGGAACACGTGGTTGGCTAAATGGCTGTAAGTCATCAAGGGTCTGACGTATCAAACAAGCCTTAAACCATCACTCTGCTGCCAGATATGCAGTAGATATGGATGGATCACTTGAAGGGTTGTTTCTCCTGACAAATTTTCCTATTGAACTCTATGGAAAAATAAGTCAGGAGAAGAAACCCTTCCAAGTTATCCATCCATATCTACTGTATTTCTGGCAGCAGAGTGATGGTTTAAGGCTTGTTTGATACGTCAGACCCTTGATGACTTAGAGCCATTTAGCCAACCATGTGTTCCACACTGTTCCAGTGTAATTTAAAGCTAAATCTAGTCCCACCCCCCAATTTCCATAGAGATCCATTCAAATGCAGAGGTTATAGTATCGCTTCTAAGAGTACCTGGAAATAAGATATCAGGAGTCTTTTGATATCCTTTTATACAGTCATGATGGCATCACCTTTTTACCTGTGGAATACCTGTTTACCACAGAAGTTGTTTGAGAGAATGGCAAGAATGTGCAAAGCCGTTATCAAGGCAAAGGGTGGCTACTTTGAAGAATCTAAAATATAAGACTTTTTTTATTTGTTTAACCCTTTTTTGGTTTTTGCATAATTTAATTTGTTATCTCATAGTTTTGATGTCTTTACTATTCCAAAATGTGGAAAACAGTAAAAATAATGGAAAAAAACCTATGAGTAGGTGTGTCCAAACTTTTGACTGGTACTGTATATTTATACAGAGGTATTTTAAACATTTTTTAAAGATTTTGCCTGTAACCTAGACAAGCTTTATTTACATGTTTTATATAAAGTTTGAAGTCACAATTCCTCAAAACAGTTTTGGTTTGGATTGGGTTGAAGGCTGATCCTCGAGCAGCATTAATTTTCTGGGATATATTTTTACATTGTATTTTTGATAGCCTGCTCATAGTAATGCCTGTTGTACAGATTTTATGGGTCGTTGAAATTGGGGGGATAAGCTTGAATTGGTGGCATAGATAAATGTAGAACCCTGTTAACATGACATTCACAGTAACCACCAGTTGTGCTTACCACTTGCACTGGTTCTGAAAATATTTTTTTTAAGATCCTCCAAAATCCACTGGACTCAAGATCACTTAAAAGCACATACATGAATTGTGTCATTCTCAGTCACTTTATCAGCTCCCAGCTTTGACTGTTCAGGCATCTGTGGATAAGTGTTGAAACTGGAAGCTGCTGTAGACAAGTTGGCCCGACCACGGTTCTCGCTTTTTCAATCAGATCAGTCTCAAGAATTTCTTCCATTGCCTGATCCAGGCACTGCTCAAGTTCCCTAGAATACCTGAGATAGAGGCTCCCAGTCTGACTGTATAAGTTCAAGCACAGCCCAGCCAGCTGATGCCACACATGTACTGCTGTACATCCCTAGGCTGCAGAGGAGGGCAAGGCAGGTTTAGGTTCATACTACTTGAAATAATTTACCCATTTTTCTTTCTTTTGCACTTATTTTGTATCACCACAGCTCAGTCATGGAAGTCTCAGAAATGGCAAACTTGTCTTTGGGTTTCTCATGTGCATACCAAAAACCTGAATTAAAGCCATTTCCAATGACAGTACACATACGGCACCACCTTTCACACTTATAATTTAACAAGTATTTGGGCTTCTTAATTGATTGCCATCTTTCTTTTAAATCAGAAAATCTTGTCTGTAAGCTTAAGCTGAAGATTTTTATTTTAGGAATAAATCCTGCTTCACCTTTCAAGCAAAAAAATAAATACCTGGGGGGTATACTACGAAGCAGGATTACTGAGTTAGCTGGATAACTGCACTGAGTAAAACCTGGAACAGTTCTTTTTACTTCAGTCCATGTTCCAGATTTGGCAGGGTTCCGGGTTTTATTCAGTCCAAATATCCAGCTAACTCAGTAATCTTCCTTCGTAGTATACCCCCCCTGGTGTCAGCAACTTTCTTGCCACTGCTTGATTATGGTGATCTGCTGTATATGAATGCGTCAGCCCAATGCTTATCAGCACAGGCGTATACACTTGGTACAGTTTAAGTCCATCCTTGGGGTGCTTCCATCTTATTTAAGTCCTTATTTGTTCAGAGACTGTGGTCATTATGGTCTACGCTCACACGGTGTCATGCTGATGCAGGTTCCCCACGTTCGAACAGAGCTGGATAAAAAGCCTTTAAGCAGCCCCCTCTACATATACATGGAACACACTACAGATAAAAAAGCCTTTAGGTACTCAGCCCCCTCTACATATACATGGAACACACTACAGATAAAAAAGCCTTTAGGTACTCAGCCCCCTCTACATATACATGGAACACACTACAGATAAAAAGCCTTTAAGCAGCCCCCTCTACATATACATGGAACACACTACAGATAAAAAAGCCTTTAGGTACTCAGCCCCCTCTACATATACATGGAACACACTACAGATAAAAAAGCCTTTAGGTATTCAGCCCCCTCTACATATACATGGAACACACTGCAGATAAAAAGCCTTTAGGTACTCAGCCCCCTCTACATATACATGGAACACACTACAGATAAAAAGCCTTTAGGTACTCAGCCCCCTCTACATATACATGGAACACAATACAGATAAAAAAGCCTTTAGGTATTCAGCCCCCTCTACATATACATGGAACACACTACAGATAAAAAGCCTTTAGGTACTCAGCCCCCTCTACATATACATGGAACACACTACAGATAAAAAAGCCTTTAGGTATTCAGCCCCCTCTACATATACATGGAACACACTACAGAGTGATTCAAGCCTTTAGGTACTCAGCCCCCTCTACATATACATGGAACACACTACAGATAAAAAAGCCTTTAGGTACTCAGCCCCCTCTACATATACATGGAACACACTACAGATAAAAAAGCCTTTAGGTACTCAACCCCCTCTACATATACATAGAACACACTACAGATAAAAAAGCCTTTAGGTACTCAGCCCCCTCTACATATACATGGAACACACTACAGATAAAAAAGCCTTTAGGTATTCAGCCCCCTCTACATATACATGGAACACACTACAGATAAAAAAGCCTTTAGGTACTCAGCCCCCTCTACATATACATGGAACACACTACAGATAAAAAAGCCTTTAGGTATTCAGCCCCCTCTACATATACATGGAACACACTACAGATAAAAAAGCCTTTAGGTATTCAGCCCCCTCTACATATACATGGAACACACTACAGATAAAAAAGCCTTTAGGTACTCAGCCCCCTCTACATATACATGGAACACACTACAGATAAAAAAGCCTTTAGGTATTCAGCCCCCTCTACATATACATGGAACACACTACAGATAAAAAAGCCTTTAGGTACTCAGCCCCCTCTACATATACATGGAACACACTACAGATAAAAAAGCCTTTAGGTATTCAGCCCCCTCTACATATACATGGAACACACTACAGATAAAAAAGCCTTTAGGTATTCAGCCCCCTCTACATATACATGGAACACACTACAGATAAAAAAGCCTTTAGGTACTCAGCCCCCTCTACATATACATGGAACACACTACAGATAAAAAGCCTTTAGGTACTCAGCCCCCTCTACATATACATGGAACACACTACAGATAAAAAAGCCTTTAGGTACTCAGCCCCCTCTACATATACATGGAACACACTACAGATAAAAAAGCCTTTAGGTACTCAGCCCCCTCTACATATACATGGAACACACTACAGATAAAAAAGCCTTTAGGTACTCAGCCCCCTCTACATATACATGGAACACACTACAGATAAAAAAGCCTTTAGGTACTCAGCCCCCTCTACATATACATGGAACACAATACAGATAAAAAGCCTTTAGGTACTCAGCCCCCTCTACATATACATGGAACACACTACAGATAAAAAAGCCTTTAGGTACTCAGCCCCCTCTACATATACATGGAACACACTACAGATAAAAAGCCTTTAGGTACTCAGCCCCCTCTACATATACATGGAACACACTACAGATAAAAAAGCCTTTAGGTACTCAACCCCCTCTACATATACATGGAACACACTGCAGATAAAAAAGCCTTTAGGTACTCAGCCCCCTCTACATATACATGGAACACACTACAGATAAAAAAGCCTTTAGGTACTCAGCCCCCTCTACATATACATGGAACACACTACAGATAAAAAAGCCTTTAGGTACTCAGCCCCCTCTACATATACATGGAACACACTACAGATAAAAAAGCCTTTAGGTACTCAGCCCCCTCTACATATACATGGAACACACTACAGATAAAAAAGCCTTTAGGTAATCAGCCCCCTCTACATATACATGGAACACACTACAGATAAAAAAGCCTTTAGATTCAGCCCCCTCTACATATACATGGAACACACTACAGATAAAAAAGCCTTTAGGTACTCAGCCCCCTCTACATATACATGGAACACACTACAGATAAAAAAGCCTTTAGGTATTCAGCCCCCTCTACATATACATGGAACACACTGCAGATAAAAAAGCCTTTAGGTACTCAGCCCCCTCTACATATACATGGAACACACTACAGATAAAAAAGCCTTTAGGTACTCAGCCCCCTCTACATATACATGGAACACACTACAGATAAAAAAGCCTTTAGGTATTCAGCTCCCTCTACATATACATGGAACACACTACAGATAAAAAAAGCCTTTAGGTATTCAGCCCCCTCTACATATACATGGAACACACTGCAAATAAAAAAGCCTTTAGGTACTCAGCCCCCTCTACATATACATGGAACACACTACAGATAAAAAAGCCTTTAGGTACTCAGCCCCCTCTACATATACATGGAACACACTACAGATAAAAAGCCTTTAGGTATTCAGCCCCCTCTACATATACATGGAACACACTACAGATAAAAAAGCCTTTAGGTATTCAGCCCCCTCTACATATACATGGAACACACTACAGATAAAAAAGCCTTTAGGTACTCAGCCCCCTCTACATATACATGGAACACACTACAGATAAAAAAGCCTTTAGGTACTCAGCCCCCTCTACATATACATGGAACACACTACAGATAAAAAAGCCTTTAGGTATTCAGCCCCCTCTACATATACATGGAACACACTACAGATAAAAAAAGCCTTTAGGTATTCAGCCCCCTCTACATATACATGGAACACACTGCAGATAAAAAAGCCTTTAGGTACTCAGCCCCCTCTACATATACATGGAACACACTACAGATAAAAAAGCCTTTAGGTACTCAGCCCCCTCTACATATACATGGAACACACTACAGATAAAAAGCCTTTAGGTATTCAGCCCCCTCTACATATACATGGAACACACTACAGATAAAAAAGCCTTTAGGTACTCAGCCCCCTCTACATATACATGGAACACACTACAGATAAAAAGCCTTTAGGTACTCAGCCCCCTCTACATATACATGGAACACACTACAGATAAAAAAGCCTTTAGGTACTCAGCCCCCTCTACATATACATGGAACACACTACAGATAAAAAAGCCTTTAGGTATTCAGCCCCCTCTACATATACATGGAACACACTACAGATAAAAAGCCTTTAGGTACTCAGCCCCCTCTACATATACATGGAACACAATACAGATAAAAAGCCTTTAGGTACTCAGCCCCCTCTACATATACATAGAACACACTACAGATAAAAAAGCCTTTAGGTACTCAGCCCCCTCTACATATACATGGAACACACTACAGATAAAAAAGCCTTTAGGTATTCAGCCCCCTCTACATATACATGGAACACACTGCAGATAAAAAAGCCTTTAGGTACTCAGCCCCCTCTACATATACATGGAACACACTACAGATAAAAAAGCCTTTAGGTACTCAGCCCCCTCTACATATACATGGAACACACTGCAGATAAAAAAGCCTTTAGGTACTCAGCCCCCTCTACATATACATGGAACACACTACAGATAAAAAGCCTTTAGGTACTCAGCCCCCTCTACATATACATGGAACACACTACAGATAAAAAGCCTTTAGGTACTCAGCCCCCTCTACATATACATGGAACACACTACAGATAAAAAAGCCTTTAGGTACTCAGCCCCCTCTACATATACATGGAACACACTACAGATAAAAAGCCTTTAGGTATTCAGCCCCCTCTACATATACATGGAACACACTACAGATAAAAAAGCCTTTAGGTACTCAGCCCCCTCTACATATACATGGAACACACTACAGATAAAAAGCCTTTAGGTACTCAGCCCCCTCTACATATACATGGAACACACTACAGATAAAAAAGCCTTTAGGTATTCAGCCCCCTCTACATATACATGGAACACACTGCAGATAAAAAAGCCTTTAGGTACTCAGCCCCCTCTACATATACATGGAACACACTACAGATAAAAAAGCCTTTAGGTACTCAGCCCCCTCTACATATACATGGAACACACTACAGATAAAAAAGCCTTTAGGTATTCAGCTCCCTCTACATATACATGGAACACACTACAGATAAAAAAAGCCTTTAGGTATTCAGCCCCCTCTACATATACATGGAACACACTGCAGATAAAAAAGCCTTTAGGTACTCAGCCCCCTCTACATATACATGGAACACACTACAGATAAAAAAGCCTTTAGGTACTCAGCCCCCTCTACATATACATGGAACACACTACAGATAAAAAGCCTTTAGGTATTCAGCCCCCTCTACATATACATGGAACACACTACAGATAAAAAAGCCTTTAGGTACTCAGCCCCCTCTACATATACATGGAACACACTACAGATAAAAAGCCTTTAGGTACTCAGCCCCCTCTACATATACATGGAACACACTACAGATAAAAAAGCCTTTAGGTACTCAGCCCCCTCTACATATACATGGAACACACTACAGATAAAAAAGCCTTTAGGTATTCAGCCCCCTCTACATATACATGGAACACACTACAGATAAAAAGCCTTTAGGTACTCAGCCCCCTCTACATATACATGGAACACAATACAGATAAAAAGCCTTTAGGTACTCAGCCCCCTCTACATATACATAGAACACACTACAGATAAAAAAGCCTTTAGGTACTCAGCAGTGGAGGCTGGTGACTTCCAGAATTGAGGAGGCCATTTTTTTCCGCTTGCTCACTTCACTCGCGATGGAATGTTCCCTGTTCTCTTATCTGTCTTTGTGCTGGCCAAAGGCATACTATTTGGAGTGTAAGCTACAGTCAGAAAGTTCTGGCTGATGAAATTCATTGTGCAGAGCTTAGCCTTGTGCCTTCCTGAAGAAATGACATTGCTGTAAGTCTATGAGCCTGCCTGATAATTAAGCTGAGAAATGACATTTGGATGTAATATAAATGCCAAGTGAACATGTGTAAAAGGCAGGAATTTTAATTATGTAGTTAAAAACAATTTTGTTTAGCTTACATTTTTCATTCTTCTACAGCTTCCACTGGATTCGGACCCATGCCACCACCACAAGCACCTGTTCCATGTACATTTTCCTCTCTCACATCCATTTTGCCTGGCTAATCTAGGCTTGCTCGAACACACACAGCTAACTGGATGGAAAACAATGAGCTAAACTTCAACTGTAAAAATGTCCAAACTACAGATATTCAGAGATAAATGTCAACGAGCGATTAGCAGCAGCAGCTTTTGCTTTCGAAATCTGTCTCAGAGATGTTGTCAACTCAAGGAGAAATGCCTAGAGTGAAGGGTTTAACGTTAACGTTATCCACTAGAGGGCAGCACTCTATTCGTATTTAGAGTGAATTTCCTCACAGAGCAACAATTCAGTAATTTGATATGGAAGATTATTAAATTGACTTGTAATAAAACGAAATGGACTACATTAAAAATAAAACTGTTCAATAAATCCCAAATGGTGTCTAACATGACCTATTGAATGTCATTCTCACTCCCTAGTATCTGGAATCTGCATATCTCCAGCCCAAGATCTCAAATTGCGCCAGAATCTCGCCGACTTCCGAGGTCGTTTTAAGCAAAAGTATCAAATGAGCTATAAACTTCAGGGATGATAGCCAGGGGTGTTCTCTAAATTTCCTGAAAAGCACAAGTTGATAGGACACTCGTAGCCACTATGGCGAGTGTTTGTTTGACTGAAGTGACTGGCGAATTCTCAAAATGGCTTCTGTGTTGAATAGGAAAGGAAAGGATAGTTGATTCCAAATGAACCAGTAGCATGTGATTGGACGAACAAAATGTCAATCTTTCAGCCCTGGACACAATGCATGGTGAGGCCAGGCCTCCGTTGCCCACCCATTTTCAGTGATCTGGCCAATCACATATTGGCATGAAAAAAAATGCATTACATTGACTTCTATGAGAAGCTAATTTCCTAGGGGAGGCCTGGCCTCCCTTAATACAAACTGATAGGGAAATCTGGCCTGTTGCTTTACAATTGCAATATTGGGTTTTAGTCAATTAATCTCACGTGCTGCCAATTTAACAGAGGCACATATTAAAATGTGTTGAAATGCTTTTACTTTTATTCTACACATCTAAAAGTCTCTTATACAGACATGTTTGTGATGTTCTCACTCCCGTCCTGTTGTGTCCCGTGTTTTACTTGTTCCCTCTCGTATCATGTTTGTTTTTTCCTGTTTGTTTCCCTCGTGCTGCAGGTTGGGCGTGGTTTTCCCTTTCGTGTCACTCTGTTCCACTACACGCCTATCCCTTTCCTCCCTTCCGCATGCATCCCACACACTGCTCGCTGCTCCGTTAATCACTCACGCATACATTCGCACGCGGCACCTAATTGATACTTGTTAATGTTTGTATTTAGTCACCCGGTGTTCTTTGTCCTGTGCCAGTTCGTTAAGTCTCTTTGTAGTAACTCTCTGGTCTTGTCTCATGGATACATTGTATCTAGTCCTGTCTTGCCAACTTTAAAAGCCTTGTCTTGCATTCTGCGTTAACTCACCATTTCCAGCTCTGTCCAGCTTTGATCAGCTCTCGCCAGGAATGGCGCAAACACGCTGTTCAGTCTGTCCTGCCTCGCTGTACTAACTTTTGTCTGCTCTGAGTCTACCAGCCTGCAGTTGTTCGTATATCCTGCTTGTGCTGCTGTTCCTGCCAACCAGCTGCTGTCTGTGCATGCAGCCAGTGCGCCAGCTCTGCTAACCGGCGGCGGTGTGTGCCTCCTGCTTGTGCTGCTGCTGCTGCCAACCTGCTGCTGTGTGCACGTCCAGCCGGGACCCCAGCTTTGCTAACCTGCAGCTGTTCCTGCCACTCTGCACTGCCCTGTCTCCCGCTCCCCGCTCCTCCTCTGCTCAGCCTGTCCGGATCCCTGCCTCCACCACCAGTCCCTGGCCTCCCCGTTCCTGCTGATCCCCTGCTGAACTCATTCCCTGATTGTCTGTCTATTCTTGTTCTCCCTATGCTTCAGGAGGAATTCTGGTCGAAGCAATAAATTATTGGAGTTATTGAACTTCCTGTGTATTGAGTCGTGCATTTGAGTCCAGTTCATACTCGGAACCGTAACAATGTTAGAACCAATTATTTTCAAATATGTGTCAAATTCAAGTCAGTATTTAATTAACAACTCAATTAAATGGGACTGATTTAAGTCAGCCATTTGAAGTCCGAGGAACAGGCATATATGCTACTAAATCAGAGTGTTGGGCCGTTACCGAATATGATCCCTTCACCGCTTTGAGGGCACATATTTGACTCAACTTCATCAAAAAGCTTTTGAGTGGGCGACTTTTTCTCACAAATGGGGGCACTTAAAATCCCCGGATGAAACCCTTATTTCCGGGATTTTGTTGAGGGGATTCAGGATCACACTCATCCGACAATTTCAGGAAGTAATCCGGAAGTAGAAACTACAACTTGTTGTACAAGAGCGGGACAAATGCACACTGCTTGCAAAGTGAGGCAAGAGGGCACATAGTAGACAGGGGTCTGAGTGGGCAGGGGGCAGGGAACAGGGATCATATTCAGTCACAGCCTTGGAAACTGTTCAAGCTAATTACGTAGGCTACAGATGGCTAACCTGTTCTAGGAGGGCACTCAAGCTAGCTAGCTAGTTACCTAAGTGCTTGTGAGCTACAGTAAAAAACAGATTTGACCGACAACGGGTTTTGAAGCTAAATTCCCCCTCACCGAACTGTATCCTCTAGCCTGTTAGCTTGCTCTTTACAGCTACTTAAAGTGGTTGGAGTCAGTTTCCCAACAGTTTTTCAAAAATATGGCAATGCTGCGAGTTAACAAGGTAACGTTATTCAATTTGCGAAAAGAAAACTACTGGTTGAATGCGTAGTTTAGCAGTCAGCTTTTAAGCCCACAAGTAAACACACATACTTAAGTTAATGGATAATTATATTAATAGATATATTTTTTACCTGTTCTGTCTGTTTATGCCCAAGCGAGGTAAAATTTATTTTATTTATCTCTCGTCAGATGCTGCAGAAGAGGATGTTGGGTGAGAGACACGAAAACACCTGGGGTGTTTCCGAATCAGCGCATTTTTCTACTGAGTACGCCAGTTGAGTAGGCTATACTTTTTTAAAAAGCTGTTAAGTAGGCTATGCCAGTGGTTCCCAAACTTGGTCCTGGGGGACCTCTGTGTATGCTGGTTTTTGTTCCAACCACAATTGCAATTCCAAAATTTTCACAAACTGTAAATTTTTCTTAATTAGGTGCTTTTCATGTTTAGAGGGATTATTTACATTCTTAAGCCACATTATCATGAAGAATAAAAGTCCCATGTTCACATTGTGCTTATTGTGCTATATTGCAAACAATAATAGGCTACATAAAAAGTGACAACATTTTTTAACTGATCAAATTAAAGACTGATATGAATCAGTGGATTCTTAATTAGTTTGTTGAACACGTGGTAAGTTCTTTCATCATTTTTACCTTAAACCTATTAACACAATGCAGGTTTGGCTTGTCATTTGCTTTGTCTTTGAATACTACCACGTGGTTCTTAGTGGCCTTGTGTCCACACTTTCACCAATCAGGAGCCTATTGATTCATCTCAGTTTTTTCATCAGTATAATTTTTGTCTACCTCTTTTTATGTCATTTTTTGCAATACAGCACAACACCTAACAAAGGACATACCTAACAAAGGAGAATATAGCTAACAAAGGAACGTCGTATTTTGGTAACCCGTAACTGGGAGGGTTTCACTGGGTGGACTCGTTTTGACCATGACTGTCTGTGTCTGAATCAGCACACTTCCATACTATTGAGTACACTTGTTGAGTAAACAGGATGAGAAAGTAATTCCACGATGTCTGGTGGTGGACCGGGAGGAGAAATGAGTAAGTGTTGCAGACTTCTGGCTAGGCTAGCTAATGTTTTCACTATACCAAAAGTAGATAAATGAAGGGCTGTGTTTCCCCCATTTTTCTCTGGAGACTCCAGCTAATGGTGGTGACATTTTTTCAGTAGAACTGTAGTGGCTAACTTGCCAGCGAGTAATGTTAGTCTCTCCCGAAGAACGGTTTACAGGCAGGTTAGTAGTAACGCCCAGTCCCTCTGTTGGTATTCGGTAGGCGTGGCAACCTGTGACTGGCGTTGTCTGATACCTGCCCATAAACTAAGCCCCTGGCCATTTGTAATCCACAGTAAAACAGATACCTGGAACATGCACAGTAGTTTGGGGTTATGCTGTGTTCACGACATATGGGAGAGATAACTATGAGCTTCCAACTTGGAAATACTGTTCATGTCAACTTTCAAGTTGTAAATACTACTTGTGAACGTCACCAGTGCAGAAATGGCCTATCTCTCCCACACAACGTGAACGCAGCATACGACGGCCTACCAAGGTGGCAAATTCTGTGGTCAAACGCAAGAAAGAAGCATATTTTCAACAAATAATCTTTTGCTGCAGCGGGACCTTTGGGGCAGTGGGCTGGGAGGGGGGCTAGGGGGTGCAGGGGCCCATGGGTAGTACAGTGTGGGCAGGTCCGGGAAGACAAAATGCTTATATAGTGTTTTATTATTATTATTATTATTATTATTATTATTATTATTATTATTATTATTATTATTATTATTATCATTAGTATTATTATTACCTTGTTATACCTTGGTATATGTGAGTGCCATGTCTATATGTGTGTTTTGGGTATGTGTATGTGAATGTAATGGGTATATGTGTTGGGGGCCCATGTGTAATTGTGTAATTTGTTCAACTCTGTCTAAAATGCAATAAAATAAAATTATACAAAAATGAATGGCCATATGCTATCAAGGGTCTAAGGTATCAAACAACCCTGAAACCATCACTAAGCTGTCAGATATGCTGTAGATGTGGATGGTTCACTTGTTTCTCTGCTCTCACTACAGGTAGAGTTGGCTGAGAGCTCATTTTAATCAGGAGGACAGCTACTCTTCTACAAATCAAACATAATTTTTTGGTGGAATTCCCCTTTGCTTTATGTGAGCAAAATGTTCCCTAAATGTAGTATTCTTAAACCCTCTGATGATATACTATTTCTGGAGTATATTCAGGAGCATACTTTTTTTCCAAGAAGTAGGCTTCGCTACTTGAACATTTATACCTTCGATAAATTGTTATAGAACTTAATTTGGAAAAACAAACCACGTAAATTAAGAAAAAATATAATGACCAATAAGTTATGCAATGGAGGATTAAATGTTCCGGATTTTACTCTCTGCAATCACACTATGAAAATTAACTGGATTAGAAGATACCAAACGAATCCCTGCAGCTTCTTGAACATTTTTCCTCATTTTGTGTTTGAGAAACTTGGTGGACTCAATTTTTTATTGCAGTGTCCTTATAAAGTGGGGAAACTTCCAGTAAAACTTGCCTCCTTCCATAGTCAAGCTTTGATAAGGTAGGTTTTGTTGTATAAGCACAACCTCTCACCACATGCGTGCTACATTTGGAATAACGAAAACATTCTTCATCATAACAAGTTTATTTAACAGAGAATGGTATAATAATAATATTACATGAGTAAACCAGCTTATTAATAACAGTGGTACTTTTTTATCTTAGTAATCTTAGTAATTATCTTTATGGACAAATACAACATGAATGTTGCCCCAAAAGAGTTTCATACTATATTACATGCAATTCATAATGGCATTCTTTCTTTACTAAGAGGATCCTCCAACTTGGCAGCACATGTCACAGTTAAAGAGGTTAATACACTACTCACAAAAAGTTAGGGATATTTGGCTTTCGGGTGAAATTTATGGAAAATGTAAGTTCACGCTACAGTGATATTATACGTATCATGAAAGTAGGGCATTTAAGTAGAAGCATGCAATGGTGATTTCCTCATCTCAAACAATTTATTGAAACAAAAGCCAACAACAGTGGTGGGTATACCACAACAAAAATGTCAATGTCTCAATAACTTGTCATGTGCCCTTGAGCATCAATTACAGCTTGACAACGACGTCTCATGCTGTTCACAAGTCGACTTATTGTCTGCTGAGGCATGGCATCCCGCTCTTCTTGAAGGGCGGCCCTCAGGTCATTGAGGTTCTGGGGTACAGAGTTACGAGCCTCTACACGGTGAGTCAGCTGATCCCATAGGTTTTCTATGGGATTCAGGTCTGGAGAAAGTGCAGGCCACTCCATTTGAGGTACCCCAGTCTCCAGCAGCCTTTCCCTAATGATGCGACCTCGATGAGCTGGAGCATTGTCGTCCATGAAGATGAAATTAGGCCTGTGTTGTTCATGCAGGGGCACAATGACTGGATTAATGATGTTATTCAGGTAGTATGAGCTTGTCACTGTACCATTCACAAAGTGTAGGGCAGTTCTGTATTGACTAGACACACCTGCCCACACTGTAACACCGCCACCACCAAAGGGTCGTCTGGTGACAACAGTGGCTGATGCATAGCGCTCTCCTTGACGTCTCCAACATCGTTGGCGGCCATCATTTCTGCTCAACGTGAATCGACTTTCATCAGAGAACAGCACTGAGGCCCACTGGTCCCTCGTCCAGCGTAAATGCTCCCTGGCCCATGCAAGACGATGACGCCTGTGCCTGGTGGTGTGGTCAGGTACCCTTGCAGGTCGTCTAGCACGCAGACCACGCTGATGTAAACGGTTTCGAATGGTCTGACGTGACACTTGGGTGCCTCTCACCTCCCTTAAATGTGCCTGGAGTTGAGTGGCATTCATCATCCGGTTCCGCAGGGCACTGTTCACAATGAAGCGGTCATCAGTGTGGGATGTGGCCAAAGGACGTCCACTTCTATGCCTTTCTGTGACTCTTCCAGTCTCTCTGTATCTCTGTTGCAACCTGCTGATGACACTCTGTGACACTCTAAGCTCAGTGGCCACTTTCCTCTGAGAACATCCTGTTTGAAGCCTCGCAATGGCGAGGTACTGTTGATCAATTGTTAGGTGTCGTCTTGGTCTCATGATGTCAAAATGTGAACAGCATGATGAAGAGGACTGTTTAAATACCAATTCTAATTGAACCAGGAAATTTATTGGTCGATTCATGGATCAAACACCTGTTGTGAATTTTGCCGTTCAGCTCCTTGTTAGAGAACAGCAAGTTGTGCAAAAAGTACTGAAACATTGAATAGTTGGACATGTGCATTCAAAAGTTTAGAGAAGGTCAAATTAATTTCACCTGTAAAGGTTATAGTGCATTTTAGGTTCATCCTGAAATTTCACCCGAAAGCCGAATATCCCTAACTTTTTGTGAGTAGTGTATAACTGTTAAAAAGCATTCAACATTTTTTTATGAAAGAACTTCTTTACAGATGTAGTTAATGGTTACACAGGGACATTTTGGGACTCTGGCTTTCTGATCATGAGACTGGGCCCCCTGCGGAGTCATTCACAATTAACACTCCTGATCAACTGAGTGGAGTGTCTGTCCCCTTCTTCATGTGACTCTGAGATGAACACAGACTGCTTGATCGATCGGGTTGGGCAGGAACTCCCCCCTCTTTTGAGAAGGAGAAGGGGGGACCCCAATGTAAAACACAAACGCACACCCTGAGGTGATTGTAAATGGCTGATCCATCTGTGTTTATTGATGGTTCCAAGGAAATGAGCCAATCAATTGCATGGGTGCCCTAAAGCCATCTACCAATTGGAATCACAGGAACGGGTTCGGTCTTGTCAGTGACTTTTGAGGATAAAAACACATAAAACTTTACCAACTTTGCTCTGATGTTAAAGACGCTGTCGTACGCCTACCAGACGTACAGTGGCGATTTTAGCATGACATTTCTGGAGGGGCAGTTTTGTATGATGTCACCATAAAAAAAATAAAGATAGCCAATTAGTCTACGGTAGGCCTATGCTATGGTCTGCGCTGTAGGCCTAAGTGCCAGGGAGCAGAAAGATTTCAAAACTGAACTGTATTGCTTTAGCACAACACAGAACCCTACATTGAGGTTGCTATACTGCAACAAAGTAATAGGATGAGACAGACATGTTTCTTCAATAACTTGCATGCTTTATCAAAACCGTAAATACAAGCATATGACACGTTGTTAACTTGTAGGAAAGTGAAAACAAGTTTGATCAAGTTTATCCAGAACTAATGCAATTATAGCCTAGCTAAAATACAAAAAATGCAAAGCATGCCAACGGCATATTATAATAACGATAATTATCATATAAATGTCAAATAAATATGCAAACATTTAATACAATCATTTGGTATTGCTTTAGCTATGTTAAGAGATGCCTTAAATAAACTTCAAAAAGGTAAACAGGTGTCAACCTCTGGAGAGAGCTGCCCTTATTTTCACACCTGCAAAACTATAAATTCACGAAAAACCGTGTAAAACATAATCTATTAAAATCACTAGCCACCAGTTATTTGTCTGATTCAAGTTTACTTCATGTATTTGGCTTTTCACATAATAATGAGTGTGTAACAAATTCAGCAAGGTGCTTCGTTGTCATAAAGCGCGATTTTTAGATCATAACTTAGGCTACAGTCCTAATGCGCTACTTGCTTTTCCCACGGCCTCTGAAATCGAGAGAATATCAGAGAGAGGGAAAAAGAAAGTGTGATTGCAGCGATTAAATTATGTTGGAAAAAGTTTTAAAAAATGCGTTAGACTAGATTTCCTGTATCATTACCTTATACGCCTGTATACCTTCGAAAAGTTGGGAAAAAATGTATTTTATATGCGCAAACTTGACACCTATGACAAAATAAAATCAAACAAATTGAAAACTTTAGCTGGCTAGCATTAGCGATACACACGCTGAATTGGCTTTGTTTATGTTTATTTCCTGGTCACGTCAGCCCACGTTAACGACGTTAACTTAACGTTCGCCACCTGTTGCTAGGCAGAATTAGTAGGGGCAAAAACATTTCTGCCCCTCCGCTCAATATAATTTGCGGCAGGTTTTCCCTGCTTACGCAGATCACGCTCACGTTGTTCCCTAGCAACGGTGGGGCAGAGTGCTCCGCTGCCCCACAGCAGAGACATAGGACAGGGAGCGCAGTCCGCAGCGTGAGCACACACGTACACACAAAGGAAACTACTCAAAAACAGCACTATAAGGAGTGTGAGTCAAGTTTATTATATTTATACACGCCAATTTCACGATTGAATCACTGTTTTGTATTAAATATAAAATACATTTTGCCACAACGTTCAGATGTTACGAGTATCTTGCACAACACAGCGCCACGTCTGGTGGGGCACTGCCCCACCTGCCCCACCTGCCCCTAATGTAAAAACGCCACTGCAGACGTACCACTGAAACCCTGATGGACTTCTGTGTTTCCCAACCTATTTTTATACAGTCTATGTTCCCAACCCGCATCTCGCCTGATCACTGAGACAGAGTTGGCCTGCCACCGTCCACAAAAATAAACCAAGCTGGTTTATTTTCAACAGCTGTTATGAGGACACGTTTCTTCAAACTGTTCCTCTACTGTCTCCCTTGCGGCCGGACTCAAGTGGAGATCTGTGCGCGTCCACGTCGACCTGACTGGAAACCTTTCGCGACCCGGCATTAGTCGTTACATCTATTAATGCAAAGTAGATGTAACGTTATCATCTTCAGCTGTGAGCTGTGCGCTCCTCGCCTCTGTTCTGAAAATAGCTAAATTCAGTAGCCACATACAGTGTGGCATGCGCTATGCCATTGACTATGACGGCTCGCCGCACGCCATGTGCTTGTAAGAAAATAGACCCCTTATTGGAAACGTGTCTGGCTCTCACCACATAATTTGCCATTATTAATAAAGTGAAAGAAATTGCATTCAAAATATTACGTAAGATATATCTTTCTAATGGTCTTATATCAAATATATTGCAAATGTTAACCCAAATTGTAGTTTTGGTTGTGAAGAACCAGAAACGTCAGTATACCTTTTTTTATTAATGTCACCACAGTTCTAAATTTTGGAATGATGTGAAAATGCATCGTAGACCTACACTAAATTTAAATAACTTTGTTATCTTTCCTTAGCCTATTTTACGGATTCAGAGCTTGAACATAAATACAGTGCCCTCCACAATTATTGGCACCCCTGGTAAAGATGAGTAAAAAGGGTTGTAAAAAGTGCACTTTTTGGTGAATTAGCTTAATCTCACACTGAAAATCAATCAATCAATGGGCATATTCCAGGACGACAATGCCAAGATTCATTGGGCTCAAATTGTGAGTGGTTCAGGGAGCATGAGGAATCATTTTCACACATGAATTGGCCACCAGAATCCTGACCTTATCCCCATTAAAAGTCTTTGGGATGTGCTGGAGAAGACTTTACGGAGTGGTTCGACTCTTCCGTCGTCAATACAAGATCTCGGCCAAAAATTAATGCAACTCTGGATGGAAATAAATGTTGTGACGTTGCATAAGGTTGTCCAAACAATGCGACGACGAATGCGCGCCATAATCAAAGCTAAAGGCGGTCCAACGAAATATTAGACTTTTTTTTGGCCAGGCAGTATATCTAAAGGTAAAAAAATTAACGATCCAGAGCCACATTAGCAAGTGCTCTATGCCCCCTTTAAGAAAAGAAAATCTTTCCTACAGACATATTACCAATCCACAGGTTACAAATGGATGGATGGATGGATAGATGAATGGATGGATGGGTGGAGTGATTTAAGGGAAATTGAAGACCCTGTTACAAAGGCAGCTTGAAGATTAGCTGCCTTTGTAACAGGGTCAGTCCATGGCTGCATTCGAATCCAATTTAACACGCTCCCTTCCCTTGCCGTCTTCCCTCGAGGGAGCTATCTTGTGACGCAACTTGCTACGTGTAGCAAGCAAACTTAAAATATGCTCTGCAAGGGAGGATTGACGAGAAACAAACAAAAATGGAACCGAACTGCCCTTGCAACATTTCGGAAGTGCAACACCATAGTATGACTGCAGTATGACAATATGACCACATAGTTCTGTGGTGACCGCCCACTTTTTCCATGTGGAGCATTGCATTGTGGGATTCCCTTCTTGCTGGAAGCTTGCATTTTATACCCTTGGTGGAAGGGAGGATAAACGAGGGAGCGAGGGAACATAAACTCCCTCCCCTTTCTTAAATTGGATCCGAATCACACTTGGTGTGGCTGCCATATTTAATCCTGCCATTTTGGGGATTCCCCCCTTGAAGCAAGGGAACGACAGGAAGAAAGGATAAATTCTGGATCCGAACGCAGCCCATGTCATTTCACACACCATGACACCCTACATCTCAGATTGTTCTGAAAGGTTTCCTGTAGTTATAAAGTTAATATAAGCATTCCTGTTATATTATTGTATTTATAGAAATATTATTTGCTAATTGATTGCACCCAAATTGGACTGTTTTTTCATAACCATGAATTTTAGACATGTTTAGGTAGAAGCATACATCTTGGCTAGTGATGAACTGCTGGGAAACACTGCTTTAGATCTACTTCAGTGAAACAGTTTGTCATTTATTTTTTAAATGTACTTTTTATATTTTAAAAATAAATGACAAACTGTTTCACTGCTTTAGATCTACTTCAGTGAAACAGTTTGTCATTTATTTTTTAAATGTACTTTTTATATTTTACCTTTCCATCATCCCCAAAAGTATTGGTGGTGTTCATCTGGGGCTCCACCTCAAGATCCCTAGGGTCACAATCTATGGTTCTTTTGTTTCTTGTGGGGTTCTGTGAAGATATTTATATTGTCTTAATTTCCCTAACAAAAATGAACTATAGTAAAATTATAGTATGTCGACAGCATATACTATACAAATACTATAGTATTACTTTAGTTTTTTCATACACACTATAGTCATACTATTGTCCTATAGGGATAAATACTAAATTATTATTATAGGGGTGAAAATACTATAGGGATACTATTGTACTATAGTGACAAATACTATAGCATTATTATAGTGGGCGAAAAAACTATAATATTCTTATACTTTTCTAGAAGATAACTATAGCAAAAATAGCAATACTATAGTTCATTTTTGTTAGGGTTAGATTGACATTTAATGTATTATTTTGTGTAAGAAGCATCAACAGTTAACCACAAGAACAGCTGCATATGTAATGACCTGAGGTCGACATGATAATCGCAAGACAAGTATACTGCACCATTTCTTTTGTACTCTGATGTTTATTTCATCCTACTCCCTTTCCATTGGAAGTAGCTGCTATAGACATTCTGGAGGCTTCTAGTTTCTCTTCAAACTTTCAGGGAACATTAAAATAAAATAGTATTTTTAGGGGAAAGTTACAGTGAAAATATCAATGTTAAGGAAATGAGGCTGAGAAATCTCCCACCCAAGACAATTACTGGTTAGGCTACTGTTAACGTTATTTGATAAGACATGTCTATCATTTTATAGAAATGTTTAGCATCCTGTTAAAATTTTTTATATATGGCCTAATTCACGGTTATCCCAAAGTACATGATGAAGTCGTCGCTACATCTTACCTGCAAGCTTTAAAATGTATGCTTTGTAGCTAGAAAACCTGTGTGCCACCGGGGATTTGTTCCAGAGTATGAGTATGTTTCTTCTTCTTGTTGAAAAATTTTCCTTCAGGTTTAAA
This sequence comes from Synaphobranchus kaupii, assembly GCA_029718625.1. Classification (NCBI taxonomy): domain Eukaryota; kingdom Metazoa; phylum Chordata; class Actinopteri; order Anguilliformes; family Synaphobranchidae; genus Synaphobranchus; species Synaphobranchus kaupii. Next base: position 51,923,200 of record CM056379.1, read on the forward strand.
ATTCTTGATGTTTGGTATGTTTTCTAACATTGTCGTCCACAAATCTACCAAACGCATACATCTGACGAGAAATACACATTACTGTAAACAAAGTTAGCTAGCTAGCTAGCTAATGTTAACGTCAGCACACAACTTACATTTCTGGTAATGTTAAATAACCTAACCACAGCCTAATGATACAAACTTTGTTAGGTATAGCGAGTTATTATTAACTTAAGTTTATAAGTATAGATATTATTATTATTAGCTTGTGTTCTTATAAAACTGTTCAAACAAAATATCTAGCTAACTGCTAATTATAGGTTACTTGAAGTTGAACCACAGTGTTTCGATGCAGACACGGTCTTGTCAGCTAAATGATAGCCGTTAACTTGGTTGACAAAGTCCGTTAGCATTTAGATTTAAACCTAGGTCATGAGGCGGTGCAATTGGAGGTTGTGTCAAACTAGCTAGCTAGCCACCTTAGCAACCTTGTAATTTTTCAATTCTTAGAGCTGGTTTTCAAACTACTTTGTGACCACTTTACTAGTAGAAATGTTTGACAATTTTAAAAGTTCAACCTTCTGACAACATTGTCACAATGTTGTTGGAATGTAGAAAATGTTGTCACAATGTTGTTTGCTGGGTGGACGCTGATCTGCAGAGCCGATTAGCACACATTTTCAATGCAGCCTTTATTCCAAAATGCCATCGCGGAAGGAGAAATTAACCACGAATAATTATGAAAACAAATGTTTTGTTAACAAGAACTGGTTCAGCCAGTGTGTTTCTCTGCTGTGCTTTAAACGGGTTTGCAATTAAATAAGTCGTGGCTGTGTGAACAAAGGCAAAGCAATGCAGGCTTAACCTATTTATCCAACAAGCTGGCTTGATGAATGTGCCCCTAAAGTAAATACCCACTTATTATTAAAAAACATTTTTATTATTATGCAGAAGATAACATAATGGCTATTGCCGCAAGCTAAGCTAGCAAACTTTATAACTTAGTTAACATTATCAAGCAGACCATAAGTAAGCCAACGATAACTTCCGTGGCTTGAAGGCGAAACTGAAGCTACAATGGGGCTAGGCCTCGTCACGTGATGAAGCTGCGACGCTACTATGGTCGTCACGTGACCCTTTTACAAATCTCATCGGTTTGGTCTTAACCAATCAGTGCACCTACTCAACGCTCACCGATTAGTGTTTTTTAATCATGTCTTTTTCCTATAGATTTTTTTGATCCAAGAAAAAAGTAAAATGTTATTGCCTGTTTCTATTGATTACCATAATGTGAGCTTTTGGCACCTAAATTGCGCTGGGACGACTTTGTTGAATTGCACAATGTTTCATAGGAAATACATGGCAGAGCTCATCAGTAATACTATTTCCGGGCCGTGGCAGCAATCTTGCGGTGGTGCCACTTGCGGAAGTACCTAATTGAATAGGGTTGAATGGAGCCACGTGACCATGTTGCCTTTCTAGCTCATATACAGTTCTGTGGAGCCAATGGGCAGGAGCAAGGGAAGGAGCGGAATTATTTTTTAATTGGACCCAGAGAACTACAGCTCTTTGATTGGACCGCATTTGCACTCGGAAATTCACCAAAGCCAGAGACGCCAGCAGACCATTGAAAAATTTGTTTGTGCGAAACTTTCCAATAAATTGCATAAGACAGCAATTTCCAACCAGTATCACAATGTTTCATTCTGGCAAAAAAGCAAACTAGAAAATGACTGACAATCAATTTATTGATAGACAGCACTTTAAATTACCTCATAAACAGGAATGGGGAATAATGCATTTGTATGTTACAAAATACCATCCCAATAAAATATATTATAGCTACAATCAAAACAGTGGATAGATTGCTTTGCAGGTGGCACAGAAGTATAAAACATAAGCAACCTGTATTAAATATGAAATCCAAGCAAAATGTATTTGTAATATTGTCCATGCTTTTATGCTTGCACTGGTTCATTTTCTGGATACTTCCTGAACTGCAAAGAGCTGCTTATGTAGCTAGTTATTGTTAACTAGACTGAAATAATCATAATAAAACGGCATCCTAGTAGGCTATGACATGAACCTATTCAAACGTTTTAAAGTTTGGCCCCTTGACCATTATCTTATCAGATAAAACAGATTTTTGACAAAGTTGTCCTACGGGGACATCATTTACAGTCAAAAAAGGTAATAAATCGTAACATTGCAATACACAGCATATCGCCAATTGTTAAAAATCACAATAAAATCGTATTGTGTTAATGTTGTCTTGTGGAGCCTCTGGTGATTCCCACCCCTAATAATCAGTGACTTCATTCTAGCCAAACCACAACAAATCACCCAAAGGGACTGAAAAAGAAAAAGCAGTCTTTATTCAACTCACAAAGTTACAGATTTTGTTGTGGGACTGTGGTGTCAAACTGAAGTCCTGTCACGACAGAGCACACATGGGAGACAAGTAAAGCAGCCTCCGATGCCTGTCCGTGCCTGTCAGCGTTAAATGTGCTACAAAGAACTGATAATTACTCAATAGTACTGTGTATCATCAGTTCTCCATCTGGACCAGGAGTTCCAGCTAATCTCTCAATTTTATACACAGATTTTTTAAAATATCACATATGTTTTACTGACATTGTGTCTTTGGTTTTAGCACAAAAAATTCTGGATCAATTTTGAACATGTTTTTAGTATGACAATTTAAAGACTAAAACATTTTAAAAGCTTCAATTACATAAAGACCATGCCAATTCTCAGGACAGTAAACCTGGAACAAAATAATACACCCATGGAAACTCCAAAGACCATGGTGGAGAACTAATGTGTAAGACAATACAAGACAACAAGAAACCAAACATTAAGAAAAATCTGTAAAATGTAAGAGCTTTACATTGAACTGGTTATCTTCTTGTGAGTGATTTTTTGCAACAGCTTGTGTGTGAAACTATGTCCAGGATCCAGTTTTTGTGTATATTTCATGTTTCATGCACATTTTCTCTAGGTAGGCTAACACACACAACACGCCCATCCCCCAGTATATTCTCCCTTAAAATCATTACAATCCTTACTAATAAGAATAATCATAATTATTGTAACACAGTATAACTGCAATCTCCCCAAAATACCAAACACACACAAACACATTACATATTTAGTCACCCTACCCCCAAAACAAGACACATCAGTTTAAATGTTACTGTAAATTATTTTATCTGTTCCTTGTTTTGTCCCGTATAACTCATAACTCATGTTCATTTATGCAAATCTAAACGTGCATTTTTATGCTGAGGTGGATTGGGGAAAGGCATTAATAGAATGCATGTTTGCTTAGTATTCTGGGGTAATAGGGAGTGATAGTTCAGCCAAGTGAAAGATGATACAGCTTATCGTTCCCCTCTGCCTCCTCCACAATTTTCAATAACCTCTTATAATTTTGCCATTTACATCCCTTCCCATTCTCCCGTTTCCTCCTCCTTTTCTCAGACTATGTTTTTCCTCAACCCCACCCCCTCCCCCACCCACTCCTCCTCCCTTTCCGTTCCTCACTGGACAGCCTGCTCGTTAGCGGTGCTGCCAGAGTCCTGGGGCTTCATTACGTCTGGGAGCTCAGGGGGGCTGGAGAATGGTTCCACCCGCAGCTGCTCAAACACCTCATCTGATAGAGGCAGGGAGAGAGGGAGAAACACAGAATGAGAAAACATTCAATACAGCTGATGAACCAACTTGCTCCAATAAATTGGTAAAAGTGAAAGACATAATGAAGCACGTCACATGGGAACAGTATGGTCCACTACCATTTTGAGAAGTGAGAATACAAACCGGCTAAATGCTTCATCGCAATGCTGATGCCCAGATGATTAGGTTACATTATTTCTTAAAAAAGAAATTCTCTAGAAGATGGCGGGACTGGCGGTAGCGTGCCGATAACAATCTCTCTCAACTTCATCCCAATTAAGTGTAATCTTGCTAATGACTCCGATCTAATGGTTACTGGTAAAGTATAAGTTGACTATTGCTAAGGTACTACGGGTGAGTTTGATATTGGTCTTTTGGAACAAATAATTAATTTCTTATCATGACAATGTCACGACAGACATTGTACCCTACATTGTAGGCTACCTTCTCACTGTTCCACGTTAAACCACGACTTGACATAATAGCAACTTTGGCTAGCGTCTTTGCCAGTTACTAGCTACCTGACAGGAAAACAAACTTTGCTGCCGATAATTCAATGCGAAAGCATCTCATCATGCATAGCATATACAGTAAGTCAAGCGACTTGTTCCGGTTCATTGAGTTGATTGCATTCTCACTGCAAACAAACTTCCAGAGTTTGATTGGAAGCGCGACAAGACCACCCTCTCTAGGGGGTCTCGGCCCGCTTGTTTTCTTTGGCACCCGAGTGCGATTGCCGTATTCTCATATGTCCAATATTCATGTTTTATTATCGCTGTGTTTATTAATAATGGCATTATTATCCGGCTAATATAACTAGCTATGATATGTCATTTAATAGCTCGCAATTGCATTGCTAAATTGTTGAGCTAGATCTCCCCACTGTCTGCCATTTACGACAGAAATTTTGCGACAACTGATTTGCGCATGCGCCGTGCACACCATCCATGAGTGAATGAGTGAGTGAGTGAATGACCTGATATTACCACTTTCTGCCCACGGCCAAATACATACTTATGATTGATGAACAATATTGTTAACAGTTGTTGTAGCTGTAACAATATGGAATTTTCCATACTGTGGTGGCAGAGAGATTTCATTGTGATTGGCGATGATCACGGGGGTGCTGTTTAAAAACTGTGTTGTTAGGAACCACTTGCTGTAGTCTAATGACTGTATGACTAGGTCATTCATAGACTGCAAAAATAAATTGTACATTTTACGGTAAAATAGAATACTGGCAGCTGGGGTTGCCGAAACTAACGTATTTTAAAAAAAATGTCAGTGTATTTTACGGGCATGCCCTATTCGCACTGCATGGACTAGTATTACCTGGGGACCTCATGTGATTTATAATAATTGTGGAGGTCGTCTGTCTGTGATCTTAATCTCATGCGAATGGGCCATGTCCGTAGCCTAATTTGTAAAGTAAAAATTCCACTGCAAATTAGCAGATTCCTTGTTTGTTCCACGCCTTTTTCCTGTATCTTTCCAGGTCGAGATTTATCAAATAAAATAAATTTTATTTGTATAACGCTTTTAACAGAAAACTGTCACAAAGACGCAGTACAGAGAAACAAAGAACAGAAGGACACAGACTCTGACAGCGAGTCCAATTAGCTAACCGGCTAGCCGAGTGCTTAACGGAGGAAAAAGTACAAAATTCCCTATGTGTCCCTTAAAGGCAACAAAGATTTTCACCAAAGGAGCAATCCCACAGATGACAGAGGACGCTGTACAGAGAAATAAAAGGAAAATTGGGAAAAAATTGGCCTGAACCCCCAAACAGCAAAGGAGGTAAAAAAAATAAAAAAAATAAAAAAATAAAAATCACTCACAGTGGTAAGAAAAAACTCCAATGGGAAAATATCTCGGAAGAAACCTGGCTAGAGAGGGGGAGCCCATCCTTCACTGGCCGGCCCAGTTGAAACTAAAGGTGGAATGGATGATTCGACATTCAATCACCCAGTGCATTTAAATCCGTTATATGGGCTCATTTTGGGTTTGGCAAAAAAACAGACTTTCAAGAACAGGACTGAGCTCATGCCATCTGCAAGATGTGCTATTCGTGAGACAAGTACTGTGAAAACTAGGGGTGTAAGAAAAAATCGATTCAGTTACGTATCGCAATTCTGCTCACAAACGATTCACGAATCGATACGTAACTTTATACAAGTGCGCCGCTGTACCTTTGGCCCAGTCCCAATACTCACACTTGAGCACTTCAAATGCAGGTGCCCGCGAGAACCTCCTGGGTCTTAGTCTGTCCCATTTCTTATTTTGCAAGTGCGCGAGTGCTTGACTGCGCACTTTATGAGCCCTTGATGTGGCCTTCACGTGAGTTCGCATCAAACCAAACTTCGCTGAAGCGTATTTCCCATAGTTCTTTGCATTATTGTGACTTTAGACACTCTGGCCAATCAGAGCTGTATTCTGTGTGCAAGAACAAGATACTGCACAATCGAGCATAGGAACTTCAAGTGTAAAGTGAAAACCAGTTAAATCATGCATTTTCACTAACTCTTAAACATAAAAAATATGAAATAACTATATATTTATGTATGACGCTCAATAAATAAGTCAAGAGATTTTTATTAGGATATAGCTAAGCATCAGTGCTTTATGGGCTGCAGCCTGATAAAATATGTAGCCTAGCCTACGCGGCAGCAGAAAGGCTTCTCAGGCTGACTGGTAACATTAGCTAATTATATCAAATAACAAATACGGGACCTGCAGTAGCCTACAGTTAACATACAATTATAACACTTAGATCGGCACTGGGTTTTTCCAAACAGCTCTGCTGTTCTAGCAAGCTATGCAGATGCGATTAAATGGTTATAACATTACAAAAGCAAATGTCCTCCAGCGTATGCTTTATTTATTTAAATCTCAACTTGCCATATATTGAACTTCAGCTCGACAGACGTAGGCCTACAGATCTTAGGTAAAAAGAGGAATTTACCGATCTGATCTGCTAAAGTTCAAAATATGACGTGTTGAGTTTTCTATAGTTCGGTGGTTGAGATTCATTCATAAAAACGACACGACGTTGCACGGACGAGCAAATTATATAAAACGAAACGGGGTACGTCATTCTTGGCTCTCCTGTTAACGTTCAGTGGACATCCACATTAGACGGTGGCCTTTCTTGACCAAAACCATAGCTCAACTGTTAAACGTAAAACTACGTATTCTACCTCACCCTAATTCACAATTAAAAAGTGATCTAAACAACGTACGGATGCGACATATAAACTTTAATTCTGGTTATTCGAGGGACGTCCCACAGACAACACGCCCGATGTGACCTTAGTTCCACAGACGACTAATGCACGCAATTTTTGTCAGTGGGTTTATAAATAAAAAAATGACATATAGCGGCAACACGAAACATGGCGATGCGTGTGTATGTAACCACAGCAACCGAATGTCATGCAAGGGTGTCCCATTTCTTATCTATGCGCCATTACGCACTCAGGATTCAGCTATTTTTTGTTGAAAATGAGAATTATTGTCTCCTGGTGACAATATAGTTAATGACAATACTTATTTGCCAATAGTCTGAGTGTAGGCTATTTGAAGCATTTGGTTCTGTAACCAGTTATAGTTCATGTGCATTAGTACATTTGTTGCACTTGCTGCTGTTGCAAATGTGTGAGGGTTTGTATTGTACAATTGTGACTGTGATTTTCTGACTCAGGATTTTTGTTAAAAATTATTGTCTCCTGGTGCAAGAGCAACCTTATTTTGTATCCTTTACAAATGAGTCTAAATAAAAGTATTTAACTTGAAATTAAAGTAACTTCAAATGCCATGTTACAGAGCCTAGTGATTTAAAGAGTAGCCTAACTAACTAGGCTAACTAACATAGAAGCATGTTTTATAATATTTTTCCGACTTTGTCAATTCCCATCATAACTGATTCCACCCTTCCCAGCAAAAATTAATAAAAATAAATAAAAATTGGATGCGCCCCTGCTTCCTCCCATCCCATGTGTCTAAAGCTGTGCTTCTCACTTGAACGCAGAGCGGGATATTAATTCATATTGGTTTTCCATAGCTAGCCTCTATGATTTTAAAGCAATACGCAGAGGCAAGAACCACCACCAGACGCGAAGCTAGCTAACGTTAGATAGTAGGGGTGTCACGATACCGATTTGAAATCGAAAATCGATCGAAATGAGCGTTCGATTCCGAACTTCGAAATCACAAGCTGGTTCGCGATTCTCCAAGTTTTTTTTTTTCTCTCCACCCCCGCCCCCCGCGCGCTCTTCTTAGCCTTTCATGTGATGGGTAAAATGTAAAAAAAAGTAGCCTACTTGGCCATCTCTAATGTAAGCGTTTCCGACAAAACGAAACTTGACGCCTTCCACTGCATTTTGTTCGTCCACGCAGGCGTGCGTCCGAAGAAAAAAAAACAACGATATTTCAAAGAAGACACAGCTGCTAGTTAACGTTACCTTACCGGTAGCCTGCATTACTTTTTGACACACCATGGCCACTGCCGGAGTCGGAGATGGAGAAACAGAACTGGAAAATCCTCCTGCTTCCCTCAAGTCACCGGTGTGGCAACATTTTGCCTTCCCCGTGAGTTATATAAACAACGAACGCGTCATTGACAAAAAAACGACAGTTTGTCGGCTATGCTACACGCGAGTACCATACACCACCTCAGGCAACACGTCAAATATGGCAGGACACATTCGCAGGCATCACAAAGAAATAGATTTGACTGGGAAAAAAACATTGACACAGGCAACTCAAATGACAACCCAAATGACAGTTGTCAGGGCATGAAAAAAAACGTGTAAATAGTTAATAGCGTGGTACATGTTCAACTGTTTATTATTTCAGATATTAGTTTGTTAAAGCTCTTAACTGTTCAAAGAATGTGAACACGCTCATCTTTTTAAAGAAGAATTTGAAAATGTAAATGACCGTTGTCAGGGCATAAAACCAATGTGTAAATTGTTAATAGCGTGGTAAATGTTCAACTGTTTATTCTAGAGTCCAGTTTTGATAAAGCTCTTAACTGTTTAGGTGTGTTTAAATATTCTCATATTTTTGTTATTATTTATAATTGTTATTACTCAAATAAAAGTTACTTATTGAGAAACAAGTATTTTTCTTTACAAATCAAGACTCGATAGTCTAACAATGGCATAGCCATTAGCTAGACTATAGTGCTGGAAAAAAAAATTGTGCTGAAAAAAAATCGAAAATCGAATCGAATCGTGACCTTAAAATCGAAAGTCAAATCGAATCGCGGATTTGGAGAATCGTGACACCCCTATTAGATAGCCATCTAAACCACAGCGAAGGAGTTAATAGCCTAGATGATTTTGAAGAGCATGATAAGATCGTTAGTTTTAAGAATTTATTTGGGTTTTGTCCATTTGTCTTAATAGTTTTATCCATTCCAAATACCACTGCATCCAGAAAATTGGATTGGTTACACCACCTAGTGGTAGCCTAGCTAAACCACTGGATCACTGCTCTAACAAGGAAATTATCACACAACATAACATGATTTTATCCATAGGCCTAATGCTTCACCTGATACATATGACTTTACTGTGTCATTATTTGTTATAATTTTGAATTAGCCAAAAGAAAAAAAGGACAAATAGGCCTAAATAAGAGCTAAAAAAGAATCGTTAGCTTGTTCAGTAGCCTAGTCGTAGGCATAGTAGTCCACCCCTATGCTGACAGAACCTAAGTGCTGAGCAGCCAATATGAAATTATGGCACTCACGTTAAAAATGGACAACTGGCCAAACAGGTAAAAAAAAAAGTGAAATTGACGCCTGGAATTACACATTGTCTACGTGTTGTCATTCCAGATGTAATTTTCACGTTTTTGACCTGTTTGGCCCTCCATGCGCACTTCCTTTTTCATGCAACAGGCTTCGCTCTCGCATGGCTTGCCTCCGGGATTTGGCTACAATCGCGTGCATGTGCACGTTTCCTTGCGGAGGCATCTCCGATCCTGCAGCTGGCTCTTATTGCCACTGGCTGCATCCAGGGCTGAGCTAGGCTTGCCTAGCCTTGTTTAAATATAACAATATATTCATTTTATTTCTATATTACTGAATTTGTCATTGTCAATATCAATATGAGCGGTCATGATGCCCAAATCCGCGGTAAGCCTGACAATTGACGATATGATGATTACTTTTGCAGCCCTATTAAAGGTATACTATGTAATTTCATTGTAAACAACTCGTTCTTTGTTTACATTCAAATTTTCTCCCCAAAAAACAGTGTATGTGTCCTTGTGGTCTAATAAACATGTTGAATGTATTTCCTACCTCATAAGTTGTTCGCAAAGTGTTTTTTTGTTAATGTTTTGAATGTTACACTGTTGACATCCCGCCGCCATTAAAGCTTGTCCGTAGCTTGCTTGCTGTAATTGGGCCAGCTACCCGTCTTTTGTGTTGCTAATTAGAACTAGCTGGAACCAGTTTCACCTGTGTGTATATTAAGCATGTTTGCAGCTCATCACCTCAGAGTGAGTTCTAATTCAACTAGTTCTAATTAGCAACACAAAAGACAGGTAGCTGGCCGAATTACAGCGAGCAAGCTACGGACTAACTGGAAACAATTCAAAATAAACTAAGCTATCGAGTGACTCCAATCTGTTCAATTAACTAACAGCTGAAAGCAATGAAAAAAGATAGGCTACGCTTATCTGAGTCCGAGTGTAGCCTAGACGATCCACGACGCAGCAATTATGCACTCTGTTACCGAAGTGTGACCGAAGTACGTAGGCCTACCGAACCGTGATCTTTGTGTACCGTTACACCCCTATTATAAACCAATTAAAAATTTTTATATTTATTATATTCACTTTATAAGATCATATGTGTCGTTCTCATCATCATTATTATCATTTCTATTGATAATTATAATTTTTTTTAATTGTACTTTTTTTTTTGTACTTTATTATTTTACATTATTGTTATTTCTAAATCCATAATCAAAGAAAAGTTCTTGTTTTCATGTATGATTACTGTTCAATCGTTTCTAGTCTTTGCTGTTTTGTATTGTTCAGAGTTAGATGTATGTCTTTGACTGTTTTAATGCAGTATGCTTTGACAATACAGATTCAATGTCTTGTCATGCCAATAAAGTGAATTGAATTGAATCCACGGTCAGAGAAAATGTGTGAAACGTCACCACAATGCTTGTGCGTTGTCGTGCGCGTCTGAGAAGAACACGTGATAAGCAATTTTCAGGGAGCCCTTTTCTCCTACGTGCTCAATATCGCCATCTAGTGTTCAGAAACTACATAGTATACCTTTAACAGTATAAATTCCCAAAATTACCTAAATTTTCCCGGAACGTTACAACCCTATCCAGGATACTGGATGTTTAATCAGAGTTTATTGAATGATAATGAATTTATATGAAAAACAAAGGAATGTATCTTTGATTTCTTCACTCATAACACAGGTTCAGCAAATCCTCTAGTTGTATGGGATGCATTTAAAGGTGCACTATGCAGGATTTTTAGCCTTGCTGTGGTCCTGTGTTTACAATAAAAAGACGCATGTTAAGACGCATGTTACTGCCATCTCCGATGAACGCAGTTGTAATTGGGTATTCAAATGTTTGCAATGTAAATGTTTCCAGTTTTCAATAATTTTTATGTGTAGCCTACTGTTTTCCTGGTGCGAGAGTGGATGACATAGGCTACAACATCAAGCTCCCACAATTAAAAAATTAAAGAATGATTTTATTTCATTATAGGCCTATAACTGTATCAAAACCATTGCAAGCTTGTGACCGCTTGGTCTGCTTGTTCAGTGTTTGGCTAAAGACAGAATCGTGTTTGGAATAAGTAGCCTATACTTAGCACACCATATCTTGTCTATGAATGGTAAATGACTCATGAAGATATTTCTATAAAAATATTATTTATTTTCTGAAATACAACTTAATATTACATTGTTATATTAATTAGATTCAAAAGGTACCCGAAATCAGCCAACTAGTTACCTAACATAGGTTGCTGCAGAGCTAGAGGTAACATATCGGTTACGATGTAACCGCTGTTCTCTGAATGAAAAGATTCTCTCCACTACGTTACATATTCCATATGTACGGGGAACTCTGTAAGACACACCGTGAGGAGACCGTGCAGTTGCATCCCCCCCAATACAAAATAAACTATGTACAAATGTACATTATTTAACATTGTCCTACCAAGGGCAAAATAGACAAATTATTGCCTGTGTTCACTAGTGACAAACAAAGCTGTTTATCTCATAAAATAGCAGAGAACTGTACTGAATTCATATAAATCCACATTTTGCTACTTAATTACAACAATTTATGTACAGAAAATGTATAAAATATATAAAAAAGGGAACATTCAACTGACAGAATTTTTACCTGATGAGCTACAAAAGTATTTTGTAACCTGCTTATGAGGTATTTTAAAGTGCTGTCTATCAATAAATTGATTGATAATCAGTTTGCTCTTTTGCCAGAATCAAAATTGAGATGTTGGCTGGAGCTTGCTGTCTTATGCAATTTATTGGAAAGTTTTGCACAAATTCATTTGTTAATGGTCTGCTGGCGTCACTGGCTCTGGTGAATTTCCGTGTTAAAGTGTGGTCCAATTCGAAAATAATTACGCTCCCTCCCTTGCTCCTCCCCATCGGTTCAAGTGTCTACTCGTGTTGTTTTGGTGCTGCGTCACATCCTCCCAAGTGGAAGTGCAGGAGGGCATAACATTTAACGGATTGGACCGCAGCCAAAGTCCCAAGTGGGAACTGCTGGTCTAACATGAGCCTGGAGCCTGTGAGTGCCCTTAAGGAAATGTGTAATCAGGCCCCAGCGGACTTCAGAAAGCTTGTTGTGGCATTGTTTCGACAACCTTATGCAACGTCACAACATTTATTTCCGTCCAGAGTTGCATTAATTTTTTGCCGAAATCTTGTATTGACGACGGGAGTCGAACCACTCCGTAAAGTCTTCTCCAGCACATCCCAAAGACTTTCAATAGGGTTAAGGTCAGGACTCTGGTGTCCAATTCATGTGTGAAAACTATTCCTCATGCTCCTTGAACCACTCTTTCACAATTTGAGCCTGATGAATCTTGGCATTGTCTTCCTGAAATATGCCCACTGATAGGATAACCTGGTCATTCAGTACATTCAGATACTCAGCTGACTTCATTTTATTGCTGCATAACGTTGCTGAGCCTAGACCTGACCATTTGAAGCAACCCCAGATCATAACACTGCCTCCAGAGGCTTGTACAATGGGCACTATGCATGACGGGTGCAACGACGACTTGTTTTTTGGCCAGGCAGTGTATTTGACATTAATGTGCTACAGTATTTATTTATTTATTATTTTTGAGAGCATGTAGACTTGGCAATGCCTGTCACTTGGCCTTAGTGAATATGAATTCAATTCATATGAATTCAAAGACAACAACTTTGATTCCACTTGCAAAAATATCATACTGTGTGTGTGTGTGTGTGTGTGTGTGTGTGTGTCTTCACAAATTTCACATGTGAATGCATGTTTTTGTGTGTGTGTGTTTGTGTCTGTCTGCATGTGTGCGAGAGAGAGAGAGTGAGAGAGAGAAAAAACAATCAAATCAAAAATTGTTCTAATGAAGTAAACTCGACTGTCACAATAGTCCTGCTTGAAATTATATTCCTTTAACCCCTTGGCGCAGATGGCAAATTTGGTAAATACTCATCTATTTAGGGGGTGCTCTGTTTAGTCCAGGTGTGAGCATCACATAGACTTGGTAAATGGCTTAAATGAAACAAGACAGGTGTACCATTTACAATACAAACTTAGATTTGTTTATTTTCATAATTTAAGTCAAAATAAAGTGCCAGAAATGCAAAGAGACTTTGGAAAAATGCAAGAGGAAATTATTTTTCTTTAGTTTGCAACAAAATACTGAGAGCTACATAAGTGAAAGGGTAATATACAGTGCATCCGGAAAGTATTCACAGCGCTTCACTTTTTCCACATTTTGTTCTGTTACAGCCTTATTCCAAAATTGATTAAATTCATTTTTTCCCTCAAAATTCTACACACAACACCCCATAATGACAATGTGAAAAAAGCTTTTTGAGATTTTTGCAAATTTATTAAAAATAAAAAACGAAAATTTCTCATTTACATAAGTATTCATACCCTTTGCTTTAACGTATTTTTAAAGTATCATATTTCATATTTGGTCGCATATCCTTTACATGCTGTTACTTCCTGAAGTCTGTGACCATCAACATCAAAAAACTGTCGATATCTTATTTTCAGGTACTGTTACAAGCGATACTATAACCTCTCTGCATTTGAATGGATCTCTATGGAAATTGGGGGGTGTGACTAGATTCAGCTGTAAATTACACTGGTACAGTATGGAACACATGGCTGGCTAAATGGCTGTAAGTTATCAAGGGTCTGAGCTATCAAACGAGCCCCAAACCATCACTCTGTTGCCAGATATGGAGTAGATGTGGATGGATCACTTTAAGGGTTGTTTCTCCTGACTTTTTTCCCCATAGAGTTCTATAGGAAAATATTTATGCCATAGCCTATGTACGATAACATGAAAATAAAATAGTATTCCACCATCTGCAAAATGCTGCCAAATGTTCTATCTTCAATGAACATCGGTAGCCTTAAAGGGACAGTTCGGAATTTTGGACATAATGTCTCAATTACGATTTACCCATGATGTAGTTGATTGATGGAAACCATTATCAGCTAATTCCATGCTGTCCCTTCTTTTGGACATACACGCGTTGCTAATGTTAGCGCAACTCTAAGGTAACTGCTAGCATCCACTACCAAACGCACTTAAACACTCCACAGTGCACCCAAAGCAAATACAATACGTTGACAGTCTATCGGGGTTATTTTGAGTGTTTATACCATCATTTTTTGAAGTCAAACTATCGTTGAATCCTTTACTTTGTGCTGACCGATATTCTCTGTGGAAGTACGGCGGCGGAGCGAACATGGCCATTGCAACTTTGCTCTTCTTTGTTGTTGTAGTGAACCAGTGCCGGCAATACATTCTTGGTAACGTGAAGTATCGCTCCCCAGATAGACTGTCGTCGTATTTTATTTGCTTTGGGTGCACTGTGGAGTGTTTAAGTGCGTTTGGTAGTGGATGCTACCGGTTACCTTAGAGTTGCGCTAGCATTAGCAACGTGTGTATGTCCAAAAGAAGGGACAGCATGGAATTAGCTGAAAATGGTTTCCATCAATCAACTACATCATGGGTAAGTCGTAATTGAGACATTATCTCCAAAATTCTGAACTATCCCTTTAATCGATTGCACTACAGTATGTGAAATGCACTCAAAATGCGAAAATAACAATAGGCCTATCAAACATATTGGAAAGACAGTGCTCGAGTGGAAAAACGAACGTACATATGTAGCCAGCGAGAGCAACAGCATTTTAGATGCAAAAATTCTTACATATCGGGAATGGGAATACTCCCCTCCCTAATGCGTTTTCTATAGAGCTTGCGTAATACGAGACTGTTAAAACTAAAACTTCCGTTACGCTGGGCTTCAATAAATTTTTCAAAGCACAAAATAAGACCGCTGCTAAGGTTATAATGTACTCTATTGGATAAAAGAGCCGACAATTAAACCAGAATTAACTATAATGAATGAGACAGGCTTGCGGGGTATTAGGAGTCAACGTTTCAGATAGTGTAATAGTGGTATAGTGTTGTATATTTCTCAAACGGACTGTACCAGACAATAAATGATCACTGAATTTTTAAAGAAACATCTCTATCTGTAAAACCAATGGTAGGATTGTATATTAATTTCATATTTAGTAGCAGATATTCATTGTAGAATACATGGTACAATGAGACAATAATTTCATGTTTATTTTGCATTTGAGTGAGCAGGGCTTTTCACAGGGTTTTTGGCATACGATCAGGCTATTGTTGGGTTTATCTTGTTGCTATGACGGAATTCTAATTTTATATGATGAATAAATATATTTATGAACTCACACAAAGACGCTATTGTCCACTATGTGGGTAGGTATAGACTGGGTGCTTGTTACATGGACTTGTTACGAGAAAATAGTGACACTTAGAAACTCTCTATTCAGCAGTTGCCACGAATTGTCTACCAATAAAGTTAAAACACAGAGTTTGTGATTTCCACTAATAGTTTGGCTGCAGGAGCAATGAATGTCTCAGTTGGTGGCGCCGGCGCCATTATCACTATGAATCTATGCAAAGGGGTTAAAAATACAGCTTTGTGTGTGTGTTTCTGGAGCTGCGTTGACAGCAGCCTGTCTCTCTGTGCTGTGTATGATGGGTACTATTAGTCAACCTCAACTTGAGGACACTTGATTAAAATTAGGAATTAAAAGTTTGGAGTCAGTATCTGGCAATATTTCTTGTTCAAACCATGTTTATGTCTGCTTACTAACAAGCTATAGAATTAAAAATAGTACATAGCTAAGTATAAAGCTAAGCTGTAGCTAAGTGTTTTAGCTTGCAAACTATTTTAACTGCAGCATATTACTTTAGCTTGCCAGCTAAACCGCAGCAATGGAAGCTAGCCTGTCCACTATCACTGGAATAATATTGTCAACATTTTCTATTATTATTCTTACAGACCCTACCTATGGAAAAGCAGGTGTTCTATCCCTCACAAGATTTTTACAGCAAATTGTAAGCTAACGTTGGCCAACTTGAGGCTTAAAAATGTGGAATGAAACACGTTGAACATTGCTACTTAGTTATTAATATAATTAACAATAGTAGCTACATGACTGCAGCTTAGCTTTATAAACTCCTCAAAAAAAGTTCGGAAACGTTATTTCGGTCGATTATTCCTCCCCTTTAATAATACCAATTGGTATTGTATTTTATATCGCTGGAAAGCCTGATTAGTCACCTTTACAACGAGGTACAACTTGTAAGGATCATGCATTCGTGGAATGAGCAACACAGCTAAGTGTGTGGGTAGCGGGCCAAAAAAATGTGCCAAAATCCCCTGCAATATTCTTCTGTTAGTATTCACTCTCGTTTTGAGTTGCTTGGTGGATTGGATGATTGCACTCTCCCACAGTAATAAGGAAAAAACAACACATATTGGCCATTTTTACACTTTATTCATTTTACACTGTCAGGGACCTCAGTAGCGTGTGGAAGATCGATACGCAGTCACAACAGCTTGGCACCTCCTCCTCATGCTGGTCACCAGCCTGGTCACACACTGCTGTGGGATGGCATCCCATTCCTCAACCAGATTTGCCGCAAGTCAGCCAACATGGTTGCGTTGGTCACTCTGGCACGTACAGCACGCCCAAGCTGATCCCACAGGTGTTCAATTGGGTTGAGGTCTGGACTCACGGCAGGCCATTCCATCCTCTCCACTCCAAAATTCTGGAGGTACTCTGTGATGATCCTGGCTCTGTGGGGGCGAACGTTGTCATCCTGGAGGATGGAGTTAGGTCCTAGATTCTGGAGATATGGGATCGCCACTGGCTCCAGAATCTCATTCCGATATCTCACTGCATTGAGATTGCCTTCAATGATGACAAGTTCTGTTTTGCCTGTGAGAGAGATACCGCCCCACACCATGACACTGCCCCCATTGAAAGGTGTCACACGATCTGTGCAGCAATCTGCATAGCGTTCTCCACGCCGTCTCCATACTTTGATCCTGCCATCCAACTTCCGCAGACAGAACCTTGATTCATCACTGAACATGACGTTGCCCCACATTCTTAGGTTCCACTGTCGGTGCTGTCGACACCAGCGCAAACGGGCCTGACGGTGAAGGGCAGTCATTGCAGGCTTCCTGGCAGCCTTATAAGCATGAAGACCGGCCATGTGCAGTCTGTTCCTCACCGTCTGATCAGAGATCTGTCTGTGGTACCGTTGTGCAAATCTTGCCTGTAAATCTCTGGAAGAAAGCCTACGGTTCCTCAGTGAAGCAAGGGTGAGGAACCGGTCTTCTTGGGGTGTTGTCTTCCTGGGACGGCCACTTCGTGGTCTGCCTTTGACTTCACCAGTCTCACGGAACTTGGTCCTAAGTTTGGAAATGGTACCAGGGCTGACACCAAATAATGCTGCCACTCTGCGTACCGGAACACCAGCTTCCACTTGCCCTATTGCACGGGCCTTATCCTGAAGGGACAAACGTGGCATGTTTATGCTTGGAGCACACACAAACTCAACAAAGTTGCAGGACCTATGCGCCCAAGTGCTGTCAATTAGGTGCCAATCAGGTGCCAGTCACACACCTGTGACTGGCATACACCTGCCAGCACTTGAAGCTCAAAACGAGAGTGAATACCAACAGAAGAATATTGCAGGGGATTTTGGCAAATTTTTTTGGGCCGCTACCCACACACTTAGCTGTGTTGCTCATTCCACGAATGCATGATCCTTACAAGTTGTACCTCGTTGTAAAGGTGACTAATCAGGCTTTCCAACTATATAAAATACAATACCAATTGGTATTATTAAAGGGGAGGAATAATCGACCGAAATAACGTTTCCAAACTTTTTTTGAGGAGTTTACATAGTCGTCTGCAACTTAACTGCGTTACCTGAATATGCCTATTATTTAAAACAACAGCAAGGTAAGATACCCTATCAGGGGGTAGGAGAAGGCTGAATAAAGGGAAGGTAACAGGCCTGGAGGCCACTGATGTTCCAGGGTATCATTCCCCAAAGGGAGATAGTCTATTCCCAGGGAGAAGAACAGGTGGACTCCCTGGAAGAAAACGGGGTCCGGGCCCCCTTTGGACAACTGATCCGCGGCGATATTCGTAGGTCCTGGCACATGAACTGCCCTTAGGGACCTCAACCGAACTCAGTCTGTGCGCTAGCCTGCACAGGAGGGGAGAGCCAATGCGGCCCTGCCTGTTGATATCACATGGCGGACCTGCAAGTGTGTCAGAAAATGGAGAACCAGCCCTCTAGGGCCGTATCGGTTGATATCATCTGGCAGAGGATCACTGAACCCAGAGTGTTCCGTTGCCACATTGCCGGGGTCCTCCCACCAGTGGAGGGCAACCTGCAGCTTCCAAGTGACTGTAACCTTGGTTTGCAGGGACTTCAATGGGGATAGGCTAAGCCCCAGGAGGCATCTCTACACAGGGCCAATGTGCAGGAGGGCTCAAGGCACTACCTGGACCATTGAGACACAGCTTCCAGCTGACAGTTGCCCCTGGCCGAAATTGGTAGAGGCAGGCTCTGAAAGCCTCCTGCCTCTCTGGTGTTAGGGTCAATGCCATAGTCCTGGAGTCCAGAACCATGTGCTGGGTGCTAGGGAAATGCCAAAGGGGAGGACACAAAATTTGTAGCTCCTGCCCTCGAATGCGAACCTCAGGAACCTCCAATGACCCATCCATATGGGTATTTGGAAATATGCATCCTTGAGGTCTAGCCAGAACACCGGGGAAACCCCTACTCTTTTCTTTAAGTGTCATGGGATCTTTAATGACCACAATATGTCAGGACCTCGGTTTAATGTCTCATCTGGAAGATGGCATCTCCTATGGTGCAGTGTCCCCAGCACTGAACTGGGGCATTGGGGTTTCTTCGACCAGAGGGACATTGCCCCCTACTGGCCCATCAACACCACTTCCAGCAGCAACTTAGTTTTCCCAAGAGGTCTCCCATCCAAGTACTAACCAAGCCCACACCTGCTTAGCTTCAGCCATTCAGCAGAAGCAGAGTGCATGGTGGTACATGGATCAGCTCTGCATGCAGCATTTCTATGTGCTCTGGGTCTGACACTGTAAAAGGTGGCCACCCGTGTCAGGGGAGGAGTGTGGTATAGCAAGCGATAACCGTCAGTCATAGTGGAAAGGACCCAGGGGCTCACCCATAATGCTGCCCATGCTGTGTGCTGCGCTGAAGTGGAATGGTGACAAACCCCATGAGGAGTGAGGCGGCTGCTTCGGGCCCCCACGGCCTCGAGCTCTGCCAGCTCTTTCGATTGCTGAGCCTTCCGTCTGCAAAAGGACTCAAGCTGGGGTGGTAGGTCCCCTGGGCCCCAGTGCGGCACCTCCAGGGAATCCTGGAGCCGACCAGCCAATGCCCGGGGGCATCTTCTATGCTGACGTGCTGTGCCTGAGACCTCACGAGCACAGCGGCGGGATTCTTGGCCCTGCTGGAGCACCTTAAAACCATTCAGCCCAAACAGAGCTGAAGGTTCAATGGGAAGCCTCAATATACAATCCAGATCCTCCTGCTGCAGGTGGGACTGGGACAACCAGAGGTGACGTCGCACCATTTAGAATGTAGCCATGGCCTTGCCCGCAGCCTCTGCCTATTCCTTCAAGACTGTAGGAAGGAAGGCAGAGACCTGCTGGATGTCTGCCAATGCATCCATATGCTGTTCATCCTGTAGCCTATGTGACAATTGAATAGCACCCGTGTTGGCCAGCTGTCTGAACTGCCATAGCTTTGTGCATTATAGTGAGCAGATTATCCATAGTCCTGCAGTTTTTTCTTGGGCAGGTGGCTTTCCCCAACACTGACTGTGAGGGGGAGATAAGAGCTGTCATAGCCTGATCCAGTGAGGGCAACTGACCGCACCCACACTCTCATGGCTCTGCATATTTGCAAGCCGCCTGCTCATCCCAGACTGGTGCTGTGCAGCTAAGGGAGCAGCAAACTGCTTCTGCATTATCTCTTCAAAGTCTGGAAGAACAGGGAACACTAAGGGTTTAGCCCGCCCTTGGTTGTCATCATCGAATCGTGACAGGGGACCCTTGGGGTCTTCTGGCATAGAAACCTCCAGGGCCCTAGCTGCCCTGCTGATTAAAGCCGTAAACCGGTGGTCGAGCCGTGGCTCCTCTGAGCCTGGTGCTTCCACTTCTTTATCTCGCTGTGCTGCAGTGAGCTCATCCCCCTCAGAGAGGCATAATGTTACCACATCCACCTCCTTTTCCTCTTCGGGGAGCAAGATGCAGTGGTCAGTCTTGGATGGGCCTGGGTGGATTCAACCCTAAATCACTTCACCCCCTGTAAAGACTGTAAAGCCAATGCCTGCAAGTATTCACTTCGTTTTCCCATCTGCACGTTTGGACCCTGCCAGGTGGAGATCAAATGATCAGTGTTACCACACCAGCACAGGTGCCTTATCAATCATCAATCCAGACGTAGCCGGCACAGCCGGTGTGTCTGAAAAAGTATCCACGTCTCCTGACCCGGAGGATCATTCCCTGTACATATGGAATATGTAACGCAGGGGAGAGATAGTCTCGATACAAAATAGAACCCAGCCTACTTACACGTCCAACAGAAAACACTAACTCCGTGTCACTTTTCATTCCCTTGCAAAACTTCAGCTGACATTGAGGAAAAGAAGGTTGACTCCGTTTCTTGAACATGCCCTGCAGGCTTGTTGCTTTGCTGTACCTCCTCCTCTTCAACTCCGTCAATGCAGTAGCTAACTGGCAATGGCAACAAAGGCCTGACGCCACACCACAGGCTCTGTAGCCACACCCACCCCTCCCCACACAGAAAAGAGCGCCACACCCAGAAACGTCACCAACACATCTTAGAATAATAAATGCATTCAGAGGAGCAAGGTTTCGGCAATTTTATTAAATTTTTTTTCAACAGATATTGCTAGTGCATAATAGATATGACTGAGCATGATTATTTTACAATATTTTAAAGCCAATAAGCCTGCATAGTGCACCTTTAAATGTGCTTTTATAGGTCACCCAATTTCTTTCTCTTGGGCTTTGTAATCAAGTTTTTTAAGACCGGTAAAACCCCTGGACTAGATGGAATCCCAATAGAGGTCTATGATAAATAAATTCTATGACCATATCAAGACACTACTTCCTGCTAGTTTTAATTATTCGTATATAATGGGAAACCTGTCCAAAACCCAGAAAGAGAGCTTGATTCATTTGCTGCTGAAATGGTTGTTTCTCCTGACAAATTTTCATATTGAACTCTATGGAAAAATAAGTCTGGAGAAGAAACCCTTCAAGTTATCCTTCCATAGCTACTGCATATCTGGCAGCAGAGTGATGGTTTAAGGCTTGTTTGATAAGTCAGACCCTTGATAACTTAGAGCCATTTAGCCAACCAAAAAACTGTCCAATATTAAAGGCATGGTTTAAGTTGGCCCTTACTCTCCATCAAGAAACTGAAATTGAAATGAAGGTAAAATAACAACTGCGTCGGTCTGAAACTAGCAAAGACACTTGCGTTTACATTACTGCCGCTTAGCGCCAAGTGTAAGATAGAGCCCAAAGTATTAAACATGGCTACTTTCATTTACATAACATTAATATGTCCCAAACATTATGGTGCCCTGAAATGGGGGGGAGGGGTATATTGAATTAAAATTTGATTGAATTGTTTGATTAAAAATATTCAATTATGGGGTACGGTCAAATCAGGAAGAAATACCTATTTTTTCCCCATATATTATGGAGGGCATTGTATCTACTGCCTGCAACAAAGATTAAATTCACCAAACACATAAATAGGTAAACTCACCATTGACGCGAAAAGCTAGCCCTACAGTGGCTGGGGCCTGAGGTCTTGCGGTCTGATTAGTGAACCCACAATCTCCAAGAGTCTTACTGTCCTCTAGCAACTGATCATCCTGAAAAGATGTTTAAAGCATATACCAATTAATTAATGAATTGTGTCACAGAGCATTTTATTGAATGTATTTTCCCATGTATTGTTTATGACCATGTACGTTTACGTTTTCTTTTTGCCGATTCGGTATGTAAAATTGCCCAATTAAGTTACAGAAGTGCAGCCTCCTCTGCCAATTTGAATAGGCACATACTGCATCCTCCAAAATGCATTCCATGAGTTTCTTTTCCTTCTGCCACCCACCAGCTTAGAAGTACAGTCACTGCAGAAGAGGACTGTACATCCCGTTCAGCTGATACAGGCAGACCGCAATATCAGGTCACGTACACTGATCACTCACAGTTTAAAACAAAGCCAAGTCACACCCCTTTCCCTCCCTTATAGTCTGCACAACTTCAGACTGATACCTGAATATACCTTGAAGAGTCTCTGCTCCTCTGGTGCCCTTTTCAGGATCCCCTCCACAATGCGCTTCAGCTCATAAACAGTGGTAGACTCCTTGGCATCAGTGAAGATGGTCGTTTTGTGACGCCGAATCATCAGAAAAACATCCTGAGCATGAAGAATGCATGTACAGTTAAAGCAATACAAACTGACCGCACTGGACTGAACTTCAATTGGGGAAGAACATGCACATATTATCTGGGTAGCCGTGATACTTTTCTGAAAAAACATTATTTTACTTAAAAATGTGTCACTTGCTAATGTATATCTTCTATTGAACTTATTTGGTTAGGAATATGTTAGAATGTGTTAGTAACCAAAAGCCAATGTTGCTAAGATGAAATGCTATTAAAGGATATATACGACATACAGCAGATATTTAGGTTCAAGTCTTATCCCTACGTAACTTATCATATATATTAAAAAATAAAGCCAAAATGACATCCTACAAGCAGTTACTTAGGCATTCCACTAACCAATACCAGTATCCATAATAGCAGTACACAGTGATAAAGAATCCGAGGGTGTATAGCCACTATAGTGGCTTACTCTCCATGGAATATGTTGGCACCGCAAAAACTGCAAACTAGCTAACAGCAAAGTCCTGTCTAGAAGTCTGACTACTTAGCTAACGTTACTTCAGCTATGCCAATAACCGTTACATCGACTTCTTCCATCTGACAACTGATAGGTTCTGAATGCAATCAGTATCGCAGACTACTATCCTTTCGTTTCCAGTTGCAGTTAAAATTCCATTAATCAATACTTAGCCAACTAAGTATTGCTCAACACCATGTAGCCTACAACGTTATAAACTTACACCTGCGGTCAAAATTGGCTAAATTATCTTGCTGGTTAACAGCTATCTGGCTACAGTAGCGTTATTTGCAATGATCATGCGCTTTCAACAATACTTCAGTTCAGAACACTTTCAGTCTGTCACCTGCTAAGTTACCTATAACGTTAATGCTTGATCGAAACACGCCGTAGAACTACAACCTGGACACACGCTGGATTGGAAAACATAACACTGGATCGTAACGCTAACGTTACCTAGCTCGCAAGGAAGCTAATGTTAAGTCGGATGTATAGATAGCTGCCTAGCTAACGTTATTAATATCCTCTTCCGTCTGTTGCATTCATATCTACTAGCTAATTTTGTGAGCTAACGTTATCGGCGTGATGCTGAAATAACACACCAAGTCTGATAGTAAAATATAACTAGTTAATAATATATGACAGAAAACATCGTCTTTTAATTTTAGTATCTATGTATCGTACATCACTGATCAGTCTGCAGCACGGATGCACAATAACGACACACCATAACAAACAGCTTCCTTTAGTTAAGCTCCTGAGCAAGCTTGTAGCTAAGAAAACAAAGGGGTCCATTCAAAACGTTGCTTGTCATTATACCCTATCAATTTGCTAATATATTTTTCATATTTAAAACTCTTCCTCTCATAGCGAACTGATGACGACATTTATCTTTTGAAGTGAAACAAAGAAACAAATATTAATCTGGAATTCTCTTCATTACCCACTCACCATTTTCTCGGTCGGTTGCGTTAGCCAAACCAAAGAACTCCGTCGCGGTCCCACACTGCACTGCGATTCTCAAAACAATTATTTCCCCTCCCCCAATAACCATAGATATATTTACATATATCAGATTGAAGATAATTAGACAGCACTACAATATGCAACTATAATATAAAACCAAAAATAAAACGGTTTCATTTTGCCATTTGAATATACAGAAGTATTACGTATTTAATATTTTGCAAAGACGTAAAATGTAAGGTGTTTTTGCATATAAATACAGACGTTTTAGCCTTTAAAGCAATAGTATATAAACTCGTTAGAATTAAAACACAAAATTCTGATTTAATTGCAAATTAAGCCTATATCATTTTTATTGAACATATCTATAATGATAATCTGATATAATGTTCAAAATGTCAGACGGAAACCAAAAAGACCAGGCAGATGAGATCCAATCAGCTGTTGGAATAAATTATAAAACTCTCCCTTCATGTTCAGTTCACACGCCACCGGTTCAACTTCACACCGATGTTGCGTTCTTCAGTATTTCAAGTTCCATTTTTATAGTCAGAGAGAGGAAAGGGCGATATTATAATTATATGGGCGTGGTCTAATGTAATATTCCAAAGAGGTGGGAAATGATTGCGTTGTGGTTGTGGTTGTAACCGGGGAAATGTTCATTTTTTGGCGCGAGGCAGCAAAGCTTTGAAGAAGGTTATTGCCGGAGAGACGCGCGAGGAAGCTGTATAAGGATATGAGCAAGTTGGCATAACGTTAACTGGCGCATTTTCGATCGAAATGTGAGCAAGGATTCACGGGAAATAAATACCTCACGTAAGAGTACATTTCAAATATTTTAAGATAATTCGAAACCAACTAACATTAGTTTTATTGTTTTAAATGCAGTATATCTAGTCATGTTAACCTACAATTGTCTTTTTATTTATTTATTCAGAACCATTAGCTATTTTATCTGTATTTTCATATTACAAATGTGACGTATTTATTTGACTACCGACATAGCATACGGACCTGAATACGCATACGGATTTTAATCTACATAAATATTACGTTTAATCTACAGAAATAATACGTTTGGCATGTTATTATAATGCTAAAATTGTGTAAGTCGCTGGATAAGAGCGTCTGCTAAATGCCTGTAACGTAACTGTATGTAGTCTAATGGACCTAACTTACTGCTCGAATTTATAATGTTGGCTGGTGCTGTCATTTTCAAACCAGGTTGTTCACAGCTTACGCTAAATAACTTACCGGAATTGCTAGAATTGCCGGAATTGTTAGTTACTTAATTTAAATTGAGCTAAGCTATGTAACGTTAGCTAGCTAATTTATCTAAAGGCTATTTAGCAAGCTAGCTGCTTTGTTAGCTAACATTGTCATAAAATTTCTTCTTACCGTGAAGAATTACTGCAATCGAGTCAAACTGTGTTACCCTCGCAACACTTTCGACACAACCGAACTAAACCAAAACCAATTTATTTCGAAACTCGCGATGAAAATTTATTTCAGGGTTTCAAAACATTTTTTCAGAATTGTCAGGTTGATTTAACCCCATGGACTTCACATTTGTCTTCGACATTGTGGATATATATTAGCAAGTGACATTATCGGTCCATGCTGTTTATTTACATAGCACTATTAAGACAAGCTAGCATTTTATATTTCTTCACTCTTATGTTTTAGATTACTAAGTATACTCGCTCGCAGGGATACATTACTTCAGAGAGGTATTATGAATACAGAATGAAAATCAGCTTTTATTCATTACGCACCTCATAAATTGAACCATCTGCAGGAAACCTAAAAACTGGATCACTTAATCTGGAGGGTTTGAAAATTATTTTAAATGAGGTCTTACCGGATACACGCTCCTGTTTCTCTCAATGTATCCCGTTTTTTAAAATTAATTGTCAGCATATTGTTATCTTTGTCTTGTCATTGTGTGATTGTGATTCCTATTTCTATATATTTTGTAATAATATAATTTGTGCATTGTTATGTAGCCTATCCCAGGTCACCACTGGAAAAGAGAGCATTGCTCAAAGTTGCCAGAAATAGATATAGGGTTATTTCAAAGATTTTCATATCACACCTCTGCCCAACATGTTAAAATGTATGTAAGGAAGCCATGTAAAATAAATTATTAGTTTCCCTGATATGGTGTCTGATAGGCTTAAGAATGTATCTTTTGGGAAAAATTGAACATTCTGGTTAGTATGTGTGGGTTGAGGGTGGCATAATTCTTGTTATTCAATGTCTCTGGGGGTTGGGGCCTAATTGGGTGCAACTTGGGGCCAAATTGCCAAACACATTTATGGCAAGTGGTGCAGAAGTAGCAGTGATTGGGCATATGATATGGTATATAAACTCACAGCTTTTGTTGGAGAGAGAGAGAGACCATAGTTGGAAAAATATACAGCGAAAGGGAACTGGCACCTACAGTATAGAGACTGAAAATTAAAAGTAGCAATGGATGCCAAGTCATACAGTGACAAATTACATGCCAAAATTGCTCTACAGGTCACGCAGCCGAGACACTTTAGGAATGGGATATCATAAGTAGGCTACGTATACTCAAGTACAGAAAATGATACTGGTATGCAGTAACTGCATCGCCTTTTTCTTTCTTTTTCTGTTTTCAATGATGGCATTACTCAATAATATGTTGCTGACTTGTGGCGAAAGTGCCAGCGTGGTAACATATCTTGCGGTAACATCTGTCCAAGAATGTAAACAAGTCAGGGGCCGTGACCGAATATGATCCGTTCACCCCTTTGAGGGCGCATATTTGAGTCAACTAAATCAAAAAGCTTTTGTGGGTGACTTTTTCTCACAAATGGGCCACTTAAAATCCCAGGATGAAACCTTTATTTTCAGGGTTTTGTTGAGGGGATTCAGGAGCACACTCATCCGACAATTTCAGGAAGTAAACCGGAAGTAAAAGCTAAAACCTGTAGTACAAGAGCAGAACTACTCTTTTTATTTTTGTTAATTCTATCTTCATTGATAATCTACACTTTGTAACCAATATGTAAACTGATTGATATTCTCAATAAAAAAAATAAAAAAATTTATATATTACAAACTACATCCTCACTAGTTTGGAAAGTTTTGCAGGAATTCTTTCGCACGCTGCTTGCAAAGTAAGGAGAGAGGGCGCATAGGCCATGACCGAATATGATCCCTGTTCCCTGTCCCCTGTCTACTATGTGCCTGTCCCCTCACTTTGCAAGCAGTGTGTGAAAGAAATCCTGCAAAACTCTGCAAACTAGTGTGGAAGTAAGTTGTAATATATATATTTTTTTTTTATTGAGAATATCAATCAGTTTACATATGACAATGGTTACAAAGTGTCAATTATGAATGAAGAAAAATAAATGAATTCACAAAAATAAAAAGAGTAGTTTGTAATATGTCCCGCTCTTGTACTAAAAGTTGTAGTTTTTACTTCCGGTTTACTTTCTGAAATTGTCGGTGTGCTTTTTTTGAATCCCCTCAACAAAACCCCGGAAATAAGGGGTTCATCCTGGGATTTTAAGTGCCCCCATTTGTGAGAAAAAATTGCCTATTCAAAGACTTTTTGACGAAGTTGACTCAAATATGCACCCTCAAAGCGGTGAAGGGATTATATTCGGTAACGGCCATAGTAGAAGGGGGTCTGAGCGGGCAGGGAACAGGGATCGTATTCGGTCACAGCCAGGGATTCTTCACGGTAAGAAAAAATTATATGAGGGAGTGAATTGTACTGGTATGCAAACTATGAATATTTGCTTACGTTACTCAGCGAAGGAACCTGCATAGTATTGCTAGCTAGCTACATTTATCTATGGTAAAATAGTTTAAATAAGCAACTGTTGATAGATAACAACATGCAAATGTTATTAACACTCATAAGTTAGCTAACGTGAATCGGAATAAAAAAGCTAACGAACTACTACTATGTAGGTAATGTATTGTGCTGTCAGGATGTTATTTGTTTAAACTAGCTAAAGCACTTGATTGGCCCTTCGCTGGCCAGTGTGTTGTAAAATTACCTCCATGCCTTGAGTTGTCATTCTCCATGGAACGTTACCGCTTGCTATTAGCGATAAAAATTGTAAGAAAAAGTAATTTTATGTATAGGTAGCAAAGTTGATGGGTAGCTACCTAACCTTCATAGTAAGTCCTTAATTAATGTAATGGTTATATAATAAGATTAAACTTGTTGGCATGTAAATTACACAAATATATAATTTTAGGTTGAATGGGTGCATGTTTTCAGTTACACTGTATATCAACCAACCCACTGGTTAATGCATACTTCTCTATTTCACAGCGTTGTCTATGCAACAGCATGTGATTGGAGAAAAGTGGACTGGGGTTTCTGCGCCTTAATCTAATTAATAACCCCAACCACACCACCTTACCAAAACTTCACATCTACTTTCACTCTCCCCCTCTTCAATCTTGTCACCTATTTTTATTGCTATTTCTTCCATCAACTACTCCATTCTATATTTGCTTTTCTATTTAGTTCTTTCTCCTCTCTCTTAACCATCTCCATTTTCAGCCCAGTTATATTTTTTGGTGCTTCATCTGCACCACCCTATGACTATGTCTTTGTCCCAGGATGCTAAACATGCCACCACACCTCTTCCTCTTCCCGCACATTTCGCTCAAGCCCAGCAACCTTTCTCCATCAAAAAAAGGCGCCTTCCTTTCTCCTCACACTCCAGTTCATCCTCGTCACTTTCTCCTCCTCCATTGCTGTCACACTCTCTACCCCCCCGTCCTCCATCTAAGGGCTGTCCTCCTCTCAGCCGAATCTTTCCCCATCAGTCTCCATCACCATGGACACCCCTCTCCTGTTCCTTTTCCCAGTCTCCCCCTCCTCCATCACTTTATGATCCCTCCAAATCCCAGTCCTTCTTCAGCCAGTGTTTCATCAACCTCGGCTTACTTGGGAGGGGCTCCTTTGGTGAAGTGTATAAAGTAAGTAGCATGGCAAATGGACAGTACTGTATCGATTAGGTGATGTGCATTACTCCATCTGAAGGATGGATGCCACAATAAAATTCCAGAGCTATTACCTCAGATTTTCCTTGTTAGATTTCTCCCCTGATTCCTTTGATCAGATGCTTCACCATTCTTATCATAGGTCCTCAGTCTCCAGGATGGACAGCATTATGCAATCAAGCGCTCAGTCCAGCGTTTCCGAGGTGATAGAGACCGACAGAGAAGTGTAAGGGAGGCCAGGAACCATGAGTGTCTATGTCCCCATCCTCACATTCTGGGTTTCAAGGCTGCCTGGGAGGAGAGAGGCCATCTTTACATCCAAATGGAGCTATGCTGTACCAGCCTGTCGATACACACTGAAGCCCAGCCACACAACCCAGGCAAGTTCCAGACATCCATGGCAACAAATAATAAATATAACTGCATGGGCAGCAATGAGCCGTGTTCCACAGCAATGCTGAAAATGGCCAAAATGGAGGAAAAAATATGGATGGACCTTGTTGATCCTAGTAGAAAATTCTTAACCATAATGGTATTGAAATATGGCAGTGGTTCCCAGCCTGGGGTTTAGTTGTTTTGGGAAAAAATGTCAAGTATAAGGAGGTAAACCTGTGTACCAAGTGTCACAATTGCAGTACAAACAGCACAGAAGTACTGAGGGGGCACATTTTGTGAACTATGTAAAGTGAAGTGGCTGCCATTTTGTCATCTTTGACATAATCAACTTCTAACTTAGTGGAACAGTAATTGATTACGATAAGGTTGAATATCATGAATTTCAGACTGATGCACTTTTCAGACTTCAATTGACAGTAGATTGAAATTTATTGACAGAATTAAAAAAAATTATTTAATTAGAATTGCAATAATATTTTGCCTGATAGTGTATTTTTTCAGACCCATTCACTGACAACACATACCAAATCTGGCATCACTCTGACTTCTTTTGAAGGGCTGAGGGTTTTAATTTCGGACCTGATTATAGCACCCTTTAATGGTCAACTCATGCCCTTTATTTTGCCCTGGTTACACGTGGTCTGTACTATTGGTGGGCCAAAATGGAGTTACCAATGTTTGGGCAAATTATTGGACAAAATAGAAGATAATAATAATAATAATAATAGGAATTTACGCAATTACAATAGGTTTCCCCGCTTCACAGTGGGATCCTAATAATAATAATAATAAACTTTATTTATAGAGCGCCTTTCATATAAGGAACAAACAATTCAAAGTGCTTCACAGTGAAATAAAAAGACAATACACATAATGGGCCTCATTCATGAAACGTGAGCAAAACAAATTTGTACGTAAATCATTCGTATTAGCAATTTTCCCCGTATTTTGGCATTCATTAACGTTTTCGTATGTGAAATTTGTTCAGTACAAACAAACAAAATTTACACCTGCTCAGGATTACGTGTACTGCATCTGTAAATTCAAAATGCCACTAAATGTAGCTTCTGAATGTCAGTTAGAATAGGCCTATGAATTAATTTTAATTTTCAATTAAATTCACAAGACTAAAATGTAGCCTTTGAAGTGCACAATGCAAACATAATAATTACGACTGTAAAAAGCAAGCACTTTAGATAAAGCCTATTAATCAATTGTAGGCGATTAATTTATTTAATTAGACCCATAACTTAATTAATACTCCCAGTAGGCTACCATTTTTCTGAATTGATTCAATTTATATGTTATATGATGTTACATATGCTAATTAAAACACACATTTAACCATTGAACAAAATTTTATATAAAATGACTTTCAGGTCTGTATAGCCAGTGTTTCAATGGCAGACCTTGCAGCTACTGTTGGCTGAAGTTGGCTGCTACGAAATTACGAAAAATCCAGATCTACTCCATATCTGGCTGCAGAGTGATAGTTTGAGGCTCGTTTGATACCTTAGACCCTTGATAACTTACAGCCATTTAGCCAGTCATGTGTTCCATATTGTACCAGCGTAATTTACAGCTGAATCTAGTCTCACCCCCCAATTCCCCTAGAGATCCATTCACATGCAGAAAGGTTATAGTATCGCTTGTAACAGTACCTGAAAATAAGATATCGAGAGTCTTTTAATGTTGATGGGTCACAGGAAGTAACAGCATGCAAAGGATATGCACCAAATATTAAATATGATACTTTAAAAATACGTAAACGTGTGCTCTCTCGTTGAGACTTGATGCAATGATGTGACAAATTCGGAATGATGATAATTGCCGACCTAACGTTAGCATTTACCTACACAACTTTTGTCAACTGCCTGAATGTCAGCCAAGACAATTAACGTTAGCTTGCTAACTAGACTTCACACTCACACTCACGGTTTATTTCAATTTCAGCTCATCATCATTACACATGATGATACGTTTGTTAACTTTTTAAGTGCACTTATACAGTTGTGTTCAAATAAATAGCAGTGTGTTAAAAAAAAGTGAATAAAGTGCAAATATTTTTTAATAGCTTTTAGTTCCATATTTCAAATGTAGTGGAAACATTACACATTCAATTCCAAATCAAAGCATTAGCAAATTTTATCAAGTCTGGTTATTCTTTTACAGGAAGCAAAGAAAAGGAATATTAATCTGTTAAAAAAAAATAGCAGTGTCGACATTTTTCTCTTGAAACTCAAACACTTACTGTATAAATTTTTCAAGATTTAACTTCACTTTAAATTACTGAACTAATATTTAGTTGCATAACCATTGTTTTTGATAACTGCTGCGCATCTGCGTTGCATCGAGTCAACCAACTTCTGGCACCTAGAAACAGGTATTTCAGCCCAGGATGAACGAACTACATTCCACAGTTCCTGTGAATTTTTGGGTTTTACTTCAGAAACGGCATTTTTAATGTCACCCCACATGTTTTCAATGGGGTTGAGGTCTGGGGATTGAGCTGGCCACTCCATTACCTCAATCCATTTTGTCTGGAACCAAGATGTTGCTCGCTTACTTAATTTCCTTTATAGCTTTGACGATATTAGCTGCGTTGTCGGTCACATAACACACCACTTTTTCTTTTATATCCCACTCATCCTCGATAGTTGAAAGTAAGTCACCTATGTTTTGGGAAGTGTGAGCTTCACCCACCTCTCTTTTTGTTGTTTCCACTCATAGTTTGGTTGCAAGAGAAATTAATATCTGTGGCAAAATTTTGCCGCCGGCGCCATGGCCACTAGGGGGTCTCGAAGGGGTTAATGATGCTCCATGCCAGATGGATTAGAAACTCGTTATAAGTTTCGATATCACAATAAATGTGCCCATTATGCCAATGCAGTCAATGTACTCCTGGAGGAGTAGGAGACAACAATTCACACTTATCTAGAAACTCAAGAAATTAATGTAAATGTAATTGAAGTGTATTTTTATAATTACAACACAGGCATTTGCAGTATTTCTATGCTGAAAAAGTAATGATAAGATGGTAACGTAGCATAAACCCTGAAATAATGACACATTTAGAATCACAACGCTAATACGGGGCAATTGGCGACTTCAGTGTTCAGAAAACGTAACAAAACAGTGTTAAGAAAACGGTGAGTTTGATCAAGAAAAGGAGTTAATTCTTTAATACATTTTTCAGATTTTTTCCCTTTTTCTCCCAATTTGGTAGCCAATTGAACCCCATTCTTATTCAATTCCTCCCGTGTAGCAACCGCTAGAGAATCGCTGCTGCACAACCCCGTCAGCTGGTGGTAGGAAGGACGGCGCCACGTCCTCTACAGAGCGTAAATCCTGGAGGCCCTGACCATGATTTGAACTCGCCCAGGGCTGTTCTGTGCGCAGCGATTCTTATTGAGCCCCTCCCCCCACCCTGGAGCAGCCGCCAATTGCCGCTCCCACTGGTCATGCTCGGATCTGGCAGGACCGGAGATCGAACCCCCGATCCTCTGGGCGCAACCGCACAGACAAAGTCTGCGCCTTAGACCGCTGCACCACCGTGGTGCCCCAAAAGGAGTTTCTTTGGTCATACAAGTGGATATATCCTTGAACAACTTCAGCATGTCTAGCCTTACTGACCAATTACAGGCAAGGGTGTATTGGGTGACTGTGAACGAAAATTTTGACTAGTTCGGCTAGCCAGTCTGCACACACTGCGACAATCGAAGCCCGACGCTTAGTTTTGGTTGCAAACCAGCTTTTTAAACTTTTGTTTTAATAGCTATAGATATAACATTTTTTATGGAGACAACATTTTTTTATATAATACATCCACAGAGCTTGATGAAAGATGCAGAATAAAAGTATTGATTTTCCCTAAAAATAAATATTGATTATGAATGTATCATTACAAAACTTGCTTTACAGGCCTTAAAAGAGTGCAGTGTTTCTCTCTGTCTAAGATCTTGTCTCTCTGTCTCAGAGCTTGATTCCTGGCTCTAGCAATCTTCTGAGCCAATGGTATTACGACGTTGGTATCACACCCACCTTTGTATCAGGTGTCTCAATTGGTTGCCAGATTCAGCTAGTCTGACAGTGATGGTGTAGTTAGACCCAAGAAACCCCAGTACCAGTCCTTAATGACAAGAACCGGAGCAAGACGAGGGTCAACCTTGGTTCGGTATTTGGTCGTTGGAGGGAGGTCAAAGAATCACAATGCTTGAGAAGCGACGCACTTTTCTGCTTGACCGGTAAGCTAACACGTTAGCTAGCAAGAGAACTATCAGATGATCAGATCAAACATTATTTATTGTCTTCCTTGTTGAGCTGGGGTTCGGACCATAATTTATTACAGCCTGACCGAAAAGAGTATTTTTATGTCATTTTGCTTTTCTCACATCATCTCACATTGAGACATTAGCGTTAGCTAGCTTGCTACCCAGATAGCCGGCTCATGGCGTATATGCTGTTAGGCAGCTAGCTGTTTGCACATTGGTTTACGAGAGGTCATCTAGCGTTGGTCCGTTGGGACCTGTTAGCGACCGGCAGAATCAGCTGGAGGGCTTCTAACATTAGCTGTTTTGTAGCTCTGTTTGCCAGCGGTGCAGCTCTGCAGGAATCAAAATGGCCGGATTGGAACGCCTGCAAGACCCATTAGTGTGCTGGGCACTAGTTTCACTTCACTCGCAGACTGCTGCCAACTTACCAGATGCAATCCTCCAGCTTATTTACTACTAACATTGCCCCGCTGACGCATCGCTGGCCAAAACATGACCATTATGAATAAATATGT
Organism: Synaphobranchus kaupii; assembly: GCA_029718625.1. Lineage (NCBI taxonomy): Eukaryota > Metazoa > Chordata > Actinopteri > Anguilliformes > Synaphobranchidae > Synaphobranchus > Synaphobranchus kaupii. The sequence continues at coordinate 51,957,656 of CM056379.1, forward strand.
CCATTGTGGGCTATAGCCTATGTTGCCTAAGATGGTAATAGCTCTAATAAAGAAGGCATTTACATATAGGTAGCAGAAACAAGATGCATGCAAACTCATTAGCTAACGTTAGTTATATCATAATGTTCAAGGGAGCATTTTTGTGTTGAAAAGACGGTGAAATGCCGCCTCGCACCTAGGTGAAAAACTGGCTAAATTTGTTTGAAAAGTGAAAGTTTTTTTTACAACCGGCTAGGATGTAGCCAGGCTTTACCTTGGTGTAAATTGACACATTTATTTCAAAACGCCTCTCATTCTGAGAATTACACCCCTCTAGATTCCGGCTTTTGCTCACTGGGGTTAGGCTACATGAATCTTGAAACACCACCGCATAGAGTAACCTAAATCTATGGAGATAATGCTTGCTAGTTGCTACATATTGTCCAACCTGACCACAAAAGATTAGACATTCAACATGATTGAGCCTGATTCTGTCTCTGACTCCACTCTTCACACTCAGATGAAGTACACAAAATTCAGGTTAAACAATCTGGCAACCAGTTGAGGGTTGTGTGCTTCTAGTTCTGGCTGTGTTGTTATGAGATGCAATGTCCATGAGAAACTAGAGGGGATGAAATGCTGTATCTATAGCCTTTAAAGCACAACTGAACTTTGGTAGAACTTTGGGTTGTGTAGTTACCTGGCCATGATATGAGTCCAAATGGCAGCAAAATATGTTTGTGATCATTCAGAATAGGGTATTTGTCGCTCATCGTTCACTTCTATAGAGCAGCTAAAACGGTCTCAAAATGACACTTCTAGCACGTATACGAATGCGAACGAAGTGGATTCTGTCAACACAAACAATAACCAGTCCTCGTACGTATTATTATTTTTTTTATTAAATGGCCCTTTCCTCTCTTTTTCGTATTTTATTTGGAACGTAGATCCGGTAGGTAATTCTTGCGCCAGAAACAGCGTTAATGTGCCGATGCATCAGAAACCACTCATTGGTCCAAATTTCCACAGAAGCAAGCGTTCCTGGTAGTATATATCTATCAGATCAAAAAAGTCTACGACGTAAAAAAAAGCCAAGTTACTCACGCATAGCCTACATAATGCTGTCCATAAGTTCTTAATTCCAACTTGCAAAAACTAGGCCTGCCTTTAAAAGTCTTTATCAAAATGTGGCCAAGTTACAACTAACAATATTGCCTATCATAGCTCACACTAAATAAACTAGCTCTATTCCAAAGCAATGCTATCCAAACTTTCCTAAATTATTTAATGCAACTTGGCCCTGTGTTTCTTCATCTTACCATCTCAAGAGAATGTGGTCAATGAAACTATGTGCCACATCAAACTGCAAAATGAAAATAATTTATAGTGGAAATACTCTGTTGCACTTAGAAATTAAACAGAAAAATTACTACACTATAGGGCATGTTTGAACAATTGTCTGCATCCACTGCTTTGGGTCTATGAAAAGCACAGAATGAATAAAATTTATTATTATTATTATTATTATTATAATTATTATTATTATGTATTTATTGATTTATTTATTTGGATTTCTATCAAAACCTGTGTGGTCCTACAGAGCATAGATATCCTTGTGTTCACAAAATTCTGTTTGAAAATATCATAAATACTATTATGTTAAGAAAATTGGTACTATTACTTATTTGCCACCATCTGACCCACAAACATGTCTGGATACGTTTGTAAAAATGCTTTATGTACGCTATTTTCTAGGTAAAAATATTACTCATTTTTATCTGCATTTATTTATTCATCACCCCTTTCTCTATTGTACATGATGTTTCTTCATATAAATGTCTGTTTGTGAATTGTAAAGAATGCTGTAGCAGCAGTTAACATTTTAAAACCTGTACATTTTCTAAAGTAAACTTTCCAACAAAGTACAACCATATCCTTTCTGCAGTGTAATTATTCATCAACTGTTAAAAACATTCATTGAAATAATATGTTGTTCCATGAGGCACAATCTCTTCACATGCAAAGATGAAGAAACACAAGGCCAAGTTGCATTAAATAATTTAGGAAAGTTTGGATAGCACTGCTTTGGAATAGAGCTAGTTTATTTAGTGTGAGCTACAATAGGCAATATTGTTAGTTGTAACTTGGCCACATTTTGATATCAAGACTTTTAAAGGCAGGCCTAGTTTTTGCAAGTTGGAATTAAGAACTTATGGACAGCGCTATGTAGGCTATGTGTGAGTAACTTGGCTTTTTTTACGTCGTAGACGTTTTTGATCTGATATCACTTATTTTTTATAGCTAACTAATGATGAATAATACATGAAGATAAACACGGAGAGAGACATGCGTTCCAAAGAAATGTATGGAGACATTTGCTTAACCATAATGCCCTCTATTGACAAGAATGAGAACAGTTATCCTATTACAGACAGCACACAATTACATTAAAAGAGTTTGTAGATGAGCAGTATTTGATGTGTAATGAAATACAATGAACAGCACCACCTGAGCTATGGATCATGAAGACGCATGTAAATTAATTAAGTCTACATGGAGACATGCATGGACAATGGGCTAGACGCAAACACATTCTAGCTGAAAGACATACAGCCTAAATAGCTAGTACAGCCTAAATAGTTTGCATCAGTAAAATATGGAAATACAGTTTTAAAATAGGGCTATTAGTATTCTATGAAATACATTTAACGTTAGGCTATTCAACACTGGATTGCCGGATGCGTAACTCCAACCTTCCATGTGTGGGCTACGAGCTAGCAAGCGAGCTAGTGAGTTCATAAGCACAGCAGAGTTAGGCTATTCAACACTGGATTGCTGGATGCATAACTCCAACCTTCCATGTGTGGGCTACGAGCTAGCGAGCGAGCTAGTGAGTTTCTGCACAGCAAATCTTTTTTTTCCGGTAGTGTAGAACGTTACCTGCGGGAAATGTTTTGGTATCGGACAGCTAGGTTTAGTTTAGTTTTCTGTAGTGCAATGAATGTAGGCTATAATGCATGTTGATTCGCTTCGTAGTAGCCTAGCTTGTTTCTGCTTCCTGACGAGAAGCAGGAACTAACGTTGGCGAACAAGCTTAATTGGACAACGCATATTTCCCAGGAATCTTAGCCAGAAAGAAAACAGTAGATACTACTAAGAAAGTACATACCAGAGATTATTATTATTATTATTATAATCATTAAAAGTTTTTGCAGTAAGCTACATTATCAGCAGAGTAGCGTAGACTAGAGCCACATTTGGAGGCTATCTATTTATTTATAAGTGACTAACCATGAATCAGATATGTTTGGGGAATTGGCGGTTTATAAATCCGATCGCTTAAAGGCTTGCAGCTTAAAAGAGGCTATCCTCAATTCTTAATGTAGGCTATTATTGTAAATTCTTAATTTTCCTAGTAGTTCATTTTATGGTGACTTTGTGTTATGTGTGAAAAGGATAAAGTGAACAGAGCTGAAGTGAAGAAATTATTGAATAAAGAAATGTTGGCCGGGGCAAGGGGTTTCCACAGTCAGTCAGTCATGACTGCAAGAGCAGAGCGTAACACCCTCCCCAAACCAGACAAAAGCGAGCATCCTCTTTTGCCTTTGCAATAAAAATACGTTAATGTTTCAATGTGAAAATAATAACAGTCTAAGAAATTAAAAGTACTTAACAGTTGCACATTGTTTTTGTGGAAAATACACGTGCCCTGCTGGGCTCGAACCCACAATCCACTGTGTGAGAGACTGCAGTTCTAACCACTAAGCCACAGTAGCTTCTTGGAAAGCATGAAGCCATTAGCTCTATTAACATAACATAAAAAACATTAGTATGAAGCGTTTTTATTGGATGATAAGCTTGATGAGCAGGTATACGGACCATACCCTCAAATAATAATTCTCCCCATTGGATAACATCGCGACGGAGGCAGGCAGTTTGGCAGGAAAATGGGAAGAAGAAGAAGAAGAAGAGGAAGGAGAAAGACGGCAAAATAACCCAAGTTTGGGGCTTTATTGTGTGGATGTGTGAAGTTGTATCGTAATGCTGTGTGGTTACATGAGGTCAGAACATACAGAAGTTAATGTTTTTAAGGGCTGAGAGTATGGTCATTGTGGTTACTTCTGTAGGAAACCCTGAAAAGTGCCAAACTCTCTGTGCTGTATAGGTATGGGGCATGCCCCACCAAGCCGTAACTTGGCGGATGGCATACCTGTCATCCCAATGGTAAACAAACCGACCTGCCAACATTTTGCTAGTCTTTTCTGGTAGCTTGCTAACAACATTGAAGAAAATAGTACTTCTATAAATAATTTTAATTACACAAAAAAAATATGTACGAGGACTGGTTGTTGTTTGTATTGACAGAATACGCTTCGTTCACATTCGTATACGTGCTAGAAGTGTCATTTTGAGACCATTTTAGCTGCCCTATAGAAATGAATGGAAAGCGACAAAATACCCTATTCTGGATTATCACCCCAGGGGAGCATAGAGCAACTAATGAACATATTTTGCCACCATTTGGACTCATATCATGGCCAGGTAACTACACAACCCAAAGTTCTGCCAAAGTTCAGTTGTGCTGTAAGTAGGGGTGTAACGATTCATGCGATTCATCGATGAATCGATGGTCAGTCCTACCGATGCAACTAAATCGATCTGCTAAAATAAATTAATAGAATGAATCGCTTTGGCTTCACCAATAATCGATATAAATGCTTTAAATCTAATGAATCGCGATTCTTAATTATGATTATTGTTTTAAGACTTAGTTTACAAATTTTTTTGTGAAATGCGGTAATCCGTAACTCTGTCATCAGCCACAGTGTTTCCCCTAGATTTTTTTTCAGGCCGGGCGGTGAAAGTGCGCCATTTTGCGTAGAGGCGGAAACTATAATTACACCCTCATAATAGCGCTGCCATTGAAAACAACCAAAGCTGTTTTGGCAAGGGTTTTTCCAGATGCTATTTTGATCATTCCCACATTCTGCGGTAAGGGAAATATTGCAGCTACATAAAAAAAAATAAAAAAAGATTATATATATATTTTAAAAAAAGAATAATATAAATTTTTTTTTTTTTTCATTAAAATTATTTATTTTCCCTCTTGTCCCGCCCGGCCAAGATAATGGTAGGGGAAACACTGAGCTAGTCAGCCTGCAAGGAAGTACCGCTCTCACTCGCTCACTGACTCTTAACTCACTCACTCACTCACCCACCCACTCTCTCCCCTGCCAGCATGTAGCCTATTGAAAAATGTTCAAAATAACTGAGCCATGTTTAATCACATTTTTGTATTCAGCATAAAATATTATGCAGGACTACTTTTTTATAGGATAAATATGTTTAATAAGTAATTCTGTTGTCTGTTTATTTTTTCACCTTTCAGAAGAATACAGATAGTCTCACTCGCATTATTGCATGTTTATTTCATGGATATAGAATTTTGGTTAAAAGTTACTGAATCGAATCGTGGTTTACAGAATCGAATCGAATCGTTCCAAAAAAAAAAAATGTGTCCTTGAATCGAATCGCCAACTACTGAATCGTAATCGAATCGAATCGCTGTGAAGCCAAAGATTCACACCCCTAGCTGTAAGTATACTGGGGCCTTTACTGTCATTGCCTTTCTAATCTACAGAGGAGTTGGTGGCATGGGCCTACCTGTGTGACCTGCTCTCCGCCTTGCAGCACCTCCACTCCAGGGGGATGGTCCATTTGGACCTGAAGCCTGCCAATGTCTTCCTGACTCGATCAGGCCGTCTGAAGCTGGGGGACTTTGGGCTGTTGCTGGAGCTCACAGGGGAGAAGAGAGGACAGCTAGGTGGGAAAGAAAGGGAAGAGAGGGAGGAAGGAGACCCTAGATATATGGCCCCAGAACTACTCCAAGGGGAATACACTCCTGCTGCAGATGTTTTCAGGTAAGCAAGGAATCAGCCAGATGGAAACCAGTGTAATTCATTGTAGTGTAGACTCATTGGCAGTGTCTGTGCAACTTGTGTCTATAGCTACTTTCACACATGGAACCCGTAACATTGGTGGGTTCAGTTATCTGTGTTGGGTAATGGTTTTCCTCATTCACACATAACCCTTTCCTAGTCTGTTCGCACATGACATGACCGTTTGGGATAGATTAGACAAGGCACTAGGCTGGATGTCTACCCGAATCAATACAGGACAATTAATAATAATGTTACGTTAGTACGTCTTTAAAATAGCCAGATATTATTTTGAATAAATGTTTTGGCAGAGATGCAAATCTACCAACACAACACAGTTGAAGAGTGATAGTTTTAAGATAACTTATAACATATTTAGCCAATAGTTATCGCAAATAGCTACATTCACACAAGAATAGGGTCTATCAGCTAAAAATCAATACTTATATGTAGAGTTGTTTTCTGTAAAATGCAATGAAAATAATTCTGTTAGCAAAGTTAAACAGCTAGCGATATAAAGCAAAATTTAAAACTGAAAGAGTCTGACAGTTGTTTACCAGGGTGAAGTGGCATACAAGCAATTTGTGAGACAATGATGACAGTTTTGTAATGTTCTTACAAGCCAAGTACAGTGACACTGTACAAAGTCTGTGATATGTACGTAAAAATTGTTGAGAGGGCCAATTAAAGTAGGCTATTAAAGAAAATATGCCAGAAACAAAAGGTCGTACCTTTTGCGTGTTTTATCTAGGAATGTTTCTGCTTTTATTCACACTAGAACCTTTCTGGAAGATTTCTGCAAATGTTACTAGGTCGTGATCCGGATAATTGCTGGAATATCTTACTCCGGCTTTATTCACACATAAGGCTGATGCAGAAGATTTCCGGAACATTTACGGGTTAAGATGCATGTGTGACGGGCTTATGTTTGTATTGAGTGGTTTGCGATTTACTTCATTTGTAGATGTGTAAATTATTTTCTTAAATGATTAAAAAAGTATTATTGTTCAGTCAGTGAATGTGCTTATTATGTCTAAATAAGCTATATTTGTAACCACCTGTCTATTGTAAATGTGTTAGTATCCACTTTCTATCTTAGTCTAGGTGTGTCTATTCTGGAGCTGGCCTGTAATATGGAGGTGCCTAAAGGGGGAGATGGTTGGCAGCAGCTCAGACAGGGAAACCTACCCGCTGAGTTTATTAATGGTACTGAGGCTTGTATTTGTGCCCACTTTTTGTTTATATGCATATTGTTCTTTTATGCGTCTGTTCCTTTAGCAGTCATGCAGTCAAAATTGGCCTGATTTTGTCTTTCCCAACACATTTAGTGTCTTTGTCCCTGTCAGGTCTGTCCTGTGACCTTCAGTCAGTGTTGAGGATGATGTTATCTCCAGATCCTTCTGTGAGGGCCACAGTCCCCCAGCTTCTTGCCCTCCCAGTGGTGAGGAGACAGAGGTGGAGACGGCAGGTTTCTCTGCTATTGACCGAGTCGCTGCTATTCCTGTTCTCCCTTTGTCAGGTAAAATCACCTGACCTTTAAACTTTATTAAATCTGTGTTCACATCTAATAATGATTTATTTCTGTCCTGGCAAGGTTGATTGTATTATGTTAATTAAGCATTCTCTGCTCAGACTATGTTGTCAACAGCAAGGGGGCTCCTCTCTTCTGTCCGCCTCCCATTCCTCTCTGGCCGGGCGCCTTCCGTGCCTTGCACCCCTCCTAGGGATAGCTGGGAAAATGATGGGGACTGGAGCACCCCCCCTCCCAGCTTCTCATACACTGACACAGGGAGCCTGGGAGAAGATATGGTGTTTGTTCCGGAAGAAATGGGACCAGATTACTCTCCCACATTCTCTAAAAGGTAATGCACTGAATGATAGCTTTGTTTCTCTCTTGTTGTGTCTCTTATGCTTGTATCTTGCTAAGTGCAGAAGCATCTAGAACATCTATATATATTTTCTCATAGCCCTCGTCTCCACAGCATAGTATGAATTGTGTTGCAATGTCTGTGGAATGAAAATTAGTGGTAATAGTATCTGTATCCAACAGGATAGACAGTTGTTTGTTATGAGAGCTATAATGCAATTTGTACAGTAGTGGGTTGTACATCAGGTAGGACTGTTAATGTAAGTTTTTCCAGAATTAACAACAGTAGCTACAATAGCAAGGGAACAAACCCCTAACTGATAATTCTTCAAAACTTCCGATGGTTGATGATAACTAGGGCTGCCCCCGACCAAAGATTTGATTAGGTGACCTGTAGTCGTCAGTTCAAACCCATAGTCGACTAACCATCGCACATTTATGATATTAATTTAATTGTTTAAATATGTATTTTTTAGCATCAGAAAATGGTTTGACTTCCATCTGATCTATAGTAAGTTTACTATACAGTCAAGCCGGAAAGTCTGCACACCCCTTTCACCTTCTCCACGTTTTATTACGTTACAGACATATTCTACAATAGATTGAGTTCATGTCTCAAAATTCTACACAAAATAGCCCATTATGACAGAGAGAAAACAGGTTTTTAGACATTTGTGCTAATTTATAAAAAATTTAAATGTAAAATATCATGGGCCCTATCTTACACCCGGCGCTAAGCGGCGCTAACCCAAACGCAAGTTTCTTTGCTGTCTTACACCCGGCACATGGTTCATAATAACGCCTTGCGTTCACGTCCTTTAACTACCATGTATTCTTGCGCCCATTACAAGTGAACTGGGCGTGTTGGTCTTAAGATGAGGAGTGGCCAGGATTCTTTCTGACGTATTGCTATCTTGAGCCAGCAGAAAGCGCTTGCGCTAGAACCACCACAAACCTGGTCTAAAGTCATGTCGCAGTTGTTTACATGTTATTTTAACGGCGCATGTAAGTGCGTCTACATAGGCGTGTGCACAACGCGCGTACCCTCCTGTCTGTTACACACAGGGGCGCGCACAAGCATGACTAAAATATCTAGATCACAGTGTGAAATATTATTATTGTGTAGGCTATATCAAAAATGCATAATAATAAAAGGTTCCATAGGTCCACATACCTTTCCCTCAGCGAAGGGAAACGATGCCACATTACATTGCTCTCAGGCGATGTGCGATGGTACGGGACAATGGCTATCCATTAAAAAGGAGCTGATACCACCTATATCAAGCCTAATGCGGGAATTGTCATTCAACTCGCGCACTGCAATAGACGGACATTTGAGTTTTGAAAATGCGCTTCAGATGTCATTACAATACAGCTCTGTTTATCTAGGAATACAGCCTGTAAGTAAATAGAATGGTTTGTGACTGAAAAAAGTTCAAAACCTTGTCCAGTGAATATTGCTTTTATTGTTTTTCGAATAGCCTAGGCTACAGCGGGTTCGCTGCGCATAAGGTTTTTTTTTCGATAGCCTGATGGTTAAAAAACGGAGCTAAATATCACCATGTTAACTGAATTGTAACCTTAGCTATCCTTCATATTTTTTTAATTACAGTGACAACGTTTCCATACCCTCAGCTTATTAAAACCCCGCTGATTTCACCTGTTATTCCATAACTGAACTAAATATTTTAAAGAGAACTAAGCATCTAATTATAAACGAAAACAAATTTGCAGCACGTTACAATTAATTCACAATTAATTTTAATACCATTATCTGCATGTGCGCTTTACATGAGCAGGTCTGTTTCCCCTGCTGTAAATTGCACTTTTAACAGTCTTCCTGGGAAAGTGGATTGTTTTAAAGCATTACGCTACCAGTAAAAAAAAAGGTTGGTCACATTTCCATAAGCAGGACATTATAAAACAAGGGAAAATATGCGTGAACCTATGGGTTGCCAACCTGACAGCTTTATTGTATTTATTGTCATCATTAAGGCAAAATAACGTTATTTATTTTATTAATCAAAATTAGAATGCAGGTAATGAACTTCGGATGAAGCTTGAACATGAGTTCATTGCTTCATTGCATAATCAAACGAAATTCGTTAAACAAGCAGGCTAATTTGGCGTTTTCTAAGGTGTGACGGAAGCCATTGGTAGCTTATTCTCAGCTGTTGCAGGTGCCTTTAACGAAATTTAACCGCATACATTTAGTAAAATAACAGCACTGTCGGAAATTACCGGGAACTCATAATGGTTTGTCCGAATAATATTTATCATAGGCTACTAGTGATCCATATAGCCTATTCCTTGATCGCATTAAACACACACGCGCATGTCTGTTTCGCCATCATATATGCAATCCGCCGAGGTGGAAAAGCAGGCTTTTAAAGGGAATGGGATATGACATTTTGATTGGTTTATTGCATGTCACGCCCATGACACACCTATAATTAATGAAGAGACTAGGTTCAGCCCACTTGCACGCTGCGCGGTGCTTAGCGCCCAAAAAACACGCCGTTAAAATAGCAAAAGTGGACTTGGACACGCCCTAAATGGACTTTAGACCAAGCGCCAAGATCGCCAAGATAGGGCCCCATATGTACACCCAAAAAAAAAAGTATGATATGACACCCAAAAGTGAGCTGAGGTGCATTTTGTTTCCACTGATACTGCTTGAGATGTTTCTACAACTTAATTGGAGTCCACCTGTGATAAATTCAATTGATTGGACATGATTGGGGATTGCCAACACCTGCCTATATAAGGTCCCACATTTGACAGTGAATGTTGGAGCAAACTCCAAGCCATGGGGTCAAAGGAATTATCTGCAGACCTCAGAAACAGGATTGTGTCAAGGCATAGATCTGGAGAAGGGTACGGAAAAATCTCTGCAGCTTTACAGGTCCCAAAGAGCACAGTGGCCACCATCATTCGTAAATGGAAGAAGTTTGGAACCACCAAGAATCTTCCTAGACCTGGCCGCCCGGCCAAACTGAGCAATCGGGGAAGACGGGCCTTGGCCAGGGAGGTGAGCAGGAACTCGAGGGTCACTCTGACAGAGCTCCAGCGTATCCTTGTGGAGATGGGAGAACCTTTCAGAAGATCAACCATCCAGGCAGCACTCCACCAATCAGGCCTTTATGGTAGTGGCCAGACGGAAGCCCCTCCTTAGTAAAAGGCACATCACAGCCCGCTTGGAGTTTGCCAAAAGGCACCCAGAGGACTCTCAAACGATGAGAATCAAGATTCTCTGGTCTGATGAAACCAAAATTGAACTTTTAGGCCTGAATACCAAGCGTCACGTCTGGAGGAAACCAGGCACCGCTCATCACCTGGCTAATACCATCCCTACAGTGAAGCATGGCGGTGGCAGCATCATGATGTGGGGATGTTTTTCAGCAGCGGGAACGGGGCGACTAGTCCTGATAGAGGGAAAGATGAATGCAGCTAAGTACACCAAGATCCTTGAAGAAAACCTGCTCCAGAGCGCTCTGGACCTCGCTCTGGGGCGAAGGTTTACCTTCCAACATGACAACGACCCGAAGCACACAGCCAAGAGAACAAAGGAGTGGCTTCGGAGAAAGTCTGTGCATGTCCTTGAGTGGCCCAGCCAGAGCCCAGACCTGAATCCAATTGAACATCTGTGGAAAGAGCTGAAAATGGCTGTGTACCGACGTTCCCCATCCAACCTGATGGAGCTTGCAAGGATATGCCAAGAGGAATGGGTAAAAATGTCCAGAAACAAGTGTGCCAAGCTTGTAGCTTCTTTCCCAAGATGCCTTGAAGCTGTAATCGCTGCCAAAGCAAATAATACTTATTAGGCTAAGGGTGTGTACAGATATGTAACCCCTAAATAACCTATTTTTGTCAGTAAAATAAAATTGCATATTTTCTAAAAACCTGTTTTCACTTCGTCATTATTGGCTATTGTGTGTAGATGTTTGAGGCAAAAAATGAACTCAATCTATTGTAGTATAAGTCTGTAACTTAATAAAACGTGGAGAAGGTGAAAGGGATGTGCAGACTTTCCGGCTTGACTGTATTACAGATAAATACTAAACTGTCATTATGAGCATTTTAAACATCAATTATAGCTACAAGCACAGGCTGCGATTTGCTGGCCTGCGCTGCCTATTAACGGCATCGGTTTGCTTATGGCCCGTGCTGTAGGCTATTAACGGCATAGACAAAGCAGTAAATTAATGTCAGAACAACAAGCAATGAGACATTTAACATTGTTATTTTTATTTTTACTCTTTATAACAACACACAGCTTAAAAATAGTGAATAACTAAATAAAAAAGCAGCCTTTTGTCCGGTGATACGAAAGAGCAAAAACAATGTAGCTAATTTAACAACTTTTTAAAATGCAAATAAATAGGCTATAAATGATATAAACAAACGAATAAATAAAAAACACAGCAAACTGAAACACTTAAAAGAGAAATATCAACAACAGGCCAAACGAAAGATAAATTCTAATCTATATTAGCAACGTAAAAGTGTGTTTTAGCCTACGAACCTCGCCACATTAGGCCTACTCACTGCTGTTTTTCCACCGATCGCAGTCTTCTCATATTATGCGTGAGGAACACGAGTTTGGTGACGTTGCTCGGGAGAAGTGAGCTCCGTGTTTTACTGACAATCGCCTTTGAGAAGATGCGCTGAATGATTGTTGCTTGCAGAGTTTACATTTGATTTTCTCAGAAATTCTATACATCTGATCTATTCCTTAATTAATAGACACCAATTGTTCATTACAAGGCTCACATCCGGAATGAATAGTTCCACTCTCACGATTTTTCACACTGCGATGATTCACATTGGTCGACTAAGTTCTTTTGATCAACTAATGGTTTAGTCGACTATTTTGGGGCAGCCTTAATGATAACCCAATTCTGTAACAATTTCAGTTTGTCATTTTATATATTTATCATTTGCATATACAGCAACAATTGACTCGACCAATTTTGACAAGGTTTGAATGGTGCTGTAAATGCATTATTAGATTGTACATGTAAATTGAAGACATCCTTGAAAGCTACCAGGTTTGTTAACCTGACTTATGACATTACCTGTTTTTCTCATTCCCATCAGGATGAAATCTCTGGTATTTGTGGGTGGTACTTCCACCCCTCACCCAAAAACTCCAACTGACTCTCACCACAGTCCATGTCGAACACACACTCTCACTCATAGCCAAACACATAACCACAGTCTCACACACACTCCCACTAGCACACACACAAGTAGATTGAAACATGATCAAGCAGCCACATCCAATCAAGGGCTAGTAGATACAGGAATAAAAGCACATACTTTGACACCCTCTAGTGCACGTAATTCTGCCAATGCAGAGAATCAGCAATCCACAGCCACTCAGGCTCATAGTCCTGTCCTAAACTGGATCAGACCTGAGCCTTGCTTGCGGCCCACATTTGAGCCCAAGAACCTCCTCATCCTGTTTGACGAGACCGCACTGGAAGGACAGTCCTGAGGGCAGGATGATATACACACTGTCTATGCTGATGAACCACTGCAGTACGTTAACAATGCACTTAAAAGAATAAGAATACCTTTGGAATGGGATACCATGCCTATTGTTTAATGTATTCTTGCCCTTAAATTTACAGAGTTTTAATGTGATATTCGTTTTGTGTGTCTAACTTGACTTTTTTGAGTAAACTACTGTTTTACTCTGTTTCAGAACATTTTGGACCAAGGAGAATTAAAAGGTGCTTCAAACTGAGTGCTCACATTTGGTCTTAAACACTTATGTTCTACCATGCTAATGAGGAACGGTGAAATGGGATGTTCTCTGCCGTTCAGAAATGCCGTTGAGTATTCCCTGTGTTGTATACTATAACTATGCCCATGAAATAAAATGAATCATTTAAGTATTTGTGCCTCTTATTGTAAATGCCTTTAAACTTGAATATTAAGGTTATCTGCGATGAACACAAAACTGATACAATGGTTTCTAATATTCCAGAATTACTTCCTGGATTTAAGAAAATAATATTACTTGCATTCATTTTCATGTTTTCATTCATACCATCACAGCAATATTATTTCGCATTACAAACAATCAACTCGCCTGACCCGGAAATTGATCAAGGTTCGCCATCTTTAAGGACATTCCAAACCACTAAATGCTTCTCGGAGGAGCGAGGAATGAGGAGGCTACCAGTAGGATACTTCAGCAAGGAAACACGAATGTAGCCTTTGCGGAACCCTTTCTCAAACCTTTTGTATATTGTCTAGCCATCACCTGAAGCTCAACCTCGACAAGACTGAGCTGCTCTTCATGCCATACAAGACCTCCCCGCTCCTAGACCTGTCCATCACCGTCGACGGAACAATGGTGACCGCCTCCCGCTCTGCAAGGAACCTGGGGGTGGTCCTGGATGACCAGCTGGACTTCAAAGAACATATCAGGGCAACAGCACGGTCCTGCAGGTTCCTCCTGTACAACATCAGGAGGATTCAGCAGTACCTGACCACCTACTCCACCCAGCTTCTTGTCCAGACCATGGTCACCTCACGTCTGGACTACTGCAACTCCCTTCTCGCAAGCCTACCAGCCTGTGCCATTCTGCCCCTACAACTGGTCTAGAACGCGGCTGCTCAGCTTGTGTTCAACCTCCCGAAGTTCTCACATCTCCCGAAGTTCTCACCTGCTGAGGTCACTCCACTGGCTGCCGGTTGTGGCCAGGATCAGGTTCAAAGTTCTGACCCTGGCCTACACTGCAGCCAAAAGGTCAGGCCCCTCCTACCTACAGGACTTAATCCAGCACTACACTCCTGCTCGACCACTTCGCTCTGCTGTTGCAGGGCGATTTGCACTTCCCTCCCTCCGTGTTAATGGCTCCCGCTCTTCCCGACTGCGGAGCTTTTCCACCCTAGCTCCTCAGTGGTGGAACAAACTCCCCACTGTGCTGCGCTCAGCTGAAACAGTCTATTTTCTGTCGTGGTCTGAAAACGCACTTTTTCAGACTCCACCACGACTGAACTACTTATATAGGGCCATTCTATAGCACTCGCTTCCTGTTTTTTTGCTTGTTTTCTATTTAACTTTTTTATAGTTCAGAATATATAGCTGACTGTGTACTACTCATGTTTATTACTAGAGATAGCTCCTACGCTGCGAGAAAGTTGTGCTTTGTCGGATCTGCTTTGTAGTCGCGTCAATGACCTTCAATATGCACTTATTGTATGTCGCTTTGGATAAAAGCGTCTGCCAAATAAATGTAATGCCCCCCCCATTTTTGGGCATTTTTAATATTTGTTCGCATATCCTTTGCATGCCATGACGTCCTGATGTCTGTGACCCATCAACATCATTGAATTGAAATTCCTGGTGAAGTACTACACTACCCACAATCCTAAATCGAATTCCACCAATCAGATGTCGCTGTTACCATAGAGATATCCACCACTCTGAAGTTGCGAGGTCGGCAGCCACCATTCCATTATAATTGGCTCTGCACGCAATGCTTCTGGGTTTGTCTCAGCCAGCAATCTCATTTCCTGTTTAAAGGGATAGTTCGGAATTTTGGACATGTCTCAATTACGACTTACCCATGATGTAGTTGATTGATGGAAACCATTTTCAGATAATTCCATGCTGTCCCTTCTTTTGGACATACACACATTGCTAATGCTAGCGCAACTCTAAGGTAACTGGTAGCATCCACTACCAAACGCACTTAAACACTCCACAGTGCACCCAAAGCAAATAAAATACGACGACAGTCTATCGGGGTTATTTTCAGTGATTATACCATCATTTTTGAAGTCAAACTATCATTGAATCCTTTACTTTGTGCTGACCTATATTCTCTGTGGAAGTACGGCGGCGGAGCTAGCTGTAGATTAGCCAGGGTATCTGCCTGTAGGCTATCTGCTGTACTCCACATTTGCCGACACAATCCGTTTTGCCGTAAAGTTACATATTTGGTAGAAAACAAGTCAGCTAAACACAAACATGCCACAGAATAACACAGCATATACAAGCAAGCACACTGGCTACCAATTTGCAGGAAAAGTTTGACCACTTCCATGACTTCCCAATCATGGCAACTAGCTAGCTAAATTGAATAGATAGATCACGTATGCAATCATTTATTAGTTACCTGCTCGTCAGTTGTTTTCGGTGCATGAAGAAAAACAGGTGATGGCACAGCAGTCTCCTTCAGTAGAGGGTGTCCCGACCGTCCTTTTTTGATTTTCACATAGTCATCCTCCATGAAATGGTCACTACACACTTTTAACTTTTTTAGAGTCTCAATTGGTGTGTTGACATCCATGCGAGCAGCAAGAAGCCACAGCTGTTTTCTTTGTTGATCTTCCACTGAAAATCGGTGAAAACGTTGTGGTGCCCATTTTTTTGCATGATTTGAACAACCTTGAAATACACACCGAAATACCATCTTACCTGAACATTAGCTAACAATACTACTAGTCTGATTCTTTCACACGCGCGATATTGTTGTTGGCCGGCACTACATATGGCGGCAGAGCTATACTTAACGTTACCTACTAACGTAAAGTATGGCTCCGCCGCCGTAATTCCACTGAGAATTTAGGTGAGCACAAAGTAAAGGATTCAACGATAGTTTGACTTCAAAAATGATGGTATAATCACTGAAAATAACCCGATAGACTGTCGTCGTATTTTATTTGCTTTGGGTGCACTGTGGAGTGTTTAAGTGTGTTTGGTAGTGGATGCTACCAGTTACCTTAGAGTTGTGCTAGCATTAGCAATGTGTGTATGTCCAAAAGAAGGAACAGCATGGAATTATGTGAAAATGGTTTCCATCAATCAACTACATCATGGGTAAGTCGTAATTGAGACATTATGTCCAAAATTCCGAACTATCCCTTTAAGTCCATATTTTCACATAGAGAATGGTATACGCACTTACTTTACCAGGGCGTACCGACTTCTTTTTTTATATATATATGTAAAAATATGATACTGGAGAGATTTTTTAAAGTGATTTTCATTTGTTTACCAAAGTGCCTTGTGTTTACTTTATGGGAAAGTTTTACTTGTATGTGGTACTTCATATAGCCATGTAATACATAACATAAACTCATGGGCCAGACTTTCTTGAACTGTTGTAAATTTAAACTTTGTTTTCGATTTTTACCCATTAATAGGACACGAAAATGTGACATTTTTTACACTGTCATAATTGATGTGGAAATATATACCTATGCTAATGGCCTACATTTCTTTTAACCAAATATTTTTGAAGATGTTTGATATGCGTTTCTAAACCCCACTTTGCTTAGTGAGAGTTGTCGCTCGTATTCATATGGGAGAGCAAAATTAATCAGGCTCATGTACGTCATTCATTGTGTCCTGAGAGTTACGTACACAAGATGCCGTCGGCAATCATGAAAAATAAATATATATCGGATTGATCTTTGTTTGTTTCGGTCATGCATAAGCCAAGTAAAAAATATATATATGTGCCCAAATTCATACATTCCACGATACTTTAAAACAAGGGGAATATATAGTGCTGACTTTCTTTCCATGTCCCAATCGTTACGTAGGCCATAAGCATGAATCGTTTACCCACGTGTTTCACGGCTGGTGGATTTGTCAAACTAAAAAAAAAAACATTACTGTCTGGTACGAAACTACTAAGAATTGCTTTGTTTCAATTGCTGCCAACGCTACAGGAGCCTGATAACCTTGCATGTCCAAGCTTCCTCACGGGGTTACGTACCTAAGCCGTTCACGTTTTACCTCGCACCAGTTTATCAAAATCGTCGAAATCAAAGCATTTACACAGCAATCGTGGTATAATCGTGTACACATATTGAAAGGTAGGATTTTATTTTTATTTTTAAATTTAGAAAATTTATCTTTTCTTGCATTGATTACATACGTAACGGTGTCCTCTGATCAACCGGGTATTACACAGCCATAAATAGATTAGAGCTTCAAAGTCCAGTTTCATTGTGGACCGCCTCGGATGGGATATGTATCTACACTTTAATGAATTATAAAAAATAAGTTATACTTTTGCACTCACGTGTCATTGAGACACCATGTTAACACTACTATGGTAAATTTTATATGACCTGAAAAGTCTTATCTTCTTTCTTTTTGATAGAGTCAGAGTTGTCAAACTTGTAAATAAATGTGTTTGCATTGGTTTTTGCAACAATACATTTTTTGGTGTCTGTCACGTTTATGTGTCCCAGTATCATATTTTGACTTATATATATAGTAACGTTAGAAAAAAAACGTTACAATATTGGCTACTGTATTGTAAAAAAAAAACAAGTGAGCATAACAAATTGACAAATATTTTATAAATCGAACGAAGTCACAGATATAGCCTACAGCGTGTCTCAAATTCGCCAACTCGCTGGCTGCTGTTGGTGTAGTGGCGGAAGTAAATGTACCGTCTGAGATTTTACCGGAAATACGTAGTATAGCTGCCGTGCATAGAGCCAATTCACAAAGCCAGTAGCTAAGGTTAAATATGCTGAGAAAAAGCGTTTTTTTAATCAGGCGAATATCTTAGTTCCAACACTTTATATCTAGCTAATATTTGTGGAGTGCAGTATTTATTAAGTTTGGAAATATTAATGTAGCGTAGTAATGTAACGTTACTTTACGTTAGATTACAATGAATGGCAGTCAGCTGCGAACTTATAGATCTGGGTTCCGGAAGTAATGTTAACGTTCAATTTCCAAACACTAGCTACAGGTCCAGTCCAACAAGAAATCCCAAAACACTACAATGTAGCCTATAAAATATATACAAGAAAGCACAAAAGCAAAAAAAAAATTTTTTATTCAAAATGTTTGTAGAAGTGGTTGAAACCATAGACTAAAAAAAATTATTGGCTAACCATAGCCTATTATAATCCGCTTTCAGCTAAATTTGCCTGTATTTTGTCCTGAGATGTAAATAAAATATTAACAGTTCTAAAAAGAATTCAGAAGTGGGCAGGAACCTGGCAAATGAAATTCAGTAGCCTACAGCTAAACGTGAAGCTCTACATGTGGGAAATAAAAAATAATAATAATACATCAAAATCGAAATGTGCTCAGTTCCCTTCTACACAAATAGCTCGCTTCTGATAGTAAGCCATACAGCTGCAGTGCAGCCAGGCTTCACATACCAAGGTTCACGTGAAATTAGAATGACTAGGCCAATCCATGAATGCAATAACATTGCATTTCGTCACATCATCTCTCGAGGCGAGTGGGGTATCTGCCCAGTTGTATAGTGCGTGCTCCACTCGTCACAGACTCTGCTGTCTCCAGCGGTTTTGGGGGGGGGGGGGGGTTCGGCTACCTACATCCAATATTTGAGTGTCGCTATGCTGCCATTCTGCAACCCCTCATGAGCCTCTGTTCATGACCGATGTAGGGTGACCAGATGCAAACAGTCCAAAAGCAGGACAAACCGTAAGATGTGGCGGGACATATTGATAATGTGGACTCCTTATAGGTTACCAACGCAAAAAGGTATAGAACTTTGGTATAATGCATATCGAGCTTAATTATCCCGCCTGCAGTTGCCCACTAGTCGGCGCATGTCACTATATAGTATAAACCTGAATAAAAGATTACAAAATAAATTGCTATAGGTAGGCATGAGCAGTGGTAAATAATGACTGGTCTTTATTCATGCATAGTTTACATTCAATGTGCAGTAAAAAAATTAATGAACAGTCAGCAAAAACAGTCAGAATTAACAGGATAGCTTAACCAACCCCCCTGACCCAACGTTATAATTAGTCATAAAATAAAATGTGTTAAGCGCAAGTCTTGCATGTCAAAATCAAAATAGCTGGTTCTGGCATTAAAAGCAGACGTTTGAAAGTTTGTTTATGCTTTAGATTCAAAACGAAACAATGCAGCTAGCACATGGCTAATTGCATTAACCACTATAGTCTCAATTTTTTTTAAATCAGCTAACGTTAGCTAGATGACAGTTTCTCATTATCCAGACCCAGATTGAACGTTATTAGCTAAATTACTGGACTCGACATTAAATAGATGGTCAGGAGGATTTAAAAATGATACACGCTTGTTATCTCAGCTGCAGTGACTTTGTCTATCTGGCTATCATCTTTGGGTTTAAGTAGAAATGCATCCATAGATCTGCTTCTTTGTGTTTAAGTAGAAATGCATCCATAGATCTGCTTCTGTATGTTTAAGTAGAAATGCATCCATAGATCTGTTTCTTTGGGTTTAAGTAGAAATGCATCCGTAGATCTGCTTCTTTGTGTTTAAGTAGAAATGCATCCATAGATCTGCTTCATTGTGTTTAAGTAGAAATGCATCCATAGATCTGCTTCTTTGTGTTTAAGTAGAAATGCATCCATAGATCTGTTTCTTTGGGTTTAAGTAGAAATGCATCCACAGATCTGCTTCTTTGTGTTTAAGTAGAAATGCATCCATAGATCTGTTTCTTTGGGTTTAAGTAGAAATGCATCCATAGATCTGCTTCTTTTTGCAACGCAACTTTTCGGTGAAACTCACATTCACTGTGGCGCTGAAAAGGAACTATGGCAAAGGCTGAAAAAAGCCTTCTGAGCATCGCCTGGCACCGGCCTCACCCAGTTACGTGTCATTTGCCATTCTTGGTTGTAACTGCATGTTCTTTTCTTTTTAGTTACCTTTTATGTATCCATTTATCTTTAGATTATAGGCTACTGGCTGGCTAGCTTCGACTATGTGGCTTGTTGATGTTTTTTTCATATTTTTCATCGTTTTTTCATGTTGTTTCAGCTCATATTAGCCTGAATGACTCTTGGCAACTCAATGGTTTCTGACACAAAACAAAAAAAGCTTTAAAAAATCAACGTGAACAGTTTTTTGATTTTGTACAAATAATGCATACTAGGTTTGAGGATTAAATGTGAGCAATAATTGAAAAAACAACTTAAAGGAAGAGCCTGAAAATTGTTCTTACTGAAATTGATTTTGTAAAACCAACTGTATCCCATTTTGATTGTTCTTATCTGATTATTCAAAATTTTTGCCTCGTTACCTCTTCGGTACTATTGGTTAACTGGGCCTCTGACTGCATATTTTCAGTGACATGAATATAAAATAATGCTCTTAGTCTTAATTCTTATTATAGTATTCTTCAAAAATGCCCATGAGTGGGCATTTTTACATTAAGTGAATGTCAAATACATTTCACACATTCTTAGGGAGAAAACCACAGGTTTTTAGAAATGTCAAAGATGCATGATGTTGGTTCATCACAATGTGAATACATTTATTTGTATGTTTTCTTTTTTCTTCAAATGCAGTTAGTTTAAAAAAGCATATTAAATAAGGAAACATAAATGCAAAAATATATTTTAATAATTTCATTCCATCTAAGACAGCAGGCCTTATTTAGTCAAAATATGACAAATTTACCTTATTTACAATGACTAATTTAATCAAAAGATTAAGTTATTCCAAATACAATTTCATCTTTTGACAAAAGTAAGGTTAAAGAAAAAATGTTAGCTTGATTTGTTGACCTAGGCTAATTACATATCACAGCTAGTTTCATCTTCAGAAAGAGACTCTGGAGAATCTGGATAATCCTCCTCAGATTCAATTTGGGTGGTGATGGGCTCAAAGAGTTTCAAGATTGACTGAATAGCCACCAGCTTCTCAACACTTTAATTTGTCAGCCTGTTGCACAGTTGCACACTCTGCTGTATGTTCCACCAAACCGGATTCAGTTACGCTGTGATGCAGCTGATGTTGGAGGGATATGGGGAATAATTGAAGCAACAGAGGACATGGCTTCATGCTTACGAGTCCCTTCAACCAGGTCGATGCCTTGATGTGTTTAGCTGCCTCCCAGATGGCATCAGCACTCCACAGCCCTTCCTTACTTGAAAATTTTCCCAGTGATGGTAGCCTACCATATGTTGCAGAAACCTGGGGGGTATTTCACAAAGCTGGCTAAGAATATCCAGGCTTACTAAATTACAAAAAAGGCAACGCCACAGTAATTAATAAAGCGTGAGACGCAGCCTGGGAATTGATTGCCGAGCGCATAAATGCGTACGTTAGTCCTATTGCGTGTGCTTTGCATCTCCTCAATTTAAAAAAAATATATTTTAATAGTAAGCTATTATTTAGGAGCAATAACAGTGGGACAAAAAAAAACCTGTACATTGATGCTGTGGAACTATAAAATATATATAAGGGGGCAGTGTAGTATAATGGATGCAGCCCAAGCTTGAACCACGTTAGCCTGCTCCCGACCAGGGTAGCCTGTGTAACACATACAGTTGAAGTCGGAAGTTTACATACACTTAGGTTGAAGTCATTAAAACTAATTTTTAACCATTTCATGTTAGCAAACTATAGTGTTGGCAAGTCAGTTAGGACATCTACTTTGTGCATTGGGTCTGTGACCCAACAGCATCAAAATACTCTTTGATATCTTATTTTCTGGTACTCTTACAAGCTATACTATAACATCTCTGCATTTGAATGGATCTCTATGGGAATTGGGGGGTGGGACTAGATTTAGCTGTAAATTATGCTGGAACAGTATGGAATGCATGATTGGTAAAATCGATGTAAGTCATCAAGGGTCTGAGGTATAAAACAAGCCTCAAACCATCACTCTGCTGCCAGATATGCAGTAAATATGGATGGAACACTTTAAGGGCTGTTTCTCCTGACAAACTCTGGAAAAATAAGTCAGAAGAAACCCTTCAAGTTATCCAGCCATATCTACTGTATTTCTGGCAGCAGAGTGATGATTTAAGCCTTGTTTCATATGTCAGACCCTAGAGCCATTTAGCCCACCATATGTTTCCATACTGTTCGTGTAATTTACAGCTAAATCTAGTTCCACCCCCAAATTCCCATAGAGATCCATTCAAATGCAGAGACGTTATAGTATCGCTTGTAAGAGTACCAGAAAATAAGATATCAAGAGTCTTTTGATGTTGTTGGGTCACATCATGGCATGCAAAGGATATGTGACCAAGTGAGTGGGAGGGAGCAAGGGCGGAGCGGGTTATTTTAATTGAGACACACTTCACCCCATCTATACTCGGAAATTATCCATGCTGCACAGTGGCGTATCGTGGGATCTCAGATCATGTAAAATGTCTGTGACGGTAGCCTACCTTTAAACAGATGAAACTCTCAACCTGTTTACATTAATTATCAGTGAAGCAATTGATTTTACTGAATAACGAATAGGCCTATCAATAAATACAGCAAGTTTTGTGGGCTAACATAATTCTTTGTGTCATAAAATCGTGTAGCATTTATATACAGTGCATCCGGAAAGTATTCACAGCGCTTCACTTTTTCCACATTTTGTTCTGTTACAGCCTTATTCCAAAATTGATTAAATTCATTTTTTCCCTCAAAATTCTACACACAACACCCCATAATGACAATGTGAAAAAAGGTTTTTTGAGATTTTTGCAAATTTATTAAAAATAAAAAAATAAAATTTCTCATTTACATAAGTATTCATACCCTTTGCTTTAACGTATTTTTAAAGTATCATATTTCATATTTGGTCGCATATCCTTTACATGCTGTTACTTCCTGAAGTCTGTGACCATCAACATCAAAAAACTGTCGATATCTTATTTTCAGGTACTGTTACAAGCGATACTATAACCTCTCTGCATTTGAATGGATCTCTATGGAAATTGGGGGGTGAGACTAGATTCAGCTGTAAATTACACTGGTACAGTATGGAACACATGGCTGGCTAAATGGCTGTAAGTTATCAAGGGTCTGAGCTATCAAACGAGCCCCAAACCATCAGTCTGTTGCCAGATATGGAGTAGATGTGGATGGATCACTTTAAGGGTTGTTTCTCCTGACTTTTTTCCCCATAGAGTTCTATAGGAAAATGAGTCCGGAGAAATAACCCTTGCAGTGATCCATCCACATCTACTCCATATCTGGCAACAGACTGATGGTTTGGGGCTCGTTTGATAGCTCAGACCCTTGATAACTTACAGCCATTTAGCCAGCCATGTGTTCCATACTGTACCAGTGTAATTTACAGCTGAATCTAGTCTCACCCCCCAATTTCCATAGAGATCCATTCAAATGCAGAGAGGTTATAGTATTGCTTGTAACAGTACCTGAAAATAAGATATCGACAGTTTTTTGATGTTGATGGTCACAGACTTCAGGAAGTAACAGCATGTAAAGGATATGCGACCATATATGAAATATGATACTTTAAAAATACGTTAAAGCAAAGGGTATGAATACTTATGTAAATGAGAAATTTTATTTTTTTATTTTTAATAAATTTGAAAAAATCTCAATAAAACTTTTTTCACATTGTCATTATGGGGTGTTGTGTGTAGAATTTTGAGGGAAAAAATGAATTTAATCAATTTTGGAATAAGGCTGTAACAGAACAAAATGTGGAAAAAGTGAAGCGCTGTGAATACTTTCCGGATGCACTGTATGTAGGAACCGAAGCATTTAAACCGAAGATATTCTCAACTTGTTTCCGTTTATTTTGCTTGCTTATGTCAATTAAACAAATTCCTTGAATAATTAAGAACAATTATGTAGCCTATAGGCTAATGATTAACAAATGACAATGACAAAGAGATAACTAACGTGAGATTGTTTAATAAGGGTGGCAATAATTCTGAATAATTAGCAGGCAAAAAAAATCCCAACGTTTTCTCTGAGTTGCACGTTAGCATTGCGTTTTCTTCTCATCACATTAAAGAATGTCATTAATTTAAGACGGCACTCGATTTAGTCAAAACGATTTCGACATTAGAAAGCATACATTTAAAGAGGAAAACCTCTTAAATTGCTGGAACCAGCATTGAGCGCAATGCATGCTTTCAAGCTAGAAAAACTAATTTACCCAAATGTGCTGTTCATTGATCACTTCTCATGACAAAGGCTATTAACGCATTTTGTGTCAGCACAAATGTGAATGTAGTAAAATGCTGCACACGTTTATTTACCTATTCGTCTTGGTTATTGAGAAATGCAATTGTTGTGCAATCCTGGTCTCAAAAGGGATTCACCAAGTGAAGTTTGCGAGGATGGAGCAAAAACTGGATTGGGATGCAGCCCTAGTCAAATGCACATAAATGCTCTTAAAATAAGCATTTTTCTTGAATTACATCATTAATATTCCCTGTTCATATGGGTACAGATATGCAAACCACAGTATTGTAAAATTACAGTGCTAGAACATCACAGGTCATGACACAGTAGTTGGCTATGCCTTCAGCATTTCACCGTCTTTCAATTCAAGCAGTCTTCTTGGAATCTTACACAGGTGTTATTTTGTTCATCTTTAGGAGCCACTTGAGATTTTTTTTCACCAGTGCATAGTCTGTTCAGCAATCTGTTTGACTTCCTTCATTTTTTCTACTACTAATTTTTCCATTGCAGTAACGCAAGATTGATTTCTTTTAAAACCTTGCGCACAAGGCAAGGCTTACATGTGTGATTTTTTCCGTTTTCACCATCTTCATTTCTACTGGAGTACTGGCTATACCAGTCATTATTTATTCCCAGAGCCTGACTAACAAATCACTTTTTTAATGAAGCCAATTCATATTATCAATCCAGGTTTTCAACCATTTTTTACGTGTAGAAATTTGAGAATGTTTCAGGGCTATAAACTAATTCATTCATCCTTTTCAGTCTTACATTTACTCTTTCTACATTTAAAAACTAGGGTATCTGACCAATGTGAATTTTCTGGTGTTTTTTGAGGTGACTTGACTGACTGAAGCTCTTTCCGCACTGATGGCAGCAGTATGGTCTCTCCCCTGTGTGGTATCGCTGATGTATTTTGAGATATCCTGACTGACTGAAACCCTTTCCACATACAGCACAACAGTATGGTTTCTCTCCTGTATGAACCCTCTTGTGTTTTTTAAAGTCACCTGCATGACTGAACCGTCTACCACACTGCATGCAACAAAAAGGTTTTTCACCTGTGTGACATCGCTGATGTATCCTAAGATTTCCAACCCTACCAAATGTCTTTCCACACAGGATGCAATGGTATTGCTCTTCATTCCGGTGATGTTGCTTGTGTTTTTTACTATCCAATGCGGTTCTCATATTTTTATCAAAAGGAACTATATCTGACTCAATATATACCAGTCCAAACGAACTTGAGTCACCTCCTTGAGATCCTGGAGTGGGTTCAGTCTGGGATGTGGTGCAACTTGAATCACAACCATAAAATGGGTTTTGCATACTGTGTTGACGGGCTGTGACATAATCTTGTGATTCTGCCTCAGTTTTAATTTTAGCAGAAGCCAGACAGGGTTGAAAGTTCAGACGGGAAATGCTTGGAGACAGCAGCTTTGAAATGTTCACTGAGTTGAGATCGGTGTCATATTGCTGAAGTGTGAATGCTGACACTGTCTCTGGAATTTGAGCAACAACCTCAGATTCTGGTGTGTTCAATTCCAGTCCATCACACTCAGTCTCTGACTCTGCCATGTGATCTGACTCCAGTCCACTGCCCTCATCTTCTCTCTGTCTGATTCTGTGATCCTCTGTGACCTCTGGTTTCTCTTCAGTCAGTATGAGCTCTGTGTCCTGCCTTAGATTGGAGCTCCACTCCTGCTCACTGTGCTGCTGCTCTAGGAAAGACTTCGCTCCAGAAACAGAGAAAGCAGCAGGCTGTGCACCTGCTGAACAGAGAGACAAGACAAGCAATACTTTTATTAGCTGAACAATGTCTCCGTTGTAAATGTGCACACTTGAAGTAGCCATGGTCTCAAACAATATACAGGATATATTGCTCACTTCCCACATCAATGTTGTGATCCCTGGTCACAAGCTGAACCTAAATGCCAATATAAGACCTCTACTTCACAGCCTCTGACTCACCTATATTTCCTCTCTTCACCTTGTCTTGCAGTTCCTGCAGCCTCCGTCTGAGACTCTCATTCTCTCTTTGTGTTCGAGCAGTTTTCTCCTGGTACTCAGATACCGTCTCTCTCACCACTTCCAATACCTCATGCACTGCCACCGTTAAGAGCTTTGCCACTCTAGCATTTAAGCGCTCTATTTTAGACATTGCTGAAGATTTCTGTAAAATATGAGAAATTATGAAAATTATAATTTGGCATTCACTATGCAGTCCCCATACACTTGCTAAAACCATATAATCTTATTAATACCACCTCTCTTAAATTTGAATACATAATCATTGTTGTAGGCTTTATTCATCACTACAATAACATTGAAAACACAACAGCAGGACGGCGAGAGGTTGAATGGGCACCCTCTAAAATATGTGAGGCCAGCAGTATGGGCAAAACCGTAACAGTCAATAGTAACATTGTTGACGACCAATTTCTTTCCTAAGGTCAAACATGAGGAATCCTCAAGGACATTGGATGCTAAAGAATCTGCCTTTTATTCTTAAATGCCAATACTAATATTATTGTTCATAGGCAGGTTGGTCACCTATAACAATGTAAAAGCACCCGAAAAGACACCCACGGTCTCAGACCTTTGCACTGATGAAACCAGTGTTCCGGACACATTGTTCTGTAAAAATATGTATTGTTTACATAGACATTACCTAATTAATTTGGTCCAAATCAGTCATTTATCAGATTGTTCTTTTAACTCTCAATCATTTCAAATTAGTAATAGTAATGATTAAGGCATATGAAATCCAAAACATATTCAGGAAATGGGCATTGCAACAAATCAAGTAACAGACAGTTCAGGGAACATTGGTGAAGTCACTGTTCTCTCCAGGGTGAATGGGCCATTTGTTAGTTGTTACTTGTTAGTTAGCTGACTGGGCTATCTAGCTACCTGACCAGCGCACATGAGCTGACTAGGCCCGACAAAAAAACAACTTTGCCAAAAAGGGAAGATAACAGATAACTGTTCTTAGATTTGAGTGTTTGCATTATGAGGTATACATGGTAAATTCTCAAACAAATGTACAATATGCATGAGGATGGACCATATAAAATGGTGGTGGTATCATAGAAATGCCTTTTCACAAAATGTAGGCTACCTATTCATGTTTGCAGTTTCATCCGAATATTTTCTTCACCGCCTAGGTATTACTAATCAATTACTTTTTTAAAAAGAGAAAAAAAACTCACCACTGCATAATCTCATTGTAACGTTAATAGCTAAGCTTGTAAAAGCCATAAGATCACAAACCAGGTTTCAAATACAGTGAAAATGCAAACGGGTACATCACCCAATTGTTGAACTTTTCAACAATCAACATTAACATCCTGTCTTCACCGACATTGCGTGACGATTTTTATGCAATAAAACTAGTAATTCAACTTAATATAACGTTAGTCTACTAATATTCAAGCTTCATGTACCAATATTTCCCAGAATACAAATAGTTACTAGTCATAAAATTTCTTCTTACTGTGAAAAACGACGACCTGTTTACAATTTTGGACAGATGTTAAGGTAAATCTATCACCACGGCGGCACTTTCGCCACAAGTCAGCAATTAGGCTATACCGGGAAATGCCTTCTTTGAAAACAAAAAACAAATGAAAATACAAAAACCTAGTCTGTTACTGTATACCAGTTTTTGCTAAAGCTGCATCATAGCTATGATAACGCGGAGTTGTCAAAACTATAACAGCGCGGAAACCCTTTAAAAAAAACAAAATAAAAACCGTAGCTAGGCTACACGTAGCCTATAGCTATGACAACTTTAGGACTAAACAGGCCACATTTTAGTTAATAAAACTCAAGTAAGCTAACTTAGATATCCAGTGAACACAAGTGGCATACAGAAGTAGTTAAAAATTTTTTAGCAGCATTCCTTTTTGTAAGTATAAGCCGAAGTACACCTTCCTGGCGTGTCTCCCCGTGGCGCAGCGTGTAGCGCGGGTTAGCTAGTATTCCCGTGCTCTTTGCGACATCCGACCTGTTTTCGCATTACTCGCTCCCATTCCTCATGTCTCTACACTGTGCTGTCCAATAAAACTAAAAGGCTATTGCACGCATTTTAAGAAGAATAGTCAATTTTAGTACTCATAAACCTTTGTAGCCACAATGTCCTCTATGTCAGGTACCTTGAATGGAGAGAAAATGCTGTTAGCTGTAAGTTCGAGTGAAGGAAATTTAGAAGGAAATGTAGAGACCTACTCACTCCAAAAGTGACCCAAATCACACTGCATAATACAATACCAAAATAGAATACTTAACACAATGACTATAGTACCATTTAGTGGTGTAAATGGGTCAAGGTCAGTTTAGTGTCAAGTCTACATTACCTTGTCACTATCCCATTCATCCTTTCAACCAATCCATTGGTCTGCAGATGGTGCGGTGCGCAGAAGCTCCTCTCGATGTCCAGCTTTTGTCAGAGAGCCATATTCAGCTGAATTTCATGGACAACAGTCAGTTAGTACAAAAGAAAACTGAGTTAAGGGAGCCTCAGCCATGTTTTTGGGTAATGAGACAGAATGTACAGGGATGTCATGATTGACTACAAGACCAAGTGGGCTGAGGCTTATCCGCTTAAGTCTAAGAAAGCTGAGGATGTAGCACAGTGCATTGTAAAATTCTTTGCACAGTTCATTGTAGAATTCAAGTTTGGGGCACCAAAACGAATTCTCACCGACCGATGAGGGGAGTTCAGGAATCCTATTACAATGCATTTTCAATCATTTCTCAATATATTTCCCTGTGCAGTCCATCTCATTACCCAAAAACATGGCTGAGGCTCCCTTCACTCAGTTTACTTTTGTACTAACTGACTGTTGTCCATGAAATTCAGCTGAATATGGCTCTCTGACAAAAGCGGGACATCGAGAGGAGCTTCTGCGCACCATACCATCTGCAGACCAATGGATTGGTTGAAAGGATGAATGGGACAGTGACAAGGTAATGTGGACTTGACACTAAACTGACCTTGACCCATTTACACCACTAAATGGTACTATAGTCATTGTGTTAAGTATTCTATTTTGGTATTGTATTAAGCAGTGTGATTTGGGTCACACATCGCAATCATAAGCTATGCTTTACAATTGAAATAGTATTTCATAACAATTGCCAATATGTTTCAAAACTCTCACCAAATTGGTGGATGAGAAGCCTTGGAACTGGGATCTGCACCTCAGTGCAGCCATGTTTGGCTTGTGCACCAAAGTACAGATCACCACCAAGCACTCCCCATTCTACCTCAAGTTCGGCAGAGAAGCCAGATATCCATCTGAGCTCCCAGAGACTTTTGGAGTGAGTAGGTCTCTACATTTCCTTCTAAATTTCCTTCACTCTAACTTATAGCTAACAGCATTTTCTCTCCATTCAAGGTACCTGACATAGAGGACATTGTGGCTACAAAGATTTATGAGTACTAAAATTGACTATTCTTTCTTAAAATGCGTGCAATAGCCTTTCAGCTTTATTGGACAGCACAGTGTAGTGACAAGAGGAATGGGAGCGAGTAATGCGAAAACAGGTCGGATTCGAACCAACAATGTCGCAAAGAGCACGGGAATACTAGCTAACCCGCGCTACACGGTGAGCCACGAGGAGAGACGCCAGGAAGGTGTACTTCGGCTCATACTTCAATAAATAAATTATATTTAAAAAATAGTTCGGCTTATACTTACAAAAAAAATACTGCAAAAAAAATTGAACTACTTCTGTATGCCACTTGTGCTCACTGGATATCTAAGATAGCTTACTTGAGTTTTATTAACTAAAATGTGGCCTGTTTAGTCCTAAAGTTGTCATAGCCATAGGCTCCGTGTAGCCTAGCTACGGTTTTTATTTTGTTTTTTTAAAGGGTTTCCGCGCTGTTATAGTTTTGACAACTCCACGTTATCATAGCTATTATGCAGCTTTAGCAAAAAAACTGGTATGCAGTAACAGACTAGCCTTTTTATTTTCATTCGTTTTTTGTTTTCAAAGAGGGCATTTCCCGGTATAGCCTAATTGCTGACTTGTGGCGAAAGTGCCGCCGTGGTGATAGATTTACCTTAACATCTGTCCGAAATTGTAAACAGGTCGTCGTTTTTCACGGTAAGAAGAAATTTTATGACAACTAGTACACTACTGGTATATTCATAGATTCAAAATTATAGCATCTACGGATATTCATAGATTCTAAATTACAGCATCTAACGTTACCACTGTAAATCATAAGGCTGAGACATAGTGTCATAGTATATCACATTATCTGCCCTTATTAGCCTATACTGAGCTAATTTTGTATATAAATGACAAACAGAAATTGTGCAAGTTACATAGGCGAGTGCAGCCACGCTATAGTCAGAACACAACACAGAAATGTAGAGACCTCGTATAAATCGACCTTAGCTTAGATAGCTAACCTTCAATACGAGCTTGCGTGCCTTACCTCCCCTTACTTAACAATTATAGCAGAGTGGTCCCGCTTGACCCCGTAATAAAACCTTAACTATCCATCTACAATTCGTAAGCCATAACGGCAAATGTCCGCCATGTTTGTTTACAAGCGCTCCCAATGAAACATTATTGACCTCACATCCAGTAAAAAGATTCTGCTCATGGTAAACGGCTCAATCAAGCCGAAGTAGCATAACCTTACTACGTATTCTGATTTCCAATGATAGACGGAGACAAAGGCTCGCGTAATTTTGAGATAGCTAATGCTTCCTATATAGGTAATAAAATATTATTTAGATTTAACTCTGGCTAGCAAAATGCCATACACACATATTTATCAAAATATAAACGGCTTTTACGCGGAAACAGACCCCGGCGCCACTCTTCCGCTGATGGGATGTAAGGCTTGCTGGCTATATTTACGGAAGTGTGACTAGAAAAAAAATATGGACAAAGTGACTGTGACGTCATACATTGCCATTCCACGGGCTTGTGAAAAGTGTTTTGAAGTCACGGAAGTCCACTTTTTTTCATTATTTGTCTAGGCTGTGTTCGGAATCGCTCCCTATTCACTCCCTCCCTATACACTACTTAGGGAATCTACATAGGGCACTAGATAGGGATTCACTGGTGGAGAAGAAGGAGGCGATTTCGGACACTACATAGTCTGAATAGGTTACTTAGCAACGCGCAACGCTTGCGTGACAGCGGTCACCGGCTTGGTGAGAAAGCATGCAAGAAACGGTAAAAAAGTATTCTTTTTTATTTTGAACAAGGGTTTTGTTGTCTCGTTGTAGGTAGATAGGTAAGTTAGGTAACAAGGTAGCTAGCTAATTAAGTTGCATTTTCCATTAAACAGTAATAATTGTTAAATTAAAAAAATAGTTAACACTTTATAATATATTGAATCTACCGCGTTTATTTATATTTCGGTTATAAAGCCGATTAAACTGATTTAATATAGGCTACAAGATGAAACTTGCATTTATATTTACATTTGTAGACCAGCGCAGGCTCAGCCATCGCCATCTTGACAAAAAAATATCTCCGGTCATGTAGTGTACATCGTTTGTACCCTACATTTTGTGGTGCATTGTGGAGGATATTGAGTGGACTATTTAGGGTGTCAAATTGACATTTTGAATTTTGGACACCGTACAAAATGGCCAATACCCTAAATAGTGCACTATATAGTGAATAGGGAGCGATTCCGAACACAGCCCTAGTGTCCAAATCAGAGCCCTATCTACTGCGCCCCTGTCTCCTGCGTACAGTGCACTGGCAGAAGTGTGCAGTTTAATGTGCACTGTTTAGCAGTCCGCTAAAAATATCCACCGTACTATTTTCCAACCGCACTGTGGACGTGTCCTAAGCAGGTCATAAGACGTCCCACCAGTGTTGCCATGTCCGCGGTTTTACAGCTAAATTGGGGTACTTTCAAAGTGCAGTCATGGGTAAAAATGAAAAGTTGCAAAGCACGCACTTATTTTAAAAGGTAAAAACATGATGATTTCTATTTAAAATACGTTGGTTTCAGTTAAAAATAGCCTATAAATTGGGCTAGTTTTGAGTCGCCATTTGGCTGGAGAGTCTTACAAGATATGGCAACCCTGCGTCCCACTCTTGCGCTGCCATGTCACATGTTGTTTTTGTTGTATTTGAAGGAAAACGTCAGCGAAGCTGCCCCTCATTTTTTTTAAACGAAGCTTCACGTCATATTCATGTGACCAAAATGTTTGTGTACTTCTTGAAAAGTGTGCTGCCGAATGTACTCAGCGAAACCCCAGAAGTAAGTGTGTCATCCGGGTGTTTGAAGTATACTGCAATTTGAAAAAAATTCGACTTTCTCGCCCATCTACTCACCAAGGCTACTCAACAGTGTGGAAGAGTGCTGATTCGGACACGGCCTAGGGCTGTGTTCGGAATCGCTCCCTATTCACTATATAGTGCACTATTTAGGGTATCGGCCATTTTGTAGTGTGTCCAAAATTCAAAATGTCAAATTTGACACCTTAAATAGTTCACTCAATATCCCCTACAATGCACCACAAAATGTAGGGTACAAACAATGTACACTACATCACCGGAGACATATTTTTTGTCAAGATTGTGACGGCTGAGCCTGCGCTGGTCTACAAATGTAAATATAAATGCAAGTTTCATCTTGTAGCTAAACGCGGTAGATTAAATATATTACAAAGTGTTAACAATTTTTTTAATTTAACAATTATTACTGTTTAATGGAAAATGCAACTTAATTAGCTAGCTACCTAGTTACCTAACTTACCTATCTACCTAGGAGACAACAAAACCCTTGTTGAAAATAAAAAAATAAAAACTTTTTTACAGTTTCTTGCATGCTTTCTCACCAAGCCGGTGACCGCTGTCACGCAAGCGTCGTGCGTTGCTAAATAACCTGCTCAGAAACGGTAGTGTCCGAAATCGTCTCCTCCTTTCACCAGTGAATCCCTATCTAGTGCTCTATGTAGATTACCCTAAGTAGTGTATGGGCCATTCTACAAAAGTCATGCAAATTGCTGTCCCTCTCTGATAAAAGTAAGAAATTGACCAATAAAATCTTTCACAAAAAATCATAAAGATTGGATTTGTGGTTTTTGAGATATGGGCCCTCAAGAACAGCTCCATCTCCAGAGCAGCTCCAGCCTTATTTACCACATTTCCCATATCTCCCTGCGCACGCTTAGGTTTGGTGTACATGAATATGTAATAGGGGGCGTACACGCCACTGCTGCGAGCACGGTGACGAGCTAACTGTTCAAGTCAAGATACCGCAGAAAATTCTTGCGTCTGCCCAAAATGCCATCGTGCGCCGTACGTGGGTGCGATATTAAAGAGATACTGCAGAGGCTTTTCTAAGGCCCTTTTTTCCGCTTCAATTTGAACTGAAACTCGTGAGTAGGTGTGGTCATATGACGATGATGCCACGTAGTCATATTACGAATATTCATACGGTCAAGGAGTGAAAGGGTGTGTCTTGGTGAACTGACTCAGCCCCCTTCCAGCTCTCTCCTCACAACTAAATAAAATGGCTGTATTAGTTGAGCAACGTCTTCGCGAGGAGAGGACCCGGGATGTAACCGAATGGTAAAGCTAACGTTACCTAGCTAAGTTAGCTTGTTTGTCTGCCTAAAGTAACGTTACTATTGAATACATTCAAATACACAGCAAAACCCAGTCACACAGTAACGTTAGTATATTGAACATGGCTGGTTGTAGCGCCCTCATAACTTCACTTGGTCCGGAGAGAATTATCATTTATTAGCTAACATTATTCATAAATGATATAGCTAATATAACTAGCTAGCTAAGTTACCAGTTCTCTCTGGACCAAACAGGGCTAAACTCACACACAATAGACTGCCTTGCATTACCTAACTTATCGATACATTCCGTCCGAGTTACTGACCAACTGGTTATGCTAGGGCTACATCAAATGTATTATTGCTATCGTTTATTAGCTAACGTTACGTATTCATAAAAGATAGCTCACACAATAGGTTGCCTTCAACCTCACATTAGGTATTACCTATCAGTAATGTCAACCGTTTGCAAAAGCATTTTTGTTGTAGTTTGTACAGATAACTTGCATGTAAACAGAAACAAACTAATGTCCCAACAGGTGTGCTTGTGGCCACTGCTCTAACCTGTCCCCTCCAGAAAACCTATGTTGCCGTGAGGTTACTGAGGTAATGTTATGTCAGCGTAGTTATGAAGCTATTCTTGATTTGTCTAATACTGCGGTGCCGTAGTCGGGCATGCTTGGCCCAACTGTATAATAGTGGCCAATACATGTGCAATTACACAATGTCACAAATACAATGTAATAGGTATATTGTACTTAGCTGTTTTACTTAGCTGATGTAATGATTACAAAATTACATCCATCACTGTTGGGATGGCACCTGGCTTCAGCGACAGTTTTATAGAAGCCCATCTCAAAGCCAGTTAAATTGTGGTAGCAGTCCGGTGTGAAGTGCGCGTTGCACACTGTCACTAGGGCTTTCTTCGGCAAGTCCGCGTGCTCTACACCGATAGCTTGAAGCCACTGGCTAAGTAGCGCTGGGTCTCTCGGCAGATTATGAAAGCTAGCAGAGCTGGTGGCGTTGCACCGAGGAACGATACATATCTGACTCCTTGGCATAATGCAGGCAAGTTTGCTAAATATACCAAGTAGTAAGACGTCATATATGAATAACTGTAGCTCGATATAAGTCGTAATATTAACGTTAGCAATAATACAAAGCAATTCGCATTTGAACTTGAACTAGCTAATTAGCAGAACAAGGGTCTCAGTCTCAGAAGGAAAAAAAAAAAATCGTCGTTCTCTGCTTTTATACCACGTGCCCAGCCAAGACCCACCCCTAGGACCACCTCAAGTCCACCCATTTTTATGTTAAGGATTTCGTGACGTCACGAATCCCCGGAAGCCAGCATATTGGTAAGTCTACACTAAAACTCAGATAAAACCATTTTGACTAAACATTAAATTTTCGGACATAAACAGTTGTGTATGATCATAATCTAACTCAAAACATAGGTTTTCAATGGGAAAAGTCGGTTTTTGACTGCAGTATCACTTTAAGTCAGGATACCGTTTGCCCCAAAATGAGACGAGGTGCATCCAGTGGCTGGCAGCAATTAACAACCTGATCTATCTGTTAAATTTGCCAAAAAAAGATTACGACAAAGTTTGTGTTTGTTCAAAACACTTCAAGCCAGAGGACTTTCCAATGCGACTATAATGCCGAATCAGTAATTCATTCGCCGTCCAGTTTCATATGGGGTGTGCCCGCTGCTAGCAGACGGCAGTGGTTCGCTGAGGCGAATGCTGGGGCGGGAACTTGTGCTGGGAGTCGATGCCGACTAGCGTATCATGACATTAGAGGCGGAGATAGCGACTGATTTCGGGGATTACAAAATTACGCCACCAACGTTCACAGTTCATTGAACACCACAATAACATACAATGTATACAACTGTACCGTTACATTATTCACAAGCTGATGAATCCAACGTAGATATGCGAACTAGCGTCAGCTTAACTAGCAATGACTAGCTAGCTATCTTGAGACAAATCCTTCTACATGGCAGTGCAATATTGTACAATCAGCCGATGTGATGATAACTCCTTATCACTAACATGAACCACAACATATCCAAGTGTTGCTAATACGTTGTTTACAAAGCTCTCTCTCTCACACGCGTGCGCGCGCGCGCGAGAGTGTGTGTGTGTGTGTGTGTGTGTGTGTGTGTGTGTGAGAGAGAGAGAGAAGGGGAGAGGGAACCTCCTCTACGCACACTGTTTTTGACTAGTCCACCTAGTTTTCAAACACATTTCAAAACTGTTGAGATAATTGAGCATAAACAGGCTATTATTATCTTGAATTATTTTATTCTGTTAACTGAGTAATATTAATGTAACTGTGTGGCGTTGCAGTACATAGAG
Organism: Synaphobranchus kaupii; assembly: GCA_029718625.1. Classification (NCBI taxonomy): domain Eukaryota; kingdom Metazoa; phylum Chordata; class Actinopteri; order Anguilliformes; family Synaphobranchidae; genus Synaphobranchus; species Synaphobranchus kaupii. Next base: position 51,994,276 of record CM056379.1, read on the forward strand.
TAATACATTTGTAAAAGTACATTCATAAACATTTTATTGGATCAAATGAGCATTAATGTTTGTTTAATTTCACTTCTTTTATCTTTCAGATACTTTTTGTGTGTGATGCAAAATGGCCTGTGCAGTAAGGGAAGAGGAGAGGTCTGTGTCATACCTTACACACAGGTTAGTTCTGGATTTGAGGAAACAGCATGGAGGCAGCCCAGTTTTTGAAAGACCTCAGGATGGTGACTCCAGACTCACAGGCATCAGACATGGCAGCTGCCACTGATGCAGCACTAAGGAAACGGGTGGATAGGGCACATCAGATCTTCACTGGCCTTAAGAAAACTAAGAAGAAAGAGGGGGAGCTATCTGAATTTCTTAATGAGGCATTTATTATTCCAAAGAAAAGAGACATGGATGGGACCACAGACAAGACACTGCACATGCACCTCAAGGAGGACATGAAGCATATCAAGACAAACCTTTCAAATGTATGCAAGGAAAAGTCCAAATTAGAGGCAGAGAAAATTCAGTTACATGTTCAATTGGACAGTATGGAGGAGAAATTCAAGGGGGAATTGGAACACAATTTGGCAATTTTGGAAACATTTAAATCAAAATAGGTAATTCAAGAGAAAGTGGAAAAGCAACGGGCCAAACACAAGCAAGGTGCGCAATCTAACTAAAAAGCTTAAAAAGAGAGACTGCCAAATTAGAGAGCTCTGTGAAAAAGTTTCTGGTGCAGTTGAACAACATGCAGCCATGGAGGAGACAATAGAAAGAGTTGAAGAGAGAGCTAAGAAAGCAGAAAAGAGGACAAGCAGCATGAAGGCTACCGTGGACAGTTGCAGAAAGAAACTGAAGAGAATGTCAGACAAGAAAGCCCGGGAGGCGGAGAAAGAGGAGAAGACGAACAATTTGCTGGTGGAGGTGGAAAACAAATTAAAACAACTAGGAAAAGAAAAGCAAGAACTGACTGAACTCAACGCACTTATGTATGAGGATGTCGTCACCACTTTTCAAGATGGCAAATATACGAATGACATCAGAGAAGTCATCATGGACTTGTTGGCGATGAATGTCTCCATGAAAAAGGTTGATGGCGTCATCAGAACAGTCCTCAAAAAGTTAGCAGGAAAGGATGTGCAGCAGCTGCCCAGTAACTGGTTGAAGTCCCATCTGCTTGTGGAGGCCAGGAGTCTTGCAGACATCCAGCTAGCGGAAGCCATGCTCAGTAGGCAAGACCTCAGTGCGAGTGCTGGGCATTGTCTTCATGGAGATGGAACCTCAAAATTTCACAGGAATTATCAAGATTTTGAAGTCACCCTTTCCAGTGGAGAAACAATGACGCTGGGATTAATGGCTCAGGCTGGTGGAGACACGGGGGCTACTTTAGATTCCTTCATGTTTAGGATCAAGGAGCTGGCAGCGGCAATAAAGGAGGGGACAACAAGAGAGAACATCGCAAAACTTATTACCTCAGTCAAGACAACAATGTCTGATCAGGGACCAATCAACCCAGGGTTCAACAGAGGACTGAGGATGTTGAGGGAAGACCTTCTCCCTGTTGCCATTGAAAACTGGGACAATTTAAGCGAAGAAAATAAAGCACAATTTGGGTCCATGTCTCACTTTTACTGCAAAATGCACCTCATTGTAAACCTGGAGGAGGAAGCAAAGAAATCATTGAAGAGCTTTGAGGATGTCATTGTGCAAGAGGGGAAGAACAAGCACAGCTTCACCACCAACGAAGCAGGAGCAGTGTGTCTGATCAGAACTGCATGCAAGGCATTCACTGTGAGAGGCTCCGATGAAGCTGGCATACCCCACCTGCTTGAGGCTCATCTAGCTCCTCTTCATGTGAAAAACCACATGGTGACTTTCACAGGCAACCGAGTGAACATCCTCTGCTACAATGCTGCTGCAGTGTACTATCACCGCAACCACATTGTAGATCTGATCCAGTCACTGCCCAACCCAAATCAGCTCCTGCGCTCCATTGTTGTTGACGCCCAAGAGAAGGCCCATCTGGCAGGAGTGAGGGCACTCGGGATCGTTGATAAAATGGTAACAGGACCATTCTGGAGGCTCATCTCACAACAAGGAAATAACATCCTCAGCCTTAACCACCATCTGCTGAATATGAAGATCCAATTTGAGAGATGGAGCCAAGATGCAAGTTCACTCCTGGAAGGAGAAGCCCTCTTCAGGGAGGACATTGTTGAGGTGCACAAAGACAAGTTGTACGAGGAACTCTTCAGAGAAAGTGGCGATGATGAGTTTCAGGTAATTTTGTATATTCTACATAGAGCATTTATCACTGTCCATTTAAATATATTGAATTCTATACTGTGTGTATGAGTACAAATACATCACACACGTGCACACGCACGCACACACACACTGTGTGTGCCTGTGCACATGTGTATGTGTATAACTGCAATGCCTGTTAAGAGAATAGACAGAGTTACTTACCTTGAATACCTGTGACTTGCAATACCTGTAAGAGAGAATAGAGTTACCTACCTTTGGAGTCGAGTAGAGTGCTCTAGCCTTGGTACTATATAATGGGCTGCTACCAGATGTGACGCTTTCTTGCGTCAAACTGAGATAGAACAAAGCCGGAGGTTCTTCTGTAATGCAGATATAACGTGTTCCATTAAATGTACCAAGTTAATGCATACAGTATGTTGTTGAGCATTTCTAACAAGATACAAACATTTTTCTGTTTGTTTTTTCCTCAGATCATGACACAAGAGGCTTTGGAGCTGATTATGACAGCAATGCTGTCATGCTGGATAGCATGACTCCTGCAGAGAAGGAGGAGAAGATGACCCAAGCCAGGAGAGCTTCTGAAGATGTCCTACAGAGGTACATGGAGAGGAGGGAAAAAATCAAACAGCATCGACAGGAGGATCTTCTGAAGAAACAACAACAGAAGAAAGAGAAGGAGAAGCGAGAAACCAACAAAAAGGTCATGCTGACAAACAAAATAGCCAAATTGGGTGGTGTATGGCGTTCAGCGACGGAAGTTGACCACAGTCTTTCAGGTATGACTTCTGAGAAAGACAAGATGCTAGCCTTGGTGACACAGCTACAATTTCACAAGTCCGTCTTGAAGGCAGAAGGAGCAAAAGAACTGTTCCAGCAGTCAGTGACTAGAGATGGCAGAAGTCATGCATTCAGCCTCAAGGAGCTTCGACTGAATTTGCTGGAAGTTCTCAAAGAAAACCAGGTTGTTGAGGGGGTAGAAGAGGACAATCAGTTGGAGCCTGCACTGACATACCGCAGTGAGGAGGAAGTAAAGAAGAGACTGTCAGAAGAGAAGCAGAAATTATCGAAGAAACTAGCTGCAGCCAGACAGAAGAGGGAGAGGATGCTCCAAAAGAACACCCTGACTGAGTTTCTGGAGAACCCAGAGAAATTTGTTGGGAAAAGAGTCAACCACAACTGCTGTGAAGAAGGTGACCCAAATCCAGTGTGGTACCAGGGCACTGTGCTTCAAATTACTCAGGCAAAGTCAAATGCCCTGAACACAGTATATAAGATTAAATATGATGTTGGTGACATTTGGGAGTTTCCCCTCTTTCCAATCTCTTCAGATTGGAGACCTCAAAATAGTGGAGGTTTAGCAAATTCTCCCTGCTGCATCTGTGCCATTCCCTTTATGACCTAACCCCCTATCTAGAAATTGTGCATTCACTCAAAATACAAATACATGGCTAATTAGCATATTATATGTCCATTTTCATATTTCTTAAGTTATGTCATATGTCAGAGTGTGTGTGTTCAGAGTGTGTGTTTGAGCACCTTTTAAAGTGCAAGTGCACTTGTTATGAATTAACTAATTATTATTAACTAATTGTTCATTAAAATGTGTTATTTAATATCTTCGGTTTTATTATGAAAGTTTGTCTTGTGCAGTACAAACTACAAGCACTGAAATTTTGCTTAAAAGTCAATATAAATATATAAAAAATAATAATAATTGGTGTCAACAGAAGATTTGTATTTTAGAATATCTGAATTTACTTGTCTTAAATACACTTCACATCTCTGCTCATAACTCATGAATGGGGAAACGGATGGTATCAAGACATTTTTACAGTGATAACAACAGTGATTTACAGTGATAACAACTACAATTTAAGATATTTACTGGGTCCTTTGTCAAGACCAATGTTCTCACCCAGAGGACAGGTTCTGTTATGATCTAACTCCCTATTGAAAAATTGTGCATTTGCTCACAAATACATGGCTAATTAGCACATTATATACTCATTTGCATATTTCTTAAGTTATTTTATCAGTTGTTAGCAATAGTATTGAAATATGCTTACAGAAATGTAACTACTAAAAAGTATACTTGAATTCACTTGTTTAAACGAGTGCATTTGCACATACATTAGCATATTATATATGTGCGAATTTGCATATTGCATATGCTAATTTGCATATTATATATGTTAATTTGCATGTTTTATAAGTAATTTTATAAGTCAATAGCAATATTGGTTAAATATGCCCCCTGTAATAAAAATGTACTGTTAGTAGAGCATTCACATTTGAAAATATTTGGCTTACTTGTCGAAGTGTTTATTTACGCATAAATTAGTGACTAATTAGTATTATATTAATATTATATGCTAATTTGCATGTTTATTTAAATAATTTTAGTGACATTAAATATGTCATCTTATAATGTAAGTTTTATTGCATTACCACTCAAAATTTCAGGTTGATAGGACATTCCTATCTTGAGATATTTAAGTTTATGTATCTCAATTGTAGTTTTATGCAATTTATGCAATTTTAGTGTCCTTTTGGTGCCGTCTGAGAAGGGGATTAACATTATGTGTCCAGCGACATTTTGACCCCGACTTCTAAACTTGAATCTGTGATATCTCAGGATTGGTAAGACCTAAAGACATGAAATAAAGTGCATTGTGTTTCTAAGACCTTGATATATCACATGGTATGGACAGATAAACTCTGAAAGCATTGTTTAATATATCCCCCTAACACCCTAGAATTACTGTGAACTAACTCAAAGAATTTGCTTGTCCAGAAATCCAACATATTGACCATCGGGAGCAGGGTATCTTTGAAATGCTGCAGAGACTACACACGATGGCAGCACAACTCTTACACCTCTCCCCAGTCGTTCGCCATGGAGTACCCATTCCAATAGCCAACGATAAGCGGTCAGTCTGAATTGCCTAACGTTAAATAAAGGGGTGACAGAAAAAACTGGTTATAGTAATGTAATATCTGTTGTTGCACAAAGGATGCTAAATGAGCTGCTAGATAGCCATCTAGGTATAGCCAACAAGCGACTGATTCCGACAGTAGCCTAACTGACGTTACATGGAATGTCCGAATCTTGGTGTAATCCTGGCAAGCACAACATATCGACTTTAACATAAGTTTAGCAAACGTGAGCTAAATTACAAGATTTTGATACAGCTTGTTAGCCAGATATTTACTCACTCGTCGCTTAGTTGCCCTCCTGGACCCCTTGGTTGTGGATACTTCTTCCAATTAATCCTCCTATTGCTGCATAAGAAGTTGGTAAGTACTGCAGGATGTAGCAAGGGTTCAAAGTTATTATTGGCAGTGATGCAAACTCCGTGTTCGGTTTCTGCCAACAGCCGTTGCCCTCGATTCCATTCGCTGCAGCAAAGGCTCTCCGTCTCAGTAGGCATGGGTTCACAGTTCCCACACTGGCACCAATTTATGTTCCCACTTCTCTGCTCTCTGTTAGCTTCGGCTGCCTCGTCCTCCGCTCTCTGTCTCTCTCGCTCACGCAATTCTTCCTCTGTAAATTCCGGTTCAAAACTGTAAGGTTGTATTTCTTCATCAAAATCGAAAAGCTCGTCCTCTAACTCGGCGAACTCAGAGATGTCCGCCATATCTCTCAGGCTATCGTCGTCGGCCAAAATAGGCCACGTGATATTTGTATGCTAACGTTACCGTATTTTCGTGGGAGTGTCATGTGATCCCCTGGATGGGTGCCCGCCCATAAACCAGTCTCTGCGTTCAAGGGTGGAGTTTGAGCGTCCGTTACCTTCTGGGAAACACTGGCTGGAGATTCAGTGACGTCACTGGACGTGTTTGCCCTTTGAAGTTTTGCCGCCGTATTTCCCATAAATAGGAAACGGCTGCACTGACGGTGATTTTAAAAAGGCCTACACACATCCTTGCTCGTAAATGCCAGAGCCTTCGTGGATGCTCCTTTTATACCCAGGCATAATAGCATGACCTGTCACCTATTCACCTATTTACCTGTGGAATGTTCCAAACAGGTGTTTTTTGAACATTCCACAACCTTCCCAGTCTTTTTTATACCCCTATCCCAACTTTTTTGGAACGTGTTGCAGGCATCAAATTTGGAATTTTGTATATTTACAAAAATCAATGAAGTTGCTAAGGTAAAACATTAAATATCTTTTAAATATCGTTTTCAATTAAATATATAGACAAGAAAATTTACAAATCACTGCTTTCTGCTTTTTTGCATTTTACATACTGTCCCAACTTTTGTGGAATTCAGGTTTCAGTAAGAGCTGTCACAACCGCAACAATGTGGTCACAACAGAAACACCTGCTGTTTTGTTAAAATTTTGAATAATATAAATAATCAATCAAATATCCAAGATATTTTGCTGGTGAGGGTATATATAATCTCATAAATAAGAATCTATCAAATTCATGTGATGAAATCTGTCCATTTTATAGAGAACATTTGTATGGAGTTTTCACTAAATTTAATTAATCCAATGTTTTATTTGATTTAAAAATTCAGGGTAGTTGATTCAAATTCAACAGCAGTCAAGATTTTTTTTTTTAAATGTCATTTTCAAAGGGGTGAATTAAACTTATCAATTGGGTGTGTAATTTTATTTCAAAAGCAGGGTTTACACCATGTTTCGGTTGTGACATATTTAGGAGCAGTCAGTAAATGCATCCTTATTCTGAAAAAACGACATGTGATTGCACTGTACATCTAGTATATTTATGTCTCTCAGATAAAGTGTAACACATACATTATAAAAGACTTTTGCAAAAAGAATACAAATTTACACTTTTCTCCAACCCTCAATTTGCACAACTTCTGTAGAATGGCCCGTATAGGGAGGGAGTGAATGAGTGAGCCATTCCGAACACAGCCCACAGTTCCATTATGCACACTTGCATTCTACATACTTGCATTCTAGATAGTACATTCTTCCAATTACACTAGCTAGAACCCACTTGTAGTATGCAAGAGCGCAAGTGTGCTTCAATTTTGGAACACACTTGATCACATAGTCAGCAGAATAGCCTACCTTTGATCTTACACAGGAAAAACAATAGAATCACCTCCACAAATGACCTTACTCTATAATCTAGCTACGGTACAGTTAGCACCATTAGGCCTAAGCATTTGAAATTAACTACAAATGTTATGGTGCATAGCATTATTTACAATAAATATTGTTTTGCCAAATTTTGTGTTTTCATTAAGATGTTATTGCCATGGTGAAACTAGCTACTTCGTGTGTGAACCATATGAGGCAATTAGTTTCATCTCAGTTACAGACAGCCCGACCTAAGCAGTGGCGGAATCAGGCCAGGGCTGCGTTTCCCGATAACGATCAATCTTAGGGTTAAGTGCGATTTCAAAGAGCGATTCTACGATGGCTCTTTAATTTGTAACACGCGTTTCCCAAAACAGTTCTTAAAGCGTGAACACGCAGTCACCTCTTAAAGGGATAGTTCGGAATTTTACTGCGGTCAGGCCAGCCTCCACTTCGGAAAAGACGGTCAAGCCAGCCGCCGCGAATTTATTTGGTTCGCAATATACTAGGCATTCTACGGTAAGCGTGTAAGAATTGATTTCAAAATAAAAGTAAAGTTCTTCTAAATTCAGATTGATATTAAAAGTAAACCGCCTGTTTTCACAAAACCATTTCACTTCAGAATGATAGAAGAACACCTCAGAGTGTCACTCAGGTAACCTCAGGACATTCTGATGTGGAATTTCAAAATTAAAGCCCTCTAAAATGTCATATAAGAGCTGTTGTTCTTCTAAATTTAGATTGATATTAAAAGGAAACCTCCTGTTTTCACAAAATAATAAAAATATATTGTTATCAACGATTTATTTATAAGATTCTCTCGTTAGACACAAAAATAATAAGAATTTTTTATATTTTTACATCTGTACATCTTTTTTTATATGTAATGTACAGTACCAGTCACAAGTTTGGACACACCTACTCATAGAAGGTTTTTTTCTGTTATTTTTACTGTTTTCCACATTTTGGAATAGTAAAGACATCAAAACTATGAGATAACACAAATGTAATTATGCAAAGACTAAAAAAGTGTTAAACAAATAAAAAAAAGGCATATATTTTAGATTCTTCAAAGTAGCCACCCTTTGCCTTGATAACGGCCTTGCACATTCTTGCCATTCTGTGGTAAACAGGTAATCCACAGGTAAACAGGTGATGCCATCATGACTCTATATAAAAGGATATCAAAAGACTCCTGATATCTTATTTCCAGGTACTCTTAGAAGCGATACTAAACTCCTCAAAAAAAGTTCGGAAACGTTATTTCGGTCGATTATTCCTCCCCTTTAATAATACCAATTGGTATTGCATTTTATATCGTTGGAAAGCCTGATTAGTCACCTTTACAACGAGGTACAACTTGTAAGGATCATGCATTCGTGGAATGAGCAACACAGCTAACCGTGTGGGTAGCGGCCCAAAAAAATGTGCCAAAATCCCCTGCAATATTCTTCTGTTGGTATTCACTCTCGTTTTGAGCTTCAAGTGCTGGCAGGTGTATGCCAGTCACAGGTGTGTGACTGGCACCTGATTGGCACCTAATTGACAGCACTTGTGTGCATGGGTCCTGCAACTTTGTTGAGTTTGTGTGTGCTCCAAGCATAAACATGCCACGTTTGTCCCTTCAGGATAAGGCCTGTGCAATAGGGCAAGTGGAAGCTGGTGTTCCGGTACGCAGAGTGGCAGCATTATTTGGTGTCAGTCCTGGTACCATTTCCAAACTTCCGTGAGACTGGTGAAGTCAAAGACAGACCACGAAGTGGCCGTCCCAGGAAGACAACACCCCAAGAAGACCGGTTCCTCACCCTTGCTTCACTGAGGAACCGTAGGCTTTCTTCCAGAGATTTACAGGCAAGATTTGCACAATGGTACCACAGACAGATCTCTGATCAGACGGTGAGGAACAGACTGCACATGGCCGGTCTTCGTGCTTATAAGGCTGCCAGGAAGCCTGCAATGACTGCCCTTCACCGTTAGGCCCGTTTGCGCTGGTGTCGACAGCACCGACAGTGGAACCTAAGAATGTGGGGCAACGTCATGTTCAGTGATGAATCAAGGCTCTGTCTGCGGAAGCTGGATGGCAGGATCAAAGTATGGAGACGGTGTGGAGAACGCTATGCAGATTGCTGCACAGATCGCGTGACACCTTTCAATGGGGGCAGTGTCATGGTGTGGGGCGATATCTCTCTCACAGGCAAAACAGAACTTGTCATCATTGAAGGCAATCTCAATGCAGTGAGATATCGGAATGAGATTCTGGAGCCAAAAGCTGTGTCCATCGTCATTTGCATAAATGAACCTACAATGTACAAATGATTTTGTATAACTCGGATCAAACTGTCAAACTAGACGTTGCGGATCAAATATGAATCAAGATTCAGCAACTGCATGGCCTATTTCTCACCTCAAATACTTTCAGAAACATATTCTTGTGGACTATGTAGGTGGAATAAGAGAGTTTATGAACAGGACGCCGCATTGTTCCAGTTTAAAAACGCGGAGCCGAAACCAAAGGACGGTAGTGCGTCTAACCAATCAGGTGCCAGCTATTTCCGTTGTGGGCGACAACAATTATCCATATGACATAGAGGTACTTCCAAAAAGGTACTCTGACATCACGACTGGGGCGGAGGCAGTGTGGGGAGCAGAAAGGAAATTTCAACCGTTAAGAGGGCAGCACAAATACGCTTTTCTACCAGTTTCTTCTGATATACGATATTATGTCAGAATTTTTGAAATAACGGAATGGATGAATATGTTTCATTATAAGGTAGGCATACAAACATGTTTACAGCTAAAACAAAAAAGTTATCTAGTGTAGTTACCCTTTAATTGAGTTTAGGCACACTTCTTTTCGACCATTTTCCACCTCTTGGTTATTGTAATGCAGGTGGGTTTCGGGTTGTAACATGAGTGTAAATCCAAGGAAGTTATGCTTATGTCATACAATACCTTGTCAGACCACAGTTGGAGTACTGTGTGCAGTTCTGGGTACCGTATTACATTACAAAAAGATACAGAGACTCTGGAAAAGGTTCAAAGAATGGCAACTAAATTTCTTCCTGGTGTGAAAGATAACTTATGAGGAAAGACTTGGGATACTTAATCTCTTTAAGCTTAGTAAAAGGAGACTTATGGGTGATTTGATTTACAAGAAATTCTTCAGGTTGAGTTCTGTTCGAAGAGCGAGGGGGCATAGATGGAAATTAGCAAAAGGTAAATTCCGCACATTAGGAAGTACTTCTTCACACAGTGAGTAGACGCTGTGTGGAATAGCCAGGTCATGTAGTAGAAGCAAAAGCTCTGGGTGTTTTCAAGACCAGGCTTGATATGGTGCTAGATACTATCTAGTTTGTAGGTAAAAGGTGAGCAGTCTACCCTTTAGTGGTAGGAAAATGGCGAGCAGTGTTGGGCTGAATGGCCTGTTCTCGTCATTAAGTTAGGTTATGTTATCTTAACTGTTTTGACTCATGAAACATTTCTGATGATACATTTCTGATTACTAATTTTTGCATAATTTTCAAGTGGCAAATTACCAGTGTTTCATCAGTATAGGGGGATAGATATCTATGGGTCTAAAACCTATCCAAAACCTGTCACAAAATGAATAAAATATTTTTTGTCCATTATAAAGTATATACATTTGCCCCTTATGTATGGAAGATTTTTAGTGACTTCATTAAATGCAATAGCTTTTGTGACACATCGTGAAATGTAATACATACTGTATCTGCATTTGCTTCTACATAAGGATGCACATTTATCCTACCATAATTAAAAACAAAACTCATATTGCATTGCACTAGCCTCTTGCTATTTGGGCGGTTTTTCACTATACGATACAGCATTTCACCGACTTTTCAACATGTTCACTAGGGTAGGTTACTAATGTAATGTAACACTTATCTTGAGATGTGAAGTCTTAGAAATATTACACACGTGAAAGCAACCCTTTCATGTCCTCAGAACATTCCTAAAACTTGATTGTGGAACTTCCCCTTCACATTCCACAAACATTACAGGAACATTCTTTGTAAAAATAAGTGGAATATTCTAGGAATGTTAGTCGAAACGTTCCCTTTGGGTTTCTCGAACGCTTGAGTTTAACGTTCCCTTACTGTGAGACCGGAGTATATTGCTAACATTCCCCATACATTTTTGCCACGTCATTACGAAATGTTTATTTCAGTGGGTAGCCTATTTATTTCCACTCGCATTTATTTCAAGGTGTAGGCCTATTTATTTCAAGCCGTAGACCTATACATTTCAAGTCGGCATGAAAGGGGTATGTTCAGCTATGATCATTGGTTGCTCATAAATATAAAAAACGAAATAGGCCTACCGCTTACTTATGCGTAGTTTTATAGGTTACATATAGGCTAATATAATACATATATAAGTCACATAAAGATCAGCGTATTTTGGTAGTGTATTGACATATGCAGACTTCCCCTGAGAAAATATGCTAGGTCTATAACTCCCTTAATGCTGAACTCATTTTCGTGTTATAAACGTCAGAAATATCTGCATAACACAGGTTACCTTATTGCCAAATTTCCCAGAGCAGCTAGCATATTTGCAAAAGGCCTTTTAACGATTATAGCCTATAGGAGTTGTCAAAATGTCGAGGTTATTTGTTGTAAATTTATTTATAATTTCAGAGAAATATGAATAGGCTGCTATAATTGGGACGTCAACAACTACCACTGGGGGCACCGTGCATAGGGTAAGCGTCATTAACAAGGGGTAGCCTAATAATGAACGCACACCCACAGTTTCTTACTGCAGGACATCGCGTTCTGCAGAAATATAACCAGTTATAATTAGCGTACAAAATGATCTGGAATTCTTAGAGCAAGTTCCAGTAGTCTATTCCACGTGGCTTTTTACACGTTTAGATAACTCCGCTTTTCTTACCAACTGGTTGCCTACGTTTCAAAGTAGGCTATGCAATTTTACTGGGGTTAACCTACTCGTAGCAGGGGGAAAAATTGCTTCGTTATCCAGGAGATCAGCTTGACTGAGAATATAGTGTGATCCACCGTTATAGAATTAGATGTGCACCAAGTCATATAGCGAGGCTATATTGAACTGCGACGTGCTATATAATGCAATAAAAATGAACATTATTATTAAAGTTTGGAGCAATAACTGCTCACAGTTATCTATGAAATACATTTGCATAGGCTATCGTGTCATGCACTCTAGCATTATTAACCCTCCACTTAGATATTTAATGCTTAGCTTATATCATAATCAGCTCTGACAACATTTTGACAACTCTTGTGGGCTATGAAAGGACGTTTTACAAATAGGCTAGCTTTTCTGGGAAATTTGTAAATAAGCGTTATGCAGATATTTCTCACATTTATGACACGAAAATTTGTTCAGAATGCAACGAAGTAGGCCTAGCATATTTTATCAGGGGAAGTCTGCATTTGTCAATACACTAGCAAAATACGCGGATCTTAAGGTTATATGATTAGCTACAACATGGGCATTTGAGGACTAAATAATCATAGCTTTTTTCTGTCACCCAGTGAACATTTTTGTGTTGAAAAGCCGGCGAAACGCCGTGTAGCATTCAGGTGAATGCTAATAAGGGTTAGCGTCCGTTTATGTCAAAACGTCTCTCAACCTATATTTCCCCACTCCGACGTCTAGATTCCAGCTAATTGAGGTTGGTTTCATGAGTTTGTTTAAGTTTACGAAAATCCTTCTCCAATGCCAGTGCTAAGTCGTACGTACGACTTAATGTAGCCAGGAGTGTCCTTAAACCCTCATTTCATTGCATTGCACTGTGTGTACCATAACCTGAAAGCTGTGTACTTGCATTCAGCCTATATCTCCTCTGCTATGATTCTCAATGGTTCCCAACCTTGCTTTCCTATCAGTCATCACTAAATACTGTCTAATAAAGCCAAAATCAAAAAGATTACTGATGGTGAGCCCTTGTGTTAGGCACTTAGACCCTGCATTTAAACCTTTTAAATGAGCGTCCCCCTAATGTAATATAGAATGTTCAGTGGTACGTTCCTGGAACGTCATATTGAATGTTTGAAGAACACAAAAAAAAGGTTCACAGAACATTCCCCCTACGTTACATGGAATGCACCTAGACTGTTGCACTGATGTTATATACAATGTTTGTAGAGCGCAAGAGGAAGGTTCCCAGAACGTTACCCTCATGTTACATAGAACGTTGCTCTGATGTTTTATGGAATGTCCAGAGAATGTTCCCCGCATATTATATAGAATACTCTTAGAATGCCAGAGGAAGGTTCCCAGAACGTTACCCTCATGTTACATAGAATGTTCCCCTTATGTTTCATGGAATGCTCCTAGAATGGTCCCCTGATGTTATATAAACTGTTCGTAGAGCGCAAGAGGAAAGATCCCAGAATGTTACCCTCATGTTACATAGAATGTTCCCCTGGTGTTTCATGGAATGCTCCTAGAATGCTCCCCTGATGTTATATAAACTGTTCGTAGAGCGCAAGAGGAAAGATCCCAGAATGTTACCCTCATGTTACATAGAATGTTCCCCTGGTGTTTCATGGAATGCTCCTAGAATGTTCCCCTGATGTTATTGAAAATGTTCATAGAGCACAAGAGGAAGGTTCCCGGAATGTTACCCTCATGTTACGTAGAACGTTGCCCTGATGTTTTATGGAATGCCCAGAGAATGTTCCCTTCATATTATATAGAATACTCTTAGAACGCCAGAGGAAGGTTCCCAGAACGTTACCCTCATGTTACATAGAATGTTCCCCTGATGTTTCATGGAATGCCCAGAGAATGTTCCCCTCTGATGTTACATGGAACGCTCCTAGAATGGTCCCCTGATGTTATATAAACTGTTCATAGAGCACAAGAGGAAGGTTCCCAGAACGATACCCTCATGTTACATAGAACATTGCCCTGATGTTTTATGGAATGCCCAGAGAATGTTCCCCTCTGATGTTACATGGAATGCTCTTAGAATGTTACCCTGATGTTATATAAACTGTTCATAGAGCGAAAGAGGAAGGTTCCCAGAAAGATACCCTAATGTTACATAGAACATTCCTCTGATGTTCCATGGAATTCTCTTAGAATGTTCCTCTGATGTTCCATGGAATTCTAGAATGTTCCTCTGATGTTATATAAGCTGTTCGTAGAGCGCAAGAGGAAGGTTCCCAGAACGATGCCCTCATGTTACATAGAATGTTGACCTGATGTTTTATGAAATGCCCAGAGAATGTTCCCCTCTGATGTTACATGGTATGCTCCTAGAATGTTCCCCTGATGTTATATAAACTGTTCGTGGAGAGCAAGAGGAAGGTTCCCAGAACGATACCCTCATGTAACATAGAACATTGCCCTGATGTTTTATGGAATGCCCAGAGAATGTTCCCCTTTGATGTTACATGGAATGCTCCTAGAATGTTCCCCTGATGTTATATAAACTGTTTGTGGAGCACAAGAGGAAGGTTCCCAGAACGATACCCTCATGTTACATAGAATGTGCCTAGAATGTTAAAGGGACGTTCCTCAGAAACGTTGTGTGAAAGTTCTTAGAACCTGAAAAAAACTCAACATTGCATCAACCAGGGAACGTTTAGAGAAACCTTAATAACATACAGAGAACCTTCCAAGAACGCAATTTCGTTAGCTGGGATAGCACCAGATCCAGGATTGATGTCCCTCTTGTAGGCTAACTGACATACTGTGCCAAAAAATGGTAATTTTACATCTAGAAATTCCTCCTCACTTTTTCTTTGTCCTGTCACCCATTCCCAATTAATTGCAGGGTAATTGAAGTCACCCATAATAAGTCTCGCCTCCCTGACAAGCTTGTTTCATATTTCCAAAGAGCATTGTATTCACACTATTGTCTGAAGCTGGCGGCCTGTAACATACACCTATATTTAATCCCTTCACATTTTCCCCTATGAGCTTAATCCAAATATCCTCATTAGGCATGCGATGATCAATTTCTGGAGTTCCTTGCACGTTAAATATTCCTTTAGAGCTACGCCCCCACCTCTCTTACTGGATCTATCCTTGCACACTTGTGGACAAGGAGTGTATGATCCAGGAAATGTAGTTTTACCTGTTTTACATTTGTAGCTCTCAGTATTTCATTGCAAACTAAAGAAGAACGTTCTTTTTAATTTTTGCCAAGATTTCTTTCCATTTTCTTTCCACTTTATTTTGACCTAAGTTTTGAAACTAAACTAATCTAAGTTAGTACTGTAAATGGTACGACGGTCTTGCTTCATTTAAGCCATTGTCCAAGTTTCTGTGGTGCTCACACCTCACACAGCCTTAAATAGAGCACCCCCTAAATAGGTGAGAATTGACCAAATTTAGCATCTGCATGAAGGGGTTAAGGGTTGTTTCTCCTGACTCATTTTCCTATTGAACTTTATGGAAAAATAAGTCAGGAGAAACAACCCTTCAAGTGATCCATCCATATCTACTGCATATCTGGCAGCAGAGTGATGGTTTGAGGCTCGTTTGATACCGCAGACCCTTGAAGACTTACAGCCATTTAGCCAAACATGGGTTCCATACTATTTCCATGTAATTTAGTTTAATCTAGTCCCACCCCCCAATTCCCATAAAGATCCATTCAAATGCAGAGAGGTTATAGTATCGCTTGTAATGGCACCTGAAAATAAGATATCAAGAGTCTTTTGATATGCTTTTACACCCAGTCATGATAGCATCACCTGTTTACCTGTGGAATGTTTTTTTGAACTTCCCATTTTATTTTATTTTTTGCCCCTCTCCCTTTTTCCAACGTTTTTGTAACGTGTTGCAGGCATCAAATTCGGAATTAGCATTGTGGGGCCGGGAAGGGATTTTGTGCGCTGCCCCCTGGTGGTCAGCACTGGTGCTATGCGCCGGCAGGGTGACAGGTGATGCTTGTAATAATCAGGCTACCTGTCACCCATTTCCTCATTAAGGAGTTGGTCCCACAAAAGGGCCTGCTTCCCCAAGCAAAGTAGAGTTTTTTGATTTGCACCTGAGACTGGCTGCTGCACAGATGTTTGGCTCTGTGTTTTCTCTTTCCTTTTGGTGAGCATTTTTGTTTGAAAATAACTGCATTTAAGAAACCTTTTTGTTGTTTTTCTGTCTGTTCACCCACGTGATGCAGTGGACCTCCACAGCCCTGCATCACAGCGTATATTTACAAAAATCAATAAAGATGATAAGGGTAAAACATTAAATATCTTTTCTTTGTACTGTTCTCAATTAAATATATGTAAAAGAGAATTTATGTGAATTTTCAGCTAATTTTACATATAATTATTTATGTTGACATTTCACTTTTTATTAATGAATTTAATTCTTTAATTATTTATATATCTATTTAATTAATATTGGCATAAATTTTCCTCCATAATATACACACCTTAAAATCAAGTAATGCAGAATGCAGCATGTGTAAGGAAAGTATACTGTAACCATACAAATATATTTATTTCCTCTGCAGATGCCTTCATCCAGAGTAACATACACACATTACATTTTTCCCCATATTCTTAAATTATACAGCCGGATATTTTACTTCATTACCATGATCAAGACTACAGTGACAGTAACCTACCTGCAACATGTAACCTCTGAGTTACAAGTTCTAGTCCCTAACTGTTACAAGACACTGGCAAAAATATCAACATGTAGTTATAAGTTCCTTCTCTTCTATACAATGTCTGACAAAAATTAAACTATGCCTTCAGAATGCTGCATTGAATAGATTTATGAGCTTTTTGTTATTTTTGTTAACTAGTTTTTCTGCTCAAACCTTTAATAGTAATTACCACCATAAAAAAACATCATGCATGAATATGCATTTTTTTCCATTTAGATTTTTACTGTATTTAAGTTATTATACAGCTATGTGCAGAAAAGTGTTTCTCACAACTGATAAAAAACTTCCTGGTTGAAAGACAGGCTAGTGCCATTAATAACAGGGTAATGTCAGATTCTAAGTTTACATGATGTGGTTCTAAACAATTGTACATATGAAATGTCTCAGTTCTTCAGCACAGTTCACCTTGAAGATATCTTGCTTTGAAGCACTTGAGTTAATTTGACATGTAATGCACAACCAATGTTTGCAACTTTTGATAAAGTTTAAACCCCTTAATAGTAGCTCAAATCACAGCTGCACATTGTCTTCATAAATTCCAGTTTGTCTCTACTCGTTATGCAACACTAAGATGTCTAACAATGTGAATTTTCTGGTGTTTTTTAAGGTGACTTGACTGACTAAAGGTCTTACCACACTGATGGCAGCAGTAAGGCCGCTCCCCTGTGTGAACTCTCTTGTGTTTTTTCAGATTGCCTGCATGGCTGAAACGTCTCCCACACTGCATGCAACAGTAAGGTTTTTCTCCTGTGTGACATCGCTGATGTATTCTTAGATTTCCCACCCGACTGAATGTCTTCCCACACAAAATGCAACGGTGTTGTTCCTCCTTCCTATAATATTGCTTATGTTTTCTATCTACCACTGATCTATTTTTTGCACAGGCAAATCTATCCACAAAGGTGTTATGGTTAGAATGAAAGTATGCAAGTCCATAGGACTCTGTATTAACTTGTTCAAGCTCTTGAATGGTATCAGTCTGCACCATGTTCCTCCTTGTGTCTGCGCATTCATAAAAATTATTTTGAGAAGAGTGTTGAGATGTGGTATATTCTAAGGAATCTGGCTCTGTTTTTATTTCATCAGAACTAGGTAAAATGCCAAATCTAGAAGTGTGTGGAGAAAGTGAGTTTGAAATATTGACAGAATGAACAGAGTCCATATCAGTGTTATGTATCACAGGATGAGAGGTGTACACTGAGAGAACGGCATCAGACTTTGGAGAAACACCCCCAGATCCCAGTGTGCTGTGTCCTGATACAAGTACATCACAGTCAATCTCTGACTCTGCCATGTGATCTGACTCCAGTCCACTGCCCTCCTCTTCTCTCTCTCTGATTCTGTGCTCCTCTGTGATTTCCCGTTTCTGCTCAATGAGTATGAGCTGCTCTGTGTCCTGCCTCAGATTAGGGTTCCACTCCTGCTCAATAGGAACCCTTTCTTCAGAGATAGAGGGTACAGCAGATTGTTCACTTCCTGTCGAAAGGAAAAAAAGTAAATACGTCTTACTAATACGTAAGAGTGAGCATAAACATTTCCCCATATTAAATGCACAATCATTTTATTTCAAGACATTTCATATTTTTGTTAATTATATGTCATCTTTTCATGTCAGCTACTCAAAAATATTGCCTACACTTTTCTGTAAGAAAACATTTGTGATTACACTGCATACAGAAGGAATGCCAGCTGGTATTTTTAATATTGTCAAAAAAATACATGCTTGCAGTTTGGGAACTTTACCAAAAGGTAAAAAGTTTGTGTCCGTGTGTGTGGCATTGCCTTTTTACTATTGGCCAACCGTTTCGGTTGTATAAATAGGCAATATGGGCAAATGTAAGCAGCAGAAGTCAACCAGGGAAAGGGTGCCTTCTGAGGGAAAATGAAATGGTAGAGCACATTTCATGGATATCAAAGCACTTTTCAACAACAGGAAAACTCATGTAACCATTGCCAATGTGTAACACTCACTCCCAATATTTTGAGTGCAAGGAATTAAATAGCCAATTATTGAGAGTGATGATTTGGTAGTCACATAAACTAACCTATTCTTCGTAGCTGACATCTACCCTTTTCATACACAAAACCCGGGATTGACACGGGATATTGAAAACAGGTTCAACTCGCGTTTGACCCATTCACACCACACTATGGTCATAGATAAGTACCTCGCCGTTCACACAAGACTCGGGTCCGCAAGTTTACTTCTGTACACGTTCGGTTTTCTCCTGCTAATAAAGCTAGTTTGGTAGCCAACTGGCTAGTGGATACAATGTATTTTGCCATTACACTGGCTTAAAGCACAACTGAACTTTGGTAGAACTTTGGGTTGTGTAGTTACCTGGCCATGATATGAGTGCAAATGGTGGCGAAGTATGTTCGTTAGTTGCTCTGTGCTCCCCTGGGGTGATAATCCAGAATAGGGTATTTGTCGCTCTCCATTCAGCTCTAAAGGGCAGCTAAAACGGTCTCAAAATGACACTTCTAGCATGTATACGAACGCGAATGAAGCAGATTCTGTCAATACAAACAATAACCAGTCCTCTTACATATTTTTTAAATGTATTTTTTATTAAATGGCCCTTTCCTGGCTTTTTCGTATTTTATTTACCGGTAGACAATTGTAGGGTCAAAAGGTATAATTTATATTTATTAATCAGTCTCATGTAATTATAACGCCCTAGAACGAGAAGTAGCGCATTCCGCTAAAGGAATTGCGTTGTGGAGTACCCGGTTATTCTAGTGGAAGTAATATAGAGTCTAATTACCTTTAAACTTTAACAATACTCCACGTTGAATTGCGGGAGATTTGTATCTGTTCTGTGAGTGTGACTTTTTATAAATGCTTGAAATATTCACGCCAACACCAGATGCAAATAATATAGTTTATTACAAAAGGGTAACCAGGTAATAAACGATTATATCCCACGGCGGGGTGATATAGATAGAACACACACAAAGGAGGTAAGGATGCGCGTGCACGCGGGTGCACGTGGCGGAGACAAAGAAAGAGGGAGAGAAAGAAAGATGGAGGTGAGGCACACGAACACGCGTGTACGCGTGTCGGAAGAGGGAGGGAAGTATGAATATGGCTTCAGCACGCTCAGGCCGAGCCTACTCAAGCCGAAGGGAGATCTGGCACTTTCTTAATAGGCTGAATTATGCCTCTATCACTAATCGAGCCGTGATTGATTCTGGGGAATTTATTTCTACTAGCACTTGGGGAAGCGCGTTATAAATATCCCGTTATCTAATTACGGTTAGTCCCGAATTTAGGATATTATCGTGCCCAGATCGAAAGAGGGGAAATCACACTTTTAGATAATATATGTAGCAACACAAAATCATGCAGTGAGGGTATACAGTTAGGGAAACTAACAACACATCATATATCACACAGCGAGTAAAAACAGTTATTGCCCAGCATAACCTCATCAGACTTAAATGCAGTTAACTGCAATACAGTATCACCATATAGGTGCCAGCCAATCTGTACCCAGATAATACGGCCTTACTTGAGGTCCGGTCTCATGAGACCAGACACCGCAGTTCGTTGTGTTCGTCCGACCGTCGTCGGGAATAAAAAAAAGGGGATCCCGGGATGGATGACTTGGAAACACAGGTCCTGGGTGATGTCCAAGTCTCCTGAGGCGTAGTCCTGGTCGGAGGCCTCGCGGGGGAATTCGCGTCGACAAAAGTAACAAAGAGAACCGGTCGTCTTTGGAACTGGAATTCCCGAACTGCCCGTGGAGCAGTCTCCAACAGAATTGTCGGGTTGGATTAGTGCACTACTTCGGATTCTAAAATCTGAAACTATAACCGTGATCAAGGGTTAAAATATTTTAGATTTAGTTCACGAAGTAAATTGGTCTCTTTAATGCATACAGTTCGTTACCGCACGCCAGAGAGAGCGAACTCTGGGGGGTCCCAAAGTTTTATCCCTCGGGTGAGTGACGTGCATTTCTCAGCCCGACCGCATTGGACGCTGTAACTTTTATTGCAGTCGGGAGGCGATGTTGAATGCGTCACTGTTATCTCGGGAGTGACTGTAGTTCATTGTGGGGCTTGTAGTCCATTGTCCCAACATCCCCCCTTGGTCCTAGGATGAGGTTTGACACTGTAATCCTGGGAGCACAAAGTCGGTTATTGGTGGTCACAAGTTCATCACAAGCAGTTATTGGCCGACATCTGGGCACGCAATTTGGCTGAGTATATCTGGGCAATTAATGCTAGGCAAATGAGCACCAAACAACAACAAAAAAACAGAGAAAAACACACTACTAAGCCTTAAGGAAGGATTATTTATAGTATCCTTCCTGTTCCTGAGAATGTTACTAACACCTTGTGGCAAGTGAAAGAGGACAAACAAGACAGGGGAAAGGAAGAGGAAAGTGTGTGGTGAGCGAAAGGCAATAGGAGATCTCCTTTGTCTATCACTCAACTATTTTGTCAGAAAGAGAGCCTGACCACAAACAGCGGCCCAACCACGGACGTTGCAGTTAACAACCCTGCTAGGTAGCTCTTCTGCCGTTTAGGGATCTTGTACTGATGCACAAATTTGGGTAGGGTGCCCAGCTTTGTGTGAGTGTGCACAGTGCGAGTGCTTGTGACACTACCATCATCAGTGTCCCTGGTGCATATAGCTTGGGGGTCATAAACCAGGTGCCTAAGTTCCTGTCGCTGGGTGTCTGTCCCTAGTGCACCAGCCTTGGTGAGCTGTTTCTGAACCTCAGCGCCTTGACATAGGTGGTTAGGTTCTTCCAGAGAGGAAGGATTTACCTCAACACCAACGGGTGAGCTAGCCAACTCGCCCAGTAGTTTCTGACCTACCGGTTGTGGTTCAGTGGGAGCCTTGGAGATGCGCACAGGGTGCGGGTCCTTCATCTCCGGGAAAGTCACTCCCAGCCGAGCTCTATGGGTGATAGGAGCTCGGTCTTGGGTGTAACTGGTGAGGCTGTGGTTGCAGGTATATACCCAGAGGCGCCTACCGATAGTGAGAGTCCTTTTGGGGATCTCTGTGAGCATGTTGGAACACATCAGGCTGATTTCTGATCCTGTGTCCAACAAGGCTTTGAGGTCCAGACAATTTCCAACCAGAACGGCTGTGTATATGCGTTTAGCATTACTTTTCTGGATCAAAGCACCCGGAAACTGTAGAAAGGGGTAGGGTTGTGCAACGGCTAGGGCTTCACCAGGCCATGGCTCAATAGGCGAGGGAGCCATCTCACTCAAGGGTTCCTCCCCCCTTCCAGTGTGGTACACTCTCGGAAAAGGGGGAGGTACTTGGCCTAGTCATGAGTGAAAAGAGCCGCCTGCATTTTTCTCCTGATGGGAGAAGTAGCCGTTGTCCCCTTTCTCGCCACCTGTTAGGTGGTGGATGTCACCCCCCTGGGGTTTATTCTGTCCCCCTTTCCACCCCCCTTTCACACTGTCATGACGTGAAGAGTGTGCAGTGTTTTTTAAAATGGAAACTACTGAGTCCTCAGGTTCCAACGGAACATTTGAGGAGCTCTGAGTCGCCAGCACCTTAGGGTCTTCATCCCTCCTATCGCCAGTGTGGGCGACTGTCTCCCAAGCAAGCTGTGCTATCCGTCGGATATCGTGCATGGGAGGGTTGTCTATCTGAGTCATCAGGGTGACGTGAGTTCTTATACATGAATGCAGGTTGTGCAGAAAGAGGGATTTGAAGGCGCGGTCTTCTGTTAGACCGGGCCCATTTCTCCCTTGAAAGAAGGCATGCTTCAACCTGTTGTAGAACTCTTTGGGTGCTTCAGAGCGGCGGTGCCTTATCTGGAGGGCGGAAATGGTTGCCGATGTTTCATTGGCAAAGGGGGAGAATTCCTCTATCAGGGCCCTACTGAGTTGGGAGAAACTTTCCCGCACAATAAGGGGCTGCGAATGTATAAATGCCCGGACAGACCTAGACGACGTCTTCCAAATCAGCTTAACCCGCTCCTGCCTTGTGGCGTTGGGTAGGTCTGAGAGGCAGCGCTCAAGCTCACGGAGGTAATCCTCCACATTATGATCCTGTTTTTCAGGATCAAACTGTTCAATGTCCTTAGCTATGGAGTCCAGATGCTTTAAGCGTGGGCCATGCCTTGATCCCCAGCTGCGCGGCTTATGGAACTCATAGTCGCTCTCGGATGAGCTAGACTCTCCCTCAGACCAAGTGGTTCGCGTGCGGGCATGAACATCATATGCATTACGCCTAGGCTGAGAGGGTGTGGCTTCTCTGCGATCTTGGTAAGCATCGCGATAAATATCGGCCCTACTTCGGGACCGAGAAGCAGAGTCGCGACGTGACACGCTTGATCCACTTCTGTATGGTGAAGTGGAGTCACGACGTCGCATATCTGTCTTCCTTCTGGGAGGGGATGCGGATTCGTACCGCGACGCGTCTCTACCCCCCCTGGATGGAGAGACAGAAACGTACCGCAAAGTATCTCTGCTCCTTCGAGGAGGAGAAGCGGAATCATACCGTACACTTCTACGGCCACAGGACATGCTGCGATCTCCATGAAGTGAGGGTGAGGCCTCAAAATGGACCTCTTGTTCCCTCCTTCGCGAGGGGAGGAAAGGGGGGAAGCAACCCACTCCTCCTCTTCTCTTCTCTAGAGGGTGAGCGAGAAGGTGAGTCACGGGTTAAACGACGCCGTTCAGTGGAGCGATCTCTAGACCCATGTCTAGAATGAGCGTCTTGGCGCCGGGCGAGACCTCTCCGGGAGTCACGGGAAACGCTCCCATAGTATTCAGTCTCATCTTCTGAGACTGAGTGCTCTCCTCCTTTGAAGCTATCACAGAGGGAGCTTGTGACAGACACTCTAGCTTGGTGACCGGGCCTGGAGGCAGGGAGCTCCTGGGAATTTCCGCGGGAAAGCGACGAGGTGGCTGCAGCCTGGCTCAGCTCACTCTCATCAGGCTTGGAGGTGTGTTCCTCCAAGGCATCAGGGGCTCTCTTGAGGTCATGACGGAGATCTTGTACCTCAGAGTTGAGCCTCTCGTTACTCCGGTTCAGCGCCTTAATTTCTGCGCGCAGAGCTTTTATTTCTAAATCCGCCTGTCGGTGCTGGAGCATAAATAAACGCCCAACAGTCTCTTGAACTGTCAGCGTTCCCCGAGAGGGATCTTGCACTAGCTGAACTAGGCGATTCACCTCTGCCTCACACTCCTCAGCACTATGCTGCTGGAGTTCATCCCTGTCTTGGTCAGACAGCTGGATGAGCTGGGAAACAAATTCTGAGAGGGTAATTTGTTCCAGAAGCGGAAGAGTTCCCTCAGTGTCTGAGGCCTGGTTAAGGCGGACACTCATGTTGGAACCTATTTAGGAAAACAATCAGGCAAAAAAAAAGAAATGTTTTTTTTTTTTTTTTTTAAAGTTCAAATTAAAAAAAAATTTAAACGAAATTAAATTTAAATTTAAATTAAATTCAAGAAGGAAAAAAAATTATAAATAGGTATTCTCAATATTGGGGGTTGGGTACAATGTGACAACAATGGGTCCAAAAGACAACCAGTTAGTCACTACCATCCACTGCCTGTAGGGGTCTTGCCCTATACTGCGCAGTCCCAACGGGGTCCGTGATTGACTGCGGTTGCAAGGCGTGCTGCCAAATGCAAAGGACAATCAGATAGTCACTACCGTACACTGCCTGTAGGGATCTTGCCCTATACTGCGCAGGTCCAACGGGATGCGTGACTGACTGCGGTTTCAACTCGTGCTGCCAAAAGACAACCAGATAGTCACTACCGTACACTGCCTGTAGGGGTCTTGCCCTTTACTGCGCAGGCCCAACGGGATGCGTGACTAACTGCGGCTGCAAGGCGTGCTGCCAAAAGACGAACAGATGGTCGCTACCGTATACTGCCTGTAGGGGTCTTGCCCTTTACTGCGCAGGCCCACGGGGTCCGTGATTAACTGCGGTTAGTCTATGCCCGGAGATACGCGTAGCAACAGTGTAGTTGCTGAGGTATAATGCGGTAATACCACTCACTTCAAACACAGGGGTTGCAGGGTAGAAGTAAATTCTAAATGATATGTGTTTCAGAGACAAATGAAGAAAACTCTATAGAAGATTTAACTCCAAAGTTGTTAATTTACAGCTATAAATTAATTTGGTTTGACTATTAATAAATCAATACCTTTAAGTTATGACTTGTTAATAGCTAACTAATATTATTAGACTGTCAAAGAAACAAGTTGGGTAAAAATAAAAAACGCTACCACCACAGTACAATTGTTCGCAAGCACAATTAGTCTATCCTATGGAGCAGGCTAGAAAATGGCTCGTGACGCCACCCGGCGGCGCTTTGTGAATATTCACCTACTTAGCACATGGGCCTGTCCCATGCGCTTTTTCAAGTATGAATAAAAAGTCAACTTTTTGTACTCACAGAAAAAAAACGGTGGTAATGTTGATTTAATGAAAATTTGGAAAATACATGTATAGATAATTTTCTCAGTCGTTTTTGTTCGTATAGTCAGTAGAACCTGGTTTATTTACAAACCAGGCCGTTTCAATCTTGACTATCCTCGGGCGGGGCACCAAATATGTAGGGTCAAAAGGTATAATTTATATTTATTAATCAGTCTCATGTAATTATAACGCCCTAGAACGAGAAGTAGCGCATTCCGCTAAAGGAATTGCGTTGTGGAGTACCCGGTTATTCTAGTGGAAGTAATATAGAGTCTAATTACCTTTAAACTTTAACAATACTCCACGTTGAATTGCGGGAGATTTGTATCTGTTCTGTGAGTGTGACTTTTTATAAATGCTTGAAATATTCACGCCAACACCAGATGCAAATAATATAGTTTATTACAAAAGGGTAACCAGGTAATAAACGATTATATCCCACGGCGGGGTGATATAGATAGAACACACACAAAGGAGGTAAGGATGCGCGTGCACGCGGGTGCACGTGGCGGAGACAAAGAAAGAGGGAGAGAAAGAAAGATGGAGGTGAGGCACACGAACACGCGTGTACGCGTGTCGGAAGAGGGAGGGAAGTATGAATATGGCTTCAGCACGCTCAGGCCGAGCCTACTCAAGCCGAAGGGAGATCTGGCACTTTCTTAATAGGCTGAATTATGCCTCTATCACTAATCGAGCCGTGATTGATTCTGGGGAATTTATTTCTACTAGCACTTGGGGAAGCGCGTTATAAATATCCCGTTATCTAATTACGGTTAGTCCCGAATTTAGGATATTATCGTGCCCAGATCGAAAGAGGGGAAATCACACTTTTAGATAATATATGTAGCAACACAAAATCATGCAGTGAGGGTATACAGTTAGGGAAACTAACAACACATCATATATCACACAGCGAGTAAAAACAGTTATTGCCCAGCATAACCTCATCAGACTTAAATGCAGTTAACTGCAATACAGTATCACCATATAGGTGCCAGCCAATCTGTACCCAGATAATACGGCCTTACTTGAGGTCCGGTCTCATGAGACCAGACACCGCAGTTCGTTGTGTTCGTCCGACCGTCGTCGGGAATAAAAAAAAAGGGGATCCCGGGATGGATGACTTGGAAACACAGGTCCTGGGTGATGTCCAAGTCTCCTGAGGCGTAGTCCTGGTCGGAGGCCTCGCGGGGGAATTCGCGTCGACAAAAGTAACAAAGAGAACCGGTCGTCTTTGGAACTGGAATTCCCGAACTGCCCGTGGAGCAGTCTCCAACAGAATTGTCGGGTTGGATTAGTGCACTACTTCGGATTCTAAAATCTGAAACTATAACCGTGATCAAGGGTTAAAATATTTTAGATTTAGTTCACGAAGTAAATTGGTCTCTTTAATGCATACAGTTCGTTACCGCACGCCAGAGAGAGCGAACTCTGGGGGGTCCCAAAGTTTTATCCCTCGGGTGAGTGACGTGCATTTCTCAGCCCGACCGCATTGGACGCTGTAACTTTTATTGCAGTCGGGAGGCGATGTTGAATGCGTCACTGTTATCTCGGGAGTGACTGTAGTTCATTGTGGGGCTTGTAGTCCATTGTCCCAACACAATTCTTGCGCCAGAAACAGCGATAATGTGCCGATGCGTCAGAAACCACTAATTTCCACTGAAAGCTCTACCAAAGTTCAGTTGTGCTTTAACACAGTATGTTAACTCCTGAATTGATAGCCCAGTGATGTGGTCCAAATCTGACAAATGGTTTTATGTAAAAACTGCCACAACAAATTTTAAGTAACATGTTTAAACGTTATTTAATCGGCTATTCACCATTACATAGCCTATTTACCTGTGACAACTGAGCAATCCACTTCTTGCATGAATCTAGCTGTGAATCTATAGCGAAAATTAAGATTATTCCACAATTGTTCAGTTCTAACATACACTATATAGCCAAAAGTATGTGGACACCCCTTGGTCTGGGGCTGGTTTTCATGGTTCAGGCTAGGCTCCTTAGTTCCAGTGAAGGCAAATCTTAACACTACAGCATACAATGACATTCTAGACGATTGTGGGTTTCCAACTTTGTGGCAACAGTTTGGGAAAGGCCCTTTCCTGTTTCAGAATGACAATGCCCCCATGCACAAATAGAGGTCCATACAGAAATGGTTTGTCAATATTGGTATGGAAGAGCTTGACTGGCCTGCACAGAGCCCTGACCTCAACCCAATAAAGCTCTCTTATGTCTTATCTCTTATGACTGAATGGAAACAAATCCACGCATCAATGTTCCAGCATCTAGTGGAAAGCCTTCCCAGGAGTGTGGCATAAAATATAGCATAAAATGGGGACCAAGTCCATATTAACCGCTGCCTTCGGTTTGAGACACAGCCACCGTCTGCATCTACTGTAGTTACGCTGCTGTTGACTAAAACCCGGAAAAACCCCCGCATATGGAATGAGATCAAGCAAAAACACCTTTCCAGGTTTTACTCAGCGCATTTAGCCAGCTAACTCAGTTATTTATGGAGTCCCTAAGGTGACATGGGGAAAAACATTTTTTCTCCATTTAGGACCCCTTCTTTGGGAAGAAAAGAGTGTCAAAAGAAAGGGGGTTGTCGAAAGCAAAGGGGACGTGCCAAACGCCATTTTCTATTGGTCGATAATTCTGTTAGCCAAACACATTATCCAATCAAAAGCATCCTCCAAAGAAGTAGGTGTAGCCTATCCACAGTCTTCAGTAAATGCGGCTCCTTTGTTTCTCTCGGTAGGCACGCAAGCATGTCGATGAGTAAATAATGCCTGAAAACAAAAGTTGTGATATTTAGCCTACGTAAAGTGTTGCATATATAATTTGAAAATGGCATTTTGAAATTATCCTCAGGAAATTGTACAGTATGTGTTTTATCGCCCACTGTAGCAAAGTCAAAAATGTATTAAAGTGAGGCTAAGAACTTAACGTTAGTTGATTAATAGGCTATGAGCTTGTTAACAAGTACTGGTAGGCTACATCAGCATGAGGAA
Organism: Synaphobranchus kaupii; assembly: GCA_029718625.1. Classification (NCBI taxonomy): domain Eukaryota; kingdom Metazoa; phylum Chordata; class Actinopteri; order Anguilliformes; family Synaphobranchidae; genus Synaphobranchus; species Synaphobranchus kaupii. Next base: position 52,022,672 of record CM056379.1, read on the forward strand.
ATTGGAACAGGCTACTAAATTTAACTTCGATAATTAAAGCTTGTTCTTGTTAATTAAACGTTACTCTCGTTATTTTGCTTAGAAACCCATAACATTTCGAAGTCAAGCTCAGTTCCCGTTGACTGAAGACCTCTGTGTTGGTGGTTGCCCTTTTTTGTTCTAAAGTGTATAGCTACCAGCCTAGCCAGAAGCACAAATTGATGACGCACCAGGAGTCACACAGACAGTGGTCTGTGCAGCATGGAAATAAGTTCTGGGACATTGTCAACACATCAGTGTTCAGAAGAAAGGCTCACTTGGCTGGCTGGACAGTAAGTTCTATCCTTTACATAGAAATTTGTTTATTTATCTGTTACGTTATATGATGTTGAGCTTATTTATTTATTTATTATGCACATAGAATTTGTTTTATGGCATGTTCATGGTATTAAACTATGGTTAGTATGGTTAGTTATGTACACTGCCTGGCCAAAAAAAAAGTCGCACACTCTAATATTTCGTTGGACCGCCTTTAGCTTTGATTACAGCGTGCATTCGTTGTGGCATTGTTTCGACAACCTTACGCAACGTAGCAACATTTATTTCCGTCCAGAGCTGCATTAATTTTTGCCCGAGATCTTGTATTGACGACGGGAGAGTCGAACCACTCCGTAAAGACTTCTCCAGCACATCCCAAAGACTTTCAATGGGGTTAAGGTCAGGACTCTGGTGGCCAATTCATGTGTGAAAATGATCCCTCATGCTCCCTGAACCACTCTTTCACAATTTGAGCCCGATGAATCTTGGCATTGTCGTCCTGGAATATGCCCATTGATAGGATAACCTGGTCATTCAGTACATTCAGGTACTCAGCTGACTTCATTTTTATTGTTGCATAACGTTGCTGGGCCTAGACCTGACCAATTGAAGCAACCCCAGATCATAACACTGCCTCCAGAGGCTTGTACAGCGGGCACTATGCATGACGGGTGCAACGGTGACTTTTTTTTTGGCCAGGCAGTGTATTTTTAAATGTGAAATACATGAATGTCTGATTTAAGATTCAAAAAAGCACACCATACAAGAAATGTTAATGTACTGTTCATGGTATTAAACTATGGTTAGTACTTAACTGTACATTAACATTTCTTGTATGGTGTGCACTTTTGAATCTTAAATCAGACATTTATGTATTTTTAAATGTGATTTCAGGCTGTGTCAATGGGGAATGTTATTCAGAAGAATTCAGAAATGACTACTGCACTGAGTACCAGGTCTCAGAATATTTGGAATGTGGCACAACCTATAAAGACATTCCCTAAGGTTTCTATGGCAATGGGAAGAAGGGAGTGTTCTATGCTTTTTATTCAACTATCGACTTTCAGGGCTTCTGTTCCAATTACTGTTTTTATGAAAGTGGCTGTCATTTCTGAGTTGCTTTCTTACAAAACTCATGGTAGCAGTATTACCCTCCCAGTATGGGAAGAGGTTTAAGGTTGGTTTTGTTATTTGTTTTACCTTTTTTTTGTACAAATATGTAGGGACAACAGGAACTACAATTCCATACAGTCCACAGGAGGCTCCTCCTCCACATTGGAAGTGACGTAGGACGTTGTACCAGTTGTGATTTCCGCACTGAAACGTGATACTGCACAGCGGAATGCGCGACTGGCAATAAAGTTTATAATAGGGGCAACACAGCCAGTTCAGCCCAGTTCTTCCCGCAGTTCAGTTGTCCGCTCAACTTGACAGGGCCTTCACTGTCTCGTCTCAAGGCACCTTGCGGCCTGCACGCCCGGGGACAAGCCCTCGCTCCACAAGGAAGCACGGTCGTCCATAACACCGATCCAACTGAGTGAGGCGGGCTCATCTACCTCCGGCTATCGGCCACAGAGGATCGGAGACGAGACGCAAGGAGGCAACACGAGCACCCGGTGGTCAAGAAGAACCACCAAGCGGACCACGCAGCCACTGATCCTGCAGCAGAGCACTGCCGATGAGTCCCCAAAGAGGAAAGCGGTCTGCAGTAGGATGACACTGCATAGTTCGGGAGAAATAATGCAACCAGTTCCATTATCCACCCCTACGAACTGCATCCCTGACGACGAAAGAAACCTGTTCCAGGGACCCAAGATGAGGCGGCCAGTTCCCCTAGCTATCACAACACTACGAACTGCAACTACAGGATTGGGCGACCGGTTTTCCCCTTTCGTTGTGAGTGTGCAATCCAACGCAGGAAACCATCAAAAAGACTTTGATTCAAGTAAGGCTGTAGCATGGGCATAGCTTATTAGTTAGCTACCGCAACATGTCTTTAAACACTAACCAGCCGTAATATTAACACTGCACGCTGCTCTCAACGCACACGCATTGATAAGCTTACGGCTATCCCCTCTGCGTATGGTATGTTCATGCGCCACCATTAGCTAGCTCCAGCGAAAGCTAGTTTCAAACCTCCCTCCATCTTAGTTTCTTTGTTCTCACTGAACACGTGTCCGTGGCAACCCCCACACGCAAGAGAACATGGGTGCGCCCAGCGCACACACGCACATAGTTTGTTGTACATTATAGTAGTGAATCGTGCTTTGCTCTGTTTGGTACTTTGTGTTCAATAAACTATTACATTTATCCAAGATTGCCTGTATTAATGTTGCTCTTGTGGTGAAATTAATCAGCCAATGCTAATCACAGGGATTCCCCAAAATGCCTTCACCTTCTAGCTGGATCATTTATATTAATTCGGTATCAACTGAGTACATAATATTGTGATTCTGCTAAGACAATTATTGTGTAATTTTATTGGTAATTAATTTAATTATTAATTCAAGTTACCCATTTTTAGTTAGTATATTCTCTTTTGAGAATAATATATAAATGTTATGAGACTGATTTATAATACAAAAACCATGCCACCAGTTGTATAAGGATGGTAGTGGCGTATCGCAGTACATAAGTGACGCCCCGTAGAGGCATATGTCCCCAACATTTTTGGTACCCCGTATAGAGGTATGTCCCCAACATTTTTGGTACCCCGTGTATATATTTAAATTAATATTCCCTACAAATTTATGTTCAAGTTCATATTTTCATTAAAATGCACAAGTGAATCTTTCTTGTGTTTTTTCCCCCCTCAACATTGATGCTGAAACAAGAGCAGTGATTGCCTGATTACTATACTTGATTTGTACCGGTTAGGCTGCATCTTGTTTTTCATGTGTAAGCTTACTGACACGCTGATGTTTCATAGAAAAAAAAAGAAATATTGCAATATTATTTCATTGACACAGCTTAATTCCATTTACTCCTCATGCCACATGATCCAATTGTTCAACATGGCAACCACACACTGGGGTATGTTGGAATACTAGGAAAGGATAGAATAGAATAACTTTTATTTTCCCTTTAGGGAACTTCAGTTGTAGCCACCAGCAACAACAAAAAAAACATTGTGGGGCAGACCCACAACACACAAACACACCAAATAAAGACATTCAATATCAAATTAAGTGAATTAAAGTTGAATACAGCCATGACATTAAAAATAGCCCCCGTTGTCCAGAGATGTCCAGTGTCATTTAGCAGTCCAACACACAAACTCCGCCTCCACAACTTTCCTCCATCCACGCAGTGTTGCGGGCTCTGTACACTGTCGAAACGGAGCACCGAACTGCCTTCCCACTCGTCGCCTCACTCCTCCCACGCACCATCTTCTCCCAGAGACCAAAGGAGCAAGACGGCAAGCTCGGAGTACTTCCGTCATCAATTCCTCTTCTTTCCTTTACACTATTTGCTTCTCCTTCCCTTCCATGGTTGCCCTTTGAAGACCGCCTGCACTCCCGGATCAGTCCCGACATCTTGAACTCCAGTGAAGAGCGATGGTAAACTTTGTTGTTGCAGATCCAACGGACATTCCCGAGCATATGTTGCTGACCACAAACAAAATTATCCCGACTAGACAATTCGCCAATATCATCAAAACAAGTGGCAGGAGTGCCCCGAAAAATCTCCAGCTCGTCTCCCCGCACCACAACAGACACACAGTGTATGAAAAAAAACAAAAGACAAAAGCCAGACACAACAAAATACATTCAAATTAACAAACACGAGAGACAGCTGGACTACATGTCGTCATTACAGTGCCACGTGACGTCATAGATAGGACGTCATAGGATAGAAGGAGGTGGACAGATAGAGAGAACGGGTCAATCACAGTCATTGTATCATGATGCCAAAACGATAAGATGTGTAAGGTACACCCCTATCCACAAGACAGCCTTGGGCCCTGGAACAAGAAACCTGTTGGTTACTCAACAGTGTCATTATGGCCAGTGGACTCACACAACACATGTAACACTTGCTGTAACTACACTAGGGTGCTGAGGTATTTAAATACAAATGAATATGGTCAGAATGCTAGATAGATCAATAATAAAACAAAGGTTATTAAATCTTGAAATTAATGAAGTACATATTTAAAAGGATTAAGTCATGAGGACCTGGGTTTTCATATTAATACATGAATAGATGGCCCATCCCATGTATGGGATGGGCCATCTATTCATGTATTAAAATGAAAACCCCGTTTTTTTGTTGTTGTAATTCATACAACTAGTAGATTACATGTAGTAGACACAGGTGTGAGGCAATAGGTGCAGCCTTCAATGCACACTTTATTTTGAGCATCCTATTATTTGATTAATACTTAGGTTTCAAACATCAATTAGATTTTATCACTGTCATCAAACCAAGAAAATCCGTAAACATCATGAAAGTAGAGTCATGGCTCTACCTGGTAAGAAAGCATCCATGTTTGCAATGTAATGCTGAATTTGCCAAAATGTTTGTTCTGCTGGAGTATCAAGAGTCAAAAGTTTGAGATCTTCTAATTTGGGGAGAAATTACAATGCAATATTTCACGTTTTTACATAGGAAGTTTGGAGTGGGATTATTTGAAAATGCTACAGTAATATTTCACACAAATCAGGTCAGAGCCACTTAGGACCTGAAAGGATGTCTGAAAATCTGATTAGCTGGAGTTCACTAAAAGTTAAAAAGAAACCCATTTGTAGATTTCTTTGCACATCTTGCTGTGAGGATTGTCTCAAAAATCCACAAGTAAATACACGCGATTCCACACATGCCAAGAGTTGTGTAAGTGCACAGTTATTAGTTCGGGAGACATTTGTGTGTGAGTGCAAAAACTAATTTGTGAATCAGTTGCATTTATTTGTGGATCAGATGCATTTATTTGTGGATCAGTTGCAGTTATCTGTGGATCGGACGCTGTTATTTGTGGATACATTACATTTATTTGTGGATCAGATGCATTTATTTGTGGATCAGTTGCAGTTATCTGTGGATCGGACGCTGTTATTTGTGGATACATTTCCTTTTATTTGTGGATCCGCTGCATTGATTTATTTATTTTTGAGATAACAATACCCAAATTTGGGGTATTTGTTGGTTTTAGAATACAGAATTTGAGAGTATAAACAGTGCATGGTGCTGGACCGTTCCCCAGCAATATTCTTTGACAAATAATAGTTGCATAGTCCAGCTTTAATTATAAAATAATACCATGAAATAACCTCAAAAACTTTCTTTAATAACAGCAGCTAACAAGATGTTTGAATAAATCACACCTCTACACCATATTCTGGTGCATTTTCATCGACTGAAATCTCACTAATGTGACGATACAGCCTAGTTCTCACAGTTATCTGGACAACTTAATAAGATTCCTGTTATGTGGAATAGAGTCCTCAAGGACTACGTCACACTGGTTTCGGCTTACTGACACGCTGTTATACAATTATTAATCCATTACTTTCAAAAATAAAAATTGGCACATGCCGATATATGGTCTATATCCTTATACCACACAGGCTAATCCAGGAACGTTTCGGCTCATTCTATAAATCAGATTTCAAGAAATAGTCGATAGTCTCTGAAGCCAGTTCTATCTGTCATAGGGAATTTACTTCCGAAACCAGACTCCGCCCACATCTGACATACTCACTTGAGTACTCTATACCCTCCGGAAAGACGCCCTAATTATGAGAAGCTGTTCTGGACAAAAGTCGCAAGAGAAAGCCAACCACTTTTGCGCGAGAGAGATGCGGTTATCCCGTTAGCTCTTGAATGCAATTGAATCCCTGCTAAAGGGATTGAAACCCCTGCAAGAGGGGTCCAATGGAAAGCGCGCACGAGTGGCTTTCGAGAGAGACTGAGGTGGTTCTGTTCACCTCCATTCATTTCACGAAACAACCTGGAAAACATACGAACCCCATCGACACGGAACGTTATTACCAAGCTTACTCTGCTTTACTTATATAGTAATATTTGTTTTTGCTTATTTCTAATTATCGATAATAACTGTATTCTGCATAATCATAGCCTACTTCATGTGTAAATTAGCTCGGCTAGCTACTTCCTGTTTTTTTTTTTCTTTTCTTAACCAAACATTCTTTTCCGATATGCGAACCAACGTATTATATGATGAATACCATCGGACTATCGTGTCGATGTGGTTCGTTCATTCATTAAGACTAGTTAGCCCTATTAACTTTGGCCCAGAAGAGGCAATTGTCACGTAGTTTCTACTAATCTCATTTAAGTGTCAATATCTGAAAAACTATTCACTATTTAAAAACTATTTTCACTATTTAAAAACATGGTTTAAAGCTCAAATTGAAGAAGAGGCTGTAATTTACCATACAGAAATCTGCAACAGAATAAATTTAGGTCAGAATCGTCACATACAATATTTCCATAATATGCATAGAAAAAAATGTATTCTTAAATTTGTAATGTATCATTTCAGAGAAATATGAATCCTATAATTGGGACGTCCATGACTACCACAAGGGGGCCACCGTGGATAAGGAAATTAAAGAGCTAAAAGGGGTATTTCACTTTGGGAACATCTTAAGCTCGAGAGCAATCCTGTGTGCATGTATGAGTTAGTCTGGCATGAACTTATATATATATATATATATATATATATATATATACACAGGCTGAAACACCCCTGAAAAATGGCTTTAACTTTGAAGCATCTAAACCACAATTGCAAAAGCATCTACACAGGTGATTCCTATTCATTTGAATGCTAATTAGCAGCATGTGTCTGCTTAAAGTATGGATTGATATCCTTGGGTCATCTACAGTTTAATTATTACACTCTTAAAAATGCAGGGGTGAAAACAACCCAAATTGGGTAGATTTTAACTCAGCTGCTGAGTAAATAGTGGACAGCACTCAGGTTGTCACAATATCCAATAATATCGGATATGGCGATATTTGAAAATATCGCAGAGGTGACTGTCTGTAGCCACGAAATGTAAAAAATAAATAAATAAATTACATTACATTACATTATAGGCATTTAGCAGACGCTCTTATCCAGAGCGACTTACACAACTTCTTATTACATTTATCCATTTATACAGCTGGATATATACTGAAGCAATTCAGGTTAAGTACCTTGCTCAAGGGTACAACGGCAGTGTCCTACCTGGGAATCAAACCTGCAACCTTTCGGTTACAAGTCCAGTTCCTTAACCATTATACTACACTACCGCCTCAAAAAAATTAAAAAGTATAAAAAATTAAAAAGTATAAATAAAGTGTGCATATATATATATATATATCTAACAAATCCCATTGGCATGATAGGTGTCAGATAGATGGTATAGCATGTCGGTTCCCATATCGGAAAAGAATGTTTGGTTTAAAGAATATACTGTATACTTTTAACTCCTTTGCGTAGATGCCACCATTTTGGAGCCAAACTATTAGTGGAAATCACAAACTCTGTTTTAACTTTATTAGTAGACGATTCGTGACAAACTCTGTTGAATAGAGAGTTTCTAAGTGTCACTATTTTCCCATAGCAAGTCCATTTAACAAGCACCCCCCCACCCAGTCTATACCTACCCATGCGTGACATAGTGGACAATAGCATCTTAGTGTGAGTTCATAAATATATTTATTCATCATATAAACAAGATAAACCCAACATAGCAGCAGGATAAACCCAACATAGCAGCAAGATAAACCCAACAATAGCCTGATCGTATGCCAAAACCACCGTGAAAAGCCCTGCTCACTCAAATGCAAAATAAACGTGAAATTATTGTCTCCATTGTACCACATATTCTACAATGAATACCTGCTACTAAATATGAAATAAATATACAATCCTACCATTGATTTTACAGATAGAGATGTTCCTTTCAAAATTCAGTTGTCATTTATTGTCTGGTACAATCCGTTTGAGAAATATACAACACTTTATACCGCTATTACACTATCCGAAACGTGGACTCGTAATACCCCCCATGCCCCGCAAGCCTGTCTCATTCATTATAGTTAATTCTGGTTTAATTGTCGGCTCTTTTATCCAATAGTGTACATTATAACCTTAGCAGCGGTATATGCAACGTCTTATTTTGTGCTTTGAAAATTTTTTTGCAGGCCAGCGTAATGGCAGTTTTCGTTTTAACGGTCTGGTATTACGCAAGGTCTATAGAAAACGCATTAGGAAGGGGAGTATTCCCTTTCCCGATATGCAAGTATTTTTGCGTCTAAAATGCTGTTGGTCTCGCTGGCTACATATGTACGTTCATGTTTCCACTCGAGCACTGTCTTTCCAATATGTTTGATAGGCCTATTGTTATTTTCACATTTTGAGTGCATTTCACATACTGTAGTGCAATCGTTAAATTTATTTTTGATGTAGGCTACCGGGGTTCATTGAAGATAGAACATTTGGCAGCATTTTGCAGAAGGTGGAATGCTATTTTATTTTCATATTATCATACATAAGGCCATGTAAAAAAAATAAGTTGTTGATCGTCCTTTTTAAATAAATAAAAAGTCGTAGGGAGGGCGGTTTTTATCTTTATTATTTAAGCACCAGGTACAGCAGACCGTAGAGAGAAATAAAGAGGACAGAATATATAGAACATTGCGTCTCTCGACCAAATTGCTTCTGTTTAATTGTAGCCTGTCAACATCAGTTTTGCTCATATTGATTGTGATGTTTCATGTATTTTTGGTCAATAAATGTTCCTTGATTGAATTCATCAAACACCTGCAATAAAGTCATGTCGACCTCCACCGAACACCCAAACCAATCTTTAATCGGTGTACTGCACCCAGAACGGACTATTATTAGCACAATAAAAGGCATTGTTGTAGAACGTTTTGTTAATTAAGCAATAAGGTACGAGACGCAGTACTATATCATCAATTTAGTCACAGTTAAAGGGTGTTGTTCACGTCGGGCCGGCAACCCTTTAACTGTGACTATATTGACGATATTGTACAGCGTCGAGTTACCTTATTGCTTTTATAAAACGGTTGCCAGCTATACTGTAAATAATATATAAGGACAAGGTACACTTTCAATAAAGCAATTTTTAATTAACGTTATGAATTTAATTTCAGCAGCAGAGAAAATAGTCCCCAGTGTAGCTGTTGCCATGCAACACAGAAACAAAGCTAGGAATGGAATGCTAGCTAGCAAACGGACTAATAGCTAGTGTTATGTGCTAATAACATAACATAATAATAATAATAACATAATGTAATAGTTGAAAACGTTAGTTAAAACAGTTATCTATATATAGCCTATACAGATGTGAAGTAACGTTAACTTGCTTTCACACAACCAGGCTATGTTTCTCACGTTAACTTACAGCTAGCTAATTACTAAGCCTAGCTAGCTAAATTCCTACTAAATTCGTATTTCCAAACTGAATAAATACTGCACCGCTAACCACAAAAATGGTTTGCTAGATTAAAGTCGCTGTAACGTGCCGAATACAAACTTTTTTTATCTGCAGATTTAATGTTTTAACCGGTTTCATGAATCAGCTGTAAGCCTAAACTGTTGCTATCGTTACTAGCATAAAAGAGACAAATCTGTGGCTCTCCAATGAGAATGTCACTCCACCGTTAATTTCCTTTCCAGTGGATTTGGTTTCCAGTAGCTTTCGATTTTATGTCCACTCATGGACATGATTTTCTAGCATCCAGCCCAGCATCAGAAAGTTTTTGCTGCAGACGTGCAGAGTGATATTAATTTAAACGTCCAGGTAAACAGGTGTATTATTGCCTCATAGGGGTACTATATCGCGAATATAGACACAGCTTTGAACGCCTCTCATCCTATCATAATGCGTGGTCAGAATTACCCGTTTTATAATATAGGCTACCATAGACAATCGCATGTGTGAACTCTCGCTATTGTTGATCAAAGATGGCATGCATTGTTCATTAGCAACCCGTATGCTGCACATGCGCTCTAACAATTTTGCGTGGTGGTCGAGTACGATTTTCTATCCAAATGGCTTAGAAATAGGATTTCCCCGTGTTTTCTGCAACTTCTGGCCATCGTCACGAAAAAAAATAAAATAAAATAAAAAAGTCGTCGGGGCCTTTTTCGGATGTCGGGCGGGGAATTTTTTTACATGGCCTAATATAGGCTATGGGGTATATACTTGTCAATTTGGGCATGGTAAATGCTCATTCCAATTTACTGTGCGCTGACATGTGGTAGATTAATGTAAACGTTTTCCTTGGAGTCATTATGAATAGGAACATTAAAAAAAAAAAAAGTACAGAAAAATGCAATCCCAGGACAAATGTTTAATTGAGGTACAAGAGTGAATGATTAGGCTACATATTTAGGTGTATGTAACACTGTGATATCAATGTTTTTATCTTTTAAGCCATCAGAAGGAGCAAATGTATATATGTGAAAATATGATACTGGGACACATAAACGTGACATAGAAACCAAAAAAATTAATTGTTGCAAAAACAAATGCAAACACATTTACAAGTTTGACAACTCTCTGACTCTATCAAAAAGAAAGAAGATAGTCTTTTCAGGTCATATAAAATTTACCACAGTAGTGTTAACGTATGTAACATGGTGTCTCAATGACACGTGAGTGCAAAAGTATAACTTATTTTTTCGAATTCATTAAAGTGTAGATACATACCCCATCCGAGGCGGTCCACAATGAAACTGGACTTTGAAGCTCTAATCTATTTATGGCTGTGTAATACCCGGTTGATTAGAGGACACCGTTACGTACGTAATCAATGCAAGAAAATATTAATTTTAGTTTAGTTTCTGCATGCAGAATCCTACCTTTCAATATGCGGATACGATTATAACATGGTGGCTGTGTAAATGCTTTGATTTGGACGATTTAGATAAACTGGTGCGAGGTAAAACGTGAACGGCTTAGGTACGTAACCGCGTGAGGAAGCTTGGACATGCAAGGTTATCAGGCTCCTGTAGCGTCGGCAGCAATTGAAAAAAAGCAATTCTTTTCGTACCAGCATTACTCTTTTTTTTATTTTTTTTTTATTTTTTTTAGGTTGACTAATCCACCGGCCATGAAACAGGCGGGTAAACGATCCATGCTTATGTACGTACATGTGGACACATATTTTTTTACTTGCATGACAGAAACAAACAAAGATCGATCCGATATATACAGTCAAGCCGGAAAGTCTGCTTTCACCTTCTCCACGTTTTATTACATTACAGACACATTCTACAATAGATTGAGTTAATTTTCTGTCTCAAAATTCTACACAAAATAGCCCATAATGACAAAGTGAAAACAGGTTTTTAGACATTTGTGATAATTTATTAAAAATCAAAATGTAAAATATCATATGTACACAAGTGTGCACACCCTTTGATATGACACCCAAAAGTGAGCTGAGGTGCATTTTGTTTCCACTGATACTGCTTGAGATGTTTCTACAACTTAATTGGAGTCCACCTGTGATAAATTCAATTGATTGAACATGATTGGGGATTGCCAACACCTGCCTAATATAAGGTCCCACAGTTGGCAGTGCATGTCAGAGCAAACTCCAAGCCATGGGGTCAAAGGAATTATCTGCAGACCTCAGAAACAGGATTGTAACAAGGCATAGATCTGGAGAAGGGTACGGAAAAATCTCTGCAGCTTTACAGGTCCCAAAGAGCACAGTGGCCACCATCATTCGTAAATGGAAGAAGTTTGGAACCACCAAGAATCTTCCTAGACCTGGCCGCCCGGCCAAACTGAGCAATCGGGGAAGACGGGCCTTGGCCAGGGAGGTGAGCAGGAACCCGAGGGTCACTCTGACAGAACTCCAGCGTATCCTTGTGGAGATGGGAGAACCTTTCAGAAGATCAACCATCCAGGCAGCACTCCACCAATCAGGCCTTTATGGTAGAGTGGCCAGACGGAAGCCCCTCCTTAGTAAAAGGCACATCACAGCCCGCTTGGAGTTTGCCAAAAGGCACCTAGAGGACTCTCAAACCATGAGAATCAAGATTCTCTGGTCTGATGAAACCAAAATTGAACTTTTTGGCCTGAATACCAAGCGTCACGTCTGGAGGAAACCAGGCACCGCTCATCACCTGGCTAATACCATCCCTACAGTGAAGCATGGCGGTGGCAGCATCATGATGTGGGGATGTTTTTCAGCAGCGGGAACGGGGCGACTAGCCCTGATAGAGGGAAAGATAAATGCAGCTAAGTACACCGAGATCCTTGAAGAAAACCTGCTCCAGAGCGCTCTGGACCTCAGACTGGGGCGAAGGTTTACCTTCCAACATGACAACGACCCGAAGCACACAGCCAAGAAAACAAAGGAGTGGCTTCGGAGAAAGTCTGTGCATGTCCTTGAGTGGCCCAGCCAGAGCCCAGACCTGAATCCAATTGAACATCTGTGGAAAGAGCTGAAAATGGCTGTGTACCGACGCTCCCCATCCAACCTGACGGAGCTTGCAAGGATATGCCAAGAGGAATGGGCAAAAATGTCCAGAAACAAGTGTGCCAAGCTCGTAGCTTCTTTCCCAAGACGCCTTGAAGCTGTAATCGCTGCCAAAGGTGCAGCAACCAAGTATTAGGCTAAGGGTGTGTACAGATATGTAACCCCTAAATAACCTATTTTTGTCAGTAAAATAAAATTGCATATTTTCTAAAAACCTGTTCTCACTTCGTCATTATTGGCTATTGTGTGTAGATGTTTGAGGCAAAAAATGAACTCAATCTATTGTAGTATAAGTCTGTAACGTAATAAAATGTGGAGAAGGTGAAAGGGGTGTGCAGACTTTCCAGCTTGATTGTATTTATTTTTCATGATTGCCGACGGCATCTTGTGTACGTAACTCCCAGGACACAATGAATTACGTACATGAGCCTGATTAATTTTGCTCTCCCATATGAATACGAGCAAAGTGGGGTTTAGAAAGGCATATCAAACGTCTTCAAAAATATTTGGTTGAAAGAAATGTAGGCCATTAGGATAGGTATATATTTCCACATCAATTATGACAGTGTAAAAAATGCCACATTTTCGTGTCCTATTAATGGGTAAAAATCGAAAACAAAGTTTAAATTTACAACAGTTCAAGAAAGTCTGGCCCATGAGTTTATGTTATGTATTACATGGCTATGTGAAGTACCACATACAAGTAAAACTTTCCCATAAAGTAAACACAAGACACTTTGGTAAACAAATAAAAATCACTTTAAAAAATCTCTCCAGTATCATATTTTTACATATATGCTTTATAAAGGACAAAACTAATTGTATTCATTTTATGACATGTTTTGCATAGGGGTTTTGGACCCATAGATATCTACCCCCTATACTGATGAAAATGTAGTAATTCCCATTTGAAAATGATGCAAAAGTGAGTTTTATGAGCCAAAACTGTTGATTTGTAGTTAAATATATCATAATTATTATTATTATTTTTTTAAATTTAGAACAGTGCACAATTTAGCCATTTGGATAGATTTGGAGACACTAATGGACAACAGGGTACACTGCCTATATTTTGCATCATAGACCTTTAGTAGTTCTGCATATCATCCTCAGAAGCACACTTGTGGACATGGAGTTTATGATCCAGGAAATGTGTATCAGTATTTTGTTGCAAACTAAAGAAATTTGTGGCACTTTATTTTGACTTAAATTATGAAAATAAACAAATCTAAGTTTGTATTGTAAATGGTACACCTGTCTTGTTCCACTGAAGCCACAAGTTTATGTGATGCTCACACCCGGGGCCCTTACACCTGGCGCTAAGCGGCGCTAACCCAAACGCAAGTGTCTTTGCTATCTTACACCCGGCGCTAGGTTCATTATAACGCCTAGCGCTTACGTCCTTTAACTACCATGTATTCTTGCGCCCACTGCAAGTGAACTGGGCGTGTTGGTCTTAAGATGAGGAGTGGCCAGGATAATTTTTGGCGTATTGCTATCTTGAGCCAGCAGAAAGCGCTTGCGCTAAAACCACCACAAACCTGGTCTAAAGTCTTTTCGCAGTTGTTTACATGTTATTTTAAGGGCGCATATAAGTGTGTCTACATAGGCGTGTGCACAATGCACGTACACCATCCTGTCTGTGACACACAGGGACGCACACAAGCATGACTAAAAATATCAAGATTAAAATGTGAAATATTATTATTGTGTAGGCTGTATCAAAAAATGCATAATAATAATAAAAGGTTCCATACGTCAAAGACCACATAGCCTACCTGTCCCTCAGCGAAGGGGAATGCCGCATTAATCGCCTTCAGCCCACTCCATCAACATCCAGGCGATGTGCGATGGTACGTGTAAGGTTACATGTATAGACTATTCGCTATTATCCTGGATCAAGCTATAACTTAGCCTATATTTGCTAATAATTCCTGTAATCATCTGGGGGGACAATCTTCTGTCACGGGACAATGGCTATCCATTTAAAACTTTGCTGATAACACCTATATTGAGCGTAATGCGCAAATTGTCATTTACAACTAATGCGTGAATTATCATTCAATGGAAAACTCGCGCTGCAATAGACGGACATTTGAGTTCTGTAAATGCACTTCAGATGTCATTACAATACAGCTCTCTAGGCCTACAACCTGTAAGTTAATAGAATGGTTTTGACTGAAAAAAAGTTCAAAACCTTGTCCAGTGAATACTGCATTTATTGTTTTTCAAATAGCCTAGGCTCGGATTCGCTGTGCATAAGGTTTTCTCGATAGCCTACGGTTAAAAAACGGAGATAAATGTCACCATATTAACTGAATTTGAATCTTATTATTCGTCCTTCATATTTTTTAAATTACAGTGACAAGGTTTCCATACTATCAGCTTATTAAAACCCCGTTTATTTCACCGGTTATTCCATAACTGAACAAAACGATTTTAAAGAGAACTAAGCGTCTAATTCATAGGTGTCAAACTCAAGGCCCGCGGGCCACATCCGGCCCGGCGTACAATTATATCCGGCCCGCGAGATCATTTTATATAGATCTATTATTATTGTTATTAATGGCCCGGCGTTATGAAGCGCTGATAACACACAAACTACAGATCCCATAATGCAGCGCAACAGCTGCCTTGCCGACCGATAGGTTACCCGGGAACATTCCCGCGTCAATCAAGTCAAGTTTCTGTTACTGTACACAACCCTATCATAAAGTCAAAGCTAGCCCCTTACAATGGCGAAAAGAAAAGTTGATTCTGAAAACAGAGCCTTTCAAAACCGATGGGAGGATGAGTATATGTTTATTGACATTGCCGGTAAACCCGTGTGTCTTATTTGTGGAGCTAATGTGACTGTAATTAAGGAATTTAATCTAAAACGGCACTTCGAGACAAAACATCAGGATAAACTGAAAAACCTGAATGCAGAGCAGAAGCTACAGAAAGTACAAGAGTTGAAGAAGAATCTGATATCTCAGCAGACGTTTTTCACCAGAGCGAAATCACAAAGTGAAGCTGCTGTGAAAGCAAGCTTTATTGTGGCAGAAGAGATAGCCAAATCAGGCCGGCCATTTACCGAGGGAGAGTTTCTGAAGAGCTGCATGATGAAGGTGTGCGACGTCTTGTGTCCAGAGTCCAGACAAAAAGCAGATGTTGGCAAATGTGAGCCTGAGTAGAAATACGGTTGCTGATCGGGTTTGTGAGATAGCCACTGATTTAAGAACACAGTTGACTGAAAGAAGCAAAGACTTTATTGCATACTCTCTCGCTGTGGATGAAAGTACTGACATGACGGACACTGCACAGCTAGCCATCTTCATCCGTGGAGTGGACTCCAATTTGTGCGTTACAGAGGAAATATTAGACATTAAATCGATGCACGGGACAACAACAGGAAAAGACATTTTTGAAAACGTATGTCAAAGTGTAACTGACATGAATCTGCCCTGGGACAAACTTATTGCACTTACAACAGATGGAGCACCGGCGATGTGCGGTGCAAAAAGTGGGCTAGTGGGGAGGATGCGGGTAAAGATGCAGGAGGAGAACTGTACTGGTGAGTTGACCGCATATCACTGCATCATACATCAGGAAACGCTGTGTGGTAAAGTGTTAAAAATGGAACATGTAATGAGCACTGTAACGCAAACCGTAAACTTTATCCGAGCTAAAGGTTTAAATCACCGGCAATTTCAGTTTTTTTTGCGAGAAATAGATTCAGAGTTTGTCGACATTCCTTATCATACAGAGGTGCGTTGGCTGAGTCGAGGAAAAGTTCTCAATAGAGTTTTTGAGCTACGCAAGGAAATTTGTCAGTTCATGGACAGTAAAGGAAAAGACTCCACAGTTTGGCGGGATGAGAAGTGGAAATGTGAGTTGGCGTTTCTGGCTGACATAACAACTCATCTCAACGTCTTGAACCTTCAGCTCCAGGGACGTGACCGCATGTATGATGCAGTGAAGGCATTTCAAGTGAAGCTGCTCTTATGGGAGACACAAATGCACCAGGGCAACTTGCCTCACTTTCCCTGTTGCCAAGTAATGGTGAACCAAGTCGGTGCAACGATGTTCCCTAATGCGCATTTTGCTGATATACTGAGCGCACTTCGCACTGAGTTCTCACGGCGCTTTGGAGACTTTGAAGCACAAAAAAGGAATTTCGAGCTGCTTCGCAACCCATTTGCCGTCGACGTGGAAACTGCACCTGTACAGATTCAGATGGAGCTGATTGAGCTGCAGTGTAATGGGACACTAAAGGCAAAGTACGACACTGCAGGGCCCGCACAGTTTATTTGCTCCGTTCCTGAAGCAATGTCTCAGCTCCGTCTACATGCGGCTCGAACCTTGTGCATGTTTGGTAGCACATATCTCTGCGAGAAGCTATTCTCAGTGATGAAGATTAACAAAACAGCACACAGGAGTCGTCTCACTGATGAACACCTGCAGTCCATTCTGAGAATCTCCACAACACAGAACCTTACACCAAACCTAAACAAATTTGTTGCCAAGAAAAGATGCCAAGCATCCAGCTCTGACAAAATAGCATAAGAGCAAAGAAAACTGAATGTTTTGATTTGTTATTTTTATTTTTTGCTGAAAAGCACAAATTTTATTTATATTTCCAGGGATTTCTGGACCATGCTCATATTTTGAATTTGTATGATTTTGACAGGAGATATTTTTATGGAGAACAAAATATTTAAAGATATTTAAAGTTTAAGTTTATTTTTTATAAAATGGCACAAGAGCAAAGAAAACTGAATGTTTTGATGTGTTATTTTTACTTTTGCGGAAAAGCATAATTTTTATTTATTTTTTTCAGGGTTTTTTTTGCAGCATGTTCATAGTTGTAACTTGCATAATTTTGACAAGAGATATTTTGATGGAAAGTATTAAGTAAGTTATATAAAGTTTAAGTTTATTTATTCTGGAATAATATTCCTGTCTGTTTTTATTCATATTTATGTTCAAAAAACATTTAGTTTTAGCGTGTTCAATAAATGTTTATCCTGTTCGGCCCGCGACCTAAAGTGTGCTTTGAGTTTTGGCCGCCTGTGCAATTGAGTTTGACACCTCTGGTCTAATTAGAAACGAAAACAAATTTACAGCACGTTACACAATTAACTTGATGCAAGAGCAGGTCTGTTTCCCTTGCAGTAAATCACCCTTTTCACGGTCTTTCTGGGAAAGTGGATCGTTTTAAAGCATTACGCTGCCAGTAAAACAGGTTGGTCACAAACAGGACATTATAAACAAGGGAAAATATGCGTGAACCTACGGGCTGCCAACTTGACAGCTTAATAACGATATTTACGTTATTAATCAATATTAGAATGCAGGTAATGAACTTCGGATGAAGCTTGAACTTCGAGAACTCCATGAGAACATCCTCATGGAATTGATGTTTGACAATGCTTCATTATATAATCAAACGAAATTTGTAAAACAAGCAGGCTAATTTGGCGTTTTCTAAGGTGAGACAGAAGCCATTGGTAGCTTATTCTCAGCTGTTGCAGGTGCTTCTAACGAAAATTAACCGCATATATTTTGTAAAATGACAGCACTGTCGGGAATTACCGGGAACTCATAATGGTTAGTCCGAATAATATTGATCATACTATTGATCCATATAGCCTATTTCTTGATCGCACTAAAGACGCACGAGCATGTCTGTTTCGCCATCATATAAGCAATCTGCCAAGGTGGAAAAGCAGGCTTTTAAAGGGAACGGGATATGACATTTTGATTGGTTTATTGCATGTCACAACTATAATTAATGAAGAGACTTGGTTCAGCCCATTTGCACGTTGCGCTGTGCTTAGCGCTCAAAAAACACGCCATCAAACTAGCAACAGTGGACTTGGACACGCCCTAAATGGACTTTACGCCATGCGTTTAGACAAAGTGCTAAGATCACCAAGATAGAGCCCCTGGAGTCATAAAGCCTTAAACAGAGCACCCCCTAAATAGGTGAGAATTGACCAAATTTGCCATCTGCGCCAAGGGGTTAAATGCAAGAACACCCAGTATTTTCATTGCTCTAGAGATTACATGCCTACTTCCATTGTGCAGTTCCCAAATTATTCCACTAATTCGTAACGTTAGCTACTGAGATTGTAAAATAAATAAATAAAATAAAAAATAAATAAAATAAAAAAACCAGGAAGTGGCTAGACGAGCTAACTTACATTTACATTACATTACATTACAGGCATTTCGCAGACGCTCTTATCCAGAGCGACTTACACGACTTCTTATAACATTTATCCATTCATACAGCTGGATATATACTGAAGCAAGTCAGGTTAAGTACCTTGCTCAAGGGTACAATGGCAGTGTCCTACCTGGGAATCGAACCTGCAACCTTTCGGTTACAGTTCCAGTTCCTTAACCATTATACTATGCATGAAATGATTACTCAGCAAACAGTTATCGATAATTGGAAATAAGCAAAAAAAAAATGTACTTCTTAACTAGGACAGCAGCTTGGTAAGAATACATAACTTTTCTGTGTCGATTGGGTTCGTACAAAGCCCATAGAGAGAGAAAGCCTTGCCAACTCTAATGACGGCAATGGAACGAAAAAAAAAGTACAATGTCATGCTTTGAGCAGCAGGGGGCAGTGCTGAGGCATTGCTAAACAGAGTTGAATTATAAGTCGACATGCAATCGATGGTTGTGT
The DNA here is from genome assembly GCA_029718625.1 of Synaphobranchus kaupii. Taxonomy (NCBI): domain Eukaryota; kingdom Metazoa; phylum Chordata; class Actinopteri; order Anguilliformes; family Synaphobranchidae; genus Synaphobranchus; species Synaphobranchus kaupii. The sequence goes on from CM056379.1 coordinate 52,042,131, forward strand.
TATGATCACTTTCAAAACATTCCCACTAGCATTGCCCTGTCATAGCCCTGGATATCCAGGGTGCATTTGACAAAGTGTGGCCTCATGAGTTTTTAGCCCATGATGCCACATACCCACTCCAAAGGGGTATCTGGGAAGCTACTAACATGGCTCCAAAGCTACCTTTCCAACAGATCCATCAGATTTGTCCTGTCAGGCCAAGCCTCGGAAATCTGCTCCATCAACGCTTCAGTACCACAAGGCTCGGACCACTCCTATTCAGCATCTTCATTGATGACCTGGCTGATGCCTGTGAGAATGAACTGTACCTGTATGCTGACGACTCAACTCTTTACGCCCGTATAAGATCTCCAGCAGAGAGGGCTGAAGTGGAAGCTAGCCTAAACAGGGATCTCTACCAAATAAACATCTGGGGAGACAGATGGAAGACTGCCTTTGAACCGTCAAAGTGCAAATCCACGACACTCTCGAGGAAGAGGATTCCATCAAAGCCCTGCACTTTGATGATCACCAGCTAGCCAATACTGAAGAACTTGACATTCTGGGAGTCACAATAGACAGTAAACTGTCATGGTCCAAACACCTAGCCAAAATCTCCATCGGGGCAGGTCAGAAACTGGGAGCACTGAGGAGAGTGGCCAGTAAACTCAACACCAAGAGCCGATCCACAATCTACAAAGCACAGGTCCGTAGCATCGTGGAGTACGCTTCTCTGAGCTGGATGAGTGCCCCACCTACTCAACTTGGCCTGCTTGATAACATCCAGAAGGCGGCCCTGAAAATAATCGGAGTGGACCAAGACACTGCCTGCTCACAACTTGCCATTCCCAGCCTTCATCACAGAAGACAGGTTGCTGCTGCTACAGTCCTGTACAAGATGCACACCCACTAATGCCCCATGGACCTCCAAACTATGCTCCCTCCACCTTATATTAGGCGTTGTACCACCCGCTTATGCACCTTACCAGACCATGCTCTCACCCTCCTAGTCTCAAGAACATGCTCCTTGCACAGAAGCTTCTTACACACTGCTGTCCGTATATGGAATAGCCTCCCAGAAGAATATGTTGGACAGATCACTGGTACTGGTCTCGCCTTCAAAAGTAGAGCACACAGATACCTCCGGACCATACCCCTTATTGACTGTTGAGCTGCACCATATGATTGGCTAACTGGATGAAAATCTGACTTGGCTATTGTTCACAATTGCAATCAATAAGATAATTTAAAAAAATGTTTTTTTGATGCTACGCAATGTTGATGAGTTTGCCGGTTCATGATTATTCATTACCGGCTCCTGTTTGGCGGTAGCCAACTAGCTAGTAGGCCTAGGCCTAGTTGGTTAGGTAGCAAACAAGCATTATGACAGAGATGGTTTACTATACATCTCCCTAGCTAGGTTATATTAACATTGTATAACAACACGGTGGGAATATAAATGTACTAAAGATTCTAATAAAATGATCTTACGGTGTTGGAAAGATGTGTTGTCGATGTGAAAAGTGATTAACATGCACTGCAGCCAGCCCTTGCTTGCTAAGTAAAACCAGATATTCTTTAGAGTCTAGAATATTCTTGTTAAAACCAGATTATCAAAAAGATACAAGGTGATGTACCGCCGGGTACTAGCTAGTATTTTGTTCGTCCACATAGTTGTCATTCTTGTGCTGTTATTACCGAACGACTTCGGCTGGCTGTCCATCTTGCTTTTGAGTATAACGGCCAAAGCGGTCATGAATATTCATGACCTACTTTACATAACCAGAGAAAAACAAGTTTGTTTTTCTAAACGGTTCAATATTTCATTAATCTAAGTGCGTAGAAATGCATATTTTGTGCATCTGCATCTGCTGTCTGCGAATTTTCTCCAACTTAGAAAAATTATTATCTCTTATAGATTTGGGTTTCTGGAGAAAAATTTCATTGACCCCCATAAATTCCTCTGTTTAGCCCAGTTTTAGTGCTCATAGTCAGCAGCAAACGCGAGCCAGCGAAAAGGACAAGGCAGAGGGGTGAAGGGGGAACCAGCAGAGTAGACCACTGCTCGGTTCTCCCCATTTCACCCCTCCCCTATGTTCTTCTCTGTCGTGCTGCTGCTGTGACTGAGATCGTCTGCCTGCCTGAGTCGAATTGGCGCCCTATCTGTTGTACAAGCACACAACGGTCCCACTGCTCATCCGAAATATACATACAAAACCAGGATTACTGAGTCAGCTGGATAACTGCACTGAATAAAACCCCGAACAGTCCCAAATCTACTTGTAAGCAGTAAACCTGCTTCGTAGTATAGGCTACCCTACCTCCCGGTCTAATTTGTGTATATGTTAGCTAATTTACATCAACTCAGCCAGCTAGCTAGCAAACTGAATAATTTGTTCCACGAAGGGAGAGAGACACAGAGAGTGTGTTTAACTTATGCAGAAACAGTGTTCCGAAACTTTTAAATGATGGAAACCGTATTAATGTAAATGTATATTAGAACCGAGCAACTCAGGAATTATCTTCATTTTCGCCAGCTAGATTCACGCAAGAGGAGATTATTGGAGGCCAGCTGACTACCAAACTAGCTGTATTAGCAGGAAAAAACAGAACGTGTACAATAACTACAGAAGCAAATTTGTGGACCCAGGTCTGGTGTGAATGACGATAACATGTATATGCAAATTAGCGTATGACATCTGGGAAGCTACTAACATGGCTCCAAAGCTACCTTTCCAACAGATCCATCAGATTTGTCCTGTCAGGCCAAGCCTCGGAAATCTGCTCCATCAACGCTTCAGTACCACAAGGCTCGGACCACTCCTATTCAGCATCTTCATTGATGACCTGGCTGATGCCTGTGAGAATGAACTGTACCTGTATGCTGACGACTCAACTCTTTACGCCCGTATAAGATCTCCAGCAGAGAGGGCTGAAGTGGAAGCTAGCCTAAACAGGGATCTCTACCAAATAAACATCTGGGGAGACAGATGGAAGACTGCCTTTGAACCGTCAAAGTGCAAATCCACGACACTCTCGAGGAAGAGGATTCCATCAAAGCCCTGCACTTTGATGATCACCAGCTAGCCAATACTGAAGAACTTGACATTCTGGGAGTCACAATAGACAGTAAACTGTCATGGTCCAAACACCTAGCCAAAATCTCCATCGGGGCAGGTCAGAAACTGGGAGCACTGAGGAGAGTGGCCAGTAAACTCAACACCAAGAGCCGATCCACAATCTACAAAGCACAGGTCCGTAGCATCGTGGAGTACGCTTCTCTGAGCTGGATGAGTGCCCCACCTACTCAACTTGGCCTGCTTGATAACATCCAGAAGGCGGCCCTGAAAATAATCGGAGTGGACCAGGACACTGCCTGCTCACAACTTGCCATTCCCAGCCTTCATCACAGAAGACAGGTTGCTGCTGCTACAGTCCTGTACAAGATGCACACCCACTAATGCCCCATGGACCTCCAAACTATGCTCCCTCCACCTTATATTAGGCGTTGTACCACCCGCTTATGCACCTTACCAGACCATGCTCTCACCCTCCTAGTCTCAAGAACATGCTCCTTGCACAGAAGCTTCTTACACACTGCTGTCCGTATATGGAATAGCCTCCCAGAAGAATATGTTGGACAGATCACTGGTACTGGTCTCGCCTTCAAAAGTAGAGCACACAGATACCTCCGGACCATACCCCTTATTGACTGTTGAGCTGCACCATATGATTGGCTAACTGGATGAAAATCTGACTTGGCTATTGTTCACAATTGCAATCAATAAGATAATTTAAAAAAATGTTTTTTTTGATGCTACGCAATGTTGATGAGTTTGCCGGTTCATGATTATTCATTACCGGCTCCTGTTTGGCGGTAGCCAACTAGCTAGTAGGCCTAGGCCTAGTTGGTTAGGTAGCAAACAAGCATTATGACAGAGATGGTTTACTATACATCTCCCTAGCTAGGTTATATTAACATTGTATAACAACACGGTGGGAATATAAATGTACTAAAGATTCTAATAAAATGATCTTACGGTGTTGGAAAGATGTGTTGTCGATGTGAAAAGTGATTAACATGCACTGCAGCCAGCCCTTGCTTGCTAAGTAAAACCAGATATTCTTTAGAGTCTAGAATATTCTTGTTAAAACCAGATTATCAAAAAGATACAAGGTGATGTACCGCCGGTACTAGCTAGTATTTTGTTCGTCCACATAGTTGTCATTCTTGTGCTGTTATTACCGAACGACTTCGGCTGGCTGTCCATCTTGCTTTTGAGTATAACGGCCAAAGCGGTCATGAATATTCATGACCTACTTTACATAACCAGAGAAAAACAAGTTTGTTTTTCTAAACGGTTCAATATTTCATTAATCTAAGTGCGTAGAAATGCATATTTTGTGCATCTGCATCTGCTGTCTGCGAATTTTCTCCAACTTAGAAAAATTATTATCTCTTATAGATTTGGGTTTCTGGAGAAAAATTTCATTGACCCCCATAAATTCCTCTGTTTAGCCCAGTTTTAGTGCTCATAGTCAGCAGCAAACGCGAGCCAGCGAAAAGGACAAGGCAGAGGGGTGAAGGGGGAACCAGCAGAGTAGACCACTGCTCGGTTCTCCCCATTTCACCCCTCCCCTATGTTCTTCTCTGTCGTGCTGCTGCTGTGACTGAGATCGTCTGCCTGCCTGAGTCGAATTGGCGCCCTATCTGTTGTACAAGCACACAACGGTCCCACTGCTCATCCGAAATATACATACAAAACCAGGATTACTGAGTCAGCTGGATAACTGCACTGAATAAAACCCCGAACAGTCCCAAATCTACTTGTAAGCAGTAAACCTGCTTCGTAGTATAGGCTACCCTACCTCCCGGTCTAATTTGTGTATATGTTAGCTAATTTACATCAACTCAGCCAGCTAGCTAGCAAACTGAATAATTTGTTCCACGAAGGGAGAGAGACACAGAGAGTGTGTTTAACTTATGCAGAAACAGTGTTCCGAAACTTTTAAATGATGGAAACCGTATTAATGTAAATGTATATTAGAACCGAGCAACTCAGGAATTATCTTCATTTTCGCCAGCTAGATTCACGCAAGAGGAGATTATTGGAGGCCAGCTGACTACCAAACTAGCTGTATTAGCAGGAAAAAACAGAACGTGTACAATAACTACAGAAGCAAATTTGTGGACCCAGGTCTGGTGTGAATGACGATAACATGTATATGCAAATTAGCGTATGACATCATTTAGCATATTCTAGCGACTTTTTGAGCAGCCAATGGTGCCTTTGCTTGGAAAATAGTTGGCAACACTGAAGCATAGACCACATGCATCTATGGTACAGGAGTGGGTCATATTATGAACGACTTTTTATTTTTCTTAAATCATAATCTACACTTTGTAACCATCATCATATGTAAACCGATTGATATTCTCAATAAAAAATTTTAAATATTACAAATTACTTCCTCACTAGTTTGGAAAGAGTTTTGCGGGATTTCTTTCGCACACTGCTTGCAAAGTGAGGGGACAGAGAACATAGTAGACAGGGGTCTGAGTGGACAGGGAACAGGGGACAGGGAACAGGGAACAGGGAACAGGGATCGTATTCGGTAACGGCCCAGGTCAATGGGCAGATAAAAATGTAGGGTGCGTCCCAATACTCGAAAAATGCACCCTCCTTTCCTCCACTACCGCCTCCTGGTAGTGGGGGAGTGGAGGAAAGGAGGTGGGGAGTGAAGAATATTGGGACGCACCCGTAATCTCCAGTTAGTTTTCAACAGTCCTTCACTGACCTGTATTCTGTCTCTTCGCCTTGTCTTGCAGTTCCTGTAGCCTCCGCCTGAGACTCTCGTTCTCTCTTTGTGTTCGAGCAGTTTTCTCCTGGTATTCCGATACCGTCTCTCTCACTACTTCCAATACCTCATGCACTGCCACCGTTAAGAGCTTTGCCACTCTAGCATTTAAACGCTCTATTTTAGACATTCTGCACAATTCCTTAAGGATAATGATCAGATAAAAAAAGACGACACATTAGGATGCAACGTTATGTTTATAGAACGCAAACTAGCTAACGTTAGTGAATGTCGTTCCCCGAAAGCTAACGTTAAGGTTTCGATTTTTTTTTAAACTGATATATTAGTACATTCAAATCAACTGAAGTGGTAACGTTAAAGATTACCTTAGGCTTTCGTTCTTACTATTTTGTTATTTCTTCCTGCTACAAGTATCTTGCTGCGATGGTCTAACGTTAGTCAAATAGCTAGCTGGCTATAGTGTCACAGTATGACCTGGAAAGACTAGGTAGCCTACTAACGTTAGCGGTTAGCCAAAACAACACCTTGGAATTAAATGTTTACTATTCTTCAGTTCTGCGGATATATAGCTAATAGTTTGGGGATATACCATGACAAATGGCTAAAAAGCTGCTTATCTGGTTTTTAATTTTATTTCAGTGAACTATCACTACTCAATGCTGTTAGCAAGAAGCTAACTAACACCGACCACAGAACACAATCTAGCCCCTTCCTGATTCTTTTGCGTGCCAGTGTGACGCCAACTCGCTTTGCGACAAAGTTCTCCCTCGTTTCAAAGTAAAAGTCGCCTATTACGCCAAGATACTTCATTTAAATCATTTAAACAGAATAGTTGTAACGTTACTGCCAAGACGCATTTTCTTGAAAAAATTACAATTCTCAATTTCCTGATATCAAGAGTTAACCAGGAGGTCGTTGATGTGAGTAAACGAATAAGTCGTGCAGAAATCTTCAAGCAATGAAAAATAGATAACCTCGTCATATATACCGACAAAAATGTGACTTCCCACTGCAGCGAAGCGCCGCAAAGACGACTTGAAATTTATTGGTGGCATCATCTGCATGGATATAAACCATTCATATTTAGACTGGAGTAGGCTATAGCCTAAATTAAACCTATGTTCCACTAAGTTCACTATCGGAGAAAAGCATAAAATGTGACAAAACCATGGCTTTGTGTTCTGGATCAGCAAATGCATAATTCACCATTGAAAAACATATTTGGAGACATACAAGCGTATTAAGCCGTGTAGCATAAAGGTTAGGGAACTGGGCGTTACAGATTCAAGATTTGTACATGGATTTCCTAAGCGAGGCACTGTCGCCATACTAACCTGAACCGCTTCAGTACAAATCCAGCTGTATAAATGTAGACGGGTCAATATATGAAAAAAAGTCACCTAACCCTGAACAAATTGCAACAAAAGGTTTTTCAATGGATTCTGGTACTATTGGGCATGCTTATTAACATACTAAAAATCTACTAAAATCTACTTTCAGGAAAGGCATAATTTTCAAGATGGCGTCCAAAATGGCCGCCAGGAGCTTAAAATGGCTATATCTCAATAACTATTCATCCTAGAAAGGTGGTTTCAGCGTCAAACCATATATTTTAAAGGTAAAGGCATGTGATTGAATCAGTTTTATTACTGTAAGTTAATTACTTCTTGCCAAATCCAAGATGGTGTCCCAAGGTGACATCATAAGTCAATTTTCTGTATATTTTGTCACAGCAGAAAAATTGAGTGTCACCCAATTGATGTCTGACACCACTTCAACGATCTCCCAGGGGTTACCTAACTTCAGGAAAAAAGTAAGGCAATAGGTGCTTTAGTCTAGAAGCAGCACTCATTTCAAATTGGGTATGCATTTTAGGCGAAAATTGCCTTGGGGTTTAACAGGTTAAATAACATCAAAACAACAACCAATTTCACTTTCTTTTTTTAATTGAGAATTAATACCATCAGTAAAGGATGATGAACAAGAAAGTATACATTGCCAGATTTTACAGTCCATTATGGGCACTATGTATCATCATCCTCTGACTCCTCTGGAAGAAACTTGTTATGAGGATTATCACACTCATCAAGTTGACATGAGTAGTATATGGAATTCGGCTTATGTCACTTTTTGATTGAATTTGATTGATGGTTGATAGGTCAAGCGGTCAAATGGGGGTCACATTTGCATATTTTTAATTTTTAATTTTTTTAAATATTAATTAATTATTTTTTATTTTTTATTATTTTTATTTTTTAATTTATAAGGTATTATTATTCGGGGGGTGGGGTTATTGTGGGGGATTTTGTTTCAAGGTTTTATTTATTGGCCTTGTAACGATGTCATTTTATTGGGGGTTGTTTGTTGTAAACGTCGGTTTTTATGGTCGTTCTTTGGGTGAGGATTTTTTATTAGAACAACATCGTGAAAAAGTAACTTTGTATATATATATATATATATATATATATATATATACAAGTGTATAGTTTAGTGGCAATAGTTTGTGTTAGCAGAAGCGTTTTAAAAGAATAAAAGAATAAAATAATTCAAGACGGTTAATTGCAGACTTTTTAAACGTGACAGATAGCGGTAGGCTAAATGAACAAACTAACACGTTATTGCGTTTCTGTATTTCCAGGTCGGTATGCTATAGAGAGTCGAAGGGGTGACAAATGTTGCAAAGTGAAACGTTCGCGAAGGGCACAACTCTTAACAAATTGTTGAAGTGCGGGCGTGTGTGCGAATGACTCCACAGACAAGGACTTAGATTTTTTGCCAAAGTTCGCGGAGGTCCGGAGAGATCTTTTTTCCAATTGTTGAAGTGCGGGCATAGGCGGCGGGTGATTTTTTCGTTAGGGAAGGCTAGGACGTTATGGGGGGGGGGGGGGGCTGTGCTCCTCCTTCCGTTTCAGCGATTTTTTTTACAGAACAGCTTTGAAATAAGTGAATTCTAATTACTTTTTAAAGGGAAACTGCGTGAGAGGGGGGCCAGTGAGACGGGATTAAAAAAAAATTTTTTATCGCGGGTTCATGTGTCATAAAATTACAGCACTTCATGCTGACGCTGTAGGTATGTGCTGGAAAAAGTGCTCAGAAAACTATGATTTAGCATGACAGTGAGTCGCTTGCAAGGAGAGTTTCAGTGGTAATTTTGCGCTTGAATTGGGAGAGCGATACAATGTTGCAGTTTTGGAATGCGAGCGTGGACGTGGCGCTGCTACATTTGTATCCGAAATGTATCACTTTCCCTCTATTGAGAGGCGTAGGAGCGTAGCGGAAGTGTAGTGGGTTTTTTGCCTTGAAACTGGTATAAATTAGGGCATATAGAAACGATCAAATATGCACAAATATAATAGCAACATATAAGGCGATCTAAAGTACTTTAGTTAATAAACAGATTATGTTAAACATTGGAATTTACAATGATTCAGTTATTCCATTGATTTACACACTGAGAGTAGTCCATTACATCAACACACACACATCACAGATTACGGACAGACTGCGACTGAACAACTGCCATCAAAAGCTGAGTGGGAACGGTCTACTTATGATATGCAACATTCCATTTTAGACCAACCACACCAGTGAGTGATCAATCAAAAGTAGCCTAGTTACACCAACTCAAAACTGACAATCAGCCATAAAACACACAGATCACAAGATCATTGTCGCTAGTAGTAGCTAGGCCTGCTCGTAGTCTAAGCAAAAAAAACAGGAACGATCGTTTGACTGCACTGCCAAACACACCCACAACCCCCTCCCCCTTCCCAACGCACACGCGCGCGCACACACACACACACACACACACACACACACACACACACACACACACACACACACACACACACACACACACACACACACACAACGCGCATCCAACTGCTGGCTGTATAATGCACCCATTAGTTTCCGAGGTACAGGGCAAAGTGGCATGGCAGCCAACCTGAGCATTAATTAATAATACCAACAACCTTCCCAGGTCGGAGGGGACTTTAGCAGCGGTGCAGTCCGTTGAGGGTGTGCATGCAGGCGGCGGCGGTCTCCCCTCGTCCTCGGACACAGTCTCCGTGTAGCATGTGGGTAACGGCGGCGGCAGGTTTAAAACTCTCCCCTCGTTCTTCTCGGACACAATCTCTGGCGATTGCAAAACTGCCCCGGCCACTTCCCCGGTCTTCTCCGGTGAAACATAATTTTCCGTTTTGTTCGCGACCGAGAAAAACTTCCTAATATTAATGAAATAACTCCAGACACTGTGAGCTATGTGTAACCTATACTCAGTGCAGGTTGTGCTAAATAAAAAAAATTATCTAACAAAAGCTGAGCTTTAAGATCGTTTAATTTCCATTAATATTTTCGGAATTAAGAGTGCGGAGAACGAAGAGCACATGTATCCACAATTATAATGTTGATTAAAATGTGCACAATTTTGCGACGCAAGTTAAAATAATTTTATTACTTGCCTAATAGCCTAATTTAGGAGAACCGGCTACATTTGATGGCATTGAGCAATTGGTGAATTAAACGCTGATGTAGCCTATTGTTAATCAAGGAAACTTAAATAAAAAATTATTAAGACCAATAATCAGTTTAAAGGGAAGTTTTCCGCTACCCCAATTTTCAGCTCAGGAGCCGCCACTGCCTATACTGTAGCCTAGTAGGCTAAACAACGCGGTCGTGCAAGACACTCATTCTGCAGAAATCATGCATCTTGCATTACACGTTTGTTTATTATAGCCATGCATTGATTTGTGCAGACCGATTGGTAGATACGCCTTAGCCTATTTCAGTTTCGTTATTGCTAGATGTGCAATTTGTAGGCTAGCCTATGCATTGGCGAAAAGTAGCAAATCACATACACACTCATGTATAGACAAGATTACATTTTATTGTATTTCAGAGATCTAGACGGCACGTCACCGCAGGGGGCTGGTGGCACGTGCTACGGTTGGATCAAAATGATACATTTGTTACATTGTAACAGCTGTTTGCTGTGCTTGTTGTCTCTATCGGCCAGACCCAAAAGTCCGTTCGTCAATGAATACTCGGCCAATTTTAATGTATTTAATTAATTTATTAGGCATTTGGGGAGGCTAAGCCTCTCCAAGCCTTATACATTCGCCGCCTATGAGTGCGGGCGTGCGTGCGAATGACTCCGAAAGCCGATGACAAAATCCGCGAAGGTCCAAGACATGCTTGAGAGAGAGAGAGAGCTGTTGCAAAGCCGTTCAACGCTGTGTGACTGTCTGCCTGCCTGCATGCCGGCCAGTCCTGAAACTGTGTCTCTGAATTGCCTCAGAGGCGTTCGAAGAACAACTGTGAGACTACACAGGCAGACAGGCAGACGCGCGGCACAGCGTTGAACTAACAACAGATTGTGGAAGGCTTAGTGTTGTGGCGAGTTGGGTTTCTGCTGACGATTGTAAAACTTTGGTTGACGAGGAACAGATGTATTCCTGGCGGGTTATTCAAAAAAAATAAGTTTGAAATGAATGAATGAAATGCATAGACTGAAAATATTTCAACAGGCCGCAAAATGCCCCGAAACCATTGAAAAGAACTCCAAGAAGCGTTTTAAAAAATAAAAATCTAAAAGTCTATTAGTATTTAATAAAAAACTTTTCAGGATTTTGTACAAGTTTTTGTAATAGGGTAATACTTAGAGCCAATATGAGTGTTTAGTATCAATCGGTTACTAAACATACGGTTTACCCGATTTAAGCAGGGTTGAGGCGTTATATATTAAATGTTGCGTTTAATCGTAGGCCTATATTCAAAGTGTATTTTATTCTTCATGCTACATTTCACGGGGAGGGGCACGTTTTTACGACCTACGTTCATTACGTAGACCTACTCGCACCTCGAAAACTCTGAATGGTATAAAAGAGGCCTACAGTTACTCAAAAACAATCTTGATTCTACACTGCGGAAGAAACGTTAAGAAGACGGCGATTTCAGCTAAACTTTTGCTTGTAAGAGATGTCGGCCGTGGACTTTACAACACAAGGTATGTGCGACTATTTTAATTTTTATAAAGTGTGAAACTTTCAAGTTGTTAATTAAACATATTGAATATTCTACTTCTTAATTAAAGTTGTTAATGTAAAATGTATTACAGATTTGGATCTAGGCCTATTTTACAACAACGGGGTACACGCTGGTGAACCTTTCGACGCTTTTGTTGAAACAATAACCGAAGACAACAGCGTTAGACATAGTAAGATGTTTTTACATTTTAAAAATGTGGTTTTAAGATACTTTATATATAATTGCTTTTAGATACTAAGTGGCAGACTACACAACACGTGTCGCCTAGGCCTGTGTTTTAGCAACAGAAAGCTATTTGTTAGTTAAATACAAGTGAATGAAACATCCTTTGCTCAAAATCTGATTATAACTATTGAACATTACCATGTGTTTTTATTTTTTCGGATATTTGGGTTTATTTGTTTTTAGATAGACCTACAGTGTACACGCGGCCTCGGGAAATTACACGTGCCCAAGTTTTAGCTACAGAAGATGATCCACGTTACAGTTTATTACAGAGTATGTAACTTAAAGACTTTTGTTCAACATCTGTTTATGTGTTTTATTGTTAAAAAGGCTCAGAAATCCCGCTAGAGACTGTAGCAAAGACAACATCTAAACGGGGTTAACAGCTACAAGAGAAAAAACTGTGTGTGTGTTTGGGCATGTGCGCATGTTCATGTGTGTTGGAGGGGGGGGGGTTACGTAAAGTAACGTAACGTGCGTGCATGCACGTTTTTGGACGGCTGGGGGGTCGTTGCACACGTTCCTAGCGTACAAGGCCTTATTTTGTATTTTTGGAGCATGTTTAACAGGCTACACAAGCCACGTGTGGGTAGGCCGAAGCCACGCTTAACCTAATTGTTAGTTCAACACAATTGAATGAAACTTCCTTTGCACAACATCTGATTATAACTATTGCTATGTGTTTTATTTTTATTGTTTAAAAGGCCCTGAAAATCCCCCTCTAGAGACGGTGGCAAAGACAAAACCTAACAGACAGCAAGGATTGAAGAGAAAAAGTGGTGAGATTTAAGTTTTCTCCTATTAAAATAAAATGTTTGTTTTTTTTAATTTGGTTATTTTTAATTTGAATTTTTATTTTTAAATTTCGTAATTAGATTTTAATTTTTTTAAAATTTGAATATAATTTGTAATTTGATTTAGATTTTTTTAATTTGAATTTGAATTAATTAGATTATTATTAATTTTTTTATTTTTTATTTTTAAATTTACCTTACAGCCTTTGAAACAACGGATGTGGTGAGCGCCGCCGATACGTCTAAAAGACGTGTGACACCAGGACCACGGCCATCAAAAGCAACAGCAGCAGCAGCCACCGCACCCGCAGACAAACCAACAGCAGCAGCAGCATCAGCAACCGCCACCGCAGACGCAGACAAGCAAGCCGAGCTGACAACTCCTGCCAAGGCCTCGGTTTGTCAAAACGACAACCTAGAATTAAGAATATTGGACAATTTTAGGAACCTTGTTGACAATTTTAGGAACCATTCTGACAATTTTAGGAACCTTGTTGACAATTTTACGGTCCTTTCGGATAAATTGTTATTAAAGTAAATGGCTCCTAAAAGACCTTGTACGTGTCCATGTTCAGGGGGCCAGAGTAAAAGACCTGCCGCAGAAAATGCTGAAAACCAGGACCCTAACCAAAACGTTTTATCGCATGAAAATGTTAATCCACATCTCTTAGCTCTTGTTAATGATGTTAATCATGCCTCTATTAACACGCATGAGCCTAGTGATGAAAATGTAGAGTCTAGTAATGGAACTGTAGAGCATGATGTTTTTGCAGGTTTATTAAGAGCTTTGGACTCTGTAAACCGTGAACTCGCTAGACACGTTGAATCAGATATGACCCCAAACACCGCAGAAAATAACATGCCGGGTCTTACAGAGCTCGAGATACCCCAAAGCACTAACGATAGTGACCCACAAGGACTTCCAGAAGCCAACCAAAATGGTGGTGATGGTGGTGGTGGTGGTGATGTGATTAACAGCACAAACCTTCAGGTGATACGTAGGCCAACTTTCAACAGTACAGAAATTCAGCTCCGTTTTAACTTTACATCTTTGTACAATGTTGATAACGCAGAGTTTTATGTACACATCTTAAACACTTTTGAAAATCTTCTGGCTAAAGTTCGGGAGCTGTCGAACCCCAGCGATGCCGTACAGTTAGAATTAAGGGGTGATTCTCTGTCTCAGGGTCAGCACTCGAGTTGAGGGGGGATGAGGGGGGATGGCATCCCCCCTGAAATAAAAACGGTCAAAATCATCCCCCTTCTAAAACGACCATCCCCCCTTTCCATCCCTTATGTCATTTTATCAATGAATGTGGTATTACTGCTATTTCAACATTAATTTTGCGCATATTGAGTAAAATACTGTGGGCGAGGGAGCACGCACACATGCAATGACATTTTTACCAAGTCACTGACGCTATGCTATGCGAGTGCCCTAGAGGCACCAGAGCGCCGTGATGCGCTTGTTTGATTGATGTTAGAAGCTGCATAGCAGCACGAGCGCAGGTAACGGTCATCACAATGGCCAAGCGACCAGGAGGACAGCGCTCTCTGAGGGACTTCATATTTAAAAAGACAAAAAATAACACTACAGGTAAGTCAAGAGTCAGTAATCTTAGTCATTACTCATTACTTTAGTCACCAAAGGTGGAATCTCTGGACATAAGCAATAACAACGTTAGTTTGGAGCTTAGCTACGTTTTTCTCTCTTGTTAGCTAGCTAGCTAACTAATGCTAGCTAGCTAAAAGATGAGGACTTGAACTTCATTAAGGTCAGCTAATCATGTTCGGGGAGAGTGGAGTAGGCAGCCATTGACAAAATTGGTCCTATTTTGTATTATCTGTATAATTTTTAATATATTTTCATATTTTATAAACAGTTTCAATTTGCACTTAATGCCCTGTTAAAAAAAGTAACATTGGGAATGTTAACATAAAAGATTTGTATTTGAACTGCAACAGGGACGTCGTTAGGCCTATTTTAGGGTGGCTGAAGCTACCCTAAAATGTTCTTAAGCCCCCCCAAATAATTTGGCATTATTGGCTTAAAATGATCGTTCTGGTTTGTATGTTGTTGTTGTCTCCCCATCCAATACTAGCCTGTCGTAGCCTACTTCACAATGTAAATCGCGGGCACGAGGACCTTGGGGGAGGCTGCATTCCATTGCTTCTCAAAGCGCCAAGTAACGATCGGCTTTGGCAACGGCTTGTGACAGGATAACGTTAGTGGCGAACGAGTTTAGCTGTGATGTGAAGATTCAAAGTGAATGATGCACAGAGTGAAATTGTAAGTAGTTGTTAACGATTGTTACCTGCTTAACTTTAGCTAGGTTTACTTGAGGTAAAGGAAAAGGGATATTGTAGTAGGCTATGATGTTAACACTAAATTAAGCTATTGTTGACTGTCAAGTTGGCTAACGTAGCTAAAATCCCACAATCAACGTCAGCAAACAGCTTCAAATTGATGCATAAGCTTTTGTTTTGTTAATGTTTAACTTGGCCCAGTCATCATTAAAATTAAAAGCAGTTACCTCCGTATGTGCAGCGAACACACACACAGTTTTTCAATGGAACATTAGGCGCTTTTCCATAACCATATGCTATAACGCTAGCTACACACACAAGTGGATTACGCTATCGTGAACGAAAAAAATACAAGAAATAGCTAGCTAGCTAACTCTATCGACAGCTCTCTATTCTTTGCCATGAATATATCTCTCTAGTATTTCGAAACAGTAATATCAGTCCCCATAGAATGTTATTGTTTAGAGTCAGTTAATGTCAGTGAAAACTGTCCCTCATAACGCTATTGTACAACAAAAGAGAAATGGAAGAAGAGAATATGTCTGTTGCTTTTTACTTGTTGCCATCTTGGCTTCTTCACTGGTTGTTGACATATGTGTACTGTAGTTCTAATACAGTATATACCAAAACAATTTGCAAACTCGCATGTCTTTGCATCCTAGTGACGTCCCTGAACTGCAATAAAATGATGATAGATCAATGTTTTTCTAATTGTTTTCCTCCATTTTTTCATGATGGGGTTCTTGTTTAATTTACATAATGATTTAATTAATCACGATTAAAAATTAACCCTTTAGATACCAGTTTTGATCATATACCAGTAACTGCTTTTTTGAAAAATACACTATAATTCAATATTCTAAAAACAAATTTGACTTTATTATTAGTATCATCAGCTGATCCATCTGAATAATAAATGAGAAGATTGATTTTGGTGCATTTTTACTTTTTGTATAATGTCAGATTGAACAAAAAGGTACGTTGGGACTGTTAACCTACAAGATTTGTACCATAGACTTCCATTATAACCACATTTTTTGACCCCCTCCCCCCCTTTAAATTAAAGTGAAAAAATGATTTTGCACTAATTGTCCTCTGCATTTGACCCTAAGTCAAATGTAAGTGGTGCCATGGCAGCCCGGGGACCGACTCCAATTCTGAGGTGCCTTGGTCAAGAGCAATGACAGGAGTATCTGACACCTAACATCCATAACATGCATGTTGTTTTAGGAGTATAATCATTATCTTTATGCTTTAACAATAATCAAAAGGGTACAGAGTTGGTCTCCCACCCTCTGCGCCGTTATCAGCACAAATTATGCCCCCATATGATAAAATCCACCATCCCCCCTGATATTTTTTTACAACTTGAGTACTGCTCAGGGTGTAACTGTACAGCTAAGCGGTGATGAAATAGATTTGGAGGTTTTTTTGAATATGGTTGAAGAGTTGGTTCAAAGCAATTTTGATATCCTGGTTGATGAAACTCTGATGCTTGTGGCTCACATTATTCAGAACCCTAATGGCGGTGGAGGAGACCGACGAAAATTATCATCATGTCTCAAGAGTGAAATCATTCGCAAAAAACTAAGACATTTAATAGTTGTCTACAATGCCGATAATAATCTCTGTTTCGCAAAATGTTTGACGCATCTTTTAAATCCGACATTCACTACGTGTGCCGCTGAAAGAGAGGCGGAACATTTACAACGTTCCGTAGGTTTGGGTGTTCAGGATAAGGTTCATTTTTCAGACATTCAAAGGTTTGAGAGGTTCTTAAACATCAAGATAGTTGTATGGACACACAGTTCAAATAACGGCGTCTTAAAAAAGTTTCAAACGAGCAACACACCACACTCTAAAACCTTTTTTTTGTACCTCGAGGGCAGCCACTATTACGGTATCAAATCATTAACAGGTTTCTTAGGCAGTCAAAATGTTTGTACATTTTGTTACACACCATACACAACGAAACATAGCCACTCCTGTTTACATTATTGTAACGTCTGTTTTGGCGCAGAATGTTTTACACATCGTTCATCAACGATAAGGTGTAAGGATTGTAAGCGACTCTGTCGGTCTAGGTTTTGCTATAACGCGCATAAAGTTTTGAAACTGCAGGAGTCTAGCGGTAAAATGCTCAGCTCTTGTGATACTATAAAGTTCTGTGACAAATGTGCACAAACATATGTAGTAAGTAGCAAAACATCTAAAGCACACAAATGTAGTCTAAAGCTCTGCAAAAACTGCAAGGCTGTATTGACCCCTGAAGTTGAGCATGTGTGTTACATACAAACTGTGAAAACTGAACACCCCAACCGGCGTTACGTTTTTTATGATTTTGAGTGTCGGCAGGACCATGGCGAACACATTGCGAATTTCATATGTTGCATAGATTTTAAAGGCAAGCGTTGGACTGCAAAGGGTGATGGCTGTGTACAGGCTTTTTAAAAAAGGTATCGAACCCGAAAGTACAAGGGGTATACATTCATAGCCCATAATTCGAAGGGGTACGATGGGTACCTGCTGATGCAGTATTTGGTAAAGCATGGTGTGACACCAAACATCATAGCGCAAGGCAGCAAGCTCCTGTGCATTACAGATGAGGTTTTCAAACAGAGGTATATTGATTCACTAACTATGAAGCTAAGTGCCATGCCTGGCTCTCTAGGTTTTGAAAATGCTAAAAAAGGGTATTTTCCCCATTTCTGGAATAAAATTGAGAACCAGAATTACATCGGCCCGTACCCACCACCCTTGTACTATGGTTTTGATACAATGATGGCCAAGGAGAGGGAGGACTTTATGTCCTGGTATAATAATGTGTCTGGGGGTGTGTTTGACTTTCGAAAAGAAATATCCGAGTACTGTCAGAATGACGTTGTTATTTTGCGGGAAGCTTGTTTGCGGTTTAGGGCCGAGGTGCTTGGGAGCACAGGTTTAGACCCGTTCCAGAGCATTACAATAGCCTCGGTGTGCATGAAACAATACTGTACAAACTTTTTACCCAAAAACACCATAGCAGTCACATCGCCGGATAATTACGCGCAGCAGCAGAAATCATTTTCCACAGCAGCCATTCAATGGTTAGAATATGTGAGTCATCGGGAAAAGATTTTCATTCAACATGCCTTGAACCGGGGGGAGGTTAAGATGGGTAACTATTATCTAGACGGGTATTCAGATGTGGCCGGCGTTCGGACAGCTTTTGAATTTGCGGGTTGTTTTTTTCATGCATGCCCTCAATGTTTTAATTTAAGCACAATTAACCCTCTCACAAAAACAGATTTTGGTTCAATATATCACAAATTTCAAGAGAAAATTGACACTCTGCGTAGCGTATACAACCTGAATGTTGTAGTTATGTGGGAGCACGAATGGGTAAGACTTAAACGTGAGAGCCCCGAGGTTCAGGAATTCCTGCGCCATCATGACTACCCGGAACGTCTGGAACCTCGGGCTGCTCTGTTTGGCGGTCGAACTAATGCGTTGCAACTTTACTACAAGGCTCAAGAAGGTGAACAAATACACTATTTTGATTTCACCAGTCTATACCCGTTCGTGAACAAAACTAAAGTTTACCCAACAAATCACCCCACCATCATCTTCCGTGACTTTGAACCGATCGAAAACTATTTCGGTCTGATCAAAGTCAGGGTATATCCACTAAGAAAACTTACAATACCTGTGTTACCGTACAGAGTCTCTGGTAAATTAATGTTTCCACTTTGCCGGTCCTGCGCAGAATCTGAGCATCAAGGTACGTGTGAACATTCTGATGAGTTGCGTTCTCTCACAGGTGTATGGTGTACCGTTGAAATGCTTAAGGCTATTGAAAAAGGTTACATCGTCGACAAAATCTTTGAAATTTGGCATTTCCAAGATAGGTCCGATTCTCTTTTCAGTGACTATATTAAGACGCATTTAAAGGGCAAACAAGAAGCGTCAGGATACCCCTCTTGGGTTTCTGATGATTCTGACAAGGCGGCCTATGTGCAGAGTTATTGGCAGAAGGAGGGTGTTCGTTTAGAACCAAGCAATATTTCTGTAAACAAAGCCAAGAGACAAATTTCCAAACTGTTTTTAAATAGTCTTTGGGGCAAATTTGGTCAGAGAAGCAACATGCCAAACACAACCTTGATCCGTGATCCTGAACAGTTTCTGCAATTCATGTTTTCAGATGAGTATGACGTCTCACACTTTTCATTTCTTACAGAAGACGTAGCTCTGGTACAGTGGAAACTTACTAAGTGTTTTCCGAAGGTCCCCAGATACAGCAATGTGTTCATCGCGGCCTTCACCACAGCTTATGCCCGGCTCGAGCTTTATGATGTCATGGATAAAATGCCTGACAGGGTTCTGTACCACGACACAGATTCTGTAATCTTTGTGTGCCGACCGGGTGACTGGATGCCGTCTCTAGGTGATTTTTTGGGAGAATTGACTAGTGAGCTAGACCCCTTTGACCACATTGTTGAATTTGTATCAGGAGGGCCCAAGACGTACGGTTATAAAACACTGTTTGGTAAAACGTGCATGAAAGTGAAAGGTATAACCCTGCATCATACTAACACACAAGTTGTCAATCTTTCAACCCTCACAGAATTGGTACAGCACTATGTACAGAATCCAGAGGTCCCAGCTCGCGAAATTACAACCAACACAAATCAAATTGTGAGGAATAAGAGAGGGTTCTCTCTCAGCAATCGTTTAGTTTCTAAAAGATTCAGAGTAGTTTACAACAAAAGGGTCCTGCTCCCTGATTTCAAAACCTTGCCATATGGATTCTAGACAAGTGATTGGGGTTGAGGGTTTTGACAGCCGCCTTCAACATCCTTTTTCATGCATAATCTCAGGTCCATCAAACAGCGGTAAAAGCGTTTTTGTGAAAACACTGCTCGAAAATGCACAACATGTATTGTCAAAAGTACCGCAGAACATTGTATGGTTTTATTCGTGTTGGCAACCCATGTACGATGAAGTGCTTTGTAAAATAAAGAATGTACATTTTGTAGAAGGTCTTCCTGAATCCTTGACCGATGAAGTTTTGCTACCTTTGCACAAAACCAACATGGTAATTGTTGATGACCTTATGCAGGCTGCCAGTCAGAGCTCTGAAATTGAGAGAGCTTTCACCAAATATACACACCATAGAAACCTAAGCATCATATATCTTGTTCAGAATCTTTTCTTCCAGGGTCGAAACAGCCGCACAATTAATCTTAATGCAAACTATATTGTTCTGTTCAAAAATCCAAGAGATAAAATGCAAGTTAATGTTTTGGCACGACAAATGTACCCCAGACATTCAAAGTTTTTCCTTGAATGTTTTGATGATGCTACCAGAAAACCTTACGGTTATCTATTGGTTGATTTAAAAGCCCAGACGCCTGAGGAATACCGCATCAGAACTGGTTTGTATGCTCCAGAGTGGCCGGTAGTTTATGTGCTAAAGAAAAAGTAATATGTCTGCACGTATTAAACGGAACTGGCCTTTTCTAAAAGCCCTATTTGAAGGTAATGCCCGGCAAAGACGTAACATATTACAGTCTGCTTCTGGTGAACTTATAAACACAATTTGTGAACTAGCTCTCAATGTTTTACGGGGCAATATACCCCTAACTGATACACAACTGAAAAAAATAAGAAAACAAAAGGTCGGAATTAAACTGTTGATTAACAAAAGATCATCTATTCGAAAGAGGCGAAAGATTATTTCTCAAAAAGGTGGATTTCTTCTGCCACTGCTGAGTGTAGCAATACCGTTTCTCACCAGTTTGATAGCGGGTCGCAGCGGTGCTTAAAAACATGGATCACGCCCAAAAAATGTTTCTCGTACCTCAAAGTCAGCTGGACAAATTAAAGAATCTTACTTTTACTCCGGAA
Source organism: Synaphobranchus kaupii (assembly GCA_029718625.1). NCBI lineage: Eukaryota > Metazoa > Chordata > Actinopteri > Anguilliformes > Synaphobranchidae > Synaphobranchus > Synaphobranchus kaupii. The sequence continues at coordinate 52,063,190 of CM056379.1, forward strand.
CCAATCCGACAAACTGTTGAAAATGATTTGGATCAAACCATACGTAACATCTTATCAAGGACTGATGTTGGTCCTCATGAGAAGGTAAAACTGTACACGATTGCTCTACAGCGTTTCATTGCTTTGGTTAAACAAGGGGAAGCCGAAATGCAACATTTGACCCTATCGTTGCCTGTTGAGGTTGGCGATAATGTCAGAACGGACACCGCCCGAGTTGACGATTTTGTACAAAGCGTACCACCTAGAAGCCGGAAAAATGCCACCTACGTATTGGATAAAATTTCTAAATCAGGAAATGTCGCTACGTGGAACGATAAAGGGGAGTTTGTGTTTAATGGTACGGTTGTCAGTGGTTCGCATATGTTGGATCTAATAAAGAACATAACGGCCCCTCACAAGATTTCTGACGATAGAAGGCCCCGGGGTTGGGAGGAATTTATAGAGGCTATGGCTATGCTTAATATGCCTATTTCTGTCATACCTAATCAAAATGTGCGCGGCAAGATAAATCAACACAAAAAGAAAATACCAAATACGGCAACCTTTGCAACAATGACACCAGAACCAGGCCCTAAGGCTGTTTTTTCATCTCCCGCTTTAGACCATTCAGCGTGGCTAGATTTCTGAAGCTGTTGAGTGTGTGTGTGTGTGTGTGTGTTTTGTTTTAAATGATCAAAATGTCGAAATGTAAAGTTTAAAATGTTTTTATTTTATAATAAAAGACAAAACAACATTCAAACAATACATGTCTGTGTTTTTTTTTCAACAGTGACAGGCCTTAAACATTTCACCACAGCATGCAGTCTGTACACAGTTTAACATGTTTTTAACACACTTGTCCAAGTATATTTTATCAACATATCTTGAAACCATCGCATCATTATTTTTCAAATTATCAGAGTATAGGGTTATAATTTCATTAAACGGAACCCCTTTGGCCCTGTTGTGCAGATAAAAGACGCAATGCTGTCCACACTTTGTGCTGTGTAGGTCTTGCACTTGTGCCTTGTTGTAAACAATCCTTTTACAGTTCTTTTGTAAAAAAGTAATAATGTTATCTGGGAAATAAATGTAGTCAGGAGGGTTGCCATAGGAGTCGAAAAATTCACCAGTTTTATCCGCACACAAATATAGCGCTAACCAGTGTTCTCCAGGCTTGTTTCGAGGGTGTGTATTCACAATGTACAATGCTGGTAAATTATTTAGTTTATTATTCGGTAGCTCATCACAGGCCACAACCCCATAAAAGTTATTTCCTGTGTAAGGATTGTTACTCAAAATAGCCGTTAGTTCTCTGGTATTCATGATTAATAATAATCACACAACACGTTCCTCCTCTGGTTCACTTCAATGATGTTGTCGAAGCATGCGTAAACAATTAAATTAACTGTTCTGGGTAGCGGGTTTCTGAATCTCATCTCCAGACGTATATTACCCGTCTTGATCAGGGATAGATGCTGGCTGCAACCTTCATCGGGTGTCAGGTTGAAAGCATAAAGGGTGTAACCGTTCAGGTATTCTTGACGGTTAATGCACAAAGGCGTGTCTTTGAGATGCGACCTGTGGCCAGCGTTAGGCTGTAAAATTCGCGAACCGCAGAACCGTTACCATAATTTGGGAGATATGGTTTACTCGGTATTGGAAGACCGTTCATACTGAGGGATACATATTCTGCATTGTAATGCTGGAAATTGAAAGGGTTCTTGTTGTAAACACCTGTAAAGGCGTCGTTATCTACCAAACCTATAATGATAGATTTCGGTAATTGACCCAAAAACAAATTTTCTTGATTGCAAACTCTAAGACCAGCGGCTAAACTGAAAGTTTTAAGACTAACACGGTCAATCGGATATTTAACATTTGATGTCAGTAGAGCCTGGGCATGTCCGAGCTTAACGGGTGGAGAGACCCCAATTTTTTTTACAAATAGTGTGGCCGAGACCATTTTAAGGCGGTATTGTTGCTGAGGTGCATCCTCGCTCATTAGACAGAACTCATCCTTACAACGGACCATCTTAATTTTTATATCGACTCCGTTTATAAGTAGTCTCTCCTGAAAAAACATGTCTGCATGTATGGGTCCGAGCAACTCAAAAGTGTTACTCGCGGCTGTATATAGAGTTCTATCTTTCAAACCCTTGTTTTCACCCGCTGGGTCTGTTACGTCCATATGTCCGCTGGTGTCCTTATAGAATAATCCGGACGTAAATTGATTAGACATTGTGTCTTCAGAATAATTAAGTAGACATTCCATAATTGCTCTGTAGGGGTACGTGTTGCTAGACTGGCTTACCAGCCGGTCTCCCAATGAAATATCCACCTGTGAAAAAATGGTCGCTATGGGATAATTAATAAGCCCAACCTTGGCATCGGCCGGAATATTGGTGCCATCGGCCCGGGTTATCTGACACCGTAGGTATAAAAGAGTATTGTTTAAGTCAAGATAATCTTCGCCATTACCGGCTATATAGAACTCTAGAGGTCCAGTATCCGAAATGGCAGACAGGGGTGGCACTTCTACGTAGATGCTCTTATCAATGCTTGTTTGTGTGTAAGGAACTGCAAAAAGGTCCAGTTCCGACTTCATACATTCCTCTGACATGTTGTGTATAAAGGCCATTTTTAAAAAATGTATCTACTTTTTCTCTTAACCTTCTTGGTCTGTTTTTTAGCCTTCCTCTTACGCTTCTTTGCGACTGTGACCCTAATGTATGCCGGCCGTCTCTTTTTAGACTTGGCTCGACTTGTGACCCGCCCCCCTGGAGGCCTTTTCTGTGCGCTACGGGTCATGACCAAAAGCCCCGAGCCTTCTTGTTCACCGTTGTTCAAACGACTCGTCACAACTTTATGGACTACATCCTTGGCTATGTTTTTAGCTGCTGATGTTAAATGTGGTCTGGCTATGTTGAAGCCTTTCTTTAGTAGGGGCAATGCCATTCGGAATAAACCTCTAAAAAGTCCTCCAAGACCGCTACCATACATAACGCTCGCACCCTTATACCCCGGCAGACCATTACCGGCTTGTGCTGTATAATAGTCTATGTACCTATGAGGGTCAACATATAGGTTTGAACTTGCCATTTTTATTCGTGATATCGATGCTTCACCGGCCTGAAATGCAATTTTATGAGGGCTTTACCGTAAGTGAAGCGTATGTTCTCGTTCTGATCCGATTTCAGTTCAATTGTTATGTTATCAATGTGCTTCTTGCACACGTGAACGTAGTGTGGCTTTTCATACGTGATTGTGATGATATCGTTGCTAGACCCGGTTATATGTACACATCGTAGCAAGGGCACAAAACTATTTCCGACTCTCTGGTAGTCAATAATGTCTGTGTAAACATACATTGTGTAAAATCCTGCACGAATATCTGCCGGATGTGGTGCCACAGAACTTGGTGCCGTTAAGGGTACATCCGGGTCCAAACCCAACATCCTTGCAAGTTTACCACTAGCCTTCAGCGACATATTTTCGTTTGCACTACTAATATAAATTCGGTTTTTCATTGTTGAATGGGTCACCTCAATATCCAATTTCTTTATTTTTAGCGCCTTATTCATCTCATCAACCAACGTCTTAAGATTCTTGTAATATCCCCAGCTTATTAAAACAACGTAGCTGAGTTCCTTTTTCTTACCATCACTTACGATAAAAACATTTTCATGAGCTGATAGCATATTCCATGTACATGGGTATTGAATTTCTGCTAAAGCAACTTCCCACTGTCCACGAAATTCGAGGGGTCTGGCGAACTTCGTCGTGTAACACGATATTTTGTTTCCAGGATAGATATCTAGACTGGCATTACTGGGGAGAGTGACATAAAAGCCTGCTTCCTCCATGGCGAGCTAATGGTTTCTACTCTTTTAGATATCAAACACGTTATCTTTAGGTATCCAGCTGTTGTATTTTTCAGGCCATCCGACCCACTTCACTAAAACGAGCTTCTGTTTCTTATACTTTTTTTCGGCAATTATTTTTTCGACCTTAAAGGTTTTGTCTTTTCCAACTATAACCTTCTGTAATTCCTCAGCATAAAATGTTCCGTCAATGCTCGCCCCATCATAATCCTTCAATCTATATACAGGAGGGTTTCTGTGGACCCTTTCAACGACTGTAAAATATTCGTCTGTATATGTTTGCTCATAACCTTTTGCAAACTTTCCACGTACTTTGGAAACTCTGACGGTATCCCCCTCCTCAAACTTAAACTTTAGCTTTTTAGATTTTTTTGTAAAGAGACCATACATGTTTTTAAAAACTTTAAAATAATTATTTTCGTTTACTTCAATTGGCTTCATTTTAATCGTATTGTGATAGCTGTTGTTGTAAGCCAGGACCAAATCCTGGACAGAATCTACATAGCGTCTGGTGTTGTGCGCTGTGAAGTATCTCCACATTCTGGATTTTAACGTTCTATTGAAACGTTCGACCACAGATGCTTTCACATCATCGTTGTCTGTGGCAAAGTGTAATATTTTGTTGCGTTTCATCAGACTCTGAAACCTTTTATTGAAAAATTCTTTACCTTTATCGGTTTGTATTTTTTTAGGTATACGTCCATTTGCGAGAATTTCTTGAAGGGCTTTCACCACTTCGATACCTGTCTTGTTTTTAAGAACACATACCCAGGCGTATTTTGACAATATATCTATACAAGTTAGCATAAACTTCATATTATCATTATGCTCAGATAAACTTGACATGTCTACTAAATCAAGCTGCCATTGTGAATCAATGTTTCTCACAATAACCCTGTTTCTTTTGAAATTGACTCTGATGGGTTTGTGTAAAGTGTATGCATCTTCACCCGATAACCAGTCCGTAACTTTTTTGTTTGATATGTTACTCCCTGCTTCAAGTAATACATTTCGTAAGCGCTCTTTGCCACCGTAAGAACCTGGATTTTCTGGAGCATAATAAACATCTTTCATGCGTTTCTCACCCGCCATCCTTACAGTTATCACAATAATGACACAATATATAAAAAACCAAAGTATTTATTTATGTATTTTTAAAAAAAAGTTACAGGTTACATGACAGAAATTATACATATTAACATTTAAACATTTCTTGAAAATGTTTTCAAATGTTATCGTTCATCCGGTTTCGCACGCCTTCAGAATGGTCACACCATAGGTGTTCCTGCATTGCCTCGTCAATCTCCCAAAAGTCTGTGATGACAACCGCAATAGCCTTCTCACTGACTGAGTCTAGTGTTGTACGGGAGATTTCCAACAGTTTATTCCCAATGTGTGGCTCCTCCCGAAGTTCTGAAACAATGGTGTCAACAGACCCCAAGATTCTCACAGGATCTGGAACCCCTCCGAACACTTTCAAGGCCTTGATCAGCAGAGGTTGCAGCCACGGCTTTTTCACATTTGTCACAAAGTCTGTAAAATTACTTTTATAATAATACGTATCCGCTTCAAAGAGGCAGCTGTGTCTCAGTTAACTGGGGTGATCAACTTCACAGCCTTGGCATTCGCTTCTCCTTTTTTTTTCTATTGCTCCATTCAGAAGACAGGCAATTATAGCTTTAAGCATCTTAATCATCGGGGTTGTAAGACACCCGTCAATTTCATCGTCTATACACTCCTGGTTTGTTTTTTGGCTGGACTGTTGTGCAAAGTGTGTCAACTCACAGCCTTCATCGGCCATATTTTTTGGCTCTGATAAAAATAGGGTTTCGGCTTTGTCGGCATCGATCCAAGGCTCTGTAGCCGGCTTGTCATTGTTCGCTGAATACTCAGGCTCCCAAGATTCTGAGCAATCGGCCCGCTTTAGGGATTTATACATTTTGTAAACGCTCTGAGACATGTTTGACAAGAGTTTTGTTAAGGCAGTGAAATACTGAGTTTGTCGAGTGGCTTTTAAACACCTCTGAAACTTATAGCCACGCCTTAAAACTTTAGAGTTATGTTCTGTGGGTGGGGTCTTCCTTTTTGGGAGTTTGATTTGAATTTAACATATTTTAACGATTAATAATAATAATAATAATAATGAAACAATACGTAAAATAGCCTGTAAAAGAAAAGGCTTTTTTTATTTTAAAGTTCACAAAATCAATCAAAAAGACATTATGTATACATTTATATTGAACACACAATCTAAAAATTTTAAAAACATTATTATATATTTTGCTTACATGTTTTGACATGTTATTTTACACAAAACTTGTAGAGTCTTCGTCATCAGAGGCAAATAAAAAAAGACATTATGTATACATTTATATTGAACGCACACAATCTAAAAATTTCAAAAAACATTATTATAGGTATATTTTTTTTGCTTACATGTTTTGACATCAACTTTTTACACAAACATAATCAACTTTCAAACTGTTTTTACACAAAACATGTAGAGTCTTCGTCAATCGGCGTTGTTGGTGGGGCTGGCGGTATATTTTCCATATCTTCATCACCAGATTCTTCATCATCAGATTCTTCATCACCAGATTCTTCAGCCACGGCGTTGAATCGCGACAATAAGTTCGTTTTCACATCGGTAAAATTTCTCCAAAGTCTATACTCCTCAAACACCTCATCGGCTCGCTCAATAGCCTTGTTCAACATTTGCAGGTTGTCCAAATTAAATACAATTAGCGTATCCCCGATGTCTCTTGCTTCATATGTCTCGGCAATGAACAGTTTTTTATACTCTTTCAGCGCTGACACACAGATAATACTGCAGTCCTCCGAACAGCTCAGAAAACTACAAATATTCTGTACATCGTCCACAACCTCTTTGTAACATTGCTTGAATTTAAGCCAATCCTTGCGTACAAATAATATAGACTCTGATTTTTCGCTGTACAATTCCCCCTCACACAGGCTGAAAAGGGTCATCGTTGGTTCCTGGCCAGACGTATCGATATTGTAGCCACATCGTCGATTTGAAAATTCTGCAGGCCAATCTTCGTAAAACGAACATCCTTGAAGCCTTGATACCCTTGTATAAAGGTGTTGTTACACGAAGCAATTTTTGTTGCTTGCAACTAAATTGCAGCTGAGTTGCTCATAGATTGCTTCGTGTAACATTCCCTGCAATTTCTGTGCAACTTGATTGCAACAAGTTGGGAGCAGTTCAACTTTCATGCAACCGATTGCATGCAATAACCAATCAGAACAGAGATATTGATCACACGCGAACGCAGAAATGTCTGCGCGTAGCCTACTACGATAACGTTACTAGATTGCTACATTATCATAAACTATAACTGGCTAACACGAAGCACCTACACACCTAAGTTAAACCGAACTGGCTAACTATATATATATATATAATAACGTTAACACAACTAAATGGCTCAACTGAATACATGGACCCTTGAAAAAGAGAGCATTCTCATCGAATTTTATGAAGGTTTGTACGGTCAATTAATGGACGTTAATTCACATAAAATTGTGTTAGCTAGGTAGGTTAGGTAACTATGGGTAACGTTAGCGATTAGCTTGGTAGCTAACGCCTTCATAGATTAGACGTTAGTCGGTGTAACGTTAATGCAAACTAACTAGCTAGCTAACGTTAGCTAGCGTGATTTGACGTGAATTCTACACTAGTTATGTTAGCTTTGTAATGTCGAACTATCTAACGTTACGTACCTACAGAGCCAAGTGTAGCCTACCCTACAATTATAAATATATGGATCTGGCTACTGTGTGTGTGGGTGGCTATTCTTATTAACTTGTTAACCCTTGTTGTATCTGTGAATTTGATTATCAGAGCACAGATTTTTGTGGGACCCAAAGGACACTGCCTACTTTAAAAAAGACATGAGGGACGTAACACTGTCTCATTTGAAGGAGCTGCTAGGGCAAGATATTACAGGGCATCCCTTCAATAGTAAGTTGTAGCTAGCTATAGCTCATCATCCAGTATTCTGTGTATTTCCATCAGTTCACACTTAGGAGGCTATAGCTTACATCCAATCACAAAATTCTTATTTTTTGGTTTGCAGTTGAGAGTATTAAGGACAGGTACCGAAACCTAAGAACGACATACCAGAGGGAGCTCAAGAAAGTTGAAGGGTCAAGCAGGTCAGGGGCAGGAGCTGATGCCACTTATATTCAAAAATGGGCACATTACTTCCCTCTGCGATATTTAAAAGATGCAGGAAAGCCAGCCACTAGCCAGGACAGCATGACCCAGTCACCATCACCACCAGCATCACCTGAGGCTGAGGTATTATAGAGTAGAATAGAATAATTTATTGTCCACACAATGTGGAAATTTGTATTTTGCTTCACCTCACTGGACATTAATTATAATAATATAGTATCTTGTTGATGGTGGAAAACACTAATAATAATGCACAAAACACTGAATTATTTTCACCTAATTTATGTTCAAGGCAGACGAGTCACCTGTGGAGATGCCAGCAACACAGAATAGGCCAGGTCACAAGAGAGTGAGGGAGAGAGCACTTGCTATTGACAACAGCTCAAGAGAGGAGGTCTACTCTGAAGTGCTTAAGTGTCTCAGAGGCCAGGAGGAGTCTGATCCAAATTTGCTATTTGGGCAGTATGTAGGAGCAACCTTAAAGGACATGGGGAAGCGAGCCAAGGAAATGGCAAAGATTGGGATTCAACAAGTATTAGTGAAATATCTATTTGAGAGTGTGAGTGAGTGAAGGAAAAAGAAACATTTTTAAAAGTTCAATAAATTATGTTTTAATATGTAACAAAGTGTCTTCATTTAATATAATTAATTAATCAGAATATTTATAAGTAATTGTGGAGATTCACCACACTTCAGTGGAACATTTGTTGCCAGCTGACAACACCATTGGTACTGAAATAGTCCCTGAATTCTTCTCTGACTGCCTTGGCATTTGTGGCATAGTTGTTGCTGCCCGTTGCTCTAAGTTGGACCATAGATGAGGGAGCAGGTTCGGCACGCCACTCCCCCGGCAGAACGTCCCCTGTTCCCAGGTCCTCGCGGTCAGTGAGGGTCACAGGTGTATACAGGGCCCTTCCCGTTTTCTGCCTCCTCAGGAAATTGTGGAGGGCTGTTGATGCCAGCACGATGTGCTCCACCTTCTTGGGGGACAAGGCAATAGGTGCCCTGAAGACCCGCATGCGGTTTGCCAAAACACCAAAGGCATTCTCTACACAGCGCCTTGCCCGAGAGAGTCTGCAAAAACATGATTAAAATAAACTTCATAAAATGTTGAGGTCAAAGCTTTTCACTGCCACACTGAAACTGGTGGTCCATAAATATTAATCATTCTTATTGCTTATGATGAGTTTTAAAAATACATAATTTCAATTTGTAAAAAAAGAAAATCCTCACCTGTAATTGAACACCCTGCTCTCACTGTTCAGCTGGTTCTCCGGGTAAGGCTTCATCAGGTGGTTCTTCAGGCTGAATGCAGCATCGGCCACCACAACAAAGGGGACAGGCTTGATGCGTCCAGGCAGAGGAGATGGTGGTGGGATGTGCAGCTTGTTTCCCATCAGTGCCTGGCACAGGGTGGTCTTATTCCAGACCCCACCATCACTCACTCTTCCATTTGTTCCCACATCCACGTAAACAAATTGTAGGTCTGCATCCACAAGAGCCATGAGGACGATGGAGTCGGTACCCTTATAATTGTGGTAGTAGGAGCTACTGTTATCCGGAGACTGCACAACCACATGTTTTCCATCCAGGGCTCCTATGCACTTTGGGAACTGCCAGACATCCTCAAACCTTTTGGCGATGGTGTGCCACTCTTCCTCCGTGCTTGGGATCTTCAAGAAGTTTCCCTTCAGGACGGTGTAAATCGCTTTGCATACTTCCAATACAATTTCAGAAATCGCCTGTCTACTAATTCTACTATAGGACAATGAGGAGAACGTCTCCCCAGTGGCCAGATAGCGCAGTGTTACTGCTAGGCGTTCTGCGGGACTGATGGCTTCCCTCATTACCGTGTCCTCTCTCTTTATGAGTGGTGTCACCATGTCCAACAGCTGTTTAAAGCAGTCTTCATCCAAGCGCAGCCATGATCTGTAAAATAAATACAAAAAGTCCATGTGAGACAGTTTATTCAACTATTTTCAAATCAATTGAACTGAGTTGACAATATAGAGAGGAAAAGGTGGGTAAGATTTACACTTGGCATTTTAATTTTCTATTTTTACCACTGTTAATGTTACACTACAGTAAACCCCCTGCTATTGATAGCTAGAAGTAAGCAAGAATAGTGAATGAATAGTAAATAATATCATTAGTAGTGCTTACACCGCCACCTAGTGGACTACACAAATATAATAGACAGGTCAGATTGGGATTTGTTTATTCTTACCTGTAATGCGTTGGATCTTCGTGGTGTAATTCATCTAAAAGTGTGTGGAAGCACCCCTTCTCCTGTCTCTTGAGGAGCCAGCTGCGTACCCAGAACTGCTTTTTTTGGCGTTTGACAGTTTCCTCCTCCAACTCGTTCTCAAGGTGGTCCAATAAAATGAACGCACATAAAGCTTTGCGTTTCCTTGTTGGCAGCATTTTAGACATCGCGAAAATATAAATAGTTATGAAAATAAATAAATGTAACTAGCTAAATCTTAAAAGAGAAAAATTGTAACGATAGCTAAATTTAGTGATCAAGACTTGATATTTGTATCTAACGGAATAAACGGATCCGGCGTAATATCGAATGCTACATACATACTTGATTCTGATTGGTCGTTGCGTGCAATTTAAATTGATTGCGAATTGCGTCGTGTAACAGTTGAATTGCATAAAATGACATCACCAGCAACGAGTTGCCGCAACCAAAGTTGCGCGGAAATTGCTTCGTGTAACAACACCTTAAGGCTTCTTTGGTCTTGCCAAAACAGTGTTGTTTGTCAAAACCTCTGGAGATTTCGTTGTTGTTGATTTTTCTGTGGTAGACATGCTTCTTTTGCTGGTTGTTTTACAGGCGATTGTCAGCTTCTGTTTTGCGGCAGGAAAACGTTTGTTTGAGTTGTCAGGGAAAAGCCCATTTATAGGCCCCTACGACCATAAAACCGTCAAAACTAAAAACGTGCCCCTCCCCGTGAAATGTAGCATGAAGAATAAAATACACTTTGAATATACGATTAAACGCAACATTTAATATATAACGCCTCAACCCTGCTTAAATCGGGTAAACCGTATGTTTAGTAACCGATCGATACTAAACACTCATATTGGCTCTAAGTATTACCCTATTACAAAAACTTGTACAAAATCCTGAAAAGTTTTTTATTAAATACTAATAGACTTTTAGATTTTTATTTTTTAAAATGCTTCTTGGAGTTCTTTTCAATGGTTTCGGGGCATTTTGCGGCCTGTTGAAATATTTTCAGTCTATGCATTTCATTCATTCATTTCAAACTTATTTTTTTTGAATAACCTGCCAGGAATACATCTGTTCCTCGTCAACCAAAGTTTTACAATCGTCAGCAGAAACCCAACTCGCCACAACACTAAGCCTTCCACAATCTGTTGTTAGTTCAACGCTGTGCCGCGCGTCTGCCTGTCTGCCTGTGTAGTCTCACAGTTGTTCTTCGAACGCCTCTGAGGCAATTCAGAGACACAGTTTCAGGACTGGCCGGCATGCAGGCAGGCAGACAGTCACACAGCGTTGAACGGCTTTGCAACAGCTCTCTCTCTTTCTCAAGCATGTCTTGGACCTTCGCGGATTTTGTCATCGGCTTTCGGAGTCATTCGCACGCACGCCCGCACTTCAACAATTGGAAAAAAGATCTCTCCGGACCTCCGCGAACTTTGGCAAAAAATCTAAGTCCTTGTCTGTGGAGTCATTCGCACACACGCCCGCACTTCAACAATTTGTTAAGAGTTGTGCCCTTCGCGAACGTTTCACTTTGCAACATTTGTCACCCCTTCGACTCTCTATAGCATACCGACCTGGAAATACAGAAACGCAATAACGTGTTAGTTTGTTCATTTAGCCTACCGCTATCTGTCACGTTTAAAAAGTCTGCAATTAACCGTCTTGAATTATTTTATTCTTTTATTCTTTTAAAACGCTTCTGCTAACACAAACTATTGCCACTAAACTATACACTTGTATATATATATATATATATATATATATATATATATATATATACAAAGTTACTTTTTCACGATGTTGTTCTAATAAAAAATCCTCACCCAAAGAACGACCATAAAAACCGACGTTTACAACAAACAACCCCCAATAAAATGACATCGTTACAAGGCCAATAAATAAAACCTTGAAACAAAATCCCCCACAATAACCCCACCCCCCGAATAATAATACCTTATAAATTAAAAAATAAAAATAATTAAAAATTATTCATTAATATTTAAAAAAATTAAAAATTAAAAATTAAAAATATGCAAATGTGACCCCCATTTGACCGCTTGACCTTTGACCTATCAACCATCAATCAAATTCAATCAAAAAGTGACATAAGCCGAATTCCATATACTACTGACATGGTCCACAGACAGTAGTGCATGGCAGTCCATATCGTCTACAAGAGCAGCGGAGTGTCTTGCATGCAGTGGAGCAGTTGCAATGAATCACCTTTAAGAGACTCTCTGGGGCAGCGTTCATGTTTGTCATAAGTGGGATGAATCTGTCATCTTGTAGGTTCCACCCCCAGTTCATAGCATCCATGCCTTCTTCTTTTCCCATCCAAACCATGATCTGGTAGTATGCTCTTCGGCAGTGAAGTTTGGTGGCGGACTCAGTTGGTGGCAGCCGTTCAGGTGTTACAGGTGATGAAGCTGACACAACCCTCTTGCTGAAGATGTTGTATCGCATTGTCGCAAGAGAATCTGTGCACTTTCCACCAAAGAGGACAGCCATTACTTGGGACCCAAGGTCATCTATCACTTCCGGGGTCTGGTTTGGGACAGTAAATGCATTGGCAAAAGACTGAAGGACAGGGTCTCCTTTCACAAACTTCTGGAAGGCAGTCTTCTTGCCAATGCCGAAAATCCGAGAAGTTGTGTCACAGCCAGTCACAGCGTGGATGAACATTAACTGAGAACACATATCATGTCCAAGGATTTCTTTTAAGAGGTTGATGTCATACACTTTAAAGCTACCATCAGCTTTGGACTTGTCTGATCTGAAATAAAGACGCTTATTATCTCCTTGTGCATAGTAAAGGAGTAAGACCAGGAGATTAGTATCTTCTCCAATAAGTGTAGTGGTGTGTAGACGAGATGCATCCACTGCAGCCTTTACTATGTCTACATCAGCATCCCCGGGTGCATTGATCACAGTGCAATCCCTTTCTGTCAGTTCTTCACTTAACATCTGGATCAGTCTCTGTTTGTTGATATCTCTTGACAGGAACTCCTCCTTCTTGCCGGAGAACTCTGTCTCAGCAGTGAAGCTGACGATGGGATAAGGAATGTTGTTTGCTCTTCTTTGATGTGTGTTATCTTTAATGGATGGCCCTTCCTCATAGCCATCAAAGACAATCGTCGTAGCTGAACCATAATGCCGGATAGTGAAGTCTGCATACTTTTGCACTATTTCACCATAGCTTTCTCCATGCTTCCATGGTATTCGGTGAAGGAGTGAACATAACACTCTGTTTCTGGTACAGAATCTAGGATTGCAGGACTTGCATGATCACAGATTGCATGCGCTAGTTGTGGTTTGTCAGCCTTTCGTAACACGTTTCTAGTTTCAAAGAGGGCAGGAGGGAAAGGACTGAGTTCGTATTGCATGACCTCCTCCAATGATAGCTCTCCAGTTTGTGAGACTATCAGAAAACGTTGAAAAAGGAGTGCAGGATCAATGGTTCGATCAGGAGCAACCTTGATAGATGATTTTTGTCCAAGGGTTATGGCTTTATCCTTTCTACTAAATGAGAATGTGAAGGCAGGCTTTCCAATCATTTTCTTCATGATTTTGCATCCAATAGACTCATATTCATGCACGTTCACACTGTCTTCAGCAACAACACCAGTGACAATGTTCCGCAACGAAGAGTCTGGTGAGAAAGGTGACCATATAGCGAGTTTTGAGCTGATCTTCTCCAGGTCAGCAGCATCCCTTTTCATCCTTGCCTCTGTCAAATCCTTGTGCTGTTCTGAGGTTGTGTATGACAGGTTTGTGAACTCCTGCATTGCGATGTTGTACTCTGCAGTTATGGGTCTTGACATGGTCCAAAGGGCTCTCTGCTTTTCTGACATTCCGCTCCCGTGTGTCATACCTCCGGTGGTCTTCAATGACCTCATCAATGTCGTCTCGATGACGAGATCTGGGCTGAGGCCTACCCAGAACTGGTTACTGCGACGGATTACATGAAAGCCCTTTTCGAATTTGTTGTACACCTCTGGGTGTTTGACGTCAAGCTGGCTCATCTCTTGGAGATAGAAGTGTGCTGATTTCAAGTAGTTGAAATGGCCAGCTGCGGCGAATATCGGCATGCAGTCAGAAACGGCGCGTAGGTGCATCAGCCAAGAACCTGTTCGATCTGCCATTATGAGTGACCTGGCAACTTTTACCATGCTCTGGTAATTCAGCCACAACATACTTGTCTTGGACTGGGCACCCAGTTCCTTCTTCCTTTTTTACAGCTCTTCGTTTATTTGACTGAGGATCTCTAACGTCATATCACCATTCACTAACGCAGTATACATCTCTTCAGACTGTTCGACCATTGCTGCGAAATGAGGACTATCATCTGAAATGTCTGACACCATCACACGGTTAAGACATTTGTCTATTTTCTATTTGACATTTACTGTCCCAAACCAGACCCCGGAAGTGATAGATGACCTTGGGTCCCAAGTAATGGCTGTCCTCTTTGGTGGAAAGTGCACAGATTCTCTTGCGACAATGCGATACAACATCTTCAGCAAGAGGGTCGTGTCAGCTTCATCACCTGTAACACCTGAACGGCTGCCACCAACTGAGTCCGCCACCAAACTTCACTGCCGAAGAGCATACTACCAGATCATGGTTTGGATGGGAAAAGAAGAAGGCATGGATGCTATGAACTGGGGGTGGAACCTACAAGATGACAGATTCATCCCACTTATGACAAACATGAACGCTGCCCCAGAGAGTCTCTTAAAGGTGATTCATTGCAACTGCTCCACTGCATGCAAGACACTCCGCTGCTCTTGTAGACGATATGGACTACCATGCACTACTGTCTGTGGACCATGTCAACTTGATGAGTGTGATAATCCTCATAACAAGTTTCTTCCAGAGGAGTCAGAGGATGATGATACATAGTGCCCATAATGGACTGTAAAATCTGGCAATGTATACTTTCTTGTTCATCATCCTTTACTGATGGTATTAATTCTCAATTAAAAAAAGAAAGTGAAATTGGTTGTTGTTTTGATGTTATTTAACCTGTTAAACCCCAAGGCAATTTTCGCCTAAAATGCATACCCAATTTGAAATGAGTGCTGCTTCTAGACTAAAGCACCTATTGCCTTACTTTTTTCCTGAAGTTAGGTAACCCCTGGGAGATCGTTGAAGTGGTGTCAGACATCAATTGGGTGACACTCAATTTTTCTGCTGTGACAAAATATACAGAAAATTGACACCTTGGGACACCATCTTGGATTTGGCAAGAAGTAATTAACTTACAGTAATAAAACTGATTCAATCACATGCCTTTACCTTTAAAATATATGGTTTGACGCTGAAACCACCTTTCTAGGATGAATAGTTATTGAGATATAGCCATTTTAAGCTCCTGGTGGCCATTTTGGACGCCATCTTGAAAATTATGCCTTTCCTGAAAGTAGATTTTAGTAGATTTTTAGTATGTTAATAAGCATGCCCAATAGTACCAGAATCCATTGAAAAACCTTTTGTTGCAATTTGTTCAGGGTCAAACTTATATTGACCCGTCTAATGTATATACAGGTACAGTTGAAGTCGGAGGTTTACATACACTAAAGCTGATGATACACGGGCAATATTTTCAGGCAATATTGCCGGCAATATTGCCAGGCAATGATTGCTGGCAATTTTCCTATTGACAAATCAATATCTGAACAAGTTTGATCGAGGCAAGCAATATTTTGCTACCATCCAATCACAGATGAGATTTTGGGTCACATGACACCTGAGTCTTCCAAAAATACATTTCAACAATGGCTGCCAAGTGGTGCGAGGAAACCGAAGGGATGCTGATCTCTTATAACTTTATTTATTTATTACTCAGGTAAGTTATATTGATGTATTAGTGTAATATTGAAATAAAGACCAACTTTTCATAAGTTATGGTATTCTTGATTTTTGATTGTAAATAATTGGTATTATTACTCACTCACCGCCGTACTGACGAACCGAGTGACTTTTAACTAGCTAGGTAGCTAACTTTACTCAGCAGACGTAATCAGACCACCTGCTTTACTGGTGAATACATCCATGAATGCTTCCGTAAAATTTAGAGATACGGTCGATTGAATTACATTGGCGGAAAGCTGTGGTTCTTGCCGTTCCGGGCACATATATACCTTTGTGGTGAGATGACGGTAAAGGTTTGAAACAGAGGTTAAAAACAGGATCCGCAAAAATTCTTTTTTCAGTTATTGCCCCATTGCCCATTGCTACAGTGGCCCATACCCATTGCCCATTGCTGGCAATATTGTACAATATTGCTGGCAATATTGCCTGAAAATATTGCCCGTGTATCATCAGCTTTAGGTTGAAGTCATTAAAACTCATTTTTAACCACTCCATAGATTTAATGTTAGCAAACTATAGTGTTGGCAAGTTACTTTGTGCATGACACAAGTAATTTTTCCAACAATTGTTTACAGACAGATTATTTAACTTTTAATTCACCATATCACAATTCCAGTGGGTCAGAAGTTTACATACACTAAGTTGACTGTGCCTTTAAACAGCTTGGAAAATTCCAGAAAATTATGTGATGGCTTTAGAAACTTCCGATAGGCTAATTGACATTATACCATGGTATGGGTGAATACTCGATTCTGATTGGTCAATGACTGGTGGTTATTATGTATAACCTTCAGTCATCCGGGTCACAGGCTTGATCACCGTTCTAAATGAATGCGCTGCCTGCCTGGCCAGCTAGTACTACACAACCTGGGAATGGCAAACATGACCGGTCAATTCAGAGTCCAAGACGTTCTAGAAAATAAGTGGAATAAATAAAGTGAATTCATAAAGTAAACGAATGTAGCCTACCTACTTTATTTTCCTCAGTGACTAACGTTACTTTAAGCTGATGATACACGGGCAATATTTTCAGGCAATATTGCCGGCAATATTGTACAATATTGCCAGCAATGGGCAATGGGTATGAGACACTGGAGCAATGGGCAATGGGGCAATAACTGAAAAATAACTGAAAAAAGAATTTTTGCGGATCCTGTTTTTAACCTCTGTTTCAAACCTTTACCGTCATCTCACCACAAAGGTATATATGTGCCCGGAACGGCAAGAACCACAGCTTTCCGCCAATGTAATTCATCGACCGTATCTCTAAATTTTACGGAAGCATTCATGGATGTATTCACCAGTAAAGCAGGTGGTCTGATTACGTCTGCAGAGTAAAGTTAGCTAGCTAGCTAGCTAGTTAAAAGTCACTCGGTTCGTCAGTACGGCGGTGAGTGAGTAATAATACCAATTATTTACAATCAAAAGTCAAGAATACCATAACTTAGGAAAAGTTGGTCTTTATTTCAATATTACACTAATACATCAATATAACTTACCTGAGTAATAAATAAATAAAGTTATAAGAGATCAGCATCCCTTCGGTTTCCTCGCACCACTTGGCAGCCATTGTTGAAATTTATTTTTGGAAGACTCCGGTGTCATGTGACCCAAAATCTCATCTGTGATTGGATGGTAGCAAAATATTGCTTGCCTCGATCAAACTTGTTCAGATATTGATTTGTCAATAGGAAAATGTCCAGCAATCATTGCCTGGCAATATTGCCGGCAATATTGCCTGAAAATATTGCCCGTGTATCATCAGCTTTAGCCTACGGCAGACGGCTACTTTGCCTCGTAGGAAATAGTAGGCTAACTTAGGCTACGATAAACTTTTGTCATTGTTTTTAAGATAATGCAAATGCAATACATGGCGAGGTAACTATATAGCTGGCCATAGTTACATTATCACGGAGTTAGCAAAGCGCATGGTGTTATGTGCAATGTGTAGCCTAATCTTTTTTTTACTGGGAGCCATATAGATCCATCTCTTAAGGTAGACGTTAACGTTGCCGTAGCAACAGCATACACCTGATTTATAAAAATCGGTAAACAACATTAATCTACAGATAAAAATTTCTATTCGGCAAATATCTTAGTTACAACTACTTTAATCTAGCAAAACATTTTTGTGGTTAGAATTGCAGTATTTATTCAGTTAGGAAATACAAATTTATCATAGTACGAATTTGCATGTAAATTAACATCGGCAACACGCTGACTGCTTATGAATGCAAACTACTTCACAAAGCATGGTAATCTGTAGCCTATAGGCTATATGTAGAAAACTTTTTATCCAGCGAAAATTATTTGATAAGTTACATCTAACAAACTCCGTAGTATTTTTTAGATGGTCCCATGCATAGGACATCATAGCTGTATCCCAAACCGCATACTTCCATGCTCCGAGCATGCATAGCGAGCACGCATCCATCTTGGAGTGTGAGTCCAAAAGCTGCGGTAGTACAGAGCACGGATAAAGTACCCGGATGCATGCTCCATTTGTTCAAAATTCAAAGTATGCTTGCCCCGTGCACCCCCTGGCATGCCCTCCTGCTCCCACCTAATGGCTTCCCCACGGACCGCAAGCAACGTGGCGGTTGGCTGGCGACGTACCAATTGTTTCAACTCTCTACGGAGGGCACAGTCAAGGACCTGTTCGACGAATTGGTCGCACAACAATGCTTCTGCATTAGGCATAGCACTAGGTGCACTTTGTTTAACCTTATCCATAAGACACATTAAGGCAAGGGAAAACTCTTGCAATGTCTCCCCCTCCTGCTGCCTCCTGGAGAAGAACGCTTCCTGCAAGGCTACATAGGACCGAGAACACCCATACAACTCTTGCAATATGGCTATTATTTTAGTCGGGTCTCCCCTCTCTTCACAACTACGGTACCTGATCTCTTCCCTCGCCTCACCTTCTAAATGATCAAACAGGAAGAACGCTTGGTCAACAACAGACAGGTGACGGGCCCGCATGCAAGCCTGCACCTCATCCACCCATTCATTAATACCTATGCCCATCTTACCGCTAAACATTGGGCACTTCCGATCTCTAGGGATGTAAACGAGTCTTTCGGTTAGAGAAGGATTACTATTACTTAATGTAATCATAGGGGGTGGTACAGAGGAAGTAGGGGGCGCTGCAGTGGGACCTGACATTAGTGCTGCAACAGCGCGAAAATAATCAAAACACAGACGATTGCTTACAATGCAAAGACAATTTTATTGTAGGGTTGATTGTTTACTTAAAGGTATCCATTGATGTAATGAATAGGCTTTCTTCCTAGCCATCGTTGCCTTCCACTGACTTTTCTGGAATAAGGACGCTAGCAAAAAGGATAATTCAACTGTTGCGGATATTGCTGGTTATATCAGAATATTTCTTTAACAGCCGATACAGTAGCCTACAATGCCAGCGAACGTTATGCCTCTCAGGTTTAGCCTACTTTCTCGTCGCCATTTCCCCGATAGTTACTGGAAAAGTTAAAGGTTATAGGTCAGATGTGCGTCCCACGACTGAGCAAAACTTTCCGTGCTACCGTACATCCATGCTCCAGAGTGCGAGCTCCCAAGCCTTGAGTGCGTACTCGGGAGCACGGTAGTGCGGAGCATGGAAGTATGTGGTTTGGAATACAGCCCATGATGCGAATCTGCGACACACTGCATGACCAAACCATTTTTAAAAAGCAAGACAGAGAGAGGGAGGTAATGTTGAATCTGACTGAGTTATGGTTTCATACAATTTTCTTAAATAATGTAATGACAAAAATAGCCAAAATTGGTGCCAATTGTATGTTATAACCGAGAAGGAACTATTTTTTTCCCCAGATAGAATCAATTGTTTTCAGAACTAACGACGAGAGGGTTTGCATAGCAACACACTTAAATAGAACTAGTAACGAGTGTGAAGGAATTTTCTGTTTTACAATGTGTGTGTATTAACATAGAGACAATCACATGATTAGCATTAAGCATTTATTATAGTTTTGATTATTAGTAGATCAATTATATTGAGTTAAGTAATTAAACAATGTATTCTCTGTGAACACTGAGTAGGCTTCAAGCAGGCCTCTGTGTCTCACTCCCTCTGTGTCTCATCCTTCACAGTCTCCAGAGACAAGCAGTCTGTGAGATGGACGTTTTCGTGACTTGGTGTGAAGGTTAGAGGTTATCTAAAGACTAAACACCAAGAAATGGATACCCTTGTCTCTCTGTATGTTTAGAAACCGCCCCTTGTGGCAAATCAGTAAAGCAATAAAAGATTGTGTATAAATGTCTTCTGTATTCTGTTTTCAAGTTAGAGAGATTCTGGTAAGACTCTCTCTCATTCTGAGTTTATCTCAAAATAAACTGAAATCCTTTTTCTTATTCTATTACATGGTTTTGTTGTGGTTCTGTTTGGACTGTGTGTTAAAAGGGAAAAATCCACGACAATATTGGCGTAGTCGGCAGGATTGCTAACTTGGTTTTCTCCTACGCAGATTTCTCTCAAGTCGGAATGGCTTAGACAGTGCGCACTGCCGGGAGTTCAAACCCAGAGACCGCAACCCACCTTCTCACAAGAGAGGTAACTGTAATCAGTCACCTAGAGGAAGGACGGCGGTGACCGGACCGAGGAGAGTAAGACGACTGTCTGGGGTGATCAATACGCAATCCATAGAAAGAGAATCACAGGTGAGCCGCCACAGCAAAATGTAACTTGAGGCTGTATTGCGCTGAATTTAAAAGTTTGATTAGTGACCGACGGGTCCGTCACTCTGTGGAGTGATTCAAACTGTGGAGGCTGTATGCTGCTCCTACCCATGGGCTAATATTTCTCTTTTTCTTTCTCTTGTAATGAGCTCTGAAACATTTTTGTAAGGTGGTACCATGTATTGTCAGTAGGTG
Organism: Synaphobranchus kaupii; assembly: GCA_029718625.1. Taxonomy (NCBI): domain Eukaryota; kingdom Metazoa; phylum Chordata; class Actinopteri; order Anguilliformes; family Synaphobranchidae; genus Synaphobranchus; species Synaphobranchus kaupii. The sequence goes on from CM056379.1 coordinate 52,084,260, forward strand.
CAAATGACATATTTGGACCAGTACAGGTGAGACAATTTTGCAGATGATTATGGTCATTTATACCTGTACGAGAGTGGATTTTCTGTTGTAGCTATACCTAGAGGTGAGTGGTTAAAAGAGAAGGAAACGGCATTAATAGAAGGTAGGCTAAACGTTCACCCTGAAAGTGAGGACAATTATCCAGAGGATAGTGCAGAATCTGAAACTGATTCTGACTAAAATAGGCCTAATTAAAAGAAAAAATTAAAACCTTAAAATTAATAAGGCATAGTCTGGTTGTGGGACAAACGCACGACAATGGTAAAAAAAAAAAAAATAGTAAACGTAAATTTAAATGTTAAAATTCAAAATTAAGGCAGGAAAAACAGACCAAGGGGGAAGATAAAAATAAAATTACTGTGGAGAAATCCCGACAAGGTAATTCAGTGCTATCTCCTGTTGTGCATTCCGACGGCTCTTTGTATCCCGATGTAGCACAGCTTGCAAGCATACACAAAATTAACCTGGACTTGGACTGTCCTGCGTGTCCTCCAGCTTATGTCCCACAGCAAGCGGCAGGAGTTCACGGACATCCCTCAGCCACTGCTCCCCAGGCAGTGCATTCCAGTGCTGCTGCACAACCATCTGCGAGTGGGCCGGCGGCCAGAGCGAGACCTTCTGTAAGCCCAGATTCCACAGTACAGGTAACTTCCCACAAGGGCGAACCGCACGAGGTAGAGATGCCTACCCCGTCACACACCCGGGGAGGCACCACGTACGGCCGAAAGACATCGGCACCTGTGCTGGGGCCGGACTCATCCGAGGCAACAGGCACGTACCCTATGCTAGAATGCCCCAATCCCAGGGCAGGACAAGACGACCAGGGTCCGACGGTCCTGGTATATCGGCCCTGGAAGGTGTCGGAGTTACAGGCTGTCTGCAAAGATTTGCCGGATCCAACCCAGGTGGGTGGTGCCAAGTTCATGGAAGCTTTGAGAAATCTGGTAAGAACTTGTCACCCAACTGCAGGTGAATTACAAACTGTACTGATTAAAAAACTGAAGTTACGGTGGGGTAACGTAAGGGGAAATGGGTCTATGAACCATCCATACAATGATGGTGCTACTTCTGAGTATGTGAAACAGATAGATACTTTAGAAACCAGTATGAAAACCGAATTCCCTGTTCGTCTGAACTGGGAAGCAGTCAGACAGGTTAAACAAAAGCCTGGTGAAACTGTTAATGATTTTCTTGAGACTTACAGAGAAGTATGACGCGCACAGTGGAATGGACAAACCCGACAACAACAAGACTCTTACTCCGTACGAGACTCAGCTAACCCACTGTTCCCTGGATGGATTGGATAAACACCTTGCAACCGCTATTAAGACCTCCTGTGTTGGCTGGCAGACTCGGAGACTTAAGGACGTTCTCCGTTATGCCGTTCACTGCGAAGAACAGGATCGCGACAAGCAACACAAAGACAAAAAGAAAAGTGACAAGATGACCTCTCAGCTGCAGCTGGCACAGCTCCAGTCCTACCAGGGGAACCGGGACGGTGCCGGTGGACAGCAGCAGCAAAGGAGGGGCCACAGCAGACGTGGAGGATGAAATCAAGGGAACAGACAGAGACCCAACTCCATGGGACCCACTACCGTGGCGGATTATGATGTTTGCCGAAAATGTGGAAGAAAGGGACATTGGGCTCGCGGTTGTATGTATTCCGGTAATGCTGACAATTGGGACACAGCACCCCAAGGGAATGTTACTTTCCAACATCCTGGGGGTCAAACTGGATTACCTGGACAATGAAGTTTTGTGGGGGACGAAGAGACGCATGCGGACAAGGGTGAGTTTGCTGGGTTCCTTTACCATACGGCTCCGAATGCGTTACCACTTTGGTCATTAAAAGTTGATGGGCGAGCATAAAGGCCAGTTTATAGTCCAGCGACAGAGTGTCGCTCGACTGAAATCGCAGAACTTTCATAAACATTCTATTGTCGCGCTACATACACTGTGGTCGTTGTCGTTCGCAAAAAGTATAAACGCACTCCAGCGACATTCCAGCGACAGTTTACACTCAGGGGACAATGGAGGAAGAAGCAGCTTTAATAGGCTAGCCTACATCTCATTATGTCTTCTGCTTTACCCCTTTTTTTGTCGGAGGCCTCTGAAATAAAGTTTATAAATATCCATTTCGAGGGCACCGTATAGGCTATTGTTTGAAATGTCATTCACTGCGTCTTTCATACACTTGTAGGATGTGGGTTTTGAACGAGGTATCAAATAAAACGTTTGTAATTAAACCTCAACATTACATTACAGTCATTTAGCAGATGCTTTTATCCAAAGCGACATACAATAAGTGCATAAAGAAACGTCATCGAAGTCACTCCAGAACAGATAAGACAAAGCACATCCTTCACATAACGTAGCAGCTATCCCTAGTAATGAACGTTGAATGTAGTTCACAGTAAGCTGTGGGTAAATCAGCTATACTACACTTCTATTCTAAATACTATTATATATAACATGTAACATTGATGCAACTCATATTAAACATTATTTAGTAGGAAAAGCACGGAGGGCATAGCCTACGTTAGGGCTGTAAATAGGTAGCTACAAGACGGGACTCATTGGGGGAGAAGCCTACAATTCTCTAGTTAGAGAGTGAGGTTCAAGAATGTGGAGTAGCCTATTTCACTCGCTATCATAATGCCACGGATCAGATGGGCTGTCACTGAGTCTAATCACTAAATTTAATCTGGCAAATCTAAGTTAGCCTACTGTGAAAGCAAATAATTTTGCAATCCATTCGCAGGCGCCTACAACGCTACAAATGTGTAGTCAAGCTGAAAATGTGTCTTTGTAACCATTCACAATAGTCTACAGACTAATAGGCTATCGTAGGCTAAATTGTAGCATTGGAAGCGAGCTGCTTCTTGTTTTGGATTGTAACGTTTTCTCAACCTCTAGCAAAGCATCAATCGGTGAAATTACATTGTTATTGTTATTAAGCTATTTATTATAATAATATTAAATTGTGCTCATTTATAATGATATTCACACGCTTGCTAGGTAGGTAAGCTATGGGTAGGTAAGCGGACCCTATGGCTGCACGCACACATTTTTTCCAACAGAGAAATCTGTCCATTAACAGTTAGCTTATGTGCTAGCTAGTAAGTTGACAGCTCGACCGAAGCCTCCGCTGTCCGAGACAAACGTTACCATAACAACAGAGGCAGCGACAGGGTCAAAGTTGAATTTATTTTACGTCTCAGCGACATCTTCAGCGACCGTCGCAGCGACCACAGGACGACAGTCGCCCGAAGTATAAACCAAATGTCGCTGCGACCAGCGACATCCATGGCACGTCGTCGGTCGCAGCGACACTCTGTCGCTGGACTATAAACTGGCCTTTAGACTTCATTGTGGATACGGGAGCTGGTCGGTCTGTAATAACAGCTAAATCATGGGATTCAAAACCTCCTCCTTTTAGTGGTAAAACCATGCTCAGCCAAGGTGCTGGTGGAAATACCACGACAGAGAAATTTACAGCTCCATTACTGGTGCAAGATTTCAATATGGGCTCCACTATTACTTTGAAACATGCGTTTCTATTCTCCCCTGTATGTCCGGTAAACCTGCTTGGCAGAGACCTAATGTGCAAATTGGGTCTGAGTGTGCAGTGTACTGATGACGGTTTAACTATTGACAGAGTTGCTACGGCAGAAACTCTAGAAATGTTTTACTATGCTTGGGATCTGTACAGATCCTCAGTCACAGCTAAAGCCATACAAATGGCCAAAACTGAGTGGACAGGCACTGGCGACAGACTGACAGAATTACAACTACATGTAACAGCACATTTTAGTCGAGGTAGAGATTGGGAATTTGAAAAGAATTGGTACGGTGATTGTACATTAAATTCTACATTGTTTTTGGTTGGTCGTGATTTCTGTGCATTGTCTGTACAATTGAGCTCAGCACAGCAGCAATTCTATTCCATTGCGGGAAGTGCACCCCATTCATGAGTTGTTGTGTGACACTCAAGCCTATTTGCATTTGTCAGACCCGAGATTCAGCGCAATTCCCTCTCACTTGTGGGCAACGTCCCAATATGATGTGGGGCTCATAGCTGGAGTTACTCCACTTCAAGTAACCCCTAAATCTGAATACAGACCATGCAAACGTCAATATCCCCTACGCCCAGAAGCCGAGGACGGCATTGTCCCCGTGTGTAATGCGTTGTTAGAAGCTGGTGTTGTGGTTCCCTGTCCTGACTCTCCATGCAACACTCCTATCTTGCCTGTAAAAAAGCCTGATGGGTATTGGCGGTTCTTACAAGATTTTTGAGCAGTTAACTGCGCCGTTCAGCAGCGCGCTCCTGTTGTGCCTAATCCCACTACCATTCTTGCACAGGTCCCGGGTAATGCTAAATAGTTTTCTGTGATCGATCTAGCGAATGCATTCTTTAGTATTCCTGTTGATGTAAATTCCCAGTACTGGTTTGCCTTTACATTCAGGGCAAAAAGGTATACCTGGTCTCGATTACCGCAAGGCTATGCTGAATCACCAGCAGTTTTTTCAGCAGCGCTGCAGGAAAACTTGGAACAGTTCCAGTTTTCTTCAAGCCAAAGTACTTTGATTCAATACGTTGACGATCTCCTCGTCTGCTCTCCAGACGAGCACAGCTGTATTCAGGATTCACTTGAACTGTTGACATTTTTAGCTACACAGGGCCACAAAGTTAAACAGGAGAAATTGCAATTTGGTTTACCTACTGTTACCTATTTAGGACACACAATTTCTGCAGAAGGAAAGTCTTTCGGAACTGACAGAATCCAAGCGATTCTTGACCTCCCTAAACCGGTTACAAAAAAGCAAGTAATGTCTTTTCTAGGCATGACAGGGTACTGTAGGCAATGGATTTCTGATTACGCTGAAATTTCCCAGCCTTTGCAAGACTTGGCACATGGCCATGATCTTTCTGCTAATGATAAGGTCACATGAACAGAGCTTGCTGAAATTTCCTTTCAGAGATTGAAACAACAGTTGGCCTCTTCTCCTACTTTGGGCCTGCCTGACATGAATAAACCTTTTTTCTTGACTGTCGATGAGAAGGGCGGCTACATGTCTGCTGTTCTTTTGCAAAAGCATGGTGATAAACACAGGCCTGTTGCGTACTATTCTCAGTGACTTGATGCTGTTTCTAGGGGCCTTCCTCCTTGTTTGCGCTCCATTTCAGCAGCGGCTTTGGCGGTAACTGCATCTGCATCACTTGTTGCTTATCGGCCTCTCACTGTCCTCTCATTGTTCCTCATGCGGTAGCAGAAATTCTGTTAAAGCAAAAGAGAGCCCATTTCTCACCAGCCCGAATGCTTCACTATCAACATGTGTTACTCTCTTTGCCAAATGGTACAGTCAAGCGATGCAATGTTCTGAATCCCGCTACTCTTTTACCTACACCTGACGATGGGGAGTCGCATAATTGTGTTCATGTGTTAGATCAAATTCTCTCCCCCCGTCCTGACCTTGCCACCACTCCTCTCTCAAATGCAGACTTTGATATGTTTGGTGACGGTTCTGCCAGTCGATGTCCCCTCACAGGTGACAGTCAGGTTGGCTATGCAGTGGTGACACATCATCAGGTTCTGGAGTCAGCCCGCCTTCCTGGACACCTCTCAGCACAGGCAGCTGAACTGTTCGCTCTTACACGCGCTTGCCATTTGGCTGAAGGTAAAACTGTAAATATTTTCACTGACAGCAGATATGCTTTTGGAGTTGTGCACGACTTTGGAACTCTTTGGCAGCATAGAGGCTTCCTTACCTCTACAGGGAAAACTATACAGAATGGACACTTAGTGAGCTGCCTCCTACAGGTAATTATTTTGCCTGCTGCCATTGCTATATGTAAGTGCTCCGCTCACACAAACCAGACAGATGCTATCTCTCAAGGGAAAGCAGCTGCCTCTGCCCCCCTCACACAACTCTCAGTCTGCTCACACAGGCTGCTGTTCCCACAGACACTCCATTGGCCTCTGTACAGGACTGCCAATCTGGGGCCACACCCAAGGAAAAGGCCAAATGGAATCGGGACGGCACCTACACTGATGGGGTCTGGCTAGGCCCTACTGGTAAACCCTGTTTACCTCGTTTTTTATTTCCCTACTATGCTAAATTGACTCATGGACTGGATCATGTGTCAAAAGAAGGGATGATATCTTTGATGTCCAGACACTGGGACACAAGCGGATTTTCTACTTATGCAAAAAACTTTTGTGAAAAGTGTGTTATCTGTGTTGTAAATAATGCTGGGCGGGGCCAGAAGGTTCCAAATGCGGCCCACCCGGCTCCACAGGAGCCTTTCGAGTACCTGATGATGGACTTCATTGAACTTAACCCATGCGGGGGTAAGAATTATTGTTTGGTGTTTGTTGACATGTTTTCAAAGTGGGTTGAAGTTTTTCCTACAGGGAAAGCTGATGCTGCAGCAGTGGTGAAAGCCCTACTAACAGAGCTTATTCCTAGGTGGGGGATCCCGAGGAAGCTGTCTTCAGACAGAGGCACACACTTTTTAAACAAGGTAGTGGACAAAGTGACCGGGCAATTGGGGATCAGGTTGAAGTTCCATTGTGCTTACCACCCTCAGATTGGAGGGGCGGTAGAGAGGGCAAATGTAACCATTAAGAACCGGTTAACTAAAGTGATGGCAGAGACAGGTCTGGATTGGGTCCAGGCCCTGCTAATTGTCCTTACAGGTATGCAGGGGAGGGTCCACGCTGCTACAGGGTTGTCGCCCTATGAGGTCATCACAGGGCGGCCTATGAGGACTGGATGTCACCCCCCAGGGTTGATGCTGGACAATGAGCTAGCTGACACTTGCATGGTAAGTTACTGTGTTCAGCTAACCAATGTTCTGAGATTTGTGCATCAACAGGTGAAAGCAGCTCTCCCAGACCCAGCCAGCGGGCCTCTACATGACCTGCAGCCAGGAGACTGGGTGGTGATAAAAGACTTCAGAAGGAAGAAGTGGCACCAGGCCAGATGGAGGGGTCCTTTCCAGGTACCACTCACCACGCCCATAGCCGTGCGAGTGGAAGGCCGTGCTTCTTGGGTCCACGCCAGCCACTGCAAAAGAGCTCCACCAGCGCCAAAGGAGGGATAAGGGTGAGAGACCCACCTCGACCGACGCACACGGACGACTAAGTTCTCACGGAGTTTAAAAACTCAGAGAACCACCACTTCAAGGAGCACGTGACGGTAATATCTGCTCCCAACATGCCACACCACAGCAGGAACACCGAGGGGAAGGGGAAGATTTGGCTGCAGCCTGGAGGTAGGCCTATTGCTACTAGACCTCATTACCCTCATCATTGTTCTGCCCATTATCCTGATTCATGAGACACTCTACAGCAACACCAGTAACACCAGTGAACTAAATGGTACTGTTGTAATGACTAAAAGGACTAAAAGGTATGTCTGATATGGCGTTATGCTGAGTGGACTGCAAAGCAGCACTTTAACCAGTCTTGTTATGTTTGCTCTCACATGCCTCATTCCACAGCAGGCCCTCTTCTTCAGGTGCAGAATCTGAAGAACGACCTCTCAACATGTTTGGTGGGACTGAGTTCTCACCCAGGTATGGGAAAACGGTGGGAAGAAGCTGACTTCTCTGTGCCATTAAATCTGTCACTTTTGAGTACCCCAGTAGTCAATACAGATTGTTCTTTCCTGAAAGATTACCTAGCATGGCCACAGGTGTCATGGAGAATGCCCGGTCCAGTCGTACTTAAACATAGTATGAAGTTTGGAAGGTGTATTATAGGTAATGGCTCTAATGCGCTAGGTCAATTAGACAATGTTCAGTGTAAAACTGTTTTCTGTGACTGTCCGCCCATGCAGCTGGATAAGTGTTTTGACTGTCTGAGTGATCCCTATAGTCCCTGCAGAGACTACCCTGACATGGCTGATGAGAGATGCAGGAAGAACTGGTCACACGCAATCTCATTACCTTGGAATAGGGAACAAACTGCAAACTGTGCCGGGATAACACCATCCTCTCGCCTTGGAAGTCGACTGTTATCTGATTGGTACTGGCTTTGTGGAAATTCAGTCTACACTGCTCTCCCCCCCGACTGGGGTGGAGTGTGTGCCCTTGTTGCTTTGTATGACTCTACATATGTGATTCCTGACCTTTCCACATATAGTCACACCACACGTCGCATGCACAGGGTAAAGAGAGGGTTTTGGGATAATAATCCTGTTCCTACTAAACATCGGCTTTGGACTGCAGGTTCGAAGTTTATACAGGCTTTGCTTCCTGGGGTAGGTGTGTTAGAGGCTTTTAAAGAGATAGAAGTTACTCAATACACTTTTCTCCAGTACATAAACTCCTCCATTTTGACAACAGGTGCTGTAAAAACTGAGTTGACTTCACTGCGATTAATGGTTGTGCAGAATCGCATGGTATTAGATCAGCTTACTGCAGAGCAGGGGGGGGTTTGTGTGATGATTGGGGAGGCGTGTTGCACATACATACCACATTATGATGAGGATGGCCAGATCATACAGCAGGGACTTAGAAATATGACCAAGCTCCGTGACTCATTAGGGAGGTTGATGCAAATAAAGATTGGTTCTTTAACCTCCTGACAGGTTGGAAGAAAACACTGCTGAGAATCTTTTTGCCTGTTGTTATCTTTGCCACCCTGCTCGTATTTCTTTGCTGTTGTGGAATGCCACTGATTCGCGCCTGTATTGCATGCCTCATCCAAGTTGCCATAGGTCAGTACTTACGGCAATATGTTCCTGATCTTGAACAAGATAATGCATTCCTTCTCCGACAACTTCTGGAGTTTACTGACGGCCCTATATAAAGTATAGGCCTGAATTATGTACTCACCCTGTCACATGGTTGGTGGGAAGACAGACAGTGTTGTAATGTGAAGAGTTTTAAAAGGTCGACATTCCAGGAGTTGTGAAAAGTCTCCATTACATGATGGGTTTTTATTTTTTTATCTTTCTTTTCTTTCAGACTTTTTCTAGTAGTAATTTTATATGTTAAAATAATCAGTAGTACATTATAGTGAAAATTATTTTTTATAATCAATTATACTGTTACTATATCCACTATGATTTCATTTTTTCTTTGCCTATGTTGATTCTTGTTATTAATCAGGTGTGGATGATGTGCGATATTTGCGATATCCAGAAAGCAAGGCTTGGCCGTCCTTGGAGAAGGAGGTCGGGGAATTATTTTTTCCGGAATTGATTGGGTTTTCTGGCTCTGTGCTAGTTTTGTCCCATATAAGTCCTGAATCTGCCGGTTTTTCAATTCATGCATTCGAGCTGGAGTTTAGTGTTGTATTATGTCTTGCAGGTAGGAAGGGCTTGTCCTTTCGGCTGCAGTGTAGGCCAGGGTCAGAACTTTGAACCTGATCCTGGCGGCGACCGGCAGCCAGTGGACTGACCTCAGCAGGGGGGTGATGTGTGAAAACCTTGGGAGGAGTAATCAAGGTGTGAGATAACCATGGTCTGAACGAGAAGCTGGGTCGAGTAGGTGGTCAGGTATGGTCGAATCCTCCTGATGTTGTACAGGAGGAACCTGCAGGACCGTGCTCTTGCCCTTATGTGCTCCATGAAGTCCAGCTGGTCATCCAGACCCATCCCCAGGTTCCTTGCAGAGCAGGAGGCAGCCACCATAGTATCGTTGACGGTGATGGAGAGGGCTTGCAGTGGGGAGGTCCTGTGAGGTATGAAGCGCAGTTCCGTATTGTGAAGGTTGAGCTGCAGGTGATGAGTAGCCATCCACATTGAAATGTCAGCCAGGCAGGCTGATATCCTCTCCTTAACCTGTTAGGTAGAGGGGGGAATGAGAAATAGTGCTATATAAGAGAAATGTCCAATAAAAAAACAATGGTATACTGAAAAAAAAAACGGTACAAGTCTAAATAATACATTAACCAAAATGTCAGTAACATGGCAAGTGTTGATGTATAAATCACTGTTAACATGCCCCTAAAATGCTATTTCAAAAAGCAAGACTTGCATGCTAACAATTAATTCAGGGAGCAAAGATGCAATCTAAACAGGCGAGTCTTGAGTCTACACTAGAAGATGGTCAGAAGGGCAGAAGGGCCAAGACCACGGGCCTCATTTATAAAAAGTAGTTTCGATCAAATTTGATCTTACGTGTGGCGTACGTAAAAAATCATGACAAAGTAGTGATTTATAAAATTTCAACGTGACTCCATTTGACCGTGGAAATGGTCGTAGCTCCACGTCATATCATCACTTGACATATGCACATTACCTGCTGGTTATGCCGAAGTATTGTAGGCTTGAGAGCCGCGCGTGAAAGCTTATTTGGCATGGAAAATTATCGTTGTTGTTATCAGCCTACAAAATTTGTTTAATTCTAAGTTGAAAAGGAAACTGATAGTCTAATTACTGAATTTTAAGTCTTCCTTACATTATATACCATTATTATTGCATTGCTTCTTTGTACATTCTATATCTTTTGTGTACCATGCTTGAGAGATTGTGTTGGCTTAAACTAACAACAACAAAAAAAGTCTGCCAGTCTGCAAATATCAGGATTCCTAAATGCTTACGAAGGTAATCCCATATGCAAAAGGTCTGTAAAAATCATATATGATCATACTTGCAAAGTTTTTTAAAAAAGCATGTTGATTAGTAGCCTATTATATTATATATTTCTATACAATTCTTATACAATCTCTCAATGTTTTTTTATAAGGAGTACCATGTATTAGGGAACTATTTAATTTTAGCATGAAATGTATATGCTAGCTCTCTACCACATATTTATTTTATTTAGGTTTTGTATATGGCATATGTGATTTTTTTACACACATTTTGCATATGGGATTTGCATATAGCATTTATGAATCCTGTTATTTGCAGACTGGCAGACTTTTTTTTTGTTGGTTTTATGAATTCAACCATCGAAATAAAAAAATGAGGCAGCTTCCGCTTACCAGTTCCATGGATTCCCATGGGAGCTGCTCATTGGGGCATGAAGCCAATTCAGTGGTCAACCCGTCACGTCTCTGCAGTCTATGGGCAATACACACAGACAGCACACAGAATCATGGGAATAGCAGTTCATTACAGAAGTTAACGGGGAGACGCGGTTGTTTCCATTACAGATATGCTCGGTTTTCTCATGTTATACGTCTCAAAAGAACCGAAAACGACACGCTCTGATGGCTAGTTCGCAAGCTAAATCCATTAATAATCATATTGCAGCCTATGCAGTATGTACTGATCTGAACAGACCTAGCTAACTTCAGCTAGTATAATACAAGCAATAGCCTACAAGACTAGCCTATAAATAGCAACCCACACAGATAAAGCAGAGACGAAGAAGCTCGAGAATTATACATCATATTGCATTAAAATGCAATTACAAAATAATAAAGGTATTCTATGAATGTACTATAACTATAAGTATAAACTATAAGTACAATACCGGCAGCTTACCCATTCGCTTTATTTGACCGTGAAATAAAAATGGTGGATCTCCGTTTTGTCTCGTAATTCATCGGAGAAAATCGTAAAGTCACGTGGTGCGTAATCGCTGATTCGTAAAATAAGCACGGATTTTCGGGACTGGAATTTCGTAGAATAGATACGAATGGGCTGTGAGACCAGGTTGGGAGGGGACATGGTTAGAGCAGTGGCCACAGCTAGTTATCTTAGCTATCATTTATGAATAATGTTACCTAATAAATGATAACAATTCTCTCCGGACCAAGTGGAGCTATGAGGGCGCTACAACCAGCCATGTTCAATATACTAACGCTACTGTGTGACACGGTTTTGCTGTGTATTTGAATGTATTCAATAGTAACGTTACTTTAGCCAGACAAACAAGCTAATTTAGCTAGGTAATGTTAGCTTTACCATTCGGTTACATCCCCGGCCCTCTCCTCGCGAAGACGTTGCTCAACCAATACAGCCGGGGCGGCGGCTGCTGCTGCCAGTGGCTCGAATTAATACGGCTGTATTGCCCGAGCAACATCTTCGCGAGGAGAGTCTTCCACCACGAAGGAATGCTCTTCCTCCATTTCAAACTCCTCCACCTCAAAACTCCCTGCAGTACTGCTGTCACTCTTGTCGCACGCCATTTTGTTGTTTGTTTAGTAGTGAGGGGAGAGCAGGAAGGGGGCTGAGTCAGTTCACCAAGACACACCCTTTCACTCCTTGACCGTATGAATATTCATAATATGACTACGTGGCATCATCGTCATATGACCACACCTACTCACTAGTTACAGTTCAAATTGAAGTGGTAAAAAAGGTCTTAGAAAAGGCTCTGCAGTATCTCTTTAAAACTAATTTTTAACCACTCCACAGATTTCATGTTAGCAAACTATGGTGTTGGCAAGTCAGTTAGGACATCTACTTTGTGCATGATGCAAGTAATGTTTCCAACAATTGTTTACAAACAGATTATTTCACTTTTAATTCACTATATCACAATTCCAGTGGGTCAGAAGTTTACACACACTAAGTTGACTGTGCCTTTAAATTTTTTATATTTGGTCACATATCCTTTGCATGCCATGACTTCCTGATGTCTGTGACCCAACTACATCAAAAGACTCTTGATATCTTGTTTTCTGGTACTCTTACAAGTGATACTATAACGTCTCTGCATTTGAATGGATTTCTATGGGAACTGGGGGGTGGGACTAGATTTAGCTGTAAATTATGCTGGAACAGTATGGAATACATGGTTGGTAAAATGGCTGTAAGTCCTCAAGGGTCTGAGGTATCAAACAAGCCTCAAACCATCACTCTGCTGCCAGATATGCAGTAGATATAGATGGATCACTTTAAGGGTTTTTCTCCTGACAAATTTTCCTATTGAACTCTATGGAAAAATAAGTCAGGAGAAGAAACCCTTCAAGTTATCCATCCATATCTACGGTATTTCTGGCAATACACGTTTGTTCGTTACCATATTCCTTTGTAAATGTTTGTTTAAACACTTACCTGCAGTGCCGGTGTTGGAGCGCCCCCAGCACCGGAGTAGCAGCACTGAAGTAGCAGTACCGGAAAAGAAAATCGAACATGCTGTGTTAATAAAAGCTAGCTAGAATTCATTGATTCACATTTTTATAGTTATTTTATAACATTATTGTTAGCATTGCCATTGTTAATATTTGGAAATAGAATAATTTGTGTAGACCCCGGGGTATGTAGATAGTATTAGTTACATGAGGTCAGAAGGTACAGAAGTTACTGTTTTTAAGGGCTGAGAGTCTGTGGTCATTGCGGTTATTTCTGTAGGAAAACCTGAAAAGTGGCAAACTCTCTGTGCTGTATAGGTATGGGGTATGCAAAGGCCAAGGGGTGACATTACACTGAAACATGTAGCATAGGTTAATGTTTTCATAATTTACATTTTAAAGCTCACATTTCTGCCATTTCCTGTGATTTTTAATGCTAACTGCAATGGTATCTACATTATTATGCAAGTGCCAGTGCGAATGCGAATGGCACAAACTGTGACAATTGTGAGTGTCAATGCTAATGCGGATGAGATTTTAATGTTATTGACCAATTAAAACACACAGTGTAAGGCAGTCCCAGACGACATAATTTTGGCACTGTTGGCTGCCCATAGTATGGAGTTCAGTATACTATTAGTATAGAGAGGAATTCGTGCCACATCACTTTTCAATGGTGACGAGTCGAAGATGTGCCAAAATGAAAAGCAAAACCTTCATTACATTGTTTTCACGTCGATTCATGCCTATACTGAAAAACAATGAGTGGGGATTTTCTTTTAAAGTGATGGACAAGGGATTCTAAAAACTTAAAATAACCACAACATATCACAAAGGGATGTATCCACTACACACCCATCAAATATCTTTTCAAAAAATGTCAATAGGTATATTACTATACATCTCAAAGTCAGCTAATAAACTCAGTCTTGAAAGGACTCAGGATTGTAAAAGAGGTAAATTTTCATTGTGTAAGGCATCAGTTTTCAATGTTATTATTGCTTACTGTTTGAGCTAGACTGCTTGCGTTACGACCCTTTTCTCAGTTGGTAGGCTGGGGTGTTGGTCCCATGATCACATGAAGCAATGAGGTGGTTCGCAACTCCCAACAAAAAAGAACTACTACTTGTTCAATTACAATTATTTATTGTGCTGAACAATGTTTACATTGCCTTCCGGTTTAATGCAGATTTTGTTTGACGTGTGAGTGGAAGCGAGTCGATCACATGCAAGAAGGACTCGAAAATATTAACATACCTCTACTTTCACCATGTCTTCTTTTTATTGATATCGCTAATTTTCTCTGAGAGAAAACGCCACACCAGAGACAAGTTGTCTTCAACAGCCTCCCTTTCCTCTCCTTTGAAGTCTGTCCATGAGGCACTCTGGTTAAAAGTAACAAAATTCAAAACACAAAAATTGTTTTAAACAGTTTCAATATACAGCATGAGTTACGAGTTAGATATGTCAATTTTAAAATAATTAATTTATCTTGTTGTCTACCTTTGATTGCAGTAACTTTGTGGTGTCAAGCGGGTATTTGCCACAGAGCCTTTTGCAGAGCTGCATTTTTGACCCTGTCGCACTCCTGTCTTTTAGTGTCAGGGAGCCCCAGATGGCTACAGCCAACAACCTGCTAAATATTTAACTTGAGTCCAATCGTGAACCTTTTAAGAAAATTAATTTTAATGCAATTAGTTTCTCTATCTTTCCTAGAGACATACCATTTATTCAAATCCACAGATTTACAAATAAATTTATGAATGGATTGATTAGATGAAGCAATTTAAGGGAAATTTGCTGGAAGATGTAAGCTGCCTTTGTAACAGGGTCATTCCATGTCATTTCCCACGCCATGACACCCAAAATCTCAGATTGTTATAAAACCTTTTTACTCATCTTTACCAGTGGTGCCAATAATAGTGGGGGGCACTGTATGTCTTTATAAGACTGCCTAATGAAATGACAACCCAATGAGCATGCAATAATCCCTACTTCTGATTAATTTAAACTACAGATCCAAAAATCCATGTAGGGTAAAGATAACATAACAATGTGTTCATCATAAAACTGTTCTTTAGAATATCAAACTGATATGTACAATTTTGAAGTGGCTGAAAATCCAAAAATGTTCATGATCAGATACATGAGTGTATTGTATTTAATTATGGCACAAATAACCCTACATATGTAATGACCTGAGGTCGACATGATAATAGCAATACAAGTATACTGTACCATTTATTTTGCACCCTGATCTCTCTTTCATCATCCTCACTTTACATTGGAGGTAGCCATAGACATTCTGGAGGCTTCCAGTTCCTAGATAATCTTTTGGGTAAAATAAAATAAAATTGTATTTTTAGGGGAATTATGAGGAAAGTTAGTGAAAATATCAAGGAAATGAGGCTGAGAAATCACCCACCCAAAACAGCATAGGATACAAAGACGATGTCTATCATTTTATCAAATTGTTTAGCATCCAATTAAAATTTTTATACAAACCCCAACTGTTGGGACAGTATGTAAAAGGCACATAAAAGCAGAAAGCAGTGATTTTTAAATTCTCTTTTGCATATATTTAATTGAAAACAGTACAAAGAAAAGATATTTCATGTTCTACCTTATCAACTTTATTGATTTTTGTAAATATACGCCAATTCCAAATGTGATGCCTGCAACACGTTCCAAAAAGGTTGGGACAGGGGCAAAAAAAAGACTGGAGAAGTTAGAAAAACACCTGTTTGGAACATTCCACAGGTAAACAAGTGATGCTACCATGACTGGGTATAAAAGGATATCAAAAGACACTTGATAACTTATTTTCAGGTACTCTTACAAGCGATACTATAACCTCTCTGAGCCTCAAACCATCACTCTGCTGCCAGATATGCAGTAGATATGGATGGGTCACTTTAAGGGTTGTTTCTCCTGACTCATTTTCCTATTGATCTCTATGGAAAAATATGTCAGGAGAAACAACCCTTCAAGTGATCCATCCATATCTGTAATGTTCCGCTCCCTTCCTGTTCGTTTTCCGTGTTTTCCTGTTTTCCCTCCGTGTCATGTTGGATCCTTTTGTCCGTGTTTTCCCCGCTGCTGCGGACTAGGCGTGTCCTTCCCTGTCTTGTTCGTCTGGTTGTTTTGTCTTACTTCCGCCTTTCACTCCTTCCCCCTCGTTGCATGCATTTCCTCACCTGGTGTTTCGCAATCACTCCCGTTTTATTTCCACACCTGTTCCTTATTTAGTTCTGTCATTAACCTCACTATATAGTCTTTCGGCTGGCTGCCAGTCGGCGCCAGTTCGTTAACTATCGTCACTTGGTGTTAGTGCTCGTTGTGTTATCTGGTCTTTTACTTCGAACTACTCGCTTGGTTGTGGGATATTATCCCCTTACAGCATTTGGTTCCGCTCGAAACTACGGATTGGTAGTTTACCTCCCCAGTTATTTCCTGTTGTGAATGTAGCTAACCTGTTTCCCTTCTCCTCCACCTAACCCAGCTCCCACTCTTCAGCAGCAGTGTTCGTAAGCCCGGTGTTCGTTGTGTGTGTTGCGGTACCTCCACCTCCTGCTCGCGTAGGCTCCGCGGTGGCGTTATTTCTGGCTACCCTCCAGCTGTTCCTGTCCGGCCGAAGAAGCCACCAAAGTCTTCGGTTACGGTTCCGGGAGCTCTGGAGACCAGTCAGCTCCATCCGGACCTACCGCAGCTACGCCACACTACCCTGCCCTGCCGTGCTTCATCATTCACCTACCTGCCAAGCCCTGCACCTCCGTGAGAACCTCCCGGTCCTTCCCGTGCCTTTCCTTGCACTAATCCCCCTCTGTTTTTGTTTGTCCTGTACCGGTGCAGTCATTCCGGTCCAGTTCCAGCCCTGCCGTAGTGAGTCGCTCCCCTGCTAGTTCCAGTCCAGTCCAGGCGTGAGTCGTATCACTACCTGTTCAAAGTCCAGTTCCGGTTTGGAACATTCCGTTCCAGACGCGGATTCCTGTGTGGACCTCCCGGTCCAGTTCCAGCCCAGTCCAGTTCCGGTTTGGAACATTCCGTTCCAGACCCTGATTCCAGTGTGGACCTCCCGGTCCAGTTCCAGTCCAGTCCAGTTCCGGTTTGGAACATTCCGTTCCAGACCCTGATTCCAGTGTGGACCGCCCGGTCCAGTTCCAGTCCAGTCCAGTTCCGGTTTGGAACATTCCGTTCCAGACCCTGATTCCAGTGTGGACCTCCCGGTCCAGTTCCTGTCCAGTCCAGTTCCGGCTTGGAACGATAAGTTCCAGATCCTCCAGTCCAGCTCCGGCTTGGAGCAGCCCGCCCCGGGCTTCCAGGCGATACCTGTGTTATTCTGTGTGTTGCCATTCCTGTACAGTGTTGGGACTACCCCAACACTTAATTAATTAAAAACTCTTTTTTGTGAATCTGTCTCCTGGTCGTTGCACTTGGGTTCGTCCCGTACCTGATACGTAACAGAACGAACTGGCCAAAAACATGGACCCAGCCGACCTGGAGCAGATTCGGCACGCCTTCTCCTGCCAAACTGCGGTCAGCGACCAACAGGGCCGCCGTTTGGATGACGTGTTGGAGGTGCTGAGGGGCATCACGGAACAAGTGACGCAGCTGACTCTTCACCAGCCGCTTCCGCGTATACCTTTGGGCCCTACACCGCCCGCACCGGATCCACCGGTGGACCCTCCTGTGTCTACTTCATTTCGTGAGCCCCGCGTTCAACATCCTGAGTTATACCGCGGGGGATTGGGAAAATGTCGCGAATTCCTTATGAAGTGCGACATTGTATTCCGGATGCAGCCCTCCTCCTTCGCCTCCGACCCATGTAAGATCGCTTTTATTATGAGCAGCTTGGGAGGAGGTGCCCTGGAGTGGGCTACATCCATCTGGGATAGCCAAGTCGCGCTCTGCAACAACTTCGCTGCCTTCACTGCCGAGATGCGGCGTGTGTTTGATCACCCTGCCTGTGGGCGAGATGCAACTCAGCGCCTACTTCAGGTCCGTCAAGGGAGTCGTAGCGTCGCTGAAATGGCCATCCAATTCCGTACCCTCGCAGCGGAGTCCGGATGGAACGACACCTCCCTTCAGGGGGCCTTCCGCCAGGCACTCAGCGAGGAGCTTAAAGACCAACTTGCCACCCGTGAAGAATCCACCTCACTCAATAGCCTTATTAGCCTGGCCATAGCAATTGACAACCGTCTCCGTATCCGGGCCCGTGAGCGAGGGGGGAACCCCGGTCATCTACCACACATACGCTCTCACCCTTCTGCTTCTGGATCCAGGGCGGCGTCTGGGGTCTCCGAAGAGGAGCCCATGCAACTGGGCAGAGTTGCGGTCAACTCCGAGGAGCGCCAACGTCGCCTGCGATCTAGATCCTGTTTTTATTGTGGCAAACCTGGCCACCAGATCGCCTCATGCCCCATTCGCCCAAAAGAATAGGCTCGCCAGTTAAACTGGGCGTACTGACGAGCCCTATCATACCCTGCCATGCAGCCCAGAATCGCCTGGTCTTTAAGGCCACTCTCCTGTGGAGGGACAAGTCCGAAGTCTCGTCGGCCCTCATCGACTCTGGGGCCGACGCCAACTTTATGGACACCACCTTCGCCAGGAGGGCCGGCATCCCCACGGAACTACTACCCTCTCCCATTACTGCCTTCGCCTTAGACGGTAGGAGTCTGGGGTTAGTGACCCACTCCACCGTTCCCTTACAGCTCGTCTTATCCGGCAATCATCGGGAGAGCATTCAACTCCTGCTCATCAACTCAAAACAATCCTCCATAGTTTTGGGTCAGACCTGGCTCCGCCTTCATAACCCTCATATCGACTGGCAGGCCGGTCGCATCCTGGCGTGGAGTGGCCACTGCCTGGCTAGCTGTCTCCGTTCCGCTCTCCCCCCTCCGGGGTCCAAGAATCCCAGCACCAACCTACCCGAACCCGATCTGTCCAACGTTCCCAAAGAATATCACGACCTCTGCCTGACCTTTTCCAAATCACGCGCTCTGTCCCTACCTCCTCACCGACCTTACGATTGCTGTATAGACCTGCTGGCGGGAGCCAAACTTCCGTCTGGCCGTCTCTACAGTCTGTCGGGGCCAGAGAAACTCGCCATGGAGGAGTACATTCATGAGTCCCTCGCCTCGGGCATCATCCGTCCCTCCTCTTCTCCTGTTGGTGCTGGGTTCTTTTTTGTAGGGAAGAAGGACGGCTCACTACGGCCCTGCATCGACTATCGGGGGCTCAATCAAATCACCATCCGCAATAAATATCCTCTCCCCCTCATTAACACTGCTTTTGAACCCCTCTCGCAGGCCGTCATTTTCACCAAGCTCGACCTCCGTAATGCGTACCACTTGGTGCGCATACGGGAGGGGGATGAATGGAAGACTGCCTTCAATACCCCGTTGGGCCACTATGAGTACCTGGTGGTCCCCTTCGGCCTTACTAACGCCCCGGCAGTCTTCCAGGGCATGGTGAATGACGTGCTGCGAGACCTGTTGGGGAAAACTGTTTTTGTTTACATAGACGATATTTTGATTTTTTCCAAGTCCCCTCAGGAACACATTCTCCATGTCCGGGAGGTTCTCCAGCGTCTCCTTGAGAACCAGCTCTTCGTCAAGGCAGAGAAGTGCTCCTTCCACGTCTCTTCAGTCCCGTTCCTCGGCTTCATCATTGAGGAGGGCAGTATCCGGGCGGATCCTGTCAAAGTCAAGGCGGTGACGGAATGGCCCCAACCCACCTCTCGTAAGCACCTGCAACAATTCCTTGGTTTTGCTAATTTCTATCGTCGTTTTATCCGTAATTACAGTGTCATTGCTGCTCCCCTTACCAAACTCACCTCCACTGTTTTTTCTTTCTGTTGGAACTCCGAGGCTCAGCTCGCTTTTGAACAGCTTAAAGCTCGGTTTTCCTCGGCCCCTATTCTTTGTCACCCTGATCCCACCCGTCAATTTACGATTGAGGTGGATGCCTCCGACACCGGCGTGGGGGCCATTCTGTCCCAACGTGCCGCCTTGGACAACAAACTCCATCCCTGTGCCTTTTTCTCCCGGAGGCTGTCCTCCGCCGAGCGAAATTATGATGTCGGGGATCGGGAGCTTCTTGCCATAAAGCTGGCTCTTGAGGAGTGGCGCCACTGGCTGGAGGGGGCAGGTACCCCCTTTATTGTTTTAACTGACCACCAAAATTTAATTTACTTGAAGTCTGCTAAGAGGCTTAATGCCAGACAGGCTAGGTGGTCACTTTTCTTTGCCCGTTTCAATTTTTCTGTTTCCTTCCGCCCCGGTTCCCGCAATATTAAGGCGGATGCCTTATCCCGTGTGTTTTCCCTTCCCTCCAGTCCTGCTGACCCCGAGCCTATTCTACCAGCGTCCTGCGTGGTGGCTGCGGTCTCCTGGAGGATTGAGGAGATTGTGAGGTCCGCCCAGACTTCCCACCCTGACCTCCGTAGTAACCCTAACTCCTCCCTGTTTGTTCCCAACTCCGTCCGCTCCCAGGTCCTTGAGTGGGTTCACGCCTCCTGCCTGGCGTGTCACCCAGGTGTTGCCAGAACGACCACCCTCGTCAGGAGGAGCTTTTGGTGGCCCACTCTCAAGGAGGATACCCGTGCTTTTGTCCTGGCCTGCGCAGTGTGCGCCAGGAGCAAGGCTTCCCACCAGCCTCCCTCTGGTCTTCTCCTTCCCCTCCCTGTCCCGGGCCGTCCTTGGAGCCACATTGGCGTGGATTTCGTCACCGGTCTGCCTTTGTCAGAGGGCAACTCTGTCATTCTGACAATTGTGGATCGGTTCTCCAAGGCGGTTCACTTCATTCCCCTCCCTAAGCTCCCGTCCGCCCTCGAAACTGCGGAGCTCCTGGTGGTACATGTGGTCAGGCTGCACGGGATCCCATCCGACATTGTTTCGGACCGTGGGCCCCAATTCTCCTCCCAGGTTTGGAAGGCGTTCTGTGTAGCCCTGGGGGCCTCGGCCAGTTTGTCGTCTGGCTTCCATCCCCAGTCTAACGGCCAGGCAGAGAGGGCGAACCAGGACCTGGGGGCCGCCCTGCGGTGCGTCACTGCTCGCAATCCCGCCTCCTGGAGCCGTTTTCTCCCCTGGGTAGAGTACGCTCACAACTCCCTTAAGAGTGCCTCCACTGGGTTGTCCCCATTCGAGTCCTCATTGGGTTACCAACCCCCTCTCCTATCGGCCCAGGAGGCCGAGGTAGCAGTTCCCTCCGTTAATTCTCACATCCTCAAATGCAAGCGCATTTGGAGACTTGCACGCACCGCACTCCTGCGTTCTAATTCCCGTTCGCAGCGTCTGGCGGACCTGCACAGGACCGCAGCCCCCAAGTACAGGGCCGGTCAGCAGGTCTGGCTATCCACATCCAACATTTCCCTTCCCTCCTCCTCTAAGAAACTTCGGCCCCGGTTTATTGGTCCCTTCCCTGTTGTATGTCTCATTAACCCAGTTTCTGTTAAGCTCTCCCTCCCTGCCTCCCTCAAGGTTTACCCCGTTTTTCATGTGTCACAAATCAAGCCTGTCGCCTCCAGCCCCCTCAGTGCCCCTACCCTCCCTCCTCCACCTGTCCGAGTCATCGACAACGCCCCGGCCTACACGGTGGACCGCATCATCGACATCCGCCGTAAGGGTCGGGGTTTCCAATACCTCGTGGACTGGGAGGGGTATGGTCCTGAGGAGCGGTCGTGGCTCCACAGGGGCCTCATCCTGGATCAATCACTGATCCAGGATTTCCACAGTCGCTTCCCATCCAAGACCAGGCCACCAGGTACGCCAGGTGGCGTACGTTGAGGGGGGGGTACTGTAATGTTCCGCTCCCTTCCTGTTCGTTTTCCGTGTTTTCCTGTTTTCCCTCCGTGTCATGTTGGATCCTTTTGTCCGTGTTTTCCCCGCTGCTGCGGACTAGGCGTGTCCTTCCCTGTCTTGTTCGTCTGGTTGTTTTGTCTTACTTCCGCCTTTCACTCCTTCCCCCTCGTTGCATGCATTTCCTCACCTGGTGTTTCGCAATCACTCCCGTTTTATTTCCACACCTGTTCCTTATTTAGTTCTGTCATTAACCTCACTATATAGTCTTTCGGCTGGCTGCCAGTCGGCGCCAGTTCGTTAACTATCGTCACTTGGTGTTAGTGCTCGTTGTGTTATCTGGTCTTTTACTTCGAACTACTCGCTTGGTTGTGGGATATTATCCCCTTACAGCATTTGGTTCCGCTCGAAACTACGGATTGGTAGTTTACCTCCCCAGTTATTTCCTGTTGTGAATGTAGCTAACCTGTTTCCCTTCTCCTCCACCTAACCCAGCTCCCACTCTTCAGCAGCAGTGTTCGTAAGCCCGGTGTTCGTTGTGTGTGTTGCGGTACCTCCACCTCCTGCTCGCGTAGGCTCCGCGGTGGCGTTATTTCTGGCTACCCTCCAGCTGTTCCTGTCCGGCCGAAGAAGCCACCAAAGTCTTCGGTTACGGTTCCGGGAGCTCTGGAGACCAGTCAGCTCCATCCGGACCTACCGCAGCTACGCCACACTACCCTGCCCTGCCGTGCTTCATCATTCACCTACCTGCCAAGCCCTGCACCTCCGTGAGAACCTCCCGGTCCTTCCCGTGCCTTTCCTTGCACTAATCCCCCTCTGTTTTTGTTTGTCCTGTACTGGTGCAGTCATTCCGGTCCAGTTCCAGCCCTGCCGTAGTGAGTCGCTCCCCTGCTAGTTCCAGTCCAGTCCAGGCGTGAGTCGTATCACTACCTGTTCAAAGTCCAGTTCCGGTTTGGAACATTCCGTTCCAGACGCGGATTCCTGTGTGGACCTCCCGGTCCAGTTCCAGCCCAGTCCAGTTCCGGTTTGGAACATTCCGTTCCAGACCCTGATTCCAGTGTGGACCTCCCGGTCCAGTTCCAGTCCAGTCCAGTTCCGGTTTGGAACATTCCGTTCCAGACCCTGATTCCAGTGTGGACCGCCCGGTCCAGTTCCAGTCCAGTCCAGTTCCGGTTTGGAACATTCCGTTCCAGACCCTGATTCCAGTGTGGACCTCCCGGTCCAGTTCCTGTCCAGTCCAGTTCCGGCTTGGAACGATAAGTTCCAGATCCTCCAGTCCAGCTCCGGCTTGGAGCAGCCCGCCCCGGGCTTCCAGGCGATACCTGTGTTATTCTGTGTGTTGCCATTCCTGTACAGTGTTGGGACTACCCCAACACTTAATTAATTAAAAACTCTTTTTTGTGAATCTGTCTCCTGGTCGTTGCACTTGGGTTCGTCCCGTACCTGATACGTAACAATATCTACTGCATATCCGGCAGCAGAGTGATGGTTTGAGGCTCGTTTGATACCTCAGACCCTTTATGACTTAGCCAATTCGCCAACCATGGGTCCCATACTATTCGCGTGTAATTTACAGCTTAATCTCGTTCCACCCCATAAAGATCCATTCAAATGCACGTGGAACGTGTTGGAACTTGTTGCATTCATCAAATTCGCAATTAACGTATATTTGCAAAAATCAATAAAGCTAAAACATTGAATATATTTTCTTTGTACTGTTTACAATTAAATATATATATATATCAAAGAGAATTTACAAATCATTGCTTTCTGCTTTCATGTGCCTTTTACATACAAACTTTTTTGGAATTGGGGTTTGTATATAGCCTAATTCATGGTTAACCAAAAATACATGATAAAGTCATTGCTACATCTTACCTGCAAGCCTTAAAATGTATTATTTGTAGTGTAGAAAAACAATGTGCCTCAGTGGATTATGAGATGTTTCTTCTTGTCAAAGTATTTCTTTCAGGTTTAAAATTATTGATGTATGATATGAAGTTCAACCTTCTGGTAACATTGTCACAACGTTGTTGGAATGCAGAAAACGTTGTGACAATGTTATGTGTTTTCTGGGTCTCTGCCTTGTCCCTCCCACTCAGTCTCCAGCGTTATTTGGAGCCACCGTTTTATCAGTTTTTCGAACTCCCCGGCTGGTTCTTCCTGACTGCGGCGAGAGAGATTATTATACAACATTCCTCTATGACCATTACCATAACACACGTGTAAATTGTATTCAAATCAATTATGTTATTCTACGTTAAAACTATGTTGTTTTAACGTAAATAACGTTAGTTGTTAGTATGTTTATCCCGTCGTCAGCTCAGCTGCTGGTTTACCTCGACTTAGCTAACGGTAACTTAGCAACAGTAGCTTCCATCTCGCGTTGAACGGCTAGCTAACGTTGGCACTAGAGTAAACTTCACCAGAGTAAACTTTTCCCTCGTCCATAAGCTAACAAGTTATTGATCATTGATAGTATTATATAATTAACGGTAGCCAGCTAACGTCAAGCTCGCTCTAGCCAGCTGCCGATAGCTGTTATTGGCGTGTATGTTTATAGCAGCTAGCATGTAGCTAACGTCGTTAGTAACGACCAAGTGAAGAAATGAGACGAAAATTCATATTGTTAAATTCTCTCGGAATACATTTCACTAACGTTATCATTACAACCAGTTTACCGTTAACTTTATTCGGCATTTAAATATTACCTTAACCATAGAAAACCAACCTACCAAGCTGAGTTAACGTTAGCTGTCGCTTCCGTTAATTTACCTCAGAACCAGGCAGAAAACGGTCAATACAAGTTCTGAAGGAGAGAGATAATTAACGTTAGCTAATGTTTTCCTGAATTTGGTGAACATCAAGACAACCAGAAAATAAACGTGTTTAGCTATAGATATACATCTTAAATTACTGTAAACTATAAAATTTCAATTGAACGTGAAAATTGTGTTATGTTCATGTTAAATAAAAGAAACTTAGCCAGTACTTACCCAACTGTGTGCGTTTCATTCTGTCAGTCTCACAGGGAGAAGACTGTTTCACGTCCAGTTTATTAGTTTCAGTTATCCTCACGTCACTGATATGGCTCAGAAGACACTGTAAACTGTCATTATTTATTTGTTTACCTCGTGACTAAGTGTAACTGCTGAAGTTGTGCTGTTGGATGCACCACACTGGGCTGAGATGAATTCACCCCCTTAACGGAAGCGCACATATTCAATCCCTTTTTAAAATTTGAATCACGGAAAAGAACTGTTTAAATGTTCGGCCGTTTAAAGGTTAAGCAATCTTTGATTTTCTTAAATAAATACGCACATACATCAATAAAAATAGGTTACATAACTAGGATCACTTCCCTGCTAATTGATTGAAAGATGGATCAAACATAGACAAATGTTTAATCGGAAATTGTTTTATTTTTAATCGTTGCCAGTTTTCACAACATGCCGAGCAGTAACCAGAATCGGCCCGATTCATGTTTGCCAGATCTGGGCGAAACGCCTCAAACCAGAATCGGCCCGAGTGTGGCTAGCCACAGCCGGCCGCATCTTAGAATCAGGCGACTCTGCCGAAGGTAGGCCGGAATCCGCCCGAATAACTGTCGCCGTAGCCGACACTCAGCCGGAATCGGCACAGGTCCGTAGGCTCCTACCTGGGATGTAGCTACACAGTCATTATTATGTGAGAAGCTAAATAGCCAGGAACATAACCTATTAAATAAACTTGAATCAGACAAATAACTGGTGGCTAGTGATTTTAATATAGGAATAGATAGATAATGTTCTATACGGTTTTTGGTGAATTTATACAGTTTTGTCCTAGGCCTATGCAAGTTGTTTCCATCACGTCTCCGGTGTCTGTGTAGCCTACTACTGCGGTAGATGAGTAACTGTTGGACCCAGCCATTCGTGAACTGTTCGTGCGCTTCCGAGGTACCGGCTGCTGAGCATTCTCTGCCCGCCTCCCGTCGTAGGCTGAGATGCGTCCCTATCCCTGACTGCCCCCTGCATTACACACAATCTGGCTGATTTACCTGAAAATGTTGTAGCGATCCGTCAGAATCAATACACACACAGTTAACGTTACAGATCTGCGAATAAACGGTTTATTTAACGCGTTTGTTTACTAAAGAAACCCGCTCTTTTTAAGGGAAACGGGAAGAAGATTAGTGAATTACTTGACTCAGACACGGGTCCAGAGGGAAAGTATACTCCCAACTTGGCGGCTGGTCTAGAATGCAACGCTTGTGACGTCAGCTTTCCGAACTCTATTGAAGTGACGTCACAAAAGAAAGGTAAAGAATGATACATAATAACATGCTTCGATGCTATTTTTGGAACACGTCACAGTACCGTGAAGGGGTATCTGCTATAAATTAAATTAATTTGACAGCGTTTTTGGAGAAGTTAGGAGATCAGAGATAAATCAGAAGAAAGAAGAACGACAAACGAAGGCTGTGTTCGGAATCGCTCCCTATTCACTCCCTCCCTATACACTACTTAGGGAATGTACATAGGGCACTATATAGGGATTCACTGGTGGAAAAGAAGGAGGTGATTTCGGACACTACATAGTCTGAATAGGTTACTTAGCAACGCGCAACGCTTGCGTGACAGCGGTCACCGGCTTGGTGAGAAAGCATGCAAGAAACGGTAAAAAAGTTTTCTTTTTTTATTTTGAACAAGGGTTTTGTTGTCTCGTTGTAGGTAGATAGGTAAGTTAGGTAACTAGGTAGCTAGCTAGCTAATTAAGTTGCATTTTCCATTAAACAGTAATAATTGTTAAATTAAAAAAATAGTTAACACTTTGTAATATATTTAATCTACCGCGTTTATTTATATTTCGGTTATAAAGCCGATTAAACTGATTTAATGTAGGCTACAAGATGAAACTTGCATTTATATTTACATTTGTAGACCAGCGCAGGCTCAGCCGTCGCCATCTTGACAAAAAAAATATCTCCGGTCATGTAGTGTACATCGTTTGTACCCTACATTTTGCAGTGCATTGTGGGGGATATTGAGTGCACTAACTAGGGTGTCAAATTGACATTTTGAATTTTGGACACCCTACAAAATGGCCGACACCCTAAATAGTGCACTATATAGTGAATAGGGAGCGATTCCGAACACAGCCGAAGAAACTATCTACGTATCTATTTTCCCTTTGAAAGTAAGTAGCCTATTTAACTGTGTAGTTGGGAGAGGAAATCGTAGGCTAGAAAAACCGTTAATAAGTTAATTTAAAAAAAATTCTAGCTGAACCATCTGCTTTATTTTGCTATCCCTAATCAGAGTTGGGGTACTGCAATAATATTAGTTTTTCGGGTAACGTGGTAATATAACGCATTATATATAAATGCGTGTAATAATGTTAGTTTACATTTTCGAAATTAGCAACGCGTTACTCAACCTAATATTGTAGGCTATGTTTCATGCTGCGTTTGATATGCTAATGCTATTTATTACGAAGAACTCTCCAATCGATTAATAATCGAGTGTGAAAGCCCTATATATCATTTGATTAGCTTTTCATATTTGTCAATGTCGTTTTAAAAGCAACATTTTGAACACCCTGTTACTACATTTATATTGTCAATTGAAACGAGCTGAATACGTTTAAGAAGGTTAATTAAAAAGGCTATTTTCCATAGGTTTTGTCTGTTGAATTAGTCAGTCAACTCTAATGTAACAAAAGTGCAAAGCATTGTGAGAATGCAAGAACGAATACGGGTATACTTTTATTTTATCGGTTGCTATAGGCCTACTGGCTAGGAAGGTGATACATTTTTCAATCGTTTTGGGAAACAATCTACAACATATTTCAACAACATTTTATAATGAATATGTAGCCTAAGGTTAAATGGTCCTAATAATCATACTTCTGAAAGGGGAATAATTTAACACTGATTTAAGTGATTTTATGACGCAAAGTATAAAATGTAGTAACGCAAATTAATATAACGGGTAATATAACGCATTACCTTAATTGGAAAGTAATATAGTAATATAACGCTTTACTTTAAAAAAAAGTAACTAATATGTAATATATTTACAATTTTCAAGTAACGCCCCCAAATATACACACATCGGACTCCCCATTACAAAAAGCTAGTTTTGCTAAATAAAGCAGATGTTTCAGCTAGAAAACAATTACTAAAGAAGACCTCAGCCAAACGGAGTTGACAACATGTTATATTTTCTCATTTCACAGCATTGCCAGGAAGTCAGGAAGGCATATTCACCTGCTCATGGAGGATTCGGAGGGAAATAAGGTATGTTTTAGCATGTGTGCTAAGGTTGGAAAGTACTATAAAATAAGGATTAGTGATACATTTGCAGCTTTGCCAAAGGCGACAATTATGCCAACAGATTTGAGAGCCTCAAAACTCCTTGATGCACAGCAAAAGCGGTTTTGACTGGTTTTCAAATGAATAAAAATACATTAATTAATAAATTAATAAATAATCAGGTTTGAACTCCGTTAGTAGAACAAAGTGGAAAGAAATTCCACACTTATCAGGAAAATCCGATTAGATGGATACGTAGATTTTGGACAAGTCCAGATGGTCTGAGTTGTCTGTTCTCCTCATTATGTGTTCTTATGTTCTAGATGGGCTGAATGGCCTGTTCTCCTCATTATGTATTCTTATGTTCTTATGTTCTAGATTGTCTGAATGGCCTGTTCTCCTCATTATGTATTCCTCTTATGTTCTAGGTGGTCTGAATGGCCTGTTCTCCTCATTATGTATTCTTATGTTTGTAGGAGGGGCCATGCAGGGATGGGGCACAGAAGACCCCACAGGTGTCGGAGGAGTGTGTGCTCCTGAGAAGGCTCCTGCTGGGGCTGGAGAACATGGAGAGCCGGATGGACAGGATGGAGGAACAGCTAAGGGACATCGCAGCCATGTTTTCCGGAGGGGAGGGGTGTTTGGCGCAGCCCCAGGTACAGGAGGAGGAGGAGAGAGGTAAAGGGAGAGAGGAAGAGGAGGTGGGGAATGAGAAAGCGGAGGAGGGAGGAGAGAAAGGAGTGGAGCGGAGAAAGGAGGAGAGAGAGAGAGTGGAGGAAGAGGAAAAAGGAGAGGTGAATGAGAAGAACGAGGAGGAGAAAGACAGTGGGAAGGGACGGAAGAAGGGGCCGAGTGTTTGGAAAATGATGAAGGTGAAGGGGCAGAGGAAGAGGAGGGAGGAGGAAGGAGGGAGGAAGGAGGAGGGGAAAAGGGACAAGGAGGACCCAGGGGAAGGGACGAGTGGGTCGGAGCCGGAGGGGAAGGAAGCAGATGAGGTTAGGGTTAATGTGAAGGAGAAGAAGACGAAGATTATGAAAGGGCTTTGGAGCAGTTTGAAAAGGAGGTGGCAGGGGAGACGGACAGAGGAGGTGCAGGAAGGAGAGAAAGAGAAAATAGTGGCAGCGCTGGTGCGGACAAGGACTGCGCACGTCGTGGACCTGAACATCGTGTTCGGGCCACACGACAAAGTTATGCAGTACCTTGGAAGACAGGAAGAGAAAAGAAGGGTGGAAAATGAGACAGAAAGAGAAAGGAGGAATGTGAAATGAAGAGAGAGAGAGAAAGGAGGGATGGAAAATGAAGAGAGAGAAAGGAGGGATGGAAATGAAAAGAGAGAAAGGAGGGATGGAAATGAAGAGAGAGAAAGGAGGGATGGAAATGAAGAGAGAGAAAGGAGAGATGGAAAATGAAGAGAGAGAAAGGAGAGATGGAAATGAAGAAAGAGAAAGGAGGGATGGAAAATGAAGAGAGAGAAAGGAGGGATGGAAAATTAAGAGAGAGAAAGGAGGGATGGAAATGAAGAAAGAGAAAGGAGAGATGGAAATGAAGAGAGAAAGCAGGGATGGAAATGAAGAGAGAGAAAGCAGGAATGGGAAGAAAGAGAAAGGAGGGATGGAAATGAAGAAAGAGAAAGGAGGGATGGAAAAGGAAGAGAGAGAAAGCAGGGATGGAAATGAAGAGAGAGAAAGGAGGGATGGAAATGAAGAAAGAGAAAGAAGGGATGGAAATGAAGAAAGAGAAAGGAGGGATGGAAAATGAAGAAAGAAAGGAGGGATGGAAATGAAGAAAGAGAAAGAGGGATGGAAATGAAGAAAGAGAAAGGAGAGATGGAAATGAAGAAAGAGAAAGCAGGGATGGAAATGAAGAGAGAGAAAGCAGGGATGGGAAGAAGAAAGAGAAAGGAGAGATGGAAATGAAGAAAGAGAAAGGAGGGATGGAAATGAAGAGAGAGAAAGCAGGGATGGAAATGAAGAAAGAGAAAGGAGGGATGGAAATTAAGAAAGAGAAAGAAGGGATGGAAATGAAGAAAGAGAAAGGAGGGATGGAAATGAAGAAAGAGAAAGGAGAGATGGAAATGAAGAAAGAGAAAGGAGGGATGGAAATGAAGAGAGAGAAAGCAGGGATGGGAAGAAGAAAGAGAAAGGAGGGATGGAAATGAAGAAAGAGAAAGGAGAGATGGAAATGAAGAAAGAGAAAGGAGGGATGGAAATGAAGAGAGAGAAAGCAGGGATGGAAATGAAGAAAGAGAAAGGAGGGATGGAAATTAAGAAAGAGAAAGAAGGGATTGAAATGAAGAAAGAGAAAGGAGGGATGGAAAATGAAGAAAGAGAAAGGAGGGATGGAAATGAAGAGAGAGAAATGAGAGATGGAAAATGAAGAGAGAGAAAGGAGAGATGGAAATGAAGAAAGAGAAAGGAGGGATGGAAAATGAAGAGAGAGAAAGCAGGGATGGAAATGAAGAGAGAGAAAGGAGGGATGGAAATGAAGAAAGAGAAAGGAGAGATGGAAATGAAGAAAGAGAAAGCAGGGATGGAAATGAAGAGAGAGAAAGGAGGGATGGAAATGAAGAAAGAGAAAGGAGAGATGGAAATGAAGAAAGAGAAAGCAGGGATGGAAATGAAGAGAGAGAAATCAGGGATGGAAATGAAGAAAGAGAAAGGAGGGATGGAAATGAAGAGAGAGAAAGGAGGGATGGAAATGAAGAAAGAGAAAGGAGAGATGGAAATGAAGAAAGAGAAAGCAGGGATGGAAATGAAGAGAGAGAAAGGAGGGATGGAAATGAAGAAAGAGAAAGGAGAGATGGAAATGAAGAAAGAGAAAGCAGGGATGGAAATGAAGAGAGAGAAAGCAGGGATGGAAATGAAGAAAGAGAAAGGAGGGATGGAAATTAAGAAAGAGAAAGAAGGGATTGAAATGAAGAAAGAGAAAGGAGGGATGGAAAATGAAGAAAGAGAAAGGAGGGATGGAAATGAAGAGAGAGAAATGAGAGATGGAAAATGAAGAGAGAGAAAGGAGAGATGGAAATGAAGAAAGAGAAAGGAGGGATGGAAAATGAAGAGAGAGAAAGCAGGGATGGAAATGAAGAGAGAGAAAGGAGGGATGGAAATGAAGAAAGAGAAAGGAGAGATGGAAATGAAGAAAGAGAAAGCAGGGATGGAAATGAAGAGAGAGAAAGGAGGGATGGAAATGAAGAAAGAGAAAGGAGAGATGGAAATGAAGAAAGAGAAAGCAGGGATGGAAATGAAGAGAGAGAAATCAGGGATGGGAAGAAGAAAGAGAAAGGAGGGATGGAAATGAAGAAAGAGAAAGGAGGGATGGAAAATGAAGAGAGAGAAAGGATGGATGGAAAATGAAGAAAGAAAGGAGGGATGGAAATGAAGAAAGAGAAAGGAGGGATGGAAATGAAGAAAGAGAAAGGAGAGATGGAAATGCAGAAAGAGAAAGGAGAGATGGAAATGAAGAAAGAGAAAGGAGGGATGGAAAGTGAAGAGAGAGAAAGCAGGGATGGAAATGAAGCGAGAGAAAGGAGGGATGGAAATGAAGAAAGAGAAAGAAGGGATGGGAATGAAGAAAGAGAAAGGAGGGATTGAAAATGAAGAAAGAGAAAGTAGAGATGGAAATGAAGAAAGAGAAAGCAGGGATGGAAATGAAGAAAGAGAAAGAAGGGATGGAAAATGAAGAAAGAAAGGAGGGATGGAAATGAAGAAAGAGAAAGGAGAGATGGAAATGTAGAAAGAGAAAGCAGGGATGGAAATGAAGAAAGAGAAAGGAGGGATGGAAATGAAGAAAGAGAAAGGAGGGATGGAAAATGAAGAGAGAGAAAGGAGGGATGGAAAATGAAGAAAGAAAGGAGGGATGGAAATGAAGAAAGAGAAAGGAGGGATGGAAATGAAGAAAGAGAAAGGAGAGATGGAAATGCAGAAAGAGAAAGGAGAGATGGAAATGAAGAAAGAGAAAGGAGGGATGGAAAGTGAAGAGAGAGAAGAGAGAGAAAGCAGGGATGGAAATGAAGCGAGAGAAAGGAGGGATGGAAATGAAGAAAGAGAAAGAAGGGATGGGAATGAAGAAAGAGAAAGGAGGGATTGAAAATGAAGAAAGAGAAAGGAGGGATGGAAATGAAGAGAGAGAAAGGAGGGATGGAAATGAAGAAAGAGAAAGAAGGGATGGGAATGAAGAAAGAGAAAGGAGGGATTGAAAATGAAGCGAGAGAAAGGAGGGATGGAAATGAAGAAAGAGAAAGAAGGGATGGGAATGAAGAAAGAGAAAGGAGGGATTGAAAATGAAGAGAGAGAAAGCAGGGATGGAAATGAAGAGAGAGAAAGCAGGGATGGAAATGAAGAAAGAGAAAGGAGGGATGGAAATGAAGAAAGAGAAAGAATGGATGGAAATGAAGAAAGAGAAAGGAAGGATGGAAAATGAAGAAAGAGAAAGGAGGGATGGAAATGAAGAGAGAGGAGGAATGGAAAATGAAGAGAGAGAAAGCAGGGATGGAAATGAAGAGAGAGAAAGGAGGGATAGAAATGAAGAAAGAGAAAGGAGGGATGGAAATGAAGAAAGAGAAAGGAGGGATGGAAACGAAGAGAGAGAAAGGAGGGATGGAAATGAAGAAAGAGAAAGGAGGGATGGAAATGAAGAGAGAGAAAGGAGGGATAGAAATGAAGAAAGAAAGGAGGGATGGAAATGAAGAAAGAGAAAGGAGGAATGGAAATGAAGAGAGAGAAAGGGGGGATGGAAATGAAGAAAGAGAAAGGAGGGATGGAAATGAAGAGAGAGAAAGGAGGGATGGAAAATGAAGAGAGAGAAAGGAGGGATAGAAATGAAGAAAGAAATGAGGGATGGAAATGAAGAAAGAGAAAGGAGGGATGGAAACGAAGAGTGAGAAAGGAGGGATGGAAATGAAGAAAGAGAAAGGAGGGATGGAAATGAAGAGAGAAAGGAGGGATGGAAAATGAAGAGAGAGAAAGGAGGGATGGAAAATGAAGAGAGATAAAGCAGGGATGGAAATGAAGAAAGAGAAAGGAGGGATGGAAATGAAGAAAGAGAAAGGAGGGATGGAAATGAAGAAAGAGAAAGGAGGGATGGAAAATGGAGAGAGAAAGCAGGAATGGAAATTAAGAGAAAGGAGGGATGGTAAATGAAGAGCGAGAAAGCAGGGATGGAAATGAAGAGAGACAAAGGAGGGATGGAAAATGAAGAGAGACAAAGGAGGGATGGAAAATGAAGAGAGACAAAGGAGGGAGTCTGATGCCGTTTATTTTTGTTATATTTCTTTTCTTTTCTGTTAGTAGGTTAGGTAGACATCTTCCCCTGTGTGTGTTGTTATTTTGGCCTTGTCAACTCCTGAAGTTTTTCCCAATAAATTCCCAACAAATTGCATTTTACAGAGTTGTTTTCTCACCTTCTTTCTCCTGGGCTAGATTGGTTTGGAGTGCTGAGACTTTCGGCTCTTAATTGTAGGCTACTGGCACGTGGTCCATCCTGTTATTGGGATGGCAGGTATGCCATCCGCCAAGTTACGGCCTGGTGGGGCATGCCCCATACCTATACAGCACAGAGAGTTTGGCACTTTTCAGGGTTTGTGGTACAGATGTAACCACAATGACCATAGACTCTCAGCCCTTAAAAAAATTAACTTCTGTATGTTCTGACCTCATGTAACCACGCAGCATTCAAATACAACTTCACACATCGACACAATAAAGCCCCAAACTTGGGTTATTTTGCCGTTTTTCTCCTTCCTCTTCCGCTTCTTCTTCTTCTTCTTCTTCGTCTTCTTCCTATTTTTCCTGCCAAACTGCCTGCCTCCGTCGCGATGTTATCCAATGGGGAGAATTATTCTTTGAGGGTATGGTCCGTATACCTGCTCATCAAGCTTATCACCCAATAAAAACGCTTCATACTAATGTTTATTAATGTTAATATAGCTAATGGCTTCATGCTTTCCAAGATGCTGTTGTGGCCTAATGGTGAGAGTTGCTGTCTCTCACACAGAGGATTGTGGGTTAGAGCCCAGCAGGGCACATGCTTATTTTCCACAAAATCAATGTGCTACTGTTAAGTACTTTTCTTATAGAACTCTATGGGGAAAAAAGTCAGGAGAAACAACCCTTAAAGTGATCCATCCACATCTACTCCATATCTGGCAACAGAGTGATGGTTTGGGGCTCGTTTGATAGCTCAGACCCTTGATAACTTACAGCCATTTAGCCAGCCATGTGTTCCATACTGTACCAGTGTAATTTACAGCTGAATCTAGTCTCACCCCCCAATTTCCATAGAGATCCATTCAAATGCAGAGAGGTTATAGTATCGCTTGTAACAGTACCTGAAAATAAGATATCGACAGTTTTTTGATGTTGATGGTCACAGACTTCAGGAAGTAACAACATGTAAAGGATATGTGACCAAATATGAAATATGATACTTTAAAAATACGTTAAAGCAAAGGGTATGAATACTTATGTAAATGAGAAATTTTATTTTTTTATTTTTAATAAATTTGCAAAAATCTCAAAAAAACTTTTTTCACATTGTCATTATGGGGTGTTGTGTGTAGAATTTTGAGGGAAAAAATGAATTTAATCAATTTTGGAATAAGGCTGTAACAGAACAAAATGTGGAAAAAGTGAAGCGCTGTGAATACTTTCCGGATGCACTGTACATATCAGTTTATACAAGTCCATAAAGGCATCCTCGTATGGGCTCATAAGTGACAGGAACTCGGTATGCTTTAAGAATTGGACGTCTTGGCCCTTCCTATGGATGTAGGGGCGGCAGTGTAGTATAATGGTTAAGGAATTGGCCTTGTAACCGAAAGGTTGCAGGTTCGATTCCCAGGTAGGACACTGCCGTTGTACCCTTGAGCAAGGTACTTAACCTGAATTGCTTCAGTATATATCCAGCTGTATAAATGGATAATATGTAAAACATGATAAAAAAAAGTTGTGTAAGTCGCTCTGGATAAGAGCGTCTGCTAAATGCCTATAATGTAATGTAATGTTGGCTAACATCCACGTAGGCCGTAGCATCGTCAAACTGATTCTCCTCCTGCTGATCTCCCTTCTCTAAACTTGTTTCAGGAGACTCGCTATCAACTGTTGCGGGTTGATCATCCACAAAACGTGGCCGTTTGGAGACCAAGAAACAATCCATTTCAGACGATATTGGTCACTGACTTCTGCGTTGAAAATACGCCTTCGATCATTAAACAAGCCCAACTAGCCATTATAGCCAACCACACCTGCGCTAGCGAACGTACCTTAAATAATGTATTATCGGGAGGTAGCTACTAGCGAACGTACCGTAAATAATGTATTATCGGTCATCTATTAATAGGACCAGATAATGTCACAAAGTCGAACAATTTATTTTATTCAGTGAAAATTTTTTTATGTGTGAAGAAGTTACAAAATTTCTTGGGGGTGCTATGGCCTTTCTTGGGGGGTGCTCAAGCCCCCCCAAGCCCCCCCAAGCGCCGCCAACGATAGTTAGCTTGATCTACGATGTGTCTCTACTCCGAACAGTGACAGACGTGGCATTGTTTTCCCCCTCGCTGGCCCCGCCCCTCAAATATGACAGAACAGCGACTGAATCTATGGCCCCGCCCACCACTGTCAAAAAGAAAAAATATTTGCACGAGCAGAAAAGAGAACCGCGAGCAAGAAAGAGGAACGCGTGCGCGAGTAGATAGCTGTGCTCGGATAAGAATTTTATGCGCTCGTTCAGGTTATGTGCGCGCTCAAAGCCTGGATTTCTCCTCAAATGCTACAATATACTGCACCCAAATACGGACTTTACTCGCGCGCGAATTCTGTAAAAGCACACGGCAAAACAATTTGCATGCAAGGAGTTTCGGACTGTGCACACGGCTCCTCGATTTCCACGCGCGTAATTTTATTTTCTCTCGCAATCTTTGGCATTGGCATTGGCATTGATATGCCTCCATACGCTATCACCCTCTACTGGAGGCACTGCAATTCAACGCTTATCTGTCAACCCACACGCCACCAAACTTAAAGTGAAAACTATTTGACTATCCTGCTTAGAATCGTAGTCCAATCTCCCCAGCTGCTCAACAAGGTGCTCTCCCGCCTGCTATCAGACACACCTGTTGTCAGTTCAGTCAATCAGTCTCGCAGCCCATTCACATCACAATGTTATTTCACCCATTTGGTAAAGCGTACACTGTATAAAGCTGGGTTTATTTGCAAGCAAACACAACTAACTTGCTAGCTAGCCAGCTAGTTCAATGAAAAATACCTGGGCTACGTCCCAATCCAGTTTTTGCTCCACCCTCGTAAACTTCACTTGTAAACTTCACTTGGGGGAATCCCTTTTGAGACCAGGATGTACCCTCGGTCTCCATTTTAAGTGTGAGTCCAATCCGTTAGAAAGCCAAGTGAAGTTTGTGACATAGCCCCTCCACCCTCAACATTTCTCAAGGGAACGAGCACAAAACTATATAAGATCGTATATATTTCTGTGGGAACGAGTCTACAAAAGAGCAGACTCTGCAAAGTCATATTACCCACAATTCACATCGAACGTAGGCTAGTGTTCGAGACTGTTCAGTGGTAATCACGTTAATGTTTATCGCGGTATTATACATTAAAAGCGCTTACAGAATGGAAACGACGGTGTATAGGCTAATAAATACAGGTTAATCAAGTAGGCCTAGTAGTTTGCTATTTTGTATTTCATGGTTCAGCAAATTGCTTTATGCAGCAACAGAGTAGGGTAGGCTACTGTGGGATGTAGACTACAATGTTCTCCAGCTTAATCTTTCTTTTAAACGGATTATTAGGCTACTCGTGTCTCAATATTTTTCCGTAGCCTATAATTTGCCAGATAGCCAAACAATTTAATTTCTCAATAACCAAGACGAATAGGTAAATAAACTTGTGTAGCATTTTACTAGGCTATATCCACATTTGTGCTGACGCAAAATGCGTTAATTGACTGTCATGCGAAGTGATCAATGAACAGCACATATTTTGGTAAATTCGTTTTTCTATCTTGAAAGCATGCATTGCGCTAAACGCTGGTTCCAGCAATTTAAGAGGTTTTCCTCTTCAAATGCATGCTTTCTACGTTTTGACTAAATCGAAAGTCTTAAATTAATGACATTCTTTAACGTGATGAGGAAAAACGCAATGCTAACGTTCAACTCACAGAAGACGTTGGGATTTTTTGCCAGTTAATTATTCAGAATTATTGCCACCTTTATTAAACAATCTCACGTTAGTAATATCTTTGTCATTGTCATTTGTTAATCATTAGCCTATCTTTAATTGATTCAGGGACTTTGTTTGATTTACATAAGCAAGCAAAATGAACGGAAACAGGTTTAAATGCTTTATTCCAGCGCATGGGCTGTCCTACATATTTAAATGCTAGGTTAGACAATTTTATGACAAAAAGACTTGCTGTATTTATTGATATTTGTTATTCAGTAAATCAATTGCTTGACTGATTATTAATGTAAACAGGTTAAAAGTTCCATCCGTTTAAACGTAGGCTACGGTGACAGGCGTTTTACATGATCGGAGATCCCACGATACGCCACTGTGCAGCAGCATGGTTAACTTCCGAGTATAGATGGGGTGAAGTGCGTCTCAATTCAAATAATCCACTCCGCCCTCGCTCCCTCCCACTCGCTAAACGCAAGTGTATACTCCTGTTTTATTGGTATGTGCCTCACATCCTCCCAAGTGAAGTTTGCAAGTGAAGTTTACAAGGGTGGAGCAAAAACTGGATTGGGACGCAGCATCACTACCGTTAGTCTCCTCGTTATTCTCCTCACTGACTTGCGGCTGACAGTCCAATCATATCTTTCATCGTCACCATCTTAATGCGGGTACAATCCTCAGCTGCGAGATGCAAACTCTCTCTCTCTCAGCTAGATAATGCTACAGAAACGACAGCTAGCAACGCAAGCCCTCAATAGCAGTCCATGTTTACATTTAGGCTACCCGCAAAAAGTGTGACAAAGGACGAAGTGAACGAATTACGTAGGCTACAGCTAATTACCGAAATGGCTGCACTTGCTTTGCAGCCAGTTTCAATCTTTGATGATGTCGGCATCAACAAATTAATGACATAGACTTAGAACCCGACTACAAAATCCCTTGTTGGAATAACACCGTGACAGCCCAGCTCGAGAAACTATAACCTTTCTGTTGGTGCAAAACGCCAGCTCACTAAAGTCAAATAAGTAGGCTACCAACTGCTGGACATCTGTGTTATTTTGATTTGAAAATTAGGCAATTATCTGGCTTAGCCTACAATATTTAAATTTAAATGTAACTATTTAAGGTGGCCGAAAATAAAATTTGAAAATGCAATTACATTTTTGTCAGTAAGCTACTTACGGTTTTAAAAATATATATAAATAAGAAACGCCCACTTACGGTCATAAGCAGTATCGGTTACACGGTTACATTTTTTAAACTGATGATTTGTCACATCCCTATAGCCTATATATATATATATGCAGATCCTTTCCAAAAAATTAGAATATCATGGAAAAGTTGTTGTTTTTCAATAATTCCATTCAAAAAGTGAAACTTTCATAGATTATAGATTCATTACACACAAAGTGAAATATTTCTAGCCTTTATTTGTTTCATTTTTCATAATTTTGGCTTACAGCTCCAGAAAACCCCCAAACAGTATTTCAAGAAATTAGAATAGTGTGTCGAAAATCAGCATTTACTTCAGTTATTTCAGAGAATGAGTGGAGTGGCTTGACTCGAGGAATCCGACAGTTGTAGCCCATGTCCCGGATACGTCTGTACGTGGTGGTTTTTGAAGCACTGACTCCAGCCTCAGTCCACTCCCTCTGCATCTCCGCCAAATTTTGGAATCGTCTTTGCTTGACAATCCGGTGAAGCCTACGGTCATCTCTTTTGCTTGTGCACCTTCTCCTGCCACATTTCCCCCTTCCACTAAACTTTCTATTGATATGCTTGGACACTGCACTCTGTGAACAGCCAGCCTCCTTAGCGATGACCTTTTGTGGCTTACCCATCTTCTGGAGGGTGTCAATGATGGTCTTCTGGCCAATTGTCAAGTCTGCAGTCTTCCCCATACTGAATCAAACTGAGATAAACTTTGCAGGTATTTTGAGTAAATTAGATGATAGTGTGACACTCAGTCTAAAACATTAATTCTCTGAAATAACTGAAGTAAATGCTGATTTTCGACACACTATTCTAATTTCTTATAATACTGTTTTGGGGGTTTTCTGGAGCTGTAAGCCAAAATGATGAAAAATGAAACAAATAAAGGCTAGAAATATTTCATTTTGTGTGTAATGAATCTATAATCTATGAAAGTTTCACTTTTTGAATGGAATTATGGAAAAAAAAAAAAACTTTTCCATGATATTCTAATTTTTTGGAAAGGATCTGTATATATATATATATTTTTTGTTTGTTGTTGAGCATATAGGTGCTTTCACTCAACACACGAGGGTGCTTGGCTACCAAGAGAAACCGGTCATTTTAATTTCGAAAAAAAAAAGAAAAAAGGCTAAAATGGCAGCTTGGGGGCCCTATGCAACCACGTAGTCCGCATATAGCAAGAAACGGCCCTGTATAAACGCAATAATCCACTCCGAGGTGTGGATTACACGGTTTGCAACCGCGTAGTCCGCTTCGCGTCGTGCGGTTAAAACCGTGTAATCCACACCTCGGAGTGGATTATTGCATTTATACAGGGCCGTTTCTTGCTATATGCAGACTACGCTGTTGCAAACCGTGTAATCCACACCTCGGAGTGGATTATTGCTTACTTATTTGAGTCAATTGGAGGTGTATCTGTGGATGTATTTTAAGGCCTACCTTCAAACTCAGTGCCTCTTTGCTTGACATCATGGGAAAATCAAAACAAATCAGCCAAGACCAAGTCCAAAATTGTGGACCTCCACAAGTCTAGTTCATTCTTGGGAGCAATTTCCAAATACCACGTTCATCTGTACAAACAATAGTACGCAAGTATAAACACCATGGGACCACGCAGCCATCATACCGCTCAGGAAGGAGACGCATTCTGTCTCCTAGAGATGAACGTGCTTTGGTGTGAAAAGTGCAAATCAATCCCAGAACAACAGGGAACAGGTACAAAAGTATCTATATCCACAGTAAAAGTAGTCATATATCGACATAACCTGAAAGGCTGCTCAGCAAGGGAGAAGCCACTACTCCAAAACCGCCAGAAAAAAGCCAGACTACAGTTTGCAACTGCACATGGGGA
This sequence comes from Synaphobranchus kaupii, assembly GCA_029718625.1. Classification (NCBI taxonomy): domain Eukaryota; kingdom Metazoa; phylum Chordata; class Actinopteri; order Anguilliformes; family Synaphobranchidae; genus Synaphobranchus; species Synaphobranchus kaupii. The sequence goes on from CM056379.1 coordinate 52,124,630, forward strand.
CAAAGATCTTACTTTTTGGAGAAATGTCCTCTGGTCTGATGAAACTAGATTGAACTGTTTGGCCATAATGACCATCGTTATGTTTGGAGGAAAAAGGGTGAGGCTTGCAAGCCGAAGAAGACCATCCCAACCGTGAAGCAGGGGGTGGCAGCATCATGTTGTGGGGGTGCTTTGCTGCAGGAGGGACCGGTGCACTTCATAAAATAGATGGCATCATGAGGAAGGAAAATTATGTGGATATATTGAAGCAACATCTCAAGACATCAGCCAGGAAGTTAAAGCTTGGTCGCAAATGGCTCTTCCAAATGGACAATGGCCCAAAGCATACCTCCAAATTTGTGGCAAAATGACTTAAGGACAACAAAGTCAAGGTATTGGAGTGGTCATCACAAAGTCCTGACCTCAATCCAATCGAAAATTTGTGGGCAGAACTGAAAAAGCATGTGCGAGCAAGGAGGCCTACTAACCTGACTCAGTTACACCAGTTCAGTCAGGAGGGATGGGCCAAAATTCCAGCAACTTATTGTGAGAAGCTTGTAGAAGGCTACCCGAAACATTTGACCAAGGTTAAACAATTTAAAGGCAATGCTACCAAATACTAACAGAGTGTATGTAAACTTCTGACCCACTGGGAATGTGATGAAAGAAATAAAAGCTGAAATAAATCATTCTCTCTACCATTATTCTGACATTTCTCATTCTTAAAATAAAGTTGTGATCCTAACTGACCTAAGACGGAATGTTTACTAGGATTAAATGTCAGGAATTGTGAAAAACTGAGTTTAAATGGATTTGGCTAAGGTGTATGTAAACTTTCAACTTCAACTGTATGTTTCACTGAGATAATTATGTATAATCAATATTACAATTCACCCCACCCCCAAATCATTAGAGACACAGGTTATGCAAGCCATCTAACTTTACTTGGTTTTGGAATCCCATCATTACAGCTCCACAATGACAAGTAATCAGCAGCATCATTCACTCTTCTTTATTGTGAGGTACAATATTTCCTCAATAATTCTAATTTATGGATTTGAGTTTGTCTTTACAACTGGAAAAGCTGACTCCAGTAGAAGGTGTTGCTTTTCTATGGTCTTGTTTCAGGGAGATCTAAACCAACTACAATATGTATTGTGTGGAGAGAAAAAAACATGACAATCACATGAGCAAAAGCAGACCTTTTGATGGTCATATTTCTCTGTAGCATGTTGCATTATTGTGTGTTGACATTTTCCAGAGTCCAACATATTATTCCGGTTTAATGTTGGTTCTGCAGTTTGTACAAAATGACTCCTTTCCAACACACACAAGATCCCCCCACCTATCACTTTTCAAAATAAAACACTGAAAAACACTAACATTTTCTGATAAATATGACCAAACTGGGTATTCTTTTAATGAGATTTTAATGAAATATATATTTTAGCCTACTGTCAAATATAACTTTAAAATAATAGAACATCTGTAAAATATATTCATAGAAACCATTTATCATAAAGCATTTAAATTGGTCTTTCCCATCTTTGGTTTTGGAGGCACAATGTATTACTAGTTTTTTCACCAACTGTTTCTAATGAATTATGTTTGCTTGAACTGTTGATTGAATACCAATGTAAATTGGACCACACCTCATAGATGTTGCTTATATGTTTGAAGGGATGCATTGTGAAGATGTTTCGCATCCACAGAAAGATTTGTTTATTCAGTATTTTTTTTTACCATTCAGCCATTTAAACTGAGACAGCTGTGTCAACCAAGCTCAACTGGGTCATAAATTGGTCAATATGAAAATCAGTTAACATTGAGAAGTTAAACTGAATACTAAGGCAATGCTAACAGACCAACCACTCAGAACAGCACACACCATATAAGTCACGTGATGTCAACTCGACTTATATTCAATTAGCTGCACAATAAATTTAAGCAAGAGCTCAGCTGAAACTGAAACCAGCATACCAAGTATGCCTGTTGAACCTGGGTTGGGAAATACCCATTTAGAGTACTTTTCATAGTAATTCAGAAACAATTACCAAATAACCATAGTCAGAATGAATGTGAATACAAATTTCTCTAGTGAATAAATAGACTAACACAAACTGAGGGATGAGCACCAAAAACTTTCTACAGTAACACAATAGCATACTCTGATGTTCTTCACAAAATTTACCAGTAAAAGTAATTAATATATCAAACTGTATCAAAATCAGTAGCATTTATGTACCTCTCCAACACCTTGAATTCGTAAGTGACTCTCAGTCTCTAGACACAAGTCTGGAATTTAACACTACTGTGTCTGAACTATGTGAATTTGCTGGTGTTTTTTAAGGTTACTTGAGTGACTGAAACTCTTTCCACATTGACTGCAGGAGTACGGTCTTTCCCCTGTGTGATATCTCTGATGTATTTTCAGATATCCTGATTGACTGAAACCCTTTCCACACACAGCACATCGATATGGTTTCTCCCCAGTGTGCACTCTCTTGTGTTTTTTGAAGTCACCTGCATGACTGAACCGTCTACCACACTGCATACAACAGTAAGGTTTTTCACCTGTGTGATGCCGCTGATGTATTCTCAGACTTCCTACCCCAGTGAAGGTCTTTCCACCTAGAATACAATGGGGTTGTTCCTGATTGCTTTGATATTGCTTGTGTTTTCTACTGTCCAATAGAGATCTAATATTTTTTTCAAAGGTAAATCTGTCGTCAAAAGTGTTCTGATCTGAATTAATGTACACAAGTCCATAAGACTCTGTGTTAACTTGATGAAGGTCTTGAGTTGGTTCAGTGTGTACCATGTCGGTGCTCGACTCTGCACCATCATAAAAATGGATTTGTGCAGTGTGCTGTTGGGATGTGGCATACTCTGGTGGTTCTGGTTCAATTTTAATTTCATCAGCAGACAGAATGGATAGAACCTGAGTTTTAGAAATGTTTGAAGTGTGAGGGTTTGAAATATTCACAGTACGGATAGAGTCAATATCAACATTACTTATCGCCGGGTGAGATATGTAGACAGACCGAGCTGAATCAGTCATTGGAGAAACGCCCTCAGATCCCAGTGTGCCGTGTCCTGATACCAGTACATCACAGTCAATCTCTGACTCTGCCATGTGATCTGACTCCACTCCACTGCCCTCCTCTTCACTCTGTCTGATTCTGTGCTCCTCTGTGATCTCCGGTTTCTCTTCAGTCAGTATGAGCTCTGTGTCCTGCCTTAGATTGGAGCTCCACTCCTGCTCACAGTGCTGCTGCTCTAGGAGAGACTTCGCTCTAGAGACAGGGAGAGCAGTAGGCTGTGAACCTGCGGGAGGGAGTGAGGAATAAAAACAGAATGCAACAGACAACAGAACAGTCAGTAAGGATTATTCAATTTAAAAACACAGTTACAAATTTTGCTCATCCACCAGCCAACCACCGAACATTCAGGGTAATAACAGTAAAAGTGTTGTTATCCTAGGAAATAATGAAAAATGAAATCATATAAATTAATATTTTTCCTTTATTTAACCAGGTAGGTCAACTGAGAACTCAATTTTCTTTTGCTTGGGGAACCAGTTTGGGGAGGAATGTAACCGATCAAATGCAGGTGGTATGATTAGGTGGCCGGATGTAGAGGACGCCGAGGTTAACACCCCTACATTGTCCCAAAGTGCCGTGGGATCTTTAATGGCCAATGTCAGGACCTTGGTTTAACATCTTATCCGAAGGATGGAACCTTTTGCAGCACAGTGTCCCCATCACTGTGCTTGGGCATTGGCTTTTTGATTTGGTCCAGAGGGAAGTGTCCCCTTCTCTCCAAGCAATTTAAAGTTCCCAAGAGGTATTAGCAATTTATCCAGTTGGGTTAATTTAGTTTATGGTCGTCACCATGGAGACGCATTCATAACATATACTCGGGAATGTCTGTTAGATCTGCGGCAACAAAGTTACCATTGCTCTTCACCGGAGTTTGTGTTTGATATCAAGACTGACCCAGGACTGCAGGCAATCCTCAAAAGGCCACCAGGGAAAAGAAGGAAAAGAGGACGCAGGGGAGGAGTGAGGCAACGACTGAAGAGGCTGAGTGGTAAAAAGGCATGTCCACCGCTTACCTCGATAGTTCTAGCGAACGTCAGATCCCCTAGAAATAAATTGGACGAACATCACGCCAATGTTGAATTTCACTGGGCATACAAAGATGCTAACATCAACTGCCTAACGGAGATGTGGTTGGATGATATGATTGCCGAGTCTGAGCTTTCTTTGGAAGGGTTCGGTGCTCCATTCCGACTAGACAGAGACTGTACGTGTATGGAAAAAAGTCACGGAGGCGGCGTTTGTGCCTATGTCAACAAAGCTTGGAGTAAAACAGCTGTGATCCAAGAGACGCATTGCTCTGCGGACGTGGAGTTGCTAGCCTTGTCTTTTAGACCGAAATATCTACCGCGTGAGTTTGGTAAACTCTTTTTAATCCTTGTCTATATCCCACCTTCAGCTAATAAGACCACTGCAACAGATACAATTGTATCTTGTGTTCAGCGCCTGGAATCAGGTGCTTAGGTGATATGAATAGCTGCAAACTCGATAAATCCTTGCCACTATACCATCAGCACATTATCTGTAAATCAAGGGGAAGCGAAACCATTGATCTGTGCTATAGTAACATCAAGAATGCATACAAATCAATCAAAAAGCCACCTCTAAGTAATATGGATTACAGTGCTATTCACCTCATTCCATCCTATAAAACAAAATTGCAGAGGGAAGGAGTCGTCTACAAAACTGTTAAACAGTGGAATGATGATGTATCTGAGACTCTCAAAAAGTTTTGAATGTACTGATTGAGAGCTTTTCTCGCAGAATGCCACGCTGGATGAAACTGTAGAGGCAGTGACTGGCTACACACATTTTTTTTTAGGAAACTATTGTTCCATCTAAGAACGTGAGTGTGTTCTCAAACAATAAGCCCTGGATAACAAAGGAGCTTAAAACAACATTAAATGAGAAGAAGAGAGCCTTCTAATCAGAAGACAAAGTAAAAATTGATTCAGACCAGGCTGGATAGACAAATTAAGGATGCAAAAAGAGCCTATAAGGAGAAAGTGGAAAATCTGTTTCAAGAGGGGCAGTTCAGAGATGCCTGGAAAGGAATAAAGATCCTCTCCGGCATTTCTACTAAGCAGAACGATCCGGGCCCTCAGTCTAAGGAACACTGCAATCAGTTTACTGAGTCCCTAAACATCTTTTATAGTAGATTTGACTTGCATGACTTTAAAGCAGAAATGGATGATGTAACATCAGAAGTATTCTTTCTAACTGAGGAGAGCAGCAACATCAATGTACAGGTGGAGGATGTTAGCAGGGTGCTAAAAAGGGTGAAGTTGAACAAAGTCATCGGTCTGCTAGCATTAGCAACGTGTGTATGTCCAAAAGAAGGGACAGCATGGAATTAGCTGAAAATGGTTTCTATCAATCAACTACATCATGGGTAAGTCGTAATTGAGACATTATGTCCAAAATTCCGAACTATCCCTTTAAGGCAGAGGCGACAAGATAAAATAGCAACCATGCGGCTGTTTTCATAAAAGCGTGTTCCCATTGAAGCAAGTGCATGGGATGTGTGTGTTTTGGCGATGTAGAGCAAATTTTCATGAAGTAGCCTACATTATTTCCTCTAGTCTACTCATTTTAAGCATAGCGCTTCCAATTTTGCTGTTCTGGTTTTATTCTTTGTTTCCCATGTTTTGCGTGCAGTCTGAATTTATAGGTTTGCAGTTCCCTGGTGTTTGCATTACCTCCGCGGGAGTGATCCGATTGTTAATATGTTAATACCTAAGCAGTCCATGGTAATCGGCAAGGTATGAAAACTAATTTTGTCATTCATTCAATGAATAGGAGATTTAAAAAGATTTGAGTCTAACAGTTTGGTGATTTCTTTATATTTCTGAGGACCTCCTTGAGGAGAAACAACTGCTCCATGGCGCATCTGAGAATGCTGGGGGACACATTTTGTAATTGGATCATACCACCCTTGCAATCCTTAGTAGCTATACGTAAATTTTCCCACACAGGTTTCAGATACATTTTTTTAACCAACATGTATAAAACACAATATTCCCTGAACCATTACAATTTGTATCTTTAAACATATCCACAGTTCATTCATGCTTTTTCGATGCTACAATTTGTACTAGTAAAAGGGGACGGGGAGGTAGACAGCAAACCTTTTACCGTAATTACTCGAAATTTGCTCATGCACTTTCAACACTGGGGGATCAGGCAGCCAGCCAGTTACCCAGCCAGTTACCCAGCCAGCCAGCCAGTTACCCACTTTCATGAGTTTAGGCCTGGACGCAGAGCAAAAAAACAGGGGGTCTTTAACCATGAAATGACATTTTACCATTTTGAAGCTGGCAGGCCATAGCTCACAAAATAGATTAAGTGGATATACAAGACAATCCAAATATATTTTTATGAATGCTATGCACTGCAATTCCAATGTACAGAAGAATAATGCATCAAATTGAAAAAAAAACAAACAACAAATAAACCAACAAAGGAAATTGTTGTGCTAATTTTCTTTGGAGTGTGCAGTGGACCTCATTAGAATGCTTGGGGGTTCTAACCAATTGGTAGTCTTCCTTCCAGTAATTGCACTCCATTGCACGACAATTCATTGATTATAAAAAGTAATAGATTACAGGACATTTTATGTGAAGCACATTGAGTTGCAATTGTTGTATGAAATGTGCTATATAAATAAAAATTTTTGATTGATTGATTAACAACGTAATGAATTTGCCAAAATGTTTCTAAAATTAAGATTGGCTTGACACGACCTTAATGCAAATGAACTGGTCTGTATTTCCGGTCACAAGCTGAATATAAAGGCCTTTAGAGTCTCTCAAACTCACCTGTACTCGCCCTCTTCACCTTGTGTTGCAGTTCCTGCAGCCTCCGTCTGAGACTCTCGTTCTCTCTTTGTGTTCGAGCAGTTTTCTCCTGGTACTCAGATACCGTCTCTCTCACTACTTCCAATACCTCATGCACTGCCACCGTTAAGAGCTTTGCCACTCTGGCATTTAAACGCTCTATTTTAGACATTGTGGAAGATTTCTGTAAAACATAAAAAATATGAGAAAATTAAGTTACATGCTTCATGCATTGCACATCAGCTCATCAGGCGGTTGCTATGAACTTTTATCAAGCGGTCTTATCACCTAACCCCCCCCTCATCCTAAATTTGGAATAAACGATCATCAGTTTTTCCCCCAGGATGTCTTTGTCAGCTGGTAGTGCTTGGATGTACTGGCATGTTCGTGGACAGGGGTGTAGGGGGGGGTTAGATGATGGTGGTGGGGTCCTGCTGTGATCCGGGGGGGGGGGGGGGGGGGGGGTACGACCATTCGTTTGCATTTTATGTTATTTTCTTCCTTTGGTTTGCCCCGAAGGATGGTTTTAGGCTCGTTTGATACCTCAGACCCTTGATGACTTACAGCCATTTAGCCAACCATACTAATCCCATGTAATTTACATCTTAATCTAGTCCCATCCCCCAATTCGCATAGAGATCCATTCAAATGCAGAGAGGTTATAGTATTGCTTGTAAGAGTACCTTTTGATATCCTTTCATGCCCAGTAGGGGTGTGACTTCAAACCGTTAACAAAATGCTAAATGTTTAGGAAAATCTCGTTTAATCGCAATTTCAAAAATTATTTCTAAACATTTCCTTTGAAGCTTTTTTTTTTTAACCGTGATTGCCATAGGCTTGTGTTTAAGAGTATACTATTAATGCTGATCTGGGGTTGGTGAGGTAACAGGGCAAATAGCCTATGTTGACAGGCTTTCGAGCGATAACGTGAGTGTGCACGGTGTAACTCAAACTGACGTTCCTCAAAATGCTTAGAAAAAAGCGCTATTTTGGCGCTATTTGAGGCTATTTAGAGCAGATTACAGAAAATAACGTTAAATCATGTAAACTTTTTGATACAGTGCTAACATACTCCAACAGCACTGGAACGATGCAAAATCATGTGAGACAAACACCCAACAGTGACTGTGAGTGACGACAGCAGCCAAGTCAGCTCAAGCCCGACAGCTTCTTAGCAAACATCAATGAGGGTTTTGGCTTTGAAAAGGTGCGACAATACTACACAAGAACGCTTGACCAGGTTGATCATCAAAATGATTACCACGGATGTACAGCCAATATCTCTCGTGTAAGATGAGGGCTTCACCAAGCTGATGGCTTATTTCAAGGAAGGATATGCGATGCCGAGCTGAAAAGCCTAAGTGCAAGAATTGACACCAACTATCTAGATTTAGCTGTAAATTACACTGGAACAGTATTGAACACATAGTTGGCTAAATGGCTAAGTCATCAAGGGTCTGATGTATCAGACAAGCCTTAACCATCACTCTGCTGCCAATAATACAGTAGATATGGATGGATAACTTGAAGGGTTTCTTCTCCTGACTTATTTTTCCGTAGAGTTCAATAGGAAAATTTGTCAGGAGAAACAACCCTTAAAGTGATCCATCCATATCTACTGCATATCTGGCAGCAGAGTGATGGTTTGAGGCTCATTTGATACATCAGACCCTTGATGACTTACAGCATTTATAATTATTATTATTATTTATTTTTAGAATTATTTGGTGTTGGATTTGACTCCTTGGATCATGTGAACGCTGGAAGCTATTGAAAAGAAATCCACTAAAATATTTATAATAAAAAATAAAGAAACCCATGTTGAGAATAAAAGGAGGTGTGCCCTATGTGGGATTAGAAGTAGAATTATTTGCTGTTGGTTTTGAGTCGTTGGGTCATATGACCTGGAAGCTATTGGAAATATGTATATTATTAATCATAAATCTATTATTTTTCCATTCAAATATTTATTATTTATAAAGCTACTGAAATATTGAAATAATAATTAGAATATTTGTCAAAATTTGATAAAAAACCTACAATGCACTCCAGGGGGAATCCAAGAGTTGTGCCCGTATCTCCATACCACCTCATACTAAAACACATTGTTTAGACGCTCGGAGTGTTCTGGTTGAACAATTATAGACATTATAACGTAAGAAACATTTATCTCTAACCTATGATCTATTGATATGGTAATGCAAGTTAATTCCTAATAAATTCCTGTTGCGGAAATCTGAAAAAAAGTTTCCAGAGAGCATGTTCGTGTTGTCATATAAGAGCTATTGACCTTTTGCTATATGTGAAATATCACAAAGACAAAGAAACAATACATTAACCCAAATTGAAGCGAAAATAAAGCTTGTGCCCGTATCTCCATATCCCCCTTGCCCTAAAACATATTTGTACGCTCTGAATGCTGTGACTAAAAAGCTATTGACATTTTAATTTGAGAACCAACTACGCACTTTTCAGACGGTCCCTACTTGCTGGCTTGAGCAGTCCGAGCCACAAAATGAAGAATAATCGAACATAAATACCCTTTAAAAATAAATCATAGGCCTAATGGATAAATGAAATGTTGTGCCCTGGTGCTGAAATGCTCCACATTATACCACGGTTGTTCTGGATTTTGTCACCTTTGTAATTTCGAAGATATTGACTTGATTTTCCGTAATATTAAAATAACGATGAAAGATAAAACGAAGCGTTCTGCTGTGTTCTCTGAGCTCCCCTGACTTAGAACAGTTATTTTCAGCACATTGGCTTGTTCTATTTAAGAGCTATTGACGTCCGAAAATCGAATATCGAATATAAAACTAACTTTACCACACTGGACCAAAGTAATGAAGGGACAGTTATTGACCACAAGCTAACGTAAGGGTTTTTCGTGTTGATTCTCAACAGTGGATCCGGTCAAATAATCAGGCAGTAACTTACCTATAGTATGTTACGATTTTATTGCTTTCTGTTTTAGACTAACGTTAGTTGTTACATGAATTGTTACTCGAAATTCACAGAAAGCCACAGTAGCGCAGTGCGCAATATAGGCAACTTAACGTTATGCATTTGCCATCCACAATGTATGGCAATCAGACATCCAGACACTGTGATCCCGGCGAGTGGTATTACTGAAATTCAACATATATTAATACATATAAAATACAAAAGTTTGATAATCAATGTACTCCGAAAACTTACCAAAGTGTGTTCGTACCGGTTCGTACCTGTCCTGTTATACTCTTTGTTTTGCCAGGCTTTTCCGCATTTCGCAGAGGACGATGGGTAGGGAATAGACGTCAGTTGTCGTCAGGTTACGCTTCAAACGAAGATGGTGGAGGAACAAATAAGACACACAAGTGCCCGAGTCGAGACCCTTCTCTCTTTTACGCTAACTATAGCGCTAATCAGAGGAAGTAGCCTAGTATTTTAAAAAATAAAACGTATCACAAGTGAGCTATTTTAATCATAAACTACGTCATACTTTGGGAATCACTGACAAGGCAATACAATACAAGCCAGGTCTTTCAAATTCAAATAAAATGTAATGACTGGGCAGGGCCACACAGTAGAGTTACAATTCAGGAAATAATAAAAAATGTTCAACAGGTAAACTCTTTTGACTAATTGGAAATATATTTGCATCTATATCATTAGACAATTTCTAACATTTGCAAAAGATTAGGGGAATGGTTATAGGTGTCCAAAAACCTACCCAAACCTACCCAAAGTATCAAAGCTATCCAAAGTCATCCAAAGCTATCCAAACATGAACCCAACTTTATTGTCCATTTGAAGCACATTTTATGTCCTATGAGGAGGCAATTAATGAGGGGAATGACCCTTAAATAATCAATTTCTTTGTCTCAGTCTAGTTTTTAAAAATTCCAAAAAGTGCCAGAAATGCCCAACACAGCACCGTTCTGGTCATAAAAGGTAATTTATTACCAACCAGTCAGACTAACAATGTATGAGAACATGCACACAAGGTATGAATTACAACTATCTCCTATATAAACATACTCCAGCTCATGGATTACTTTATGGGACAACTAGCTGTCATGTCCTCCATTTATATCCCTATATTAGCTATGCGGTTTCACCCATAATAATGAATGGCTAGGCCACACATGAAAGCTTCTACTATAGTGTAGTATAAATTCCCAGTAAAGTTACAGTCTAGTCGTAATAGATTGACAGCTCACCACCATTGTCATTACTTATAGTATACAAATCCAAGTCGCCTCAGGCAGGGACTTTTTTCCACAGACTCCCCATACTTTATCATTGAGTCTTATGCAGGCTTAGTTTATAGCCAATACCTAATAGGTTGCTAGCTAACTAGGTATAAACTAAACTAAACCAGAATAAGAGAGACTACAGGTCCTTTAATTCTGAACTCAGCACCACTACTCAAATACTCTGTGACATGATAAACAATATAACACAACCAAGTTAGTTTTTCTGTGGCTAGCTAGCTATACTATTATGAATACAACACCATAAAACAGACCTTGTACACAAGGCAACACTTAGCTATGGAATCCATGCTGTCTGCTTCAGATGAAGAGTAATGGATGTAAATCTCCTCATCTGAATCCAGAGGACAACTACAGCATTCAGCAGTGTCTAGCACTGATAATGTTTTTGTCACTTCGCCATTGTACAAACAAAACGATTTCTCACTGGATTTCACTACGTGATGCGTAGCCTATAATGCACTCTGCTGCACAAAATCACGGAGACGCAGACACTTCGATGCCTATTGTTCTGTAATACGCTCGTGACACGCACAAGCCTGCACAGCCAATGACTTTATTATATCTCTTTGGAAAGTGTAGAATGCGTTCTTTTTGGATATTAAGTCTGTCAATCAATTATAATTAGTTTGAAGATGTTACCACTCCCATTTGAATTGCGTAATGTTCTGCAGACAAATTTTTTGAGATTTCTCCCATATTGAAAACTTACATGTAGCTCACACTGCAGAGTGGTCGATATACTTTAATGAAATAATAGCAAGATAACAGTTACCCCAATGGAGAAACATAAAACACCAGGAGACACGTTTTGCAAAATAATTTATTAAAGAATTAACAATTAACAAGTGGAGTGTGGGAATCTGTGTGTAGGTATTCTACAAGCGCGTATGTGCAAAATGATTGAATGAATGGAGGGAGGTGTGGATGCGTGTAAAAGTATGAATGTGTCATGTGTAAACCAAAAGCCAAAAAACGTCCAGGTGGTGGAAGGTGGAAAAGCAAGATCTCGACAGCCTGCTGGGACTGGTCCCATTATCTTCACCACACAGGTGTCTCCATCTATTGTTAATTAGTTCCATCTTCGCCCGTGGTCTCCCTGAAAAACAAAACCTGACACAGAGGCAGCGGACAGAACGGGAGGGCCGTCATGCCCCCACCACAATACAATGTTTCTAACACTTACCAAACAAACATTTATAATTGCTTCCCTGAACAAGGTTAGTCCCACCAGGAGTGACACGAGCGCCATGGTACCACACCAAACTACCACATCCGGTCCGCACTCCTTACACGAACCAAACTTCCTCTGGTGCGCACAGAGGAAGAACAAGGGAGAAGAACGAGAGAACGAGAGACAGGAGAACAACAAAAAAAATGAGCAGACCTACTGGGGTAACCTACTTAAAGCATTCGCCACAACATTCTCAGTACCTTTCACATGTTGAATGTCGAAATTATATCCCTGCAAAAACAAGGACCAATGCATTAGTCTTTGGTTCGGATTACTCATATTTCTGAGAAATAATAACGGATTATGATCAGTAAAAACTGTTAAAGGACCCACGACAGAGCCGATATACACCTAAAATGTTGAAGTTCTACAGTGGCATAATTAATTTGTGGTTTATTGAATATTCTAGAAAAGAAACTCACTGGGAGGTTAACGCAATGCACGTTTGGCTGCATAAGAACAGCACCCACGCGGCTAGCATCCACATACATGACAAAAGGAGCATCAAAGCGAGCTGCAGCCAAAATTGCCGCATGACACAACAAAGATTTTTCACTGTCAAAAGCAACTTGGCACACATCGGACCACACAAACGATGTTCTACTGCCGAGCAAGTAAGAGGAGCGACAACTGTAGTAAAATTTTGGCAAAAGGCACAATAATATTCAATCATGCCAAGAAACCTCATTAGTTCTTTTTTATTTGTAGGTCGAGTATAATTATTGATGGCAAGGACTTTTGCCCCAACAGGGTGCACCTGCCTCTGCCCAACCACCTTGCCTAGGTAGGTGACCGTCCCCCTCCAAACTCACACTTAGCAAGGTTGACGGTCAACACAGCTTCGGCAAGCCGGTCGAGTACAGCAGACACACAGCACATGATCAGACCAGGTCTTACCGTACACGATCACATCGTCTAAGTAAGCAGCGCAATATTACAAGCCTGCTCGTACTTTGTTAATTAGACGTTGAAATGTAGATGGTGCATTTTTTAATCCGAAAGGCATTCAATTTTAGCAGAAGGCAACGTTGCAGGAAGCAGAACATCATTTGTGATTCGCCTAGACTACTGCAACTCCCTTCTCGCAAGCCTACCAGCCTGTGCCATTCTGCCCCTACAACTGGTCCAGAACGTGGCTGCTCGTCTTGTGTTCAACCTCCCGAAGTCCTCCCATGTCATGCCCCTGCTGAGGTCACTCCACTGGCTGCCGGTCGTAGCCAGGATCAGGTTAAAAGTTCTGACCCTGACCTACACTGCAGCCAAAAGGTCAGGGCCCTCCTACCTACAGGACTTAATCCAGCCTTACGCTCCAGCTCGACCACTTCGCTCTGTGGTCTAAAGACACACTTTTTCAGACTCCACCTCGACTGACCTACCTACCTAGGATCAATTCCATAATACTTGTTTCCTGTTTTCTATTAAACTTATGTTTTTCTTTTTTTTGTTATTTTATAGTTCAGAAAGAGTGTGACTGTGTACTATATTCAATGTTCATTACTATGGATAGCTCCTACGTTATGAAAAAGTTGTGCTTTGTTGGATCTGCTTTGTAGTTGCTTCAATGACCTTCAGTATGCACAGTATGTTGCTTTGGATAAAATTATTGTAATGTTATGTGGTAGAGGTCAACTTATCAGTATGACATAACTGAAATTTCTTATGGAGATCAGGAGTGCAAATCAGATCATTTTGATCAGAAATGGAACGATCAAGAACATAGGGGCCTGCAAACAAATCGCTGGATTGAAATTTAGCAATCCATTTCAGACTGGGATTTTCCCAGAGCTTTTTGGGCTGCAGCACATGCACGATACAATCATAATCAAAAATCACTGACATAGTCTATCACATTGTCAAGAGGCATTGCAGATTTATCACTGTTCAGCCAGAACACTGGGCCCACGAACATCATGTCCAAACACAAGCTCATTGAGGCTGAAACCAGTACTTTCCTGGGCTAATTCCCTCAGAGCTAGCTAACCCCTCTTTCCAGTCATGGCCAAGTTTGGTACAATATGAGCGCAGAAGAGATTTTAATGTTGAGTGAAAATGTTCAAGCGCCCCTTGATGCGGATGATACGCACTGGAAATATTATGACAGTTGTTTAATTGTTTCAGGACCCTAGCAAACTGTCTGGACATAAAATTGGTGCCCGGATGAGTTTGTATAACCAAAGGTGCTCATAAAACATGTTAAAGCTTTCAACCGCTTCGCGCAGATGGCTAATTTGGTCAATTCTCGCCTATTTAGGGGGTGCTCTGTTTCAGGCTTTATAACTCCAGGTGTGAGCATCACATAAACTTGGCAAATAGCTTAAATGAAACAAGACAGTTTTACCATTTACAATACGAACTTCGTATGTTTATTTTCATAATTTAAGTTAAAATAAAGTGACAGAAATGCAAAGAAAAAGTTTTTTCTTTAGTTTGCAATGAAATACAGAGCTACATATGTGAAACATTTCCTGGATCATAAACTCTGTGACCACAAGTGTGCAAAATCTGAGGATGATATGCAGAACTACTAAAGATCTATGATGCAAAATATAGGCAGTGTACCCTGTTGTCCATTATTGTCTCCAAATCTATCCACATGGCTAAATTGTGCACTGCTCTAAATAATAAAATAATGATATATTTAACAACAAATCAAATGTTTGGGATTATACAACTCACTTTTGCATCATTTTCAAGTTGGAACCCTGTCAGCCGGCAGTAGGACGGAGATCGCCACGCCCTCTTCAGGGCGCGGCTCCTCCAAGGTTCCTGACCGTAGTTCCAACTCGCCCAGGGCCGTTCTATGCGCAGCGATTCTCTCCGAGCCCCTCCCCCCACCCGGAAGCAGCCGCCAATTGCTGCTTCCACGGGGCGCCGACCATGCTCGGAACTGGCAGGACCGGGGCGCGAACCCCGATCCTCGGAGCACAACTGCACCGACTGAAAGTCGGCGCTTTTACCGCTGTACTACCGCGACGGCATTTTCTGGTACTCTTACAAGCGATACTATAACGTCTCTGCATTTTAATGGATCTCTATGGGAATTGTGGGGGGGACTAGATTTAGCTGTAAATTACGCTGGAACAGTATGGAACACATGGTTGGCTAAATGGCTCTAAGTCACCAAGGGTCTGACGTATCAAACAAGCCTTAAACCATCACTCTGCTGCCAGAAATGCAGTAGATATGGATGGATAACTTGAAGGGTTTCTTCTCCTGACTCATTTTTCCATAGAGTTCAGTCTTTTGATGTTGTTGGGTCACAGACATCAGGAAGTCATGGCATGCAAAGGATATGCGACCAAATATTAAAAATGATTACTTTATTCTATATATAAACGCAGGGGTGCCAATAATTGTGGCACACATGGTTTTGTTAAAAATAATTATTTCTTGACATTAATTATTTTGTGACATTTTTTATAACCCTTTTTACTCATCTTTACTAGGGGTGCCAATAATAGTGGAGGGCACTGTACATGCCCCTTGTGATGGTTTAAGATGAAAACATTGATATCACACTGTTACACACACCTAAATATGTAGCCTAATCACTCACTCTTGTACCTCAATAAAACATCAGTTTCCCCTGTACTGTACAGAATGTATTCTTATGCCCTGGGATGGAATTGGAAAAAAGTTCCCATTCATAATGACCCCAAGGAAGATTTTTACATTCATCTATATATCAGTGCACAGTAAATTGGAATGAGTATTTTCCTAAGTGTCCTAAGTGACAAGTATAGCCCAGGAAAATAACCTATAGTCTGTACGATAACACTACAATAAAATAATATTCCACCAACAGGAAAATGCTGCCAAATGTTCTACACTGCCTGGCAAAAAAAAGCCGCACACTCTAATATTTCGTTGGACCGCCTTTAGCTTTGATTACGGTGCGCATTCGTCGTGGCATTGTTTCGTCAACCTTATGCAACGTCACAACATTTATTTCCGTCCAGAGTTGCATTAATTTTTGGCTGAGATCTTGTATTGACGACGGGAGAGTCAAACCACTCTGTAAAGTCTTCTCCAGCACATCCCAAAGACTTTCAATGGGGTTAAGGTTAGGACTGTGGTGGCCAATTCATGTGTGAAAATGATTCCTCATGCTCCCTGAACCACTCTTTCACAATTTGAGCCTGATGAATCTTGGAATTGTCGTCCTAGAATATGCCCATTGATGGGATAACCTGGTCATTCAGTACATTCAGGTACTCAGCTGACTTAATTTTATTGCTGCATAATGTTGCTGAGCCTAGACCTGACCAATTGATCATAACACTGCCTCCAGAGGCTTGTACAGTGGGCACTATGCATCACGGGTGCAACGGCAACTTTTTTTTTTGGCTAGGCAGTGTAGCTTCAATGAAAGTCGTTACATCAACCAGAGAACACGACTGAGCAATGAATGTTTACACTACAGTGCGTGAAATGCACTCAAAATGCGAAAATAACTATATCTAACACAGCCTACTGGACAAGACAGTGATCGAGTGGAAAAACTAACGTACATATGTAGCCAGTGAGAAGAACCGCAAATTACAATACTAGTACTTTTTTCATAGAAGAAATAAAAACTTGCGTCAGCTAATGTGTTTTCTGTAGCTGTTTGCATCATACTACATTGACTAGATTAAAAATTCTGTTATGCTGGGCTGTAAATTATTGGTCAAAGCATCCCAGAAAAAATTACAAACACCGTTGAAAAGGATATACTGTCCTCTATCAGATAAAAGAGTTAATATAAAACTGGAATTACGTAAAATACTTCAGAGCTGCAGGTACAGTATATGGGTGTTACGCGCAGACGTTCGATGTTGTATAATAATGAGCTAAACTGGTGTGTATTTCTAACAGATTGTCCAAGACAATAAACGACCACTGCGTTTTGAAAGGGACATCTCTATGCTTAAAACCAATGGTAGGATTGCATATTTATTTCATATTTAGTAGCAGATATTTACAATAGAATATGACAATAATTTCACGTTTATTTTGCATTTGAGTGAGCAGGGCTTTTCAGAGCTTTTTTGGCATACGATCAGGCTATTGTTGGGTTTCTTGTTGCTATGATGGAATTCTAATTTTATATGATGAATAAATATATTTATGAACTCATGCATAGATGCAATTGTCCACTATGTCACGCATGGGTAGGTACAGACTGGGTGGGGGGTTGCTTGTTAAATGGACTTGCTACGAGAAAATAGTGACACTTAGAAACTCTGTATTCTGCAGAAGTGTCACGAATCGTGTACTATTAAAGATAAAACACAGAGTTTGAGGTTTCCATTCATAGTTTGGATGCATGAGCAACGAATGTCTCCGTTGAGCAAAATCTTGGCGGCAGCGTCCTGGTCACTAGGCATCTGCACAGAGGGGTTAAGACTAGGCAACTGCGCAGAGGGGTTAAGGCTAGGCATCTGCGCAGAGGGGTTAAGGCTAGGCATCTGCGCAGAGGGGTTAAGACTAGGCATCTGCGCAGAGGGGTTAAGGCTAGGCATCTGTGCAGAGGGGTTAAGACTAGGCATCTGCGCAGAGGGGTTAAGACTAGGCATCTGCGCAGAGGGGTTAAGGCTAGGCATCTGCGCAGAGGGGTTAAGGCTAGGCATCTGTGCAGAGGGGTTAAGACTAGGCATCTGCGCAGAGGGGTTAAGACTAGGCATCTGCGCAGAGGGGTTTAAGGCTAGGCATCTGCGCAGAGGGGTTAAGGCTAGGCATCTGCGCAGAGGGGTTAAGACTACGCATCTGCGCAGAGGGGTTAAGATGGACGTTATGGGATGCAACAGATAAGCTGCAGGATATCGACTGGCTTCACACATAAGTGTTAACAAATATGAATGTCGGGATGGGACCTACATAATCAAAAAGTTTACTATCAGGAGCTATCGGATACAGCGGCGCAACAGGAATAGACTGATTAGGCTTGCTGGTAATATGGCAGGTATGACAAGTCTTTATATATTGGGCCACATCTCTTTTAACACCAGGGGCCACATGTATAAAACACTGAGTAAATTAATGTGTAAAAGAACGCTCAGGGAGAAAGTTGGAAATCTGCTTTCGCAAAGTTTTGCATTTTCTCCCTTTGCCTTTCTATCATGGCGTCGCCATATCACTCGCTTACGCAGCTTTCTGAGGGCATTTTTCTGCTCAGCACTGTTTTATACATGTGGCCCCAGGCCAATAAATCCTGCGTAATATGCAGTGATATGTTTTCCTAACTCCAAAAATGGCTAGCAATGTCATCATGAGCCAATCGGATCGCAGCCTCACAAAATGTGGTTGGTATAACAATTTATATAGCATCACAGACAAAATAATCTATTCTGAAGATCCACTTATGCTGTAAATTATCTTGAACAAAATACGAAGACTTGGGTTTTTCTGATTTACACTGAATCCAAGAGTAAAGAATCTGAAATGGTTTCACTCATGCGTGCCACACTAAACAGGTGAGCAAGAGAATCATCCACCATTTGTTCTTTAATCAATTTGTCACGAGAAATATGTAACAAAGACCCCCAAAAATTGCAACATTATGTTCAGTTTGATTCTCAAACACGTCATTTTCCATTTGGATTTTAACATTAACCAGCGCTTTATCTGGCAAAGCAACATCAACTAGTCATGCAAAGAACATATCAGTCAAATCACACAGGGGAGGAGTTTTTCAGTTTTTCCAGTCTGGTATTAGGAAGAAAGTTGGTGCGAGAGGTCGAACTTCGGGGCTAGAACGTCCGCATTTGGAACCTATTAGACAGACAACAGGCGCTCATTGAATGACTGCAGGTCAATGGAGTTTTTACACAACAGTTCGCTAAACGGGTCATTATCAGACAGACAAAATCTCCCTTTTCTTTTTAGATTATATATGCCTAGCTTGTCAGGACCCAGTACTACTGCTTACAACTCATTATGATTTTGACTATCCAATGAAAACAACTTTAAATCCGGCTAGCGCCGGTCAGATGCACGCCACTCTCAGCATAGGCTACATTCTGTAACTTGTTGCTAAGCTAACTGAAAACACTACTGCGCATGTCTGATCACTGTGCGGATGAAAAATCCAATAGGAAAAAGCGCCAGTTGCGTATCTTGTCATATCTAAAATCTTTGGTCCAACCCGGTCCGACCCCTCGGACACAAACGGTTCAGAGGTTACCACCGGAGGTGATACACTTCTGGAAACTTTCGGTCCAGCCAAATCATTGCCCAGAATTAAAGTGGCTGTGTTCCATTATGCATACTTGCACTCTAGTTAGTGCACATAGTGCCATTTGTTTGTCATTAGTACGTTCCGAACCGCAAGTATGCAAAAATCAAGTATATTCTAAAATCCCCGGATGTGGACTTCCGTACTTGACAAGACCCAGAATTTCAAGTGTGCATCGATGCACACTTGTATGGGTTTTTCGTTCCCAGACATCATTGCGCTAACCATAGACTGTAGAAAAATGAGTGATAGATGGGGGGTGATAGATGATTAAAAAAAAGACTAGCCTGCAAATAAATGCATGTATTTAGCCTATGAAATGAACTCCAGAAGATAAAAGTGAACATGAAAAAATAAATGAACACTTCAATGTTTATGACTTAACGATTCAGTACATTTTCGGTACAGCAGGAAAACAAATGAATGCAAAATATAAAAGTGTTTTCCATGCATTAAAATGTAACAGTATGTAACTTTTCTGATTAGACGCGCAAGTGAGGGAACATGTGAAGAGTCCAGGACATGAGTTACACTTAGACCCGCAATAATTACACGACAAAGTGCGGAACATGTTTATTCAAAAAACAAAAGTTTTCATTCACTGTCCTTGCTCAGTGTTGAAAATAAAATTGGGGGCGATCAATTGCCTTTAAAATAAAGTGTTTAATAAACAAAAAGGGCTACATTTATGACACGTGAGAGAGCAATGCAACTCCGATAACTAGAAGAATCTACTAGAATTAATGGGAAGGGAGGAGGAGCGCCAATCACAATGACAGCACCACAGCAAGGCGTGGCTAGAAGTAGGCTACAATAGACTGTTCACAGATACTTTTTAGGCTATTAGTCAGTAAGGGCCAGATTCAGAGTTGAGATAACGTGCACAAATGGGACTTACTCCCAAAATTCCACGTAGCTTAAGTTATTGTGATTCAGACATTTGACTTATTCGTAGTTTTAAGCTTCTCTCCAGTAGATATGCAGCATTACGCGCGCAGGGTGGATTTGATGAAAATGAGGCGTGTCTGCAAGTTGTTCAAGATACACGTATTCAAAGTTTCCACTTAAAGCTATAGTTCGGAATTTTGGACATAATGTCTCAATTACGACTTACCCATGATGCAGTTGATTGATGGAAACCATTTCAGCTAATTCCATGCTGTCCCTTCTTTTGGACATACACACGTTGCTAATGCTAGCGCAACTCTAAGGTAACCGGTAGCATTGACTACTAAACGCACTTAAACACTCCACAGTGCACCCAAAGCAAATAAAATACGACGACAGTCTATCGGGGTTATTTTGAGTGTTTATACCATCATTTTTGAAGTCAAACTATCGTTGAATCCTTTACTTTGTGCTGACCTAATATTCTCTGTGGAAGTACAGCGGCGGAGCGAACGTGGCCATTGCAACTTGTTACTCTTCTTTGTTGTTGTAGTCGACCAGCGCCGGCACTACATTCGTAGGTAACGTAAAGTATCGCTCCCCCGATAGACTGTCGTCGTATTTTATTTGCTTTGGGTGCACTGTGGAGTGTTTAAGTGCGTTTGGTAATGGATGCTACCGGTTGCCATAGAGTTGCGCTAGCATTAGCAACGTGTGTATGTCCAAAAGAAGGAACAGCATGGAATTAGCTGAAAATGGTTTCCATCAATCAACTACATCATGGGTAAGTCGTAATTGAGACATTATGTCCAAAATTCCGAACTATCCCTTTAATAGTTTTTTTCTGCGCAACATTGTTCGGAAAAAAGATAGTTCATAGCCACCAATAGATTATAATGAAAAATACAGCATCTTTCACATAAATTGATATTAGAATGAGTGTATGTTATTTGAACATAATATTGGTCATATTTTCCTTTGCATGGCGAACTTATAAATGATCTGAGAGCTGTCATAAAAAGAAAAATATGCAAAAGTAGGCTATGATTGACCGTCTGGTATATAATACCAGACACATATTAGATGGATTAATTGATTGAATTAATTGTGTCTGGATCATATTCGCTTTGACAGAGAGACTATTTGTGACAGCTTCTCCAAAATTATTAAGTTGAAGACGTTGCATATCGGCTATTGTGTTCAACCACCATAGGCTACATATAGGTAAATTGTTAAAAAAAGATTAGATGTTTAAATCATTTTGTTCAGTAAATCCAACGATTTATTTGTTTACGTAATAATATTGCGTCCAACCACTGTCCAGCGATTATTTCTTTTGATTGTGTGACGGGTAGCCTATATCTCAGTCATTAATATGATAATTTTATCAATGCGATGTATTAATACATTCACTGCATGCCTATACGCCGTCATGCAAGAGCAACTATGATGCGCAAAGGCAGGATTTTCCAAAAGGCAAATGTGGTTTTTAAAGGCACTGTCACTGACACATTGAAAATGCATAACCCCACAGTTTTTTTAGTAGATACCTGGCAACCGGGGGCAGGTACAAGAAACAGGGAATTAGAATATCATGCCCTGTACCACCCATATTTTGAGATAAGCACCTGCGCAACACAAGTTAGAATACGGCGTTAAGTCAGCTCGTTAAATCCGCGCAGGAGAGGCACTTAAGCACATGACTTAAGTTGGCCATCAATGAATCCGGCCCTTAGTATTTAACACGTTTTCAGACAAGTGTGCTCCAAAATTGAAGCATACTTGCGCTCTTGTATACTATCAAGTGCGTTCTAGCTAGTGTAATTGAAAGAATGTGCTATCTAGAATGCAAGTACATAGAACGCAAGTATGCATAATGGAACACAGCCAGTAACTGCATCCATTGGAAACTCATCACACACGCCAAGTGACACAGTTCCACAAATCAAATCTGAGCGAATACTAAGCCAATGTCGAGGAACCGTAATTCGTCCAGTTACATCACAAATAATCACACTGTCCCCACTGGAGGACTTTGGCGAAAAGGGTTGAATGTCTGCCAAAATTTGCGATTGCGAAGCACCAATGTCTCTTAATACAGGCACTGCAAGCTCGTCTCCAATAAGCGGACACAGGACCTGAACTCAAAAAGGGAGCATATTCAACAGTCTCATTAATCTCGCAATCAGGAGATGGCAAACAGTTTGAATTTGCACAACCATTTAATTTATGTTGGCTAGGTGGCGAGGACTGAAATTAAACCAACGGATTTGGTTTGTTACGAGGGCATTCACCTTTAAAATGACCCCGATTTCGACAAAGATAATAAGTTTTAGACGCATCCATTTTCCCATCTGTACCGGCAATTACTTTAGTTTTCTCAAAAGAATGTTCCCCTGCAGCAGTAGGCCTACTTCTAAAGCGAGGAAAATAATTAGCATTACGAGAGCGAGGGTTTGGATACAGTCTTATAAATCAAGGTGTATTCATCGGCGTTTCCAATGCGAAACCTTTGCCGATAAGCCTCTGGCACCAATTCTTAAACTTTCAGCACAGCTTGTTTTACTTGTTTGTAAGTCAAAGACAGAGACAAATCAAGTGATGCATAGACATCCTCAGCAAGGCCTGTGAATACAGTCTGCAACTACAGCACTTGATCATCGTCAAACCATCCGTTAGATGC
Organism: Synaphobranchus kaupii; assembly: GCA_029718625.1. Lineage (NCBI taxonomy): Eukaryota > Metazoa > Chordata > Actinopteri > Anguilliformes > Synaphobranchidae > Synaphobranchus > Synaphobranchus kaupii. Next base: position 52,147,826 of record CM056379.1, read on the forward strand.
AGCAACCCCTCTCAAACAATACAAAAATGTGTCAGGATCTCTCTCATTAAATTTAGGTAGCAAACGCAAATGTCGAGTAGCCTATCTAGTTCACGAGTAGCTATGAGAAAACGAGCCGCCTTCCAAATTACTGCAGTAAAGAATCTAACCCTGGAGTAGAACGCACCAATTAAATTTTACTAGCATAGAGTTCAGCTTTGCGTTCTTTTAACTGAAGCTCCTTTAAGTGTATCTCCATTTTAAAATTAATCTTGCGTAATTTAAGATCAAGCTCAGCTTGTTTTAAAGCAAACTTTTTTCTCACGGATTACTTTTATTTCGAATTCATTTTTCTCACAGATTTATTTCATTGCCAATTCACGTAATTCGCATGCTTCTTTTAAAGCCATTTACCTAAGAGCCAATTCCGCAGAGACATCACTCTGGCGAGGCTCTACCTCCTCATCAGACAAGAGGTTATAAGCTCCAAATCAAACAGGTGCTGCAGGTTGGAGGGCCACGGTAGCGTCCTCGATGGTTGGTTAAACTTTTCAATCGCCCACAGGGCCAGTAGGTAGGCCGGCTAAACAAAAATCTGAAACAGTAAAAGACACAATCTCACATTATTTTACTGCAATACTAATAGAGTGTTATTAAAAATAAATTATGTGAAATCGCCTTGGTAATTACTGCTTGAAGCTAGGATGTGTGCTGTACGTCCAATGATTCAGGTTATGATGATTGCGCAACACAGTAGCATGTCAAGACTTGGGACAGTACATAATATCAAGTAGGCTATGTAACGGCAAGGGGAGAGGCTGTTGCGCTAACCACTGCGCTAAAGACGTATTCACCTTTAGCAGAGGAGTTAGGCCGCCTCAGAGCGGATCGCTACACTATCCCTCACTTTACAAAGAGAGTCCTCACACTTGCATGCCACTCACAGGCTGCTGACCTTGTGAGGCCCCACCTTCACTTCTTACACCAATGTAACGTGGCTAGGCTTGAACACGGGTCTCTCAGGAGTCATTTGCCCTAACCACTGCACTAAAAATTCACCTTTAGCGGAGGAGCTAGGCTGCCGCAGGAGCGGATCACTACAGCATATGCAGGGGTGGAACTTACAGATTTTTGGAAGGAGCCAGCCAGGCATGTAAAGCCTACAGCTGTGGTAAGAAAAAGGCCATTCAAGATGCAGTCTATTATTGGGGAAATCAAATTTAAATTGGGGAACATCAAATTTCATGCATTCCAAAAATCCTGAAAAAATAAGCTAGGATTCCCAGGCTTCTTCAGTGACTGATCAATAAAATCATTCAATCTCATTCTAGCGAAGTGTATGTTCATTATAAGCCACACAGTACTACAGGAGAGCAGAAAACCGCAAGCAAGTGAATCAGTGTGCTTCAGCTACAATATAGTTTCACAGAGGTTCTAATGGTGATTTGGGGAAAAGGGAGGGGGGGGGGGGGGGGGGGGGTTATACCGTATGTTAGTGTATATGTACAACATTTACATACATCTTTATCGCATCTAAACAGCAGTCGTGGCACCTTCTTGTGTGTGCTCCTGTGTTCTGGCCATTTAGGTGTGTGCTGCAGTGTAAAGAATGCAGACAAACCTCCCCAATTCAGGGTGTGTGCATGAGTGTTTCACTTTGCACTAAGAGATCAAGATAAAGGGGACAGAGAAGATTTACATTTTTTCTCAATTCTATTCACACACAATGGAACAGAAAGTGAGGACAGTGGGAGCTCTGAACAGAAACAGGAAACTGCAAAACTACAGGAAGTGCAGGGAGGAGACTCCTCATCTATAGTATGCCTAAGTTAAACACTACAGTGTAACGTGTAAGAGTAAAGCAGAATTTATCAATGGCACACTAGTTATATTCCAGGCAGACACAGAAGGACCCAGGCCAGGGAATGGAAAATAAATCAGAGGAAATCACAAATATTGGTCTGGTAAGTTTCCACTTTGTCTTGTACAAACTGACGAAAGTTTTGGGAAAGAGAAAAAAAAGTCATCATATAGCTCATTGCCAATACAATTATTACTACTACACTATTTAAAATATGTCTGAAATATGTCTGACTTCCATAGAAAACTGCTGTGTACCAAATAATGAAAAGGCATGATGGGAGGAGAAGGCAGAAAAAAAAGGTTTACGTAGAAACCGCAATCAACTTGTTTTTTCTTTTGTAAAATATACTCTCCCTGCCTCTTTCACCACTGCACAAATACAGAGTAGTATAATGTACTTTTACTAGAAGTATCAAGGCACAACAGAAGGGCAGATTACAAATGACAAGACAACATTTCACATAAGAAATGTTCTTGTACCCTGAGACCGTTTTATATACAAAGGTAATATCAATTGCCTTTATAAGCGGACATTAAAATAAATAAAGGCTAAATTTCTACCATGAAAAATTCTTGCTGCCATTTATTTGCTGAATATAAGGTAGACAGGGTAAGTTGTGGAAGAGGAGAAAGAGAATCTGGGTTTAGAGGGGAGGAGCAATTCATTTATATTTTGTTGAAATATAAAAAAATTAAAAATTAGAGGTTGTGTTTTGTTTTGACTGAGAAATAATGCTAGAAGAAATATCCATATTGCATGGATATTTTTTCTGAATGATGATTGAGTAATTACTTAAGCATTGGATGGATGCAGCACATTGACACAACCAAAAGTGTGCCGTAGATAACAGCAATACCAGTTCTAATGTTCTATGTAAAAATGAATCATATTTTTTATTGAGCATCTGTGACATCAGGTGAGAGTTCTGAATAATATGAGAACTGATCCCTAATACATGAGTGCATTAAATTAGATTTGCATTAGATTTGACCGACTTTTGGGGCCACAATTCACACAACCAGAAGAAAAATGACACTCATTCATACATCTTTATCAATTTACAGTTCCTATGACAAGAGAGCACAGACTAATGAATGTAATTGTAAAAGTAAAAGTAATGTAAAAGTAAGAGACTGTGTTACATTAATTACCAACTGGTTTGCTGTTTTTGTGCTGTGGGATGAAATTTAGAAATAGTATTTACTTAGGATTTATTTCTTATTTAGTAATGCAATGTATTATTAATACATGGGGAGTTTTGGTATAAGTTGAAGTCAGGCTCCCAAATGTATGTATTACTTAATCATCAATGACGGTATTTAAAATTTGAATTTGAATCACAATCTTCACTGCCCTATTTAAAATAAGCTTAACACAACTATTTGTTGACCCTGCATAGAGCCTGTTTTGATCATAAAAAAACAATATAAAACTTGGTAGTTTTCCACGAGAAAAATAATAGGGTATGTGTTAAAGCTAAACAATCACTTCTCTTTCTTTGTATACCTCCTTATACACCTCCTTTAAACACCCATTTCATTCCTCTAACGTTAACCCCTTAGCATATGCGCATTTTGAAATCCTCGGCAAATAGTGCCACATCTCTGAAAAAAGATTCCCTCTTAAGGGGGAATGCCCACATGGCTCATCCTGAAAAGACATTGTGCCAGCTGCACACAATGGGCCTAATTCACAAAACATGCGTACAATCAAATTTGATTGCACATTGTGCTTAAAAACGTTTCCACAAACATTTCGGCATTCATAATTTTTTTCTTACCTGAATTTGTTCTTTGGTATGATAAAAATCTGCGTGTGCCTAATGGTATATATGTAATATCTAGCAGACCTCATATTAACAACAACATATTTACCAGTACAATTATAGGGCTAAATAGGTTATTGATTTTAACGACATTAACCCATCTTAATAACTTTTAATTTTTCCACTCCCTGCTGGAAATTCCAGCTAAGACCAGCTGAGATAAAAAACTGATTTAAGCTGTTCTGTGTCTGGTCAAAGCTGGATAAGCAGGTAGAGTAAGCTGGTGGCCAAACTGGCGAACTAGCTGACTATAGGCTGCAGCTTGTAAACAGCTGGTCGACCAGCTTAAAGTGTCGAAAATACAGCTTAAACCAGCTTGACCAGGTTACGCTGAAGTACTGAAACACTCAGTAATGTGGCTCTGATTCATTTGCTAGATATAAACTGAAGTTTGCTCTTTTTTTGCAGGGTGCAGCCATCTTGGATCAAGGTAGGTTGTGATGTCACTGGCTTGGTTTGTCTCGGCTGCTGAATACCTATTGCTAAATGGAAAACGGCTTCCTGCTCTTTTTCTTAAACCGTTTCAATGACGTGCCTTTCTTGCTCTATAGGGATGGCCAACATTCCCAAATCTGCCACAGGAGAGAATATCACCATGGAAACTGGTCCAGACTTGGAAAACATATCTAGGATGCACAATGACATCACTAGCCATGTCAGGGATTACAGGTGGCTGGCCATTGGAAGCATAATATGTGGCATCTCCTGCATTGGCATCTGTGCTTTGATTAACTCTGTCAAGGTAAATAAGATGAATGAATGTAATGAAATAACACCTCTACTGAGGTCTTGCTCTTCCTGACACCACAAAAACCACACCTCACTCTGGCTGGCCAGTATAGCTACCATTCTGAAATGGAAACCCATATTTTCTTCCACTGACATTTCAACTTTCATGTTTTAAATTTTGATAGTGCAAGATGGATAGTGTATTTCTATTTTTTACCAGCCAAATCTGCAAGTTATCTGGGGAAGAATTACTGAGTGGGAAGTGCATTACTTTTTCCGTAACCCTTGCTCATCAATCACTAAAATCGTCTGTTTCAAATGTCGTCAATCATTTTCATCATTGCAGGTGCGGGAAAGGAGAGAATCAGACCCTGAAAAGGCCCAAGTGTATTCTGATGATGCCAGGAAACTCAGCTTTATTGCTATTGCAGTGTGGATAGGACTCATCATTCTCATTCCAGTGATGATGGCAATTATATCCTATCTCCTCACACTGAAAGACTAACCAAGTGTTTTTCAATCCTGGTCCATGGGGGCACGCTGCTTTTTTGTCAACTCAGCTCCCAGTTGGGTCATTCCGTACCAAATCAACCAGTGGTCCCTGCATGACCCTCTCAGATTTTGATGAAACTCCATCATAATAATCCATTGTATGAAAAATTAACACACACAAAAAATTAGCCTCATACGACATGTCGTTTCCGAGATATGGCCTCCTGAAATTTGCTGAAAACCTCCGTCTTTCACGCTCGCGAGTCGTGAAAACGCGCGAATGTGATTTTTTCCGACTTTGGAAGCTTATAACTTGGGATTGGTAACAGCTATAGAGCTGAAACTTGGTATCCTAACTTACTTTCTTCCGTATTGCACAAATCTGGCCTTGTACCCCCTAATCTTACTTGTACCCCCTTCCCTTTTCAAGTTATATGCACCCAAAGTAGCCACTTTGTTCAGTCGCACATGTTTTTGGTGATTTCCGAGGTCACCCTGTGCCCATACGAGTGGACATATACATCCCATATCACAGATGTACTATCTATAGGTGTATGTCTATGGTCACAAGCAAGTACAGGCTAATCAATTCATTTGTAAAGGAATGACATCCATCCAAATTTGGGTCCGGGTGAAAACACAATCGTCCGTCTTGTCAATGGATCACCATGTGGACAATTAAAACGTTTTCTGAAATTTACACCAGTTAAACAGATATATTAGATCTACTCATCAACCAAATTTCAGCTTTTGGAAGAAAGTAACTTAGGATACCAAGTTTCAGCTCTATAGCTGTTACCAATCCCAAGTTATAAGCTTCCAAAGTCAGAAAAAAATCACATTTGCGCGTTTTCACGACTCGCAAGCACGAAAGACGGAGGTTTTGAGCAAATTTCAGGAGGCCATATCTCGGAAACGACATGTCGTATGACCATTATTATGATGGAGTTTCATCAATCTGAGAGGGTCATACAGGAACTTTTCAGAAAACTGGTTGATTTGACACGGAATGATCCAGTTAGTTTAGTTTTACAGAGTTGGGAATTGAATATCGACCTGTATTTTCAACACTAAGTGACTGCTGTGATTTATTGTTGCAGTTTGCTCAAACAGGAGGATACGAGTACAGGTATCCTTGAATGTGCACTGAAAATTCACTTTATGAAGAGATTAGTTGATAAATGGGGTCATGAGCAATTAGGAGTGATGTATAACAAACGGGCTGCTGGAGGGCTCATTTGGTTAAGACACCACGCATGGATGAGCCTCTCAGCCTTAGACCAACAGCTTTAGGTGACGCATGTGCCATTTTAGACAACGGATTTGTGAGTTGTATCTTTCCCCATTTACTATAGTATCTAGAGTGGGCATTACGGTTCTTTTCAGGGACCCGAATCATTTCACTCCATTTATTAAAAGGATTTGTTCATGGATTTGTTCACCATTTTGTTCATTGCTCTCGTTCAGACTCTCGTTCTCGTTCACTGCTCTCGTTCAGACTCTCGTTCTTGTTCACTTGACACTCGTTCTCGTTCGCGAAGTAATGCAGTGACGGAAAACTCTAAGTGGCTGAAGAGAGAACCCAGCTCAGTCATTTATTTGACTCATTCTCGAGCATAGAAATGAGTCACCTACTGTCCTTTGTAGGCAAATTCCTACAATATTCTAGCATACACTGTTATAATGCTATTCACAGATCTTTTTGAAACATTTAAAAATAAATATATTTGGGCAAGTTTTTATGCAATTTACTCATGTAGGATTTACTGGTAGTTACGCAAACAGGTGGTGCGAGTTGCCGATTTGTTTGCAAACAACAAAAGGGTTGATTATATAATCTATAGGCTTTTTTATTTTTATTAAAAAAAGCACAATATTTAGCAGTGTGGGACAAGTTCTAATGAATGTGTAGCTTTATTGGTTCAGATATTACATCAATTTAGTGGCTCAAGCCGTATGACCCGTAATAAATCCTCATTTCAAGTTTGGGAAGGGCAATGAGAAAAATGAAATTTTATTTTAATCCTCCAGAGTATCGTTTATTAAGGATCTAATTGGGGAGGTTCTTAATTCTTTAACCCTTTCACACAGATGCCAAATTTGGTCAATTCTCACCTATTTAGGGGGTGTTCTATTTAAGGCTTTATAACTCCAGGTGTGAGCATCACAGAAATGTGGAAAATGGCTGAAATGAAACAAGACCGTTGTACCATTTACAATACTTTACAAACTTAGAGACTAACTTCATTTTCATAATTTAGGTCAAAATAAAGTCCCACAAATGCAAAGAAATCTCAGCAAAAATGCAACCAAATAAAAAAAAAAGGGGTTTTCTTTAGTTTGCAATAGAATACTGAGCTACATATGTGAAACAGGTAAAACTACATTTCCTGGATCACAGACTCCTTGTCCACAAGTCTGAAAAATCTGAGGGTGATATGCAGAACTACTACAGAAAGATCTATATTGTAAAATGTAGGCAGTGTACCCTTTTGTCCCTTAGTGTCTCCAATTCTATCCAAATGGGTAAACTGTGCACTGCTGTAAATCATAAAATAATGACATACAGTATATAACTACAAATCAACTGTTTTGGCTATAAATAAATAAATAAATAAAAAACTTTTGCATCATTTTCAAGTGGGAATTACTATCTTATTCAATATAAGGGGATAGATCCAAAGACCTATCCAAAACCTGACATAAAATAAAATATTCTTTGTCCATTATAAAGCATATAGCCTACACATTCATATTCACTCCAAGGAAAATTTTACATTCATCTAGCACATATTCCACATAAATGAGTATTTTCCATACCCTAAGTCAGCGGTGCACAAACTGTGGGTCGCAGGAAATATGTATTGGGTCGCAGAATCGTGTAGGCTACAGCAACATTCCAATACAATTAGGCCAATATGAACAAAGTGTTACTATTCATTCCGGTTATTCTACATTTGTACAAATAAATACAAAAAAATAATAAACTACAGTTCACATTTGACTGTTTCATATGATCATGTGAATGTCTACATTATTTAATCTTGACCTTGGTGCGTCAGTACTAGACTCACCGCACTCCACGAGCTGGCGCCGATTCGCCAAAACGCTGGTAACAGTAGTGCCTTGATGCGCTTTGTTTAATGACTTTTTTGTTTATTACAACATAAGATAGTTAAAGGCTTTAGCTAATCATCGTGATCCAGTCTTTTTGTGCTTTTGACAAAGAAATAATCTGTAGGCTATAGATATATTGACTGTATTAAAATATTAGCTAATTTGTTTTGTTTCCTATTGAGAAATGGATAAGTGGCTAACTGGCTACATCCCAGCAAAACGAGACGCACTGACGATGAGTGTAACATTAATGATAAAAAATGTTTTGTGTATATTACGTACGATAATGTTCGTACGTAATATACTGGCAAATGTTCTAGCTGGCAAATGTTCTAGCTTCGGCATATCAAACACAAAACATGACTGAGCCACCTATGAACGCTTAAACTACAGTAACTGAAATGCACTCAAAATGCAAAAATAACATTATCAAAAATATGGCACAACACTGTGGCGAAGTGGAAAAAGTAACGTACATATTTGAAATATCACAAGCAGTAATACTTATATATTGAGGAGGAAAATGCCCCTCATGCATATCCCTCAGGCATATTCTCAGAAGGAATAAATGCTATGGTATCTATGGTATCTTCTTCTGACCCACTCCTAAAATTCATGTAAGCAGGCGACGACTGACGAGTAAATCAGTAAAAACTTGCAAAAATAACAGGAAACAACTATTACACCTCGGAGAGCGAATGTACATTCTAAGTTGTATTTGCATAAATCTAAACTAATAAAACTAGAAATGCTGTTACGCCTGGCTGTAATTTATTGTTCAAAGCATCCAATAAGACATTGCAAACACCGTTGCTAAGGTTATAATGTCATATATTGGATAAAAGAATTAATTAATTCTTCGGCAATGAAACCAGAATAAACTGGAATGAATGAGACAGGTTTGAATGAATGATCACAGACTCTATTGTCCACTGTGTCACGCATGGGTAGGTATCGTTGCAGGCGAGAATGGGTGGGGGGTTGCTTGTGAAATGGACTAGCTACACGACATAGTGACACTTAGAAACTCCGTATTCGGCAGTTGTCACGAATCGTGTACTAATGAAGCAAAAACACGGAGTTTGTCGTTTCCACTCATAGTTTGGTTGCAGGAGAAATTAATATCGGATATTAATATCTATCCTTTTAGAGCACAAATATGGTACAAGCATTTTGTAAGTTAAAAGTTGTTAAGAAAGGTGAAGTTCACAATCCATGACAATATATAGAATGCTCTACTATCAATTCAACATTTTGGAACGGGTATTCTGTTCTGTATGCGTTTCACCAAGGCTGTTGGTAAAAATTCTGCTCTCATTTCTTCCTTTATTGTGACATCATCTCAATATCTGTGTTTACAGTATTGTTTGGAATACAATTTCTTGAATAAAACACATTTTAAAGCTGTACCTTTGTTTGAATATAATGCAATATCATTTGTTATTCAAAATGTGGAGGGCTCCAAAACCAGAAGCCATTTACATTTTGATAATGGCCTCTATTGAGCATGAAAAACAATATCCTGAGATATTTTATAGAGAGCTTTTATAGAGCATCTTTCATAATTGATTCATCAGTGCTTTTCATTTTAATGCAAATTGTTCAGTTCATATTTGTTTTTTTTACTGGCTTAAAAGCCTTCTGTTCATGTTTTTATCAGTTATTGTTTGTCAATGAGAAGTCCTATTTCATACTGTACTGTATGCTTTATTGTCTTTAGGGATGCACTGATATGGAAATCTCTGGACGATACCGATTTCCGATAATTTAGGTGACCCATTAGCCGATGCCGATATTGGTACCGATATTTTTGTGGTTCTGCTTCCAAGTTTTATGGTCAATTGTATAAAAACTTACCATTCTATGAAACACAATTTAAATTGCACACCTTTAAAGTAATGCAACAAAGTTAAACATTTATTTTTTAAGAAATGTCTTCACATGCATTCAATGTAAAAGACATTTCTCCAACTGAAAGTACATTCCTGAAAAATCTGTGTTTTCCTGAGAATTTTCAGGCCTGGTGATACGTACCGATAAATTCCTAAAGTGACGTGGCACGCGGGGTGGCATATTGGCATGGTCAGATGGTGTAGCAGGCGCTCTGCAATTTATATTTGTGTTCAGATTTCTGTTGCCCTGTACATTCAAGACTTTGGGGTCGATTTACTAAGATCCCAAATAAGGGGTGTTATTTTGCGGGCGCAGCCAAAGTATTTGCACGCGTTATCATTTCACACTTTGCGGGTGATCAACTAGGAGTCATTATGTAAATGGCTCCAGCCGCAAACTGGCATATTTAAATGAGAGATTTTGCATGTTTGGAATGGCTACACTACACTGAACAAGCTGGCGGTTTATTACGAACTGTTTCACAGGATGCCTCTTAGTTTCTGCCGGGAGGTACAGATGATTGCTAGGACTGAAATGATCATAACTATGCTTTCTAGCACTAAGCCTACTCACGCCGTAAGTGTCACATAAAATAATGCATAAAATCACATTTCCATTTGATCATGGGTTTTGTTTTTAAGTTTTGATTTGCTTGTTATTCACTGTTTGTTATAATAGACGTTGTATTGCTTTCAATGATTCAAATACTAGTTACTCTTGTATTCTGTAACACGGTTTGCTTGATGTAGCTATCCACAAATTCTCTGTGTATTTTGAGCGTTAGCTAGAATGGGCCAGTTAATGAACCCCAATTGTTAATCAATCATTCAGAACGTTCAGTTAGGATATTGCAAACACACCCGTACTGTCTTGCTACAATGACAGCCTTCATCTCATCTATTCCATGTCTTTTAATGCCTGCTTTCCATTTGTACTAAAATGCACCCGCAAAAATACCTTCCCCAAACTTCTTTTTGGGCTTAGTAAATCACTTTACATGTGCTAAAGTAATCTATTTGTATGACCACCTCCCAGTATTTTGCGAAATAACATAGGGACGCCCAATAATGCATATTCATTCAGGTTAACCCGCAAAAATCCTTTGCATGCCATAACTTGATATAGTATCGCTTGTAAGAGTACCAGAAAATAAGATATCAAGAGTCTTTTGATATTGTTGGGTCACAGACATCATGAAGTCATGGCATGCAAAGGATATGCAACCAAATATTAAAATGTCCAATATTTTTTGATGCCCAAAAATGGGGGGGAACTATGTGCAAAATGTTCTATAATTTCTAAACTGTTCATCCGATATGGATGAAAATACCCTCAAATTAAAGCTGACCGTCTGCACTTCAACCTCATTGTCATTGTACCCTTTCAAACTCAAAGTGCTAGAGCACAGAACCAATATAACAAAAAATGTGTCAATGTCCAATGAATTATGGTGCTCACTGTACTTAATTGAAAACAGTACAAAGAAAATATACATATAAATTTACCTAGTCAACTTTATTGATTTTTGTAAATATACGCAAATTCCGGATTTGATGCCTGCAACACATTCCAAAAAGTTGGGACAGGGGCAACATAAGACTGGGAAGGTTGTGGAATGTTAAAAAAAACATTCCACAGGTAAATAGGTAACAGGTCATGCTATCATGACTGGGTATAAAAGGAGCATCCACGAAGGCTCGGGCATTTACGAGCAAGGACGGGTCGAGGTTCGCCACTTTGCGAAAAACTGCATGAGCGGATACTCCAACAGTTTAAAAACAATGTTTCTCAATGTACGAATGCAAGGAATTTATGGATTTCACCATCAACAGTCCATAATATTATTAAAAGATTCAGATAATATGGAGAATTCTCTGTGCGTAAAGGGCAAGGCCGAAAACCAATATTGAATGCTTGTGATCCCTCAGACGGCACTGCATTAAAAATCAACATGCTTCTGTAATGAATATAACCACATGGGCTCTGGAATACAGAAAACCGTTGTCAGTAAACACAGTTTTTCGCTGCATCTACAAATGCAAGTTAAGACTCTACTACGCAAAGCGTAAGCCATGTATCAACAACATCCTGAAACGCTGCCAACTTCTTTGGGCTCAAGCTCATCTGAGACTGACAACAACGTGTGCTGTGGTCTGACGAGTCCACCTTTTAGTTTTAAAAGTCCACCTGGTTTTTGGAAATAATGGATGTCGTATTCTTCGGGTCAGAGGAAAAGGAGCATCCTGATTGTTACCAACACAAGGTTCAAAAGCCAGCATCCGTCATGGTATGGGGGTGTGTTAGTACCCATGGCATGGGTAACTTGCACATCTGTGAAGACACCATTAACGCTGAAGGGTACATATGCATTTTGGAGCAACATATGCTGCCATCTAGATGTCTTTTTCAGGGACGTCCCTGCTTATTTCAGCAAGACGATGCCAAGCAACATTCTGCATGTGTTACAACAGCGTGGCTTCGCAGTCAGAGAGTGCGGGTGCTAGTCCAGACGTGTCTCCCATTGAAAACGTGTGGCGCATTAAAAAGCGCAAAATATGACAACGGAGACCCCGGACTGTTGAGCAGCTGAAGTTTTATAATAAGCAAGAATGGCTGAAAATTCCGCTTTCAAAACTACAACAATTAGTGACCTCAGTTCCCAAAAGATTGTTGAGTGTTGTTAAAAGGAAAGGTGTTGTAACACAGTGGTAAACATGCCCTTGCCCCAACGTTTTTGGAACGTGGTATGTCTTACCATCAATTCCCTGGATTGTTCAATATAATGCCCATTTTTCTGGACCAGCTTCGAGTATATTTAACATTTTATTTATTTTGTGAATATACCAGTGCTGGCACCATTTAAAAGCTCGACGTCCCATAATTCCCTCCGGACGGTTCAATGAAGTAAAATGGCTGAATTAGCAAAGTGGTATGCACTGCCAAAAATGTCTAGACGAGATGATGTTATCTGATTGGTCGAGAACTGCCCGTGCATTGTAGTAATGCATATGTAGTCCGTTAAAGTGGACTACAAACCGGACTTCAATCATTACTTAAAAATGTTTTAAATGGAACAGGCGATGTATGCTCTATATCCTTATACCGCACAGGCAAATCCAGGAACGTTTCAGCCCATTCTATAAATCAGAAGAAGAAATCAAGAAATTGTCAATAGTCTCTGAAGCCCATTCTATCTGTCAGGGAATTTACTTCCGAAACAAAACTCCGCCCACGTCTGACGTACTCACTTGAGTACTCTACTGGATTTGAAATGAAACAATGAAAAGGTAGCTGTACACACACGCACACATATACAGTGCTGTCTGAAAATATTTGGACAGTGACACAATTTTAGTTGTTTTGGTTCTATACTCCAGTACATTGGACTTGAAATTAAACGATGAATATGAGGTTAAAGTGCAGACTGTCAGCTTTAATTGAAGGGTATTTATGTCCATGCTGTTTTTTACAGTGGATTTTTTGTGAGCAGAACGTGAAATGCACGTTCAATTGGATTCAGATCGGGTGATTCACTTGGCCAGTCAAGAACATTCTCATTTCTGGCCCTGAAAAACTCCTTGATTGCTTTAGCAGTGTTTGGGGTCATTGTCCTGCTGCAAAGTGAAACGCCATGCACTGAGTTTTGAGGCATTTGGTTGGATCTGAGCAGATAAGAGGTTTCATAATTCATCCTGCTGCTGCCATCAGCCATCACATCATCAGTAAAGACAAGTGTACCAGTTCCAGTGGCAGCCATATACATGTCCAAGCCATAACACCCCAACCACCATGTTTCACAGATGACAGGAGATGCTTTGGATCATGAGCAGTTCCTTTCTTTCTCCACAGTTTTCTCTTTGGTACAGGTTAGTACTTTTCAGGAAACTCTGGCCGTTCTGTTCAGTCTTACCAGTGGGTTACATTTTGCAGTGAACCCTCTGAGGTTATGCTGGGGTAGTCTTCCCTATATTTTAGTATTTGACACATCTATGCCTACATCCTGAAGAATGTTCTTGATCTGTTCGACAGATGAAAGGGGGTTTTTCATCACGATTGAAAGTACTCTTCGGCCATACAGTGGTCTTCCGTGGTCTACCAGGTTGTTTGCTATTGCTGAGCTCACCAGTGCGTTCTCGCTTTTTAACAATGTACTAAACTAAGGGTGGGCGATATATTACACACGATATTGTATCGATATATTTCTTGCACACAATATAATTTTGGCATATCATATGTGCTGCGATATAGCACGGAAATAACCTACCATTAGCCCTCCCACCCCAATTAGCAGTGATTGTCACACCTGTGAGCTGCCGCCTAAGGTAACACATTATAAACAAAACATTTTGATAAACAACACACAAGAAATGAGTGAGGAAAGACAAGAAACTGAACGAACAGGTTCGTCAATCGATTTGTAAATGGATCGGTTTTAAGAAAATACGATGCAAGACGGAAAAAAAAACTGAAAACAGGCTCAATCAAAACAATGACTATGCTCTGTGTTCCACGGAAATCCACAGACGAAGTGAATAATGATAAAGTCAGTATCCTTATCCCGGCAAAAACAAAAATTATTTAAGCAAGAAGAACTTTCACTTCCACTGTGTTTGAGCTTCTGTCACTGTTTCAGTAATTATGACTCTTGGAAAACAAACACCCAAGGTTTACCTTACAGAAGAGGCGAGCATTATGCCTGTAGTCCAGGGGGTTCAACAACACTAACCATTTTACTTGTGTTCAAAAAAGATGGTGGTAGAGAAGGGGATAACTAAGTTATAAAAGCAGAAATATTTAAGTTGAAGTTATAGAATAATGCATTTTAGATTAGATATTTTACACTGGTATTCACATATGCGCAAAAAATAACGTTTAAATACTTAATTTTACTTTTATTTTCTCATACAATATTTTAATTTAACAACTACACATACACGACTAAACAGGAGGGTTATAGACCGAAATTCTTGATATAGAACACATTTTGGGGAAAATGGAAATATCGTGATATATATCGTTATGTGAAAATATTATATTTAGGCCATATCACCCATCCCTATACCAAACCATTGATTTTGACAAACCCAGTGTTTTGATTATGTCTCTGATCAATTTATTGAGATTTTTCCACACCATGACGGCCTGCTTTACTGGCATTGACACTTCTTTGGTTCTTCATGTTGAGAGACAACAGAAACAGGCTCAAAATACAAATTCCACACACAGAATCAACTCTGGACCTTTTGTTAGCTTTCTTGTGCAATAACTAATGATTCAAGAACACACAGCTGGCCAAGAAACAGCTGAGCATATAATTGTCCAATTATGTTTGGTCCCCAAAAATTGGGGGACTATGTATAAAAAGGCCTGCAATTAATATATGGTTCACTCAATATGGATGTAAATACGGTACAGATATGGAGTACAGAACCAAAACAACAAAATAGTGTCACTGTCCAAATACTTACGGACTGCACTGTTTATGTCATGAAAAGCCCCAAACAAACATTTGAATGGATTGCATTTTATTTAATATAGTTATATTCGCCATAGGACATCTTAATAAGCCCACACTGATAACAAATATGCACTCCTATTTAAGGCCTTACTGCAGAACAGTGTAATCCAGTTCAGGAAATACAAACCCCAATTCCAAAAAAGTTGGGACAGTATGTAAAAGCACATAAAAGCAGAAAGCAGTGATTTGTAAATGGTCTTTTACACATATCGAAAACAATACAAAGAAAAGATATTTAATGTTTTACATAACTTTTTTTGGAAATACACGCTAATTCCGAATCTGATGCCTGCAACACGTTCAAAAAAAGTTGGGACAGGGGAAAAAAAAAAAAAGACTGGGAAGTTAAAAAAACACCTGTTTGGAAGATTTCACAGGTAAACAGGTGATGATATCATGACAGGGTATAAAAAGATATCAAAAGACTCTTGATATCTTATTTTCAGGTACTCTTACAAGCGATACGATAACCTCTCTGCATTTGAAGCCATTTAGCCAACCATGGGTTCCATGCTATTCCTGTGTAATTTACAGCTTAATATAGTCCCACCCCCCAATTTCCATAGAGATCCATTCAAATGCAGAGAGGTTATAGTATTGCTTGTAGGAGCACCAGAAAATGAGCCATCAAGAGTCTTTGATATCCTTTTATACCCAGTCATGATAGCATCACCTGTTTACCTGTGGAATGTTCCAAACAGGTGTTTTTTTTTAAATTCCCACTCTTTTTTTTGCCCCCGTCCAAACTTTTTTGGAACGTGTTGCAGGCATCAAATTTGGAATACAAAAATCGGAATACAAAAATCAAAAGCTTTCTGCTTTTACGTGCATTTTACATACTTTCCCAACTTTTTTTGTATTGGGGTTTGCACAAAGAAGTTAAATACTACATAATTGCACCAAGTAAAAAGTGATGCAGGTTACACATATTGGGATGTGTCCTTCAGACATACCCTGTATTTTATATCTCTGATACAAATATTTCCATTCATATTCATAATTTTAATCCATGTATTGTTAAATCCAAAAGTGTCTAAGTAGGCCACTGGTGAAGAAAGACAATATTTCGCCAGAAAAACTATATAAACACAACAGTCTTTAGTACAGCCAGAGCCAACACCACTACTCCAGAATGTTCACAGACCCCAAGGTAACTGTGTACACACACACACACACACACACACACACACACACACACACACACACACACACACACACACACACACACACACACACACACACACACACACACACACACACACACACACACACACACACACACACACACACACATATATACAGTGCAGTCTCTGTAAGCATTTGGATAGTCACACAATTTTAGTTGTTTTGGTTCTGTACTCGAGTACATTGGATTTGAAATTAAACGATGATTATGAGGTTAAAGTGCAGACTGTCAGCTTTAATTTAAGGGTATTTACATCCATATTGTCTAAACCATTTAGGAAATGCAGCGCTTCTTATACATAGTCCCCCCATTTTGGGGGACCGAAGGTAATTGTACAATTCGCTGCTCAGCTGTTTCTTGGTCAGCTGTGTATTGTTGCGTCACTAATTAATGCACAAGAAAGCTAACAAAGGTCTAGAGTTGATTCTAGGAGTGGCATTGTTTGTTGCAGTTCTCTCTCAACA
Organism: Synaphobranchus kaupii; assembly: GCA_029718625.1. Lineage (NCBI taxonomy): Eukaryota > Metazoa > Chordata > Actinopteri > Anguilliformes > Synaphobranchidae > Synaphobranchus > Synaphobranchus kaupii. The sequence continues at coordinate 52,164,893 of CM056379.1, forward strand.
TGAGGACCAAAGCGTCAAGCCAGTGAAGCAGGTCATCATTGGGTGCAAAAATCAGAATAAATCGATCAGAGACATGGCCGAAAAATTGGTTTTGTCAAAATAAACTGTTCGATAACTTGTCAAGAAGCAAGTATGCAAAACTAAAGAAACCGAAAGCAAAACCAAAAAGCAAAACGCCCCAGAAACAAACAGGAACTGAACATGGCTGCAATACAGGCAGAGCAGAGCATCACCAGGGAAGATACCCAGCATCTGGTGATGTCTATGGGTCACAAACTTCAGGCAGTCATCGAATGCAAAGGATTTGCAACCAAGCAGTAAATTTGATGACATTATTTTAAATTATCTTAATCTGTCCAATTACATTTGCTCCCCCAAAATGGGGGGGACTATGTATAAAAAGGGTTGTCACTCCTACATGGGTCACTGGATATGGATGTAAATACCCTTAAATCAAAGCTGACAGTGTGCACTTTATCAAAATATTCATTGCGTCATTTCAAATCCAATGTACTGGAGTACAAAGCCAAAACAACAAAAATTGTGTGACTGTCCAAATGCTTACAGACTGCACTGTATAAATACAGACGGGTGACAAATTTAAGTAAAAGCCAACAAAGTGTGTTAGTAAGGTGTTGGGCCACCACGAGCCGCCAGAACAGCTTCAATGCGCCTTGGCATATATATATATATACCTCTAGTCTAGTAGATTATAATCTCTGGAACTCTACTGAAGGGATGGAACACCATTCTTCCAAAAGATATTCCCTCATTTGGTGTTTTGATGATGGTGGTGGAGAACACTGTCTAAAATCTCCCATAGGTTTCAATAGTGTTGAGATTTGGTGACTACAAAGACCATACCATAATTATGATTCCCATCATTTTCATACTCATGATTCAGTGACCCCTCGTGCCCTGTGGATGGGGGCCATTGTTATCCTGGAAGAGAACACTCCCATCAGGATAGAAATGTTTCATCATAGGATAAAGGTGATCACTCAGAATAACTTTGTATTGATTTGCAGTGACCCTTCCCTCTAAAAGGACAAGTGGACGCAAACCATGCCAGGAAAATGCGCCACACAGCATAACAGAGCCACGGACTTTAATTTGTCACCCGCCTGTATATGTACATTATTTCATAGGTACAAAATAAGATGCTAATTTCCATAATGCAAAAATAAACATCAGAAACAGACGAAAGTCTGACTTCCCATCAGTATTCAAGTATTTACGTTTATCTAATCCTCACATCTGTTCCAGGATGATTAAACTTCAAAATGCCAAACAGCATTCAAACTATAAAAATGTATGGCCATCCTGGTTAGTAGTATAAAAAGGAGCGTCCAGTAGAGGTCTGAATGGAACTCAGACTGATAAACCATTCTCCTCCAATGCAATCCAGGTGTCCAACTGCTCAAGCTTGGAACAAAGAATTGCCTCAATTTTCTGTAAAGATAAAATGCAACCCTCTTTGGCACAATCATTTCCCCCTCGGCGAGTCCTGGCCAAATTTGAGCTTTCAACAGCTTTCCGTGAAACTCCAGTTCTGATGACAGGCCTCCTAGGCTTTCTTGGCATGCCTACCTCTGGAAACTCTACGAATCGTTTTATTCTTCGCTGGCCAGTTACAGACACAGATCCATCACGGCCGCTCATTGGCACCTCAAATATGGTCTCTAGTCGCCTAAACAAAATAGAGAGAACCACAGAAGAATATCTTTACTGCCCTAGCAGACAATATTATCCAGTGGGATTTACAGTGCAAACACAAGTGCAAAGGTCAATGTGACAAAGAATCAGCAAAAACATCTAAATGACAGTGCTGAAGGTGACAAACTGAAAGCACCATTTAAAACAAAGTGTAAATAATCATATGCAACATTGATGTGGTACTTAATTCCATTATTATGTCTGAAATATAATTGGGTGTTCATTTATAGTCATGAGTACACAACATCTTTTAAAATCTTGTCACTCATGAATTGCCGTTTACATTCTCCATCATTGTTGCATAATTTGAACCGTCTTCTTACCCAGCAGGTGGCTCATGGAAATTCTTGTTGGTATATATTTCCTCCAAACTGAATTCTTTCTTCTTTAACCTAACAAATGTACACATGATCAAGCAGTCAATACAGTGTCATTTTTTTCTTATTTTGTACACCATTTGTTTAGCCTGGGGACCTTATATCTCACATAACTGGGCAGGAGTTGGCCTATAAAATTACCATGTCAAGGTTACTTGCATTCAAGAGTACTGTCAGAACTGAAGGGGGCCACATACATTGGCATATTATTTACATTTTCAGATTTCACATTTCTCAACACCCACCATGCAGTAACAAAATCACATTAACTATACTGCTTCAACAGAGTAGCCATCTTGGCTTTACAATGCCTAAAAGGATGGAGAAAATCAAACAAACATAAGGTAACGTGAGCACAGAAATATGATTGAATCGCTGATGCAATGTAACATTAGCTTGCTAGGGGGGTATTCCGTCAGAAATCAATCACTTTTTGACCTCACCCGTTTAGTTTTGAACAAATGTGAACCTATATGAGAGTGTTAGAATGTGGTTTAACCAGAATAATCATCCATTCAGGAAACAGGGGCCCTCAAAGTTGACCCATATTACACCCCCCACCCTACCTAAAGACACAGATATCACCTTCAAAAATAAACATAACAGTATGGTTGAAGAAAATGGTTTGTTAATGAATCAATGATCAACAGGCCAGAGATGGTCTGAAGGGTACTTCTGTCTGTTGTAGTCCACTTTATAAACTCCACTGTATCCACCAAATTGTCATCATAAAGCCCCTGTTTTAAAATCATCTGGTGATGGGCAGGTTTCAGCTTTGCATTCTGATGTATTGTGCATACACAAACTGAATGTGCGCCACTACAGCCTGCCAATACACAGTCCTTTGGTTGCAACTCAGCAAATTTGGAAAAACCCATTTCGATTTGAGGATGTTGTTTTTTGAATAACCGAGTTCACATACAAAAGAGACTGGTACTTTGCAAGGCTTCTGACAAATTGCAAAGTACCAGTCTCTTTTGTTTGTGAACTCCTTCCAAGCCCTTTATCATGGACCGAGACAAAAGCTTTTTTCCCTGTCATGATCCTGCTCACATCATTCATATCTATAGAAACATTTCACCTTCTCTCCAGTCTCCTCTGGAAGGGTTCTCCAGCTCTTTTTTTGCATCTGGAGTGGCCAGTATGCCATGCTCCTCTTGCAGAGCTTTGGCTTTTCCTGACCTGTGCTATGTTTTAAACTCTGTGGCAGTTCTATGAACAGACCAGGACTGTGACTCAATTTCACATTGTGGCTGCTCTTTCTATGGATTGGAGGGTGACAAGACAATGCTTTCACACACGGGTAGCAAAGCTTCTGCCCATAAACAAAACCAGGTGAACTGAGCTCTTCTATCTGCTTTTTAGTCACTTTTCTGCATTTGGTACACCGTTGTCCAACATGTTTTTGAAATGGGTCACACCAAGACTTGATGTGTGCAGCAGCAAGAAAGGTGCTTGATGTGGAAGCCATTTAGATTTATAGATAGCCCCAAAAATGACCAAATAAATCTTGGTTTGATATATGAATGAAATAATGTCTATTCTAACTCTTTAAAGAGATAGTTTGGAATTTTGGACATAATGTCTCAATTACGACTTACCCATGATACAATTATCCGAAAACCATTTTCAGATAATTCCAAGCAATTCCTTCTTTTGGACATACACACATTGCTAATGCTAGCGCAACTCTAAGGTTACTAGTAGCATTCACTACCAAACGCGCTTAAACACTCCACAGTGCACCCAAAGCAAATAAAATACGACGACAGTCTATCAGGGTTATTTTCAGTGATTATACCATAATTTTTGAAGTCAAACTATCGTTGAATCCTTTACTTTGTGCTCACCTAAATTCTGCGTGGAAGTACGACGGCGGAGCAATACTTTACGTTAGTAGGTAACGTAAAGTATAGCTCAACCACCGTATGTAGTGCCGGCCAACAACATCGCGCGTGTGAAAGAATCAGACTAGTAGTATTGTTAGCTAACGTTCAGGTAAGATGGTATTTAGGTGTGTATTTCAAGGTTGTTCAAATCATGCAAAAAAAATGGGCACCACAAAGTTTTCACCGATTTACAGTGGAAGATCAACAAAGAAAACAGCTGTGGCTTCTTGCTGCTCGCACATCTTTAACTCACACCAATTGAGACTCCAAAAAAGTTAAAAGTGTGTAGTGACCATTTCGCGGAGGATGACTATGTGAAAATCAAAAAAGGACGGTCGGGACACCCTCTACTGAAGGAGACTGCTGTGCCATCACCTGTTTTTCTTCATGCACCGAAAACAACTGACGAGCATGTAACTAATAAATGATTGCATGCGTGATCTATCTATTCAATTTACCTAGCTAGTTGCCACGATTGGGAAGTCATGGAAGTGGTCAAACTTTTCCTGTAAATTGGTAGCCAGTGTGCTTGCCTGTATATGCTGTGTTATTCTGTAGCATGTTTGTGTTTAGCTGACTTGTTGTCTACCAAATATGTAACTTCACGGCAAAACGGATTGTGTCGGCAACTGTGGAGTATAGCAGATAGCCTAGAGGCAGATACCCTGGCTAATCTACAGCTAGCTCCGCCGCCGTAGCTACTTCCACAGAGAATATAGTTCAGCACTAAGTAAAGGATTCAACGATAGTTTGACTTCAAAAATGATGGTATAATCACTGAAAATAACCCGATAGACTGTCGTTGTATTTTATTTGCTTTGGGTGCACTGTGGAGTGTTTAAGTGCGTTTGGTAGTGGATGCTACTAGTTACCTTAGAGTTGCGCTAGCATTAGCAACGTGTGTATGTGGAAAAGAAGGGACAGCATGGAATTATCTGAAAATGGTTTCCATCAATCAACTACATCACGGGTAAGTCGTAATTGAGACATTATGTCCAAAATTCCGAACTATCCCTTTAATATTAATATATGTGGCATTATTACAGTAACTACCCACAAAAGAAATAAGAATGCCTCTTCACATTTGTTAATGAAATAATGCCTCTTATTTATTTAAATTAACAAGTCAATATATTCTTTCTGTTTTTTAATTCTTCGCTTTGAAAACACTTAAAAGGGAGCACTCTCTTGAACAGCAACTCAAAAAGTGGTTATCATGCCTCGCAAGCACGGCACACTCATGGGTTTTATAAAAGAGAAGGAACCACCTCATCCTATCACCTCTCAGGACATTACTGAGTTCACCTGTCCAGTTTAATGGGGACCAGGTGTGTCAATAATGCATTTCTTGAGGTGTCCCAATCCCTGCATTTCATCATTAGGGATTCATGTGTTAGACTGGCCTACCCACCATATACTCAGAAGTCTTCTGTTGCTCACCTGATAGAGGGCACAACATGCAAACTTCAGGAGATGTAAATGTCTACCCTATAACATATTAAAAAATGAGGGGGGGGGGGGGGGGTGTGTTCACATGTTGAAATTGTGGATAACCTTGTTGGTAAGCTTTCAGACAATAAGAGAACCATACTATTATGTTTATTTTTGAAGAAGATATCTATGTCTTTAGGTGGTCTGAAATTAGGAACTGATTCCAGAACCGGTTCTCAGTTTTGGAATGGAAAATGAATCAGTTCCGATTCCAAATAAATTAAAACATTTTCTAGTGAAATGCAGTAAAAACATGCTGTATTAATTGGGAATTTCACTTGCAGTTAGCCATAACTACATACCTGCCAACTCTCCTGTTTGTCTTGGGTTTCTACCGCATTTTAAAACTGACATAGCCTACTCCCATTTTGTTGTTTCTCCCGGGAAACACCCGTAACTTCCACAGCCGTCAAATTTTATGAAAATTCATCACGAACGGATCAATCTGTCTTGTCTGTTTGACGTAAGCGAAGATGCCAGATTTGCTTTTTAAACATATTCCACAGACTACACCATCTGGAAACCCAAAAGTTCACTTCAAGGAAAAAAAAGAGGTTCTGGCGGTGGTCGTGTGCTTGCTGCTGCCACTGATCGCTGCATGTGCTATCCAATCATCTCTTAAAAGTAGCCGGAAGCTCAGTCAGATCCACAGAACTTGGTCAGATCAATTCAGCTAAATATAGGCTATTTGATTATTACCTCTAGATCTGCAACTGCACTCAGGCAGGGATAACTTGGAACAAGATGACGAAGAACCGGAAATGTTACGTTCTACAATTTGGAACCGGGTCCTCCGTTTCGCGTTTGGAATCTCGGTTCCCTGGAATCGATTCCCGATTCTCGCCCATCACCATCTTTAGGTAGGATGGGGGGTCCCTAGCGACAAACTCGCCAAGTTGGCAACAGTGAGTAGATAGGGCTCTGATTCGGACACAGCCCCTCTCTCCCTCTCTGCTAGGTCAGTCATGCCTTCTTCAAATAGCATGACTTACCCGCCCACTGCAGCTTTTCAAAAATGAGGATGTATACCTCTACCAAATTTGCACCTTCAGCTGCTGATAATCCTGTTCACAGATTGTTTTGGCCAGCCACAAAGAGGCTTAATCAGTTGTGCCTTGATCTGTTCAATAAGGTTAATGTTGTTTTTACGGTGGAATTCCCCTTTAATACAGGAAGATCATTCTACATACATAACTAGATAGATAACTAGCTGCAGTAATTTGTGAATGTCAGACCAAACATTAGTTTACATAAATAAATCATGAGTCTGTGAAGCATGACACACTGCTATCACATTAGCTAACTCATGCTAGTAGCACTGACAGGTTAGCTAGCAACTACAGCAAGTAAATCATAATCTATGAATGCATATTATGCAATAGTTTTTATCTAAAAATGAGATATTGGGTTCAATTTGAAAAGGAGGTAATCTACTCAACGTAAAACACAGCGCCTTTGTTAGTGGCACAAAACACACTACTTCAAAGGTGTGATTCCTGACTCTTAGTCCAGCTAGCAAGATTGCTAGCAATGGCTAAAAGGATGTTTAAAATCAGGCCAGTAAAAAACTATGTAAAATATGGCCTGGTGTTTGTGCCCTAACTAGGTCGTGAACTTGCAACACGGTTTCATGACACCAGTTCCATAACCATTTTCCCACAAGGCCATCTTAAATCGTAAGGTTCTAAACCTTCAGTTACATTTTATCTTGAATTTCATATGAGACAAATTGTATTTAGTATCAGAGCAGAAATTTAAAAAGCTGAAAGTGACAGGTTAATATTTGACAATAGTTTTTCTATTTTATTATTACAATTAAATTACAATATAAACTGGCAGAGATACCTACCTGACAGGTTTTGGCAGCCCCATGGGTGTGAGATTGGTTGGTGGCTTTGGGAGAGTTTTGCGGATTTTAATCTGTGACACTTTCCCATGTTCTCCTCGTTTCATACTCTCCATCTACTCAGTGGAAGAGAAACACATTACAATAGCAACACATTGTCATAAAACTGCTGAAAAACAAAAACATTTACATTCATACAAAACATTACTTCATAGCAACTGCCATCTTAGTGCTCCATGAAGTAGGAATGCAATAGTAAAAAATAAAACACAGGATGCCAAATGCGATTGAATATTTTACATTTTCAGCCATTTGCAAATATAAAAAGTTATACTTGGAAATTTCCTCAAGAAGCACAGCTCATATTGACATTAAACTTGGTATGGAAAATCTTGGGGCATGCCCTCTCAGATTTGCATGTTAAAAGCAGTTACGGTAGTTAGTCCAAATAAATGTTGGCCCAAATGTGGCTTGTTCCAACTTTTGCCCCACATTGTGCTGCCAGCTTTTTATGAAACAACTGAAACCCCTCCCCCTGCCCCATCTTTACACAAAGGTTACATCCTTCCATTTGATTCATCAAGGTCTCTCTTCAGATTTGCATATCAGCAAAATAACCAACACTTTTCAATTAATTTTTGACACGATTAATAGAATCACTTCCTAGTATTTGGACTGTAGAAATTCTTTTGTTGTTTTTTCTCTGTATAGTCCATTTAGGATTTGTGCCACAGTTCTGCCTTGCCTCAAAACCTTCAGACTGGTCTCTAACAAATTTGTTCAAAAGAAGGTGATTTGAAAAAGAAGTGTCCATTCAAATTATGGTAATTCCAGACTACCTTGAAATGCATGTGAGCAGTACGACAGTTCCAAAACAAAACAAAAATGTTGGGGGCTGGGAGGCTCATCCTGTAAATGCACCGTTCTAGTATACAACTGAGCTCCACATTCAAACTGTACCAGCTTCCATCTGTCGCCTGCAGCCTGCTGGGTCATGCATACTTGGCCACAGCCTCCCCGCATGGAGAAAAGCAATCAGTTGGCTGGGATGACCGTGTCTCATCACTCACCAGTGACCCCTGCTGGTCAATCGGGTGCCCACAGTATGCTGTACATGAAGGTTCTTCCTATGACTCATGTCTGTGCAAGCTGAACTTGTGGGGCTGTGGTGTGAAAAGATGTAAGGGCAAGACATTCCATTTTGGAGGAGAGCACACGATTGTCTGAGCTCTCTAGAATTAACAGTGGTGGCTGCACCATTGAGTGTGGCTGGTGAATATGATTTTAGAAAACCTAAATCTTGTCATTTTCATGTTATACTAGAGATGTGTGATCAACCTTGAAAACTAATACATTTTCGACAGCCTCTGTTCCGAGCCTGGTTTACAGGATGGTGTCAGCATTCCATTGATATGCAAATTAGTTAAAGATGTGACACAAACAAACGTGCAGTGTTTGTGCACAGTGGCTGTGGTTGCTAGGTTGCACACTGCACTTCTCTTCAGCCAATGTAGGCAGAAAGCAGTGCCTGTAATATTTATATGGCGAGGCCACATATGCATGAGCCCGAGGCGCCTGATCAACCCCAAGATGATGTTGTCATGGAAGATGCCTTGCCGTGTTTGGCACAAGTCGGCAAATGGTAGGTTTAATTTGCCTGGCAAGGTGTGTGCTGTTGCTACTGTTGTTACATTATGACACATAGCAAGTCATACAAAAATACATGTCTAGGCAACATAACTAGCTATACAGCTAACTTTACTTCTTGTGTCTTGTTTTCTAGAATTTTTTTCTTCAATTACGGGTAAGGTTATGCCTTTGGAAGAATACATTCCATAATTTGATATCCCCCCTTTGTAATGACGTACAAAAAATAGGTTGTATGAAACTGCCTGCTGGTTGGCTGAACAAAAGACAAAAAAAGTTTGGAAAGAATTTTAACTAGGAACTCATGATGCAGAGTTGTTAATATTACTTTGGGGTAATGACATGGCTGGCAGTACCCCAAAGATGTGTATCATTGCAAATTCATGGTTTTTGGCTAATCTTTGCATTAAGCATTCCATATTAGCAGAAAGGGAATATCAAACATTTAGGAATTACCCTTTAGCTAAAGACATTCAATACTAAGTAAATTTTTTAAGTGTGGCATGAGCCACAGCTCCAACTGACATTGTTTTCTCCCACACACATCAGAACTGTGTAAAAAAACTGACAGCAAAGTTGCTACTTCAAAAAACATCACACTCTGTTCTACAGTGTTTCAACTTTAACCTAAAAGGTATGTCATGGGCGCTACAGTGTGCTTGAATACCTTTATTTCAGAGTCTGACAGCGACTTCTCTTCACATCTCTCCTGGATGTCCAGCTCCAGCCTGAAACAGCGGTTCTCTTCTGCATCCTCCTGCTTCAGCTTGTGTTCACCATCTCTCAGTGATGGTACACTGGGGGAAAAAAATAATCTTAAAAGATTCATACAAATTCTTCACATATGCTGAGAACAGGCATAATCACTCACTAGCCACTTTATTAGGTATACCTGCTCATTAATGCAAATAGCCTGTTTCTCCAAACTGCTCATAATTTGTGAAAGTATGGACACTTGGTCAAAACTAACCATTTGGTAGAAATTTTTAGATTTTAAATACAAAGCAAATTATGAGCCAAACATACATTGTATTAATAAGTTTAAGAAAAAAATTATGAAAAAACATAATTTATGAACCTTATGAAAGAACATGTGTTCCAACAACCTAATTAGGAGCCTATTGTTTCACCTCAGTCTTTAATTTGATCAGGGAATCCGTCATTTTCCAGTAGTGAATGGAATTCAATGTTTAAATCCTACATGACTGACAGTTTTTAAAAAGTTTTACATTTTACTTTAAAAATAGTTTTTTCCACAGTACACAGTAAAAAAAACTGTTGCAGGATTTCACAAAAACAGCAATAACTCATTATTTAACAGTCATCCCATAAAAGAACAGGATTTCAGTTAAATAACATAATTTATAGGCTACAGCTAAATAACAGGATTCATACAGTTTTCCCCTTTCAATAAATTGTTTTTCACTGGCAACATTGTTGCAGTTTTTTTAAAGTTTTTTTTAGTGTAGTTTTAGGCTACTGTTACACTAAACAAGCAGGCGGTTTACTACAAACTGTTTCACTGGATGTCTCTTTGTTTGTGCCGGGAGTTACAGATGTTTGTCAGGACCGAAATTATCGTAATTATGCTTACTAGCACTACTTGTGCCGTCAGTGTCACATAAAATCACATTTCCAACTCATCATGGGTTCAAGTTTTTTATTTGCTTTGTTATTCACCGTTTGCTATAATAGATATTGTATTGCTTGTTTTATTCAAATACTATTATTATTTATTTAGGTAGGGAAACTTGACTGAGACCAAGGTCTCCTTTTCAGCAGGGCCATTCATCACAACAGCAAAGAAAAAACAGAAAATAGAAAAAGAACATACAATATAAAATCAGTTAAAATAAGTACATTCATCTATATAAACATCCTTCACCAGTGATTTAAAAACTGTCATTGGAATTAATTCCTCAATTCCAAGGTCATGCTGGAGTTTATTCCATGTTTTTGGGACATCATAGCTGAAGGCCATCTTACCCAGTTCAGTATTGACCCTAGGAACATTGAAGCACAGGAAAGTTTGCGAACATGTCCCATAACTATTTGAATACCTGGGGCCCTATCTTACACCCGGCGCTAAGCGGCGCTAACCCAAACGCAAGTGTCTTTGCTATGTTACACCCGGCGCATGGTTCATAATAACGCCTTGTGTTCACGTCGTTTAACTACCATGTATTCTTGCGCCCATTACAAGTGAACTGGGCGTGTTGGTCTTAAGATGAGGAGTGGCCAGGATTCTTTCTGGCGTATTGCCATCTTGAGCCAGCAGATAGCGATTGCGCTAGAACCACCACAAACCTGGTCTAAAGTCATGTCGCAGTTGTTTACATGTTATTTCAACGGCGCATATAAGTGCATCTACATAGGCGTGTACACAACGCGCGTACCCTCCTGTCTGTTACACACAGGGGCGCGCACAAGCATGACTAAAATATCTAGCTCACAATGTGAAATATTATTATTGTGTAGGCTATATCAAAAATGCATAATAATAAAAGGTTCCATAGGTCCACATACCTTTCCCTCAGCGAAGGGAAACAATGCCACATTACATTGCTCTCAGCCCACTCCATCAACATCCAGGCGATGTGCGATGGTACGGGACAATGGCTATCCATTAAAAAGGAGCTGATAACACCTATATCAAGCCTAATGCGCAAATTGTCATTTACACCTAATGCGTGAATTGTCATTCAATGGAAAACTCGCGCACTGCAATAGACGGACATTTGAGTTTTGAAAATGCGCTTCAGATGTCATTACAATACAGCTGTTTATCTAGGAATACAGCCTGTAAGTAAATAGAATGGTTTGTGACTGAAAAAAGTTCAAAACCTTGTCCAGCTAATATTGCTTTTATTGTTCTTCAAATAGCCTAGGCTACAGCGGATTTGCTGTGCATAAGGTTTTTTCGATAGCCTATGGTTAAAAAACGGAGATAAATGTCACCATGTTAACTGAATTGTAACCTTAGCTATTCTTCGTCCTTCATATTTGTTTAATTACAGTGACAAGGTTTCCATACCCTCAGCTTATTAAAACCTCGCTGATTTCACCTGTTACTCCATAACTGAACAAAAGATTTTAAAGAGAACTAAGTGTCTAATTAGAAATGAAAACAAATTTGCAGCATGTTACAATTAATTTACAATTAATTTTAATACCATTATCTGCATATGTGCTTTACAGGAGCAGGTCTGTTTCCCCTGCTGTAAATCGCACTTTTCTTGCTGGGAAAGTGGATTGTTTTAAAGCATTACGCTACCAGTAAAACAGGTTGGTCACATTTCCATAAGCAGGACATTATAAAACAAGGGAAAATATTTGTGAACCTATGGGTTGCCAACCTGACAGCTTTATTGTATTTGTTGTCATCATTAAGGCAAAATAACGTTATTTATTTTATTAATCAAAATTAGAATGCAGGTAATGAACTTCGGATGAAGCTTGAACATGAGTTCATTGCTTCATTGCATAATCAAACGAAATTCGTTAAACAAGCAGGCTAATTTGGCGTTTTCTAAGGTGAGACGGAAGCCATTGGTAGCTTATTCTCAGCTGTTGCAGGTGCCTTTAACTAAATTTAACCGCATATATTTTGTAAAATAACAGCACTGTCGGGAATGACCACGAACTCCTAATGGTTAGTCCGAATAATCTTGATCATAGGCTACTATTGATCCATATAACCTATTCCTTGATCGCACTAAACACGCACGAGCATGTCTGTTTCGCCATCATATAAGCAATCCGCCAAGGTGTAAAAGCAGGCTTTTAAAGGGAATGGGATGTGACATTTTGATTGGTTTATTGCATGTCACGCTCAAGACTAGGTTCAGCCCACTTGCACGCTGCGCCGTGCTTAGCGCCCAAAAAACACGCCGTTAAAATAGCAAAAGTGGACTTGGACACGCCCTAAATGGACTTTACGCCATGCGCTTAGACCAAGCGCCAAGATCGACCAAGATAGAGCCCCAGGACAGTAGTGAGGTGAGGTATGTGGGAGGTTCGGCTTAAGCTGCTTTATAAACATATAAAAACAACTGAAAGTCCCTTCTGGCAGCTAACAAACCCCATCCAACAGATTCATATAGTGTGCAATGGTGAGTGCGATAATTGAGTCCGGTGATAAATCTTAAACCAGAATGGTAAATTGCGTCCAGTGTTGACTCAGTGGGCTCTATTTTCTGGCAAGAGCATGGCATGCAGCGAGCCGTCATAGTCAATGGCGTAGTGCATGGCGCGCTGGGTGTCGCTACTGAATTTTGCTATTTTCAGACCAGAGGCGAGGAGTGCACAGCTCACAGCGCGCTGTGCAGGTTTAAAATGGGCTGGGTTATGCTGAATATTTATCAGTGGGTGTGCTTCAGCTGGATTCAACCATAGCTAATCAAATCAAGTTTTGACCATGTCGGGCTAACTCGCATCACATGGTTTAGTGACAAACGATAGCAGAAAACGCCCATTCGGTCGTGGTCGGGAGGCCTCCCACTTGCCGAACAAGTCCACCCACTGTCAATTTACGACTACTATGGAATCCTAATAGGTTATCTGGATTGTGAAAAATAAAAGGCTTTTAATGATTTCCTTAGCCTCCAATCAGTCGATAAAATAAAAAATTATTTATTTTACTCTCCCATTTAGAATTTACTGGCTCTTAACTTTTTAGCTCCTCACTTTTCCTATTTTCCCGGTCCTAGCATGCGTTTAATAATTTTTATTATACAGTTGGAATGCCCTTCGCAGCTTTGCCTTGGGCAATTTACTACCTCCGCATTGGGCAATTTACTACCTCCGCATTGGGCAATTTACTACCTCCGCATTGGGCAATTTACTACCTCCGCATTGGGCAATTTACTACCTCCGCATTGGGCAATTTACTACCTCCGCATTGGGCAATTTACTACCTCCGCATTGGGCAATTTACTACCTCCGCATTGGGCAATTTACTACCTCCGCATTGGGCAATTTACTACCTCCGCATTGGGCAATTTACTACCTCCGCATTGGGCAATTTACTACCTCCGCATTGGGCAATTTACTACCTCCGCATTGGGCAATTTACTACCTCCGCATTGGGCAATTTACTACCTCCGCATTGGGCAATTTACTACCTCCGCATTGGGCAATTTACTACCTCCGCATTGGGCAATTTACTACCTCCGCATTGGGCAATTTACTACCTCCGCATTGGGCAATTTACTACCTCCGCATTGGGCAATTTACTACCTCCGCATTGGGCAATTTACTACCTCCGCATTGGGCAATTTACTACCTCCGCATTGGGCAATTTACTACCTCCGCATTGGGCAATTTACTACCTCCGCATTGGGCAATTTACTACCTCCGCATTGGGCAATTTACTACCTCCGCATTGGGCAATTTACTACCTCCGCATTGGGCAATTTACTACCTCCGCATTGGGCAATTTACTACCTCCGCATTGGGCAATCAAACTGTATAATGCCCAGGTCATCGGTCATTATTGCTTACAAAAATTTTGTTTCCTCAATTTATGTAATTGTTTTCAATATAGCACAATAAGCACAATGTGAACATGAGATTTTTATTCTTCATGACATGCATAGCTATTTCTGCCATAATGTGGTTTAACCCCTTTCACGCAGATTCCTAGTGACCAAGACGCCAGGGCCAAGATTTTGCTCAACTGAGACATTCATTGCTCCTGCAGCCAAACTATGAACGGAAACCACAAGTAGTTCACATATCATCCTCAGACTTGTGGACATGGAGTTTATGATCCAGAAAATGTATAGATTTACCCATTTAACAAATGTAGCTCTCAGTATTTCATTGCAAACTAAAGAAATTTTTTTTTATTTATTTGCATTTTGCCAAAGTTTTTACATTTGTGGCACTATATTTTGACTTAAATTATGAAAATAAACAAATCTAACTTTGTATTGTACAAACCCCAAGTCCAAAAAAGTTGGGACGGTATGTCAAATGCACGTAAAAGCAGAAAGCAGCGATTTTTAAATACTCTCTTACATATATTTAATTTAAAACAGTATAAAGAAAAGATATTTTATGTTTTACCTTATCGACTTTATTGATTTTTGTAAATATATGCTCATTCTGAATTTGATGCCTGCAACACGTTCCAAAAAAGTTGGGACAGGGGCAAAAAAAAAGACTGGGAAGTTAAAAAAAAAACACCTGTTTGGAACATTCCACAGGTAAACAGGTGATGCTATCGTGACAGGGTATAAATATCATAATATCAAATATAATCTATCTATCAAAGACTCTTTGTATCGTATTTTCTGGTACTCTTACAAGAGATACTATAACATCTCTGCATTTGAATGGATCTCTATGGGAATTGGGGGGTGGGACTAGATTAAGCTGTAAATTACACGGGAATGGACCCATGGTTGGCTAAATGGCTATAAATCCTCAAGGGTCTGAGGTATCAAACGAGCCTCAAACAATCACTCTGATGCCAGATATGCAGTAGATATAGATGGATCACTTTAAGGGTTGTTTCTCTTGACTCATTTTCCTATTAAACTCTATGGAAAAATAAGTCATGAGAAACATGCACCACACACTAAAACATTGATAACAGACAGATTGTTTAAATTGAACAAAATTACTTATGTACATAAACAATCAGTAGTATCATTCATATTTTACCGAAACTTAAAAAGAAAAATAATATTATAGCATGTATTATATGCATGTTATATGTGTGCTAACCATTGATGGAATGTTGTGCGTGTGCGATAAAGTTCTGTGGCCATTTCCCACTGATTCACAAGCTTGTTTTGGCCTGATGACAAACTCCACCTACTAAATAAAGAAAGAATGCTATGCCAGATCTGTCTGGTCTCAAGTCCATCGCAACAATACCTTCTTTTGCCTTTGTGCTTGCCTTCTTCCTCCCCCTTGTGGACTTAACACATATAACAGGAAGCACCCAAGAGTATTTGGCAATGCATTAATGATGAAATTTTGATGTTTTCATGTACAAACCCCAATTCCAAAGAAGTTGGGACAATATGTAAAATGCAAATAAATGCAGAAAGTAGTGATTTGTCAATTGTCTTTTACATATATTTAATTGAAAAAAGTACAAAGAAAAGATAATTCATGTTTTACCTTATCAACTTTATTGATTTTTGTAAATATACACAAATTCGGAATTTGATGCCTGCAACAGGTTCCAAAAAAGTTGGGAAGTTCAAAAAACACCTGTTTGGAACATTCCACAGGTATACAGGTGAATGGGTAACAGGTCATGCTATCATGACTGAGTATAAAAAGGAGCACCCACGAAGGCTCGGGCGTTTACGAGGAAGAATGGGTCGAGGTTCGTCACTTTGCGAAAAACTGCGTGAGCGAATAGTCCAACAGTTTAAGAAGAACGTTTCTCAGCACATGATTGCAAGCAATTTAGGGATTTCACCATCTACAATCCATAATATTATTAAAAGAATCTGAAAATCTGGAGAATTCTCCGTGCGTAAAGAGCAAGGCCAGAAACCAATATTGAATGCCGTAAAAACCGACATGCTTCTGTAATTAATATAACCACATGGGCTCGGGAATATTTCGGAAAACCGTTGTCAGTAAACACAGTTCGTCGCTGCATCTACAAATGCAAAAGTGGAAATGTGTGCTGTGGTCTGATGAGTCCACCTTTCAAATTGTTTTTGGAAATAATGGATGTCGTGTTCTCTGGGCCAAAGAGGAAAAGGACCATCCTGATTGTTACGAATGCAAGGTTCAAAAGCCAGCATCTGTCATGATACGGGGGTGTGTTAGTGACCATGGCATGGGTAACTTGCACATCTGTGAAGGCACCATTAACGCTGAAGGGTACATATGCATTCTAGAGCAACATATGCTGCCATCTAGACGACGTGTTTTTCAGGGATGTCCCTGCTTATTTCAGCAAGACAATGTGTTACAACACGCTTCGTAGTCAGTGAGTGCGGGTGCTAGTATGGCCTGCCTGCAGTCCAAATCTGTCTCCCACTGAAAACGTGTGGAGCATTATGAAGCGCAAAATACGACAACAGAAACCCCGGACAATTTTTTTATCAAGCAAGAATGAGAAAAAATTCTGCTTTCAAAACTACAACGATTAGTGACCTCAGTTCCCAAAAGATTACTGTGTGTTGTTAAAAGGAAAGATGATGTAACAGTGGTAAACATGCCCCTGTCCCAACTTTCTTGGGACGTGTTGCAGGCATCAATGAGCGTATATTTACAAAAAACAATAAAGTTGATTAGTTAAAACATTAAATATCTTGTCTTTGTACCGTTTTCAATTGAATACAGGTCAAAAAGGATTTGCAAATCATTGCTTTCTATTTTTATTGACATTTTATACACTGTCCCAACTTTTTTGGAATTGGGGTTTGTAGATTTTGCAATAAATATTTTTATACATTTAAATCAGTTTTTTGAAGTACAATATTCAAGCTGAAATTTTTGGTCCAATTGACAGCCATATTGTGTACTACATAAATTGTCATGCATTTGAAAAACAGCAGGTTTGTACTGTGGAATCAGTGTACATGCACAGACGATAATTACCTGCAGAAGGAAGAAACTGAATCCGAGGACTGGTAAACGGTGGGAACACTGGAAGTGGTGGCAGGAAATAGGGGATGACAGACTGAAGAGGTAGCAGGACAGGAGGGGGTGGGAGTGGAAAAACTCCAGGAGGAAGATGAACTGATGTTATGACTATTACTACCCCTATTGGCAATATTACCACTGCTATCTTGAAGCTTGCTGGAAAGGAAGGCAAGTGGGCTCACCAAAAAACCAGAGGCAAGGGCCTTGGGGGAGGTTAAGTTGGGGCAAAGATAGGAGGGGCTCCCACACAGCCTTCCCCACCCAATGGGATACACTTCTTTCCGCAAACATAGAGGTGCCATTTCTCTTTCTACTTCCAGGCTGCATACAGTGTGACGCCGAGCACGCTTGACTGATGAAGGATGGGGAAGGGCACGGGAGAAGTGGTAGACTGGTGAACGGGGGAGTCTGCCAAGCGGTGAAGAAGCTAACATGTGGGCAGTCCGGGAGCTGTCATAAAGACGTTTAATCTCAGGGTAAGAATGCCTCCGCTTCAGGCAGGATCGTAGCGGACTGCTACCTGATACTGCCACCAAATTATCCTTTTTCTGTTCTTTCATCACTATGGGGGCATCTTTCCCACCCCTGCTGCACCTGTCCTTCCTTTTATAGGTGCCTGCCTTTCTTGAACTTTTTCTTTGCTGAAGTGTCCTCCCTTTTCCATCTCTTAAGCAGTTTTCATTTGAGCTGGAAAGATTCCCAGACTTTAGAAGCACCTCTCTGCTCTCTCCTTCCACCATCTCTACATTACAAGACTTGGGTGAAGTATCCATAGAAGACAAAATATAAGGTGTTACTCCTTTCTCATTATCTTCTTTCTTATTCTGCATCGATACAGACTTTCCTGACCTGTGAACTGGGATCAGGGGTCTTGTTCCAGCTTGCAAAGGCAAAGAAATCTGTGTAAACTCTTGAGTGGAAATTCCTTTTAAGTTATTACAATCTACATCATACCCCAAATGTAAGTCTGAAGGCTTATTAACAGTGCTCTGAAGCTCTCCTTGGCTTTTTGGTGACCCCAAGTTGCTCTTGCTAGAGGAATTCCTTTCAAATCGTTCCTTCCCTTGGACAGATACAGTCCTGATCTTACGTGCTTCTTTGAGGTAGTGCTTAACATCATATTTAGTCTCTTGCTCAGGTACCAATTCTCTTTGTAACTCTCTGGAAAACAGGATTCCTTCCTCATCTCCCTTCACAACCTCATTATATATGTCAGTATCTTGATGACTACCCTCTTCTTTGGCATCCCTTACAACATAATTGTTATTTCTTCTCTGCTGCGTCCTCACCCTTTGTAATCCATTTCCCTGCCCAGTTGTCGCATTTCCCGGACTCTCTTCAACCATCTCACTTTGTAGAACTTCTACAATTGTTTCTTCTACATCTGAACACTGTGGATTCCCCACAGATTGAAGCTCAATTCGCTTCTTTCTATTCCAATAAAACTGATGTCCCCTGCTTTGAATGCCCAGTTGAGGAATCTTTGTCAGTTCTTGATCACCAGACAGAGCATTTATTTCTCCCTCTTTCTCCTCCCTCTCTATGGAACCTGATGCTATAGCAGATTGAGTCACTGAATACTTTGAGGACCAGATACCACCATCCAATAGTGCTGATGATTCCAACTCTGCCTCACTTAAATCTTTGCCCATTCTGCTAGAATGGACATTAACACTACTACTTAGTCCATAGCTGACATTACCCATTGTGTTACTAGTTATGGTTACTTTGCCACTTCTCGTATTGCAACTGTACTCATGATAATTTGTGATCGCTACAGCTGATTTATTGACGACAGTCTCAGTGATGTTCTTTCCCATTACTGGTGCTGCCACAAACTGCTCAGATGTCATCATATCTTTTTCTCCTTCTCTACCAGATTCAGTTTGAGAGCCAACCCCATGCTTACAAGACATTCGAGTAGCTTTGTTTGGGCTCGTTCTCTCAAATTTCCCCCTAGAATCAAGACTGCCATAGGGAACTTTGATAAGAAGCTCATGGTTTCCTGTTGATATCCTTCCCCTTGTCTTTGCTCTTGTAACAGCCAATAGGCCTCTCATCCTTTCACTCCCTGTCTTCTCCTCTTCTTTTTTCTCTTTAGCTCCCTTTCTGAGTTTTACTCCACCACTTAATTTTTCAATGGTTTTCATCTCTGGCTTTGTCTTGCTCACACTTTGTCTTGCACATAAGGCAACTGCTCCTGCCTCTTCAGTTTTTCCAGCATGGGGTCCCTTCACATTGCTGTATTCTGGCGAAAGCAATGCTTCGTGTTGAGTCTGTAGAGGTCCACCAGGCATTAAAGATATTAAACAGAGCCCTGTTTTACTGTCTTCTCTCGTTCTACATTTTTCAACACCTTCTGCTGATGCAGGATAAGAAGCATTACAAGTGGAGTCTATTGAGGTGATTGGAGACAGGTCTGCCAATGGAGTAGCATTGGCAGAATCTGCTGGCATTCTCTTCTTTTCTGCATTTGTCTGGATAGGGAGATCTTTAACACCCTCTAAGTTTCTCACAGTAGCAAGATCTTTCTCCATGTCATGAAGCACAGATTCGACAGTACACATTTCAGTCAGTCCTTTTTTTCCATTGAGGTTACAAAACCCCAATACTTCTGCTGACAAAAAGTGGGTGCCTTCAGGTGAGAAAGGATGAGAGTTGCAAACTGAGGGATGTGATAATTCATTATGAAGGTCAGATGACATAACATTTGAGTCCAAACTAGATCCATGTCTGGCTCTCGGGAAGTCTGGAGGGGAGCTCTTATCCAGATATTCAACTGGGTCAGAACCAAAAAGTCCTGCATTAAAAATGTGATTCGGTAGCCTGTGAACTGCTGATTCTGTTATCTCATCTCCACTGCACAAAGTTACTTGTTCAGTTACTTGTTCCTGCCTTCCTGCACTTTGTGGAAAAATTAAATTTTCAGTTTTTGTGTGCTTGTCAAGAACCTTAGTCTGAGATGAGGTTGAATCCCGAGGTTTAACCTCTGAAGGATGCCTTTTTTTGTTGGAGTAATCTCTGACAGAATATAGAGTGGTATTCTGGAAAACAAAATCAGTATTGGGAGGAGATGCATCATCATGGGTATCCAGGCATTGAACTGGACTTCTAAAAATCTCTGAGAAACTGTCCACTTTTGATTTTAATGATTGTCGACGTGCACCGATCATCCACTGCTTCACAGGTGGGGAACTTTTTTGGGGCTCAACAATTTTGAGTTCCATTTCTGACCAGAAAGTACCATTTCCAGGCCACGTCTTTCCTGCAATTCTCTCCTCCTGGACATGTAGCCAAGGCGTAGATTTGTTACTATATGGAGCTCCTTTCCTCTTTTTTGCCTGCAACAGAGACAAAAGGACTTTGATATTGTTACTGTCAAATGAAAAGGCTTATTTAAATAGATATTTATACATTTATATTCTGATACTATTTTATTATAGACAGAGTACAAGCCAGTCGTTTTTATGGCATCCAGATCGATGAATCTATGGACATTGCAAACCTGTCAAGATTTGTTGGCTTTTGTCAGATATGAATGTAATAGAAAGATGCATGATCCATTACATTTTACATTATAGGCATTCAGCAGACGCTCTTATCCAGAGCGACTTACACAACTTTTTTTATCATGTTTTACATATTATCCATTTATACAGCTGGATATATACTGAAGCAATTCAGGTTAAGTACCTTGCTCAAGGGTACAACGGCAGTGTCCTACCTGGGAATCGAACCTGCAACCTTTCGGTTACAAGGCCAGTTCCTTAATCATTATACTACACTGCCGCTCCTCTAAATCCCTACCCACAAGGCCAACTGGAGAAGCAATCTTTGACACTGAACACTTTCATGGTCTCCAACAACATTGACTGAAGGAAGTGTATGTGACTCAGCATGGATGGGGCCCGTGATATCAGGGTCTGAAATTAACTTTTTTTCCCCCCTCCAGTGAGCAGGTATATACAAATTTCTACTAGCCACTCAGATGTTTTACCAACCACTTCTGAAAACCATGTGGAAAACATTACAATTACACACAAAGACCCTCTTTTGAATTCAAATAGCAAATTCTGATCTAAAATGCATTAGTTGACCTTTGGCTTGTTTTGTTTTTCTCTCCCAAAGAGGTCCCGTTGCGTTTTTGTTCTGAAATTTGCCCTAGTTTTTTTCAGGTTTAGGACAGAATGGAATTGAATATAGCTTTATTGTCAACCAAAGGCTGGAAATTTGTCTTTGGTCTCACCTCAGAATACAAACATGAAAAACAAATACAGTACAGTACACACAGAAATCATACAAGAATAAAAACTCATCTGATTTTGTTGTTCACTGACTGCCGTTGGGACAAAGGATCTCTTATAGAAGTATGGTTAGTATTATTCAATGGTCTAGCTAATGTATTATTTTAGTTCCCTCTTTCTTGAAAGCATCTCTGATTAAATCTATACATTTATATGTTACAAATAGCCTATTTCATTATCAGTCAAACAGAAAAACTTCTTCCAGGAGCACGTTGAGCAAGTTGCTGCCCACATGTCGTCACAGCATTTTTGACCCTCGGTACAATAATTAAGAGTTACAGGGCCCGAAGGGTCCGGAAACCCTATAGTGTTTGTAGGTATTTTTATTATTATTAGGGGCACCAGGCCCGAAGGGTGCGGTATCCCTATAGTGTTTGTAGGTATTTTTATTCTTATTTATTATTATTGTTTTTGCTATGGTTTTATTAGCAAAAACAATATATACATGGGTGGGACCTCCCCTTAAGGAAGCCTATAGATATAGGCTATATATTCTCCGTTTTAAAAAATCCAACCGCAGAATGAATAACTTGGACAACTTGGCACTGAACTAACTGTTCCTATTTCGGAAACCTGAATGGTAAGTTAACGCTCCACGCTGTTATTCATTTTGAGAGAATTGAGTGCAGTTGAGCTAAACGCTACTGGAACTGTGATCAAAACCGTGTTTCGGTGAGGTGAAACGAAAATTGAGCTTTTCGACAACTAACACTCAAGGTGGGTTTGGCGTAAAAAGAAGGATGGCTAGACCGAAAATAACCTGATCCCCACTGTTAAGTATGGTGGAGGTTCCGGGATGTTGTGGGGCTGTTTTTCCTCCAAAGGCCCTGGGAACCTTGTTATGGTACATGGCATCATGAACTCCATGAAATACAAGGAAATTTTAAATCTGAATCTGGCTGCCTCTTCCAGGAAACTGAAACTGGGTCGTAGTTGGATCTTCCAGCAGGACAATGATCCAAAACATACGTCCAAATCAACACAAAATGGGCAGGAACCGCCCATTCATGATGTTTACAAAATTTTAGCTGTCTCTGGCTTTAAAAATGGCGGTGGGATGTCAACAGTGTAGCATTCAAAACATGAACAAAAAAACACTTTGTGAACGACTTATGAGGTAGGAAATACATTCAACAGGCTTATTAGACCACAAGGATACATACAATGTTTTTTGGGGAGAAAATTTGAATGTAAACAAAGAACGAGTTGTTTACAATGAAACTACACAGTATACCTTTAAACCTTCCAAGATGTTACGGCACTTGCAAACCCGACACGAATCGAAGCAAACGAAGTCACTTGAGTTTTTCGAACGAAAGCTACAGGAGCTGCAAGGCCAAAAATCGATTATCCAGAAAGCCATTACGGTGAATGAGAAGGCACTTTAGGCTTCGTTTGCTATCTCTCATTGTATTGCCAAAACTGGGAAGCCACACAATGTAGGGGAGACTTTTTTCTTACCGTGCGCTAAAGAGACTGTTTCAATTATGTGTGAGAAAAGTGCAGCAGACCAACTAGCACTTATACCAGTGTCAAACGACACTGTGGCTAATCATATTGGGCGTATGGCAACAGACGTGAAAATAAAAACGATGCCTTTTTTTCTCTCCAAGTTGACGAGACTACTGATGTCTCCGTAGAAGCACAAGTACTTGTTTACGTAAGATTTGCAGATGGAGGACAAATTAACAAGGATTTTAAACACAGTGGATTTGTGACGAAAGTACAGGCCGTTGCACCACTCGCAGTGTGGACGCATTGCATGATACAAAGACAAGCCCTTGCGGCTAAGAAAATGCCACGCGACCTCAAAGAAGTAATGGATGAAGCAGTCCATACAGTCAACACAATCAAAACGAGTACAACAAGTACGCAACTTTTCAAAATTCTCTGTCGAGAGATGGGAGCAGAACACCATTAGTTGCTGTACGATAGCGAAGTGCGGTGGCTGTCCAGGGGAAAGGTTCTCAGTCAGCCTTATGAGCTCAGAGATGAGGTTCTTCCTTTTGGAAAAAAACTCTCCGCTAGCTGTTTGCAGATGAAAAATGGCTTGTGCTCCTAGCCTACCTAGCTGACATTTTTAGCCAGCTTAACGATCTGAATGCAGGACTTCAGGGTAAAAATGTGTCGCTGTTCACTCTCTACGATAAAATTGATGCATGGATCAGAAAACTGTCATTGTGGCTAACTCGTCTGAACAACGATAACTTTGAGGCTTTCACATTGCATATTCTCGCCCTCAAAAGGGGGTCGCATTCATAAAAAGGTTAAGAATCGCTGCGCTAATGGTCTTAGTCAATCAGGCCCTAAATGTATTGAGTTATTTAAAATATGATGGTATTTTTTTATTTGATGGGGACTTCATTTTCTGCTAATTTTATTTTGATAAACAATAGCCGGTGGGACACATGGGTAATGCAGGATGGCGTCTTAGTAGAGTTAGTAATTTTAACTGCGCACGGAGCATTGCTAATCAGCAAATCTTCTGTAGGCCTAATGCATAAAAAACATAACGTTAG
This sequence comes from Synaphobranchus kaupii, assembly GCA_029718625.1. Lineage (NCBI taxonomy): Eukaryota > Metazoa > Chordata > Actinopteri > Anguilliformes > Synaphobranchidae > Synaphobranchus > Synaphobranchus kaupii. The sequence goes on from CM056379.1 coordinate 52,189,304, forward strand.
CTAGTGTAAATAACCTAAACTGAAGAGTTTATACCTGCTACTTTATAGTACTGTTTTAAAAAAGGTAAGGATAGACAGGACAACATATAATCTTTCTATATTTATTAGGCCTGACTTCATGCTTCTTTCAAGCAGCAATAATTGGGGAAATTTCTCGATGATTATCGATATATATGGGCCATTCTACAGAAGTTGTGCAAATTGAGGGTTGGAGAAAAGTGTAAATTTGTATTCTTTTTGTAAAATTATTTTATAACATATGTGTTACACTTTATCTGAGATACATAAATATACTAGATGTACAGTACAATCACATGTAACTTTTTAAGAATAAGGATGAATTTACTGACTGCTCCTAAATATGTCACAACCGAAACATGGTGTAAAACCTGCTTTTGAAATAAAATTACATACCCAATTGATAAGTTTAATTCACCCCTTTTAAAAAAAATCTTGACTGCTGTTGAATTTGAATCAATTACCCTAAAGTTTTAAATCAAATAAAACATCGGATTAATAAAATTTAGTGAAAACTCCATACAAATGTTCTCTATAAAATGGACAGATTTGATCACATGAATTTGATAGATTCTTATTTATGAGATTATATATACCCTCACCAGCACAATATCTTGGATATTTGATTGATTATTCATATTATTCAAAATTTTAACAAAACAGCAGGTTTCTGGGTGTGACCACATTGTAGCGGTTGTGACATCTCTTACTGAAACCTGAATTCCAAAGTTGGGACAGTACGTAAAATGCAAATAAAAGCAGAAAGCAGTGATTTGTAAATTCTCTTGTCTATATATTTAAATGAAAACGATATTTAAAAGATATTTAATGTTTTACCTTAGCAACTTCATAGTTTTTTTGTAAATATATGCTAATTCCGAATTTGATGCCTGCAACAAGGTTCCAAAAAAGTTGGGACAGGGGTATAAAAAAGACTGGGAAGGTTGTGGAATGTTCAAAAAACACCTGTTTGGAACATTCCACAGGTAAATAGGTGAATAGTTGACAGGTCATGCTATCATGACTGGGTCTAAAAGGAGCATCCACGAAGGCTCTGGCATTTACGAGCAAGGATGGGTTCGCCACTTTGTGAAAAACTGCATGAGCGAATAGTCCAACAGTTTCAGAACAACGTTTCTCAACACACGATTGCAAGGAATTTAGGGATTTCACCATCTACAGTCCATAATATTAGTAAAAGATTCAGGGAATCTGGAGAAAACGGGCAAGGCCGTAAACCAATATTGAATGCCTGTGACCTCCGATCCTTCAGACAGCACTACATGAAAAACGGCATGCTTCTGTAATGAATATAACCACATGGGCCCGGGAATACTTCAGAAAACCATTGTCAGTAAACAAAATTTGTCGCTGCATCTACAAATGCAAGTTAAGACTCTACTACCAAAAGCGTAAGCCATATATCAACAACATCCAGAAACGCCGCCGACTTCTCTGGGCTCATCTGAGATGGACTGATGCAAAGTGGAAACGTGTGCTGTGGTCTGACGAGTCCACCTTTCAATTTGTTTTTGGAAATGATGGACATCGTGCTCTCCCGGCCAAAGAGGAAAAGGACCATCTCGATTGTTACCAACACAAGGTTCAAAAGCCAGCATCTGTCATGGTATGGGGGTGTTAGTGCCCATGGTATGGGTAACTTGCACATCTGTGAAAGCACCATTAACGCTGAAGGGTACATATGCATTTTGGAGCAACATTTGCTGCGATCTAGACAATTGCTTTTTCAGGGACATCCCTGCTTATTTCAATAAGACAATGCCAAGCCACATTCTGCACGTGTTACAACAGCATGGCTTCGTCGTCAGAGAGTGCGGGTGCTAGACTGGCCTGCCTGCAGTCCAGACCTGTCTCCCATTGAAAACGTGTGGCGCATTATGAAGCCCAAAATATGACAATGGAGACCCTGGACTGGTGAGCAGCTGAAGTCTCATATTAAGCAAGAATGGGAAACAATTCTGCTTTCAAAACTACAACAATTAGTGTTGTAGTTCCCAAAAGATTACTGAGTGTTGTTAAAAGGACAGGTGATGTAACACAAAGGTAAACATGCCCCTGTCCCAAATTTTTTGGGAGGTGTTGCAGGCATCAAATGTAGAATGAGCTGAATAGAAAATAGAATAAAGTTGATTAGTTAAAACATGAAATATCTTGTCTTTGTGCTGTTTTCAATTGAATACAAAAAGGACTCGCAAATCATTGCTTTCTGTTTTTATTTACATTTCATACACTGTCCCAACTTTTTTGGAATTGAGGTTTGTACATGTGCATTGATTGGCTCACTATTTATTGTCTTTAATAAGAATTTACGGACAAGTGTCACCAACCGAAACAGGCCTGTCAAAACAATACCATTTGTTTCGGTAGTGACTGTTTCGGTTGTGACAATTTTGGCTCATTTCGGCCACAGAACAAAAGATTTAGCAAGAACATGGTTAGCAACCACTTCTCTGTGCAGATGCACCTTCCTTTTAATCAAATCTACAGTTATGAAGTCAACTTTTTTTCTCTAATATGAAAACTTGGGTGTTTGGGTGTGACGTCTCTAAAAACCACAGACTAATTTTCATACTTTGAAGGACAATTATATCAAAACGCTAAAACCTAGCTACTCACCATGTGGCCTTGATTCATATGAAGGCTGTCTATTTTCCTGGTTAAAAAAGGGGTGTGTGGCTACAAGCAGGTTCACTGCACAGACTCAAACAGTGTACGTTTCGGTTGTGACGTAAAAACTGGGGACAGCATTTTTTCGATAGGTTTTTTGAATTATAAAATTTATTACAAAATAGATTGCATTATTTTAAATTATATTTGAGAAAAATTCACATGCTTTATTGAATGAGACAAGTCAAATAATTGGCAAAAATATTTTTGGTATTATTTTTTAATGCACCAGTTTTTAAGGGTTGATAGTGGGGACAGCCATCTCCCAATATGAATTTATACTCCCAAGAGTATAAGTGTTGATTTTGGATAAATGTAACTATTATTACTGCAATCTATCTTGTTGAATATAGCCTATAGGCTAATAATGATAATAATACTCAATAATAATGAGCTCATGTAATGCAAATGTTTGATTAAAATAAATTGGCCATTTGCCCCACAAGTGCAGCGTTTGTTTTTATTTTATTTTACAATTTAGGTTAAACTACCGAGCCCCCACAAAGTATAGGTAAAAAATAAATATAATTTCAACGTGGAAATCCGTAGGCTAGCCTACTCTCGGTTTTGCGATCTGTCGGTTACCTAAAGTTTTGCAATTCGCGCATAGCTTACAGTTTTTGCAATCCATGGTCTATGGGTTTTTTTTTTTGATGAAATCAATCGTTTTCGCAATGTTAAATCCATTTGTAAATAAAGTGTTCATTGCAGGAAAGTCAGACACGAAAGTATCATGGCTACAATTCACACTAGAGGAAACGGGATACATATTAAAGCGATACAACAACAACCTGTTGGTAGGCTATATTGGCATGGTTAGGGGATGTTGTGGCAGGACTTGAAGCGGGGCGCTGGCAAACCCCACAGCTGTGTCAATACCACGGGTGAGTACCATATCACTTATATAAAATGGTTTGGGCCTATATATCTTATAACAATCCACCAAAGAAAGGCAACGCAACATTAAAAGTATTATTTTTAATAGATTGTGCAGTGTCTCTGCTGAATTTGTTACTAGCAATGTGGATAACATGGAAATACTCGATTCGGAGCTTACCCTCGGTTTTGCAATCCATAGCCTACATACGGTTTTCCACGTAAATTTTTGTACCTATTCGGTGCCTTAGGGGCTCCATGCAAAACTGTATAGAAAAGAATAAACATAGCGTCTCCGTTTGATTCAGCTATGCATTTTCTCAAATATCATCGGAGCAGGAAACACTAGGATCAATTAGATTTCTAAATACAACTTTCGTTATACCCACTTCCTATAGGCTACAACGATAAGTCAAGAAAGAAGATTTATAGGCCTATTTATCACTCTGGTGGCAGTGTAGGCTACCTCGCCTCTGTGTGGTTGCCCGTTGTAGGCTATTACATTACAAAAGAAAATTAATAGATAAACAGAATAGGCCTACCAAAAACAAAAAAGGTTTTAGATAGCCTACTATAATTTTAATACATCAATGCAATATTCGATATATCATGACATCTCTATAGTGATCCAGAAGCACAGACTGCCCTTTTACATACGCTCTGTATAGATGGGATCAGAAGATTTCAGAAAGTTATGTCCTTAGGCTATTTGTTGGTGAAACTAATCTAAAAATAGAAAGGTTTTGACAGAAACGTAAGCCCAAATAAAAGATGTCTAAAATGCAAAAAAAAAAAAAAAAGTCAAAAATGCTTGAGCAATTTTTTTTAAAAGCCTTTTAAATAGTGGATTTTGGTGACTTCTAAAGAAAGATTATTCTAAAAATTATCTATCATTGGTTGTAAACTAATCACAATTAGAATTTAGCTATCTAATGTGGTAAAACATAGCTACTAAACAATGTAAGATTAGCTAGGTTGACAAACATTCTTGAAATGAGCAAAAAACATTAGTCTCTGCTCTGTGCACTTGTTAGCTGGATAGCATATGTAGTTGTAGCTCATTTTTCATATTCCCTTCTTGCAGCAATAAAAAACAATTCCCACACTAGACTAATGTTAATTCATTAGACACATTTTTTTTAAGCAAGATTTTCAGGACTCATTTGAAAAATTTTGCAGTCTGCTAGCTAGCTAGCTAGCTGCTGGTCAACTAACCAGCGTTAGCAGGATAGGTTGACGTGCTGGCAAAAGTGATTCGCAGGATCCAAACGCCAAAGGAGTGAAATATTTCAACAGTAGTAGCAAAATGGGTAAGCCTTAAGCTATTGCTAGTGTTTTGCCTGACTTTTACTGGGACGGGGGATCGGGAAGGTGCGCTCTCCCTCTCCAGGCAGAGTATCAGGACAGCAGAGAAGCGGCGCCCGAATCGCCTTTGAAACCAGAGGCTAGGGTATCGCAAGAGCGATACTCTGCCATACCCAAATGACACAACTGAGCTAATGGTTTAAAGCCACACACATAGGCATTTTTACACAATGGCTACCTAACGTTAGCTCCGCTAGCCACCGCAATGTAAAACCCCTGTCAAATGGGCTACTCAACTGGTGTGGCTTCTAATGTTTCTTCGGTAGTAGTGAGCACGAAGAGATAATGTTCTCATTTACGTTTTTAATGTTCTCATTTGTGCACAGCCTAGTAATATTGCACAACTGTTCTCTGCAGTAGTTGTGATGCTTCATACACAATCTCTCCTGTGTATAAATATGCACTTCCGCTTAAACAGGAAATGAGTGTGCTGGCTGAGACAAACCCGGAAGCGTTGCGTGCATAGAGCCAATTATGAAACTTGCTACAGATGTCCAGGGCCATCCCAGGAACACTCCTTATGAGTTATATCTAAATTAACTATAAGGGGGCACTGTAAATGCATATTCATATCCGTATGTCCAATCATCATCAAACTTGGCACACATGCTCTAAAGGACACCACTAACGCATATCCATAATATGGAGAGGATTCCTGATTATGGGCGTGGCCTTTCACATAAAACACTTTGCGTACAGTGCCTGGGGCGATTCGTTGATGCTTTCCGTCTTGTGAAATGAACATCATGCCATTTCTAGGCTATGTCTAGATCACCTTTTTTCCTCTTATTTGTCCCTTCTGGAAGAATATAGCTAAAAAGTAGGCAAATGGTCTTGGGTCATTTTTTCTGAGCTAAATATTCTCATTCTCAAAATGATCACATTGTTGCGAGGGGAAAGTAAAATGAGGTGCCGTTTCCAAATTATGCATGCAACAAGCGAAGGGCCATCTGTATGGGAATGCGCTCCACTACTGTATAGCCACACCATCAGATAAGGTGAGAAATGTAGCCTGTATTTTCCTGTCTCAGTAATAAAACGAAGCATTGACATTATTGCTCATCTTTACCGGTCTGAGCGCATCGTGGAGAGATCCAAGGGTTGTTTTTATTCATTCATAAAGTTCATAAAAACATTTGAATAGCCAATGCGAAATTACTAAATCAAAATATTCCAATAAAATATCCTATGCTAAATTACAAAATTGAACAAGCTGCAAATAATTGGTGATGCTTTGCAGAACAAATTATGTTGCAATACTAGCCGAATAATAACAACAATTATAATCCAATTGAATTAGGCCGCAAAAAGCCAACATTAATATAACATACGTCATTAACATGGAATGGGGGGGGTTTTTGCGCAAATTTGCTCCCCCTCGCAAGCAGCCGATGACATCGGACATCGCCGATTGGTTGATGTGAAATTTTTTGACACCGACAACCCTACACTACAGTATGTGAAATGCACTCAAAACGCAAAAATAATAATATCGGACATATGGCACAACACTGTGGCGGAATGGAAAAACTAACGTACATATTTAAAATATCACAAGCAGTAATATTGAGGAGAAAAATGTCCCTCATGCATATCCCTCTATTCTCCGACAGAATCAATGCTATGGTATCTTGGTAACTTCTGACCCACTCCCAAACTCCATGCAAGCACGCCGTGTTGCACATCAGGGAGAGGGAAATAATCTGGAAGCTGACCTCTCAAACTTTGTCAAATAAACGGCTCTGAGCTTCCAAAAAACATGCCATACAGGCATTTAAAAAGCCAAATAAAATAGGCTATTAAAAGTATAAAGGTACTAAAATAATCTTGAGACTTGTGCCTCAGTTAAACAACCTTCAGTGCAAATCTGTAAAAGGCATGTTAAACATAATGTGCCATTACAATCGGTGTAAACAATCGTGTGCAACCTTGCTATACAGGCGATTCATAAAACGTGATTAAGGCTGTGTTTTGTGTCACAGAAAATATTTACAAAAGTCATGGAGAAAACTGAAAAAAGCAGCAGAAAGCACAGTGTTTTATAATAAAACATTAAGTTATTAAATGAATTAATAGATTATTAAATTAATCATGCAAGTACAATGCATTTTTAGGCTGGTGCATTTTCTCATTTCTGCCTATCACAGACAGAAAGTGCATGCTTTTAAACATAACGTTGTTAGAAACATGGCATTGAAGTTTGAAATACTCAAATTGCATGACTAAATATAAATCTTGTGTGTCGCTTATAGTAGCTATACTAGTATCTTGCTATGATATGCTAAAAATAAATGAATTACCTTTTTTTAACTGACGGTTAATTGGTTTTTGCCGTCATAGGGGCATGTTACCTCGGTTACTCAGCAGTCCTATAGTAGTGTATTCAATTATTCACAGCGCACTGTGCAGGCGATTCTTTTTTGCTGCGATTCTAAATGGAAAGCTCTCGTAATTTGATCACGTAAAGTGAAATACATTTTTGCACTAAAAAAAAAGGCTATTTTGCTCCCATTGTGTTGTTCAGTATTAAGTTGATTTACAGGTGCACTATGCACAACCTCGAAGATATATATATATAAAATAACCATGTTCAGTCATATCTATGGTGTACTGGCAATCTCTGTTGAAAATCTTTTTTTCCCCCCAAAACCTTGCTCCACTGCCTGTTATTTATTGTTCTAAGATGTGTTTGGGACGTTTCTGGGCATGGCACTCTTTTCTGTGTGGGGAGGGGTGGGTGTGGCTACAGAGCATGTGGGATGTGATCAGTTTTGAACGCGGAGCGTTTGTAGCCAGCTGACTACTGCAGTGGCAACGGTGAAGAAGCCAAGTAGCCTACAGCAAAGCCAAACAACAAGCAGACAGGGCGCATTAAAAAAGCAGTCAACCCAGGATTTGCCTTTCCTCAATGCGACAGCTGAAGTTTCACAAGCATTTGAAAAGCGAGGAGTATTGCAAGGATTTGCTGTGTTTTCCGTTGGATCTGTAAGTAACCTTACCTCTATCCAGCCTAATAGCAAGATGGCCAAAGTCGGGTACTGTTTGTATCAAATTAATAACTATGTAATATTACGTTGTATTTTGAGAAAATAAATCATATTTGTACACAAATATCTTCATGAAAAGGTTATTTACTTTACAAGGGTATTAGCTTGCTATGATAGACAAGCTATGGTCTACTAATGTAGCTACTGTAATCCATATCGGGTGAACCGTGTAGCAATTGTTGCCCTTTTTAGACATAGTCCCTCCATTTTAGGGGACGAAAAGTAGACAAATTAACAAACTTAAATAAAGTCATATTTAATGTTGTGTTGAATATCCTTTGCATGCCATGACTTCCTGATGTCTGTGACCTAACAACATGAAGACTCTTGATATCTTATTTTCAGATACTATTACAAGGGATACTATATCTCTCTGCATTATGGCTAAATGGCTGTAAGTCATGAAGGCCAGGGTCGGAGGTATCAAACAAGCCTTTAACTATCACACTGCTGCCAGATAAGTGGACGGATCCCTTTAAGATCACTGACACATTTTTTCATAAAGTTCAATAGGAAAAGCAGTCAGTACTAGAAACAGCCCTTAAAGGGGACATGAAGCACTCGGTAAAGTGGCTCTGGTTCATTAGCTTTTTACCTTAAATTAGATATGACCGTGCGTTCAAATCTCAAACCGACCCGTATTTGCTGGAAAAAGAAGTTGAAATTCGCTTTTTTTCCACTAGGGCGCAGCCATCTTGGACCAACTGTGGTCGTGACGTCACTAGGTTGGTTGGCCTCAGCTGCTCAATGTATTCCTATGGGAAAATAGCTGACTTTCAGTGAGCTCAACGATGTATCGTGAGCAAAAAATAAAACAAAAAACGCACAGACGGTCTTTTTCTATTGCCCCAAGATGCTCAAATGAGTATTACCGAACAAAACGTAATTTAAAACTTAATTTCCACAAACTGCTTCTGACCATATTAATGCTGTGGCCAGCCGGCAACTTCAGCGCCGCTGCATTGCCTTGATATATTAGTTAACAGCCTGCAAATATATACCTACCGCGACCAAGCATCACAAGCTAACGCTTATTTTATATAGGCAATATTAGCTAGACACGACTTTAGCTCGCAAACCATTTATCAAGGCAATGCAGCGGCGCTGCAGTTTCCGGCTTGTCATGCCACAGCAGTAGGCTATGGTCAGAACGGGACAGAAGCAGTTCGTGGAAATTAAGTTTTAAATTAAGTTTTGTTCGGTAATACTCATTTGAGCATCTCGGGACAATAGAAAAAGACCGTCTGTGCGTTTTTTGTTTTATTTTTTGCTCACGATACATCGTTGAGCCCACTGAAAGTCAGCTATTTTCCCATAGGAATACATTGAGCAGCTGAGGCCGACCAACCTAGTGACGTCACGACCACAGTTGGTCCAAGATGGCTGCGCCCTAGTGGGAAAAAAGCGAATTTCTACTTCTTTTTCCAGCAAATACTGGTCGGTTTGAGATTTGAACGCACGGTCATATCTAATTTAAGGTAAAAAGCTAACGAACCAGAGCCACTTCACCGAGTGCTTCATGTCCCCTTTAAAGTGATCCATCCAGATCTACCGCATTACTGCATATCTGGCAGCAGAGATGGTTTGAGGCTCGTTTAATACCTCAGCCCCTTAATGACTTACAGCCATTTAGCTAACCATAGGCAACCCAGACTGGGTTAAATGAGGGGGGGGGGGGGGGGGGGTCAACGTTGTTCTTGACTGTAGGAAACAGCTTCAGGCTAGTTACGGCTTTTCTATGTCAACAAAATGGCGGTGGATGACTACTTCTGGGTTTTGTAAATACTATGTATACTAGCTAGCTATAGAGATGTCCGCCCCTTTTGGGTAAATGCTAACACTCTTGTCACTATTTGCCTAGCTAATTGCCCGATAGCTAGGTAACAGCAGCTTTCTGTTTATACTAGTTAGCTAGCTAGCTCACTTAAGTGTAAGCGACAGCTAGCTAGCCCTATGTCCATAGCTAACCAGACAGCAAACTCTTTATCTGGCCAATTTCCCGGTAACTAGCTGACACCAGGTAGTCATAGTCCATACACTTAGCTAGCTTAGTGTAGTGTAGTGTAATATAAACGCCATAATGCTAACTATCTAATGCAGCTAAGCCTATTTCAATCGCGAAAAGACATCAGCCAGACACATCTACCATATATGTATGGGTAAGTCGTAATTGAGACATTATGTCCAAAATTCCGAACTATCCCTTTAAGTCATCATAATAACTCATAACTGCACTGAAGTTTTTGCACAAACATACTAAAAACCCAACTAGAAACCCAGTACAGCAGATGCATACTGCACATTGTATTTCCGGCAAATGTCTCTGTGAGTTAGAGGGTACAGTGATATCTGACAATGTTGAGAACAGCGGTTGATAACAATAACTTAATTACTTGCAGTAGCCTACTGTAGTTGAACAACAGGACTGAATGACAGAACAGCAGAACAAAATGTTATGATTTGTCTAAACTATGCATCTAAACCTTGAATTATTTGCATACGTAATAACAACCTGATTATATATACTGCATGGGTCCTATCGCTGTTCAGTGTTCCTGCCAGCTGCCACAAATGTAGAGACACTGTCTACAGCCCTCCAGGAGTTTGTGTTTTCTACTGGTTATTTGTGAAAAGCTGTGCAACAAAAACAAAACAGTCGAGCAGTGAATGAAATCCGTGCATTTTTAAAAAAGGATGCAGACATGCATCATGGGAGTGAATAACCTGCAAAGAGTTACTGTATACAACCTAAGAATGTCATCCTATCCAGGAGCCACATCCACCCGCATTACATCCAATTCCCGTCCCATTTCTTTGCTTTTCTCCGGGTTTGGAACTCCAACGTCTAAAATTATTCCAGTGTATTATATATTGGTAACGTTATAATTAATTGCAGATACCTGCATAAATAGTAATTATGCGCTTGTGAGAAGGTACATCTGTTCAGGGCAAGATGGGGTGCATGAAGCGTGCAACCGTAGCGGAATCCCTGGTACCTTCTTCCATAGGAAAGGCGCTATATCAGGGGGAATTTAGTTATCGCAAGGGAAAAGACGACCCCCTTTCTAAACCTCTGCAACACACATAGTATGATAAACACAAATTAGCTAGCGTTACTTTAGGAACTACTTCACGCAACATATCGGGAGTAATTCATTACGTTACCATGGCATGGAAATGCTGTAGACCGGTGTGTATAAGTTACGTTACTTAACGTGCTGGCTAGGCAAAAACATAAAGTTAACCATGAAGTTAGTAACTTACCTCTTAACTGTTTTCTTTCCCGGCTTTCCTAAATGGAAAACAATTAGTTTTATAAGCGACCTCGCTACATCAATCTGTCAGCTAGGCTAATTAACTTTAGCGACGTCAGATGGCCAGTTTAAAAAAACTTATGACGCCAAGTACATATTCTGGATCTTGTAATTTTAAAACAAATCCATTTACGTTACAACGTTGTCATGGGAATGGGTTAGCTGGCTTCCGTTTTTGAGAATATTTCAAGCTCCTTGTCACCCAAAGTGAATTTTAATTAAAGCAAATGCAAGAAGTAACGTTAAGCTTGAAAGCCTGCACCGTGTTATCTAACGTTAGTCGGAGCAACGTTAGCTAAGTAAACAGTTACCTAGCTATGAATATTCTTCGTTAGTTAAGTTACTTCAGTGCTCCGTACTAGTAATTACACGAGGTATTAACAAAATACCTAGCTGTTTATTCACTTCCCGCTTTCAAAATCTTCTGTTGTTGCGAAGAGTAGAAACGACTCCAGAACAGCCCCCATGTTTGCAAAATCACTTCCCCCCTTTCCAGATCCTTTCTGACGTTGCGCCGCGACACCACAACTTTAGAATGGTATGTTGTTGTGACCCGTCTAAGCCAATCATAAAGCCACCAGGGCATATTAAACCCACCTTAAGCAATCCCTCCTAGAAATCAACCAATGAATAGCATGACCAATGTTTCTTTTTGGCCAATTAGATTTTTGGAGGGAGAATGTAGCCTATTCTGTAAATCCAAGGCTGCGGTCCAATCCGTTAAATGTTCTGCCCTCCTGCACTTCTCTTCTCCACTTCCACTTGTGGGGATCCAAAGCCCATAGAGAGAGTTATAAGGTCCAAAACACTCAAGCTAATCCACAACAGAATGGACGGCTTTGGAATGGCCAAGTCCAAAGCCCACTTAATCCTATAGAAATGTGTGGGGGGATTTAAGTGGGCTGGAAATGCAGCCCTCAAACATCACACAGTTGAAGGAGTTCTTTAAGGAAGAGTGAGCAAAAATTCAACCCAGTCAATGTCAGAGAGTGATAGACAGTCGCAAGAAACACCTAAGTTATATGAATATGAAGCTATTTCTGCTAAAGGGGGCAACACCAGCTATTGAAGCTAGGGGGGTATTCAAGTAGAATTTGTATTTTTGTTGATTTTTGTTAAATAAATGATGGCAAAGCATAGCATGCCAATAGTGTTGAAATGGAGATCAAATTATCCATGTCGAAACTATGTAATAAAAAAAATACACTTTTCAGCTTTTTCACAGCACTGTATACTGTGTCTAAGAAGTGCCACGGAATTAGCACATAGATCCATTCACACTAAGGTAGGGCCAGGTCTGCAGTGTAAACACTACAGTGTGGCAGGAAATAATTCTGAAAATATATTATTTATGACTGCAGTACACAGGGGTGCAGCCCACATTCTGTCCTGGGGATTTATTCCCCGGAATGTTTTACTTCCAAACAATTTTCTAGCCATCCGATATTAAGAAGGCCATTAGTTGGAACAGGTGGTTAGAATATTGTTGGAAGTAAAACATTTTGGGAGTAGATCCTCAGGATAGAGTGTGGGCATACACCCCTCCCCTGCTGTACAGTAATCAAATTTACATGTTGTCATCATGTCAAATCTGTTACCTCCGTTCTCCTTCTTTTCCCCATTCCTCTCATTCCATGTCATGTCTTTCTGTTTACCTCTTTGTCTCTTTGTGTTGTGCAGGCTGGACGTGATTTCCCTACTCATTTCCTCATTGTTTCCCTTATTATCCCTCAACCAATCACTCGCATTTCCCACTCGCTTTCTGCACACACTTTCTCATTACATGCACATACATTCTTCACGCCTGCAATCATTACTGATCATCCACTTCACCTGCTTCTTCCCTATTTATATCGCCACGCCATCACCTGCCAAGGGGCAACCATTAGTCAGCACGATCTCAGATCTCCGTCCAGCTTCCACTCCCAAGACGCTCCACCAATCCGCTGCCCGCCTCACCTGAAGTTCCTACAGCCCCACCGCTCCTCCCAGGCAGAGAGCCCCGCGTTCCTCATCCTGAGCGGTACCTGGGGGATCTGGGGAACTGCAGGGGCTTCCTCCTCCAATGCGACCTTGTGTTTCGGATGCAGCCCGGTTCCTACTCATCCGATGCCAGCAAAATCACGTTTGTGATGGCCTGCCTGGGAGGCAGCGCCCGCGAGTGGGCGACAGCCATTTGGGATAAAATGCCCTCCAGCTCCAACTACAAAATCTTCTCCGATGAGATGCGCAAAGTGTTCGATCAGCCTGTTTGCGGTCGCGACGCCACTCAGCGCCTGCTCCAACTCTGTCAGGGATCCCGAAGTGTGGTTGAACACGTTCATGATTTCCGCACCTTGGTGGTGGAATCCGGATGGAACGACGCGGCCCTTCAGGGAGTATTCTGAAATGGCCTGAACGAAAACCTGAAGGATGAACTGGCAGTGCGAGAAGATCCCAGTTCACTGGATGCCTTCATCACCCTCGCCATCTCTCTGGACAACCGCTTGCAGGCCCGGGCCCGGGAGAAGTCGGGTCGCCAGTCCCACACCAACCAGTTCCTCCATTCTTGTTTGGAATCCACTCCGAAAACCTTAAGTCCTCTCTCTAGTTCAACCATGCAATTGAGCAGGACCCTCGTCTCCCTGGAGGAACGACGCCGCAGATTACACACTGGTTCCTGCTTCTACTGTGGCCAGCCTAGCCACCGCCTGTCCTCCTGTCCCATTCGCCCAAAAGAGCCGACTCACCAGTAGAACTGGGCATACTGGTGAGTATTATCTCTGCTCCTGCACTCGCCCAGTCATGCTTCTTGCTCGAAGCTACCCTCAGCTGGGGTCATCAGTCAGTGTCTGTCTGCCCTCATCAATTCCGGGGCGGATTCCAACTTCTTGGACGCCACCTTCATTGCCCAGTCCAGCATTCCTGTAGAATCACTCACTAACCCACTGAAGGCCTTCTCCCTCGACGGAAAGCCCCTGGCTCGAGTCACCCAATCTACCACTCCACTCCAGCTTGTCCTATCTGGCAACCATAGGGAAACCATCCAGTTACTCATTCTTGATTCATCTCAGTCACCCATGGTCCTCGGTCAACCCTGGCTCAAGCTCCATAATCCACACCTCAACTGGGAGACATCCCGTATCCAAAGCTGGAACCCCAAGTGCCACGCACCTGCCTTCGCTCCACTCTGCCCCCATATGGAGACCCTCGCCCCATCTCTAACACTCCACCTCCTGACCTTACCTGTGTTCCTGACCAGTACCATTGCCTTGCCAAAGGGTTCAGTAAATCTCTTGCCTTGTCCTTGCCCCCTCACAAACCCTACGACTGTGGGATTGAGCTGCTTCCGGGAGCCCCACTGCCTTCCAGTCGCCTCTACAGCCTCTGCATCCATGAAAACCTACATCCACAACTCATTGGCCGGGGGCATCATTCGTCCCTCCTCATCTCCAGTTGCCGCTGGATTTTTCTTTGTGTCAAAGAAAGATGGTACCCTTCGCCCTTGTATTGACTGCTGTGGGCTTAACTCCATCACAGTTCACAATAAATACCCACTCCCACTTATCAATTCTGCATTTCAACCTCTCCATGGGGCCACCATTTTTACTAAATTAGACCTCCGCAACGCCTATCACCTCGTCCGGATCAGGGAGGGAGATGAGAGGAAGACCGCCTTTAACACACCCCTGGTCGTCCCATTCGGTTTAACTAATGCCCCTGCTGTCTTCCAGGCTTTGATCAATGATGTTCTCTGCAACCTCCTCAACCACTCTGTTTTTGTCTACCTAGACATCATCGTCATTTTTTCTAAAAACCCCAAGGAACAAGTCCACCACATCAAACAAGTCCTCCAGTGGCTTCTGGAAAACAGGCTTTATGTGAAAGCTGAAAGTGTGAGTTTCACGTCCCATCTGTCTCCTTTCTGGGTTTCATTACTGCTAATGGCAGCATCAAACCAGACCCCTCCAAAGTCCAGTGCCCGGTTGCACAAAACACCTTAAGTTAAGTTATCCCTTATAATTACCCTTAAGTATCCCTTAAAGCTAAGTGAGTTGCATAAAAAAATCTTTAAATGTTATCTAAGGGTTTTCTTAAGTGGGGTCTTAATATGTCCCTTAAGAGTTTAATTTTACTTAAGTAATCCCTTAAAATCCACTGTGTTGCACAAAACGCCTTATCTACCATTTCCCTTAGGATTTATTAAGGCAAGAAATATATTCCCTTAACTTTTCCTTTTTAAAAAGTAAGCATTTCCTCCTAAAATGATGGCACCGATAAGTCTAAAAAAGCTTAATAATTGCGTTATTATTAGTCGTATGTGTCATAAACGTAACGTAGGCTACCCTATTATCACTTTGTTGTTGTCAGCCGTAGCCTATTTCACATTCTCACTGGTGATAACCCGGCTGAAGTATCCCTGGCATCGGCTCACTGTAGAAAGCTTCCGTGTTCGGGCAGAAATGAAATCAGTCACAACACAGCTGAATTTAACGTTAGGCTACTTATTTTTAAAAAAGCAACCGTGTTAGCTAAGTAGGATAAGTAATTTATTCTCTGGTTATCATGTTAGTTGTCCTTTGACAATGCAAGGTACTGTAGCTAGAATCCCCCAGCTAGCTAATGTTAACTGATTATGGTAGTCTAGGTTTTCTTCATGAAAAACAATTGTGTGCAACTTGTCTCGACATTTTCTTTCCTTCAGCCGCTCAGCTGTTCTGCCGGACTCCCATAGGATAGCCTACAGATCGCTAGCTAGCTAATTTATTTATTTATTTGCCATGACCGACTGATTTAAATATTTTTTTCAGTAGTCTATTTCTCTCATCGTCCGCTTTACTGCTAGCTTATTTCCTTTCACATTTTCGCTTTTTCTGCTGATGTTACGACTGGATTGAATTTAATTCTCAAAAGCGTAAGATGAGATAACATTACACTACCAAACGTTACCATGGTTACAATTGAATTTTACAACCGTAAATATATTTTAATGCAGAAAATCCCTTACCGTTTTCCCTTACCTAAGTAAAACAGTTGAGGGAGTATATGCAACACCCTTAGGCAATTCTCTTAGGTAAGGGGAAATCATCCAAAACTTAAGATGTTTTATGCAACCGGGCACAGGTCATGGTGGATTAGCCATCGTCCATCTTCCCGTAAACACCTTCAGTAATTCCTTGGGTTTGCGAATTTCTGTAGGTGGTTTATCCGCGGGTACAGCCAGGTTGCCGATCCACTCACCAATCTCACGTCCACCTCTGTCCCTTTTGTGTGGTCCCCTGAAGCTAACCATGCCTTTCTCACCCTCAAGTCCAGATTCACCTCTGCTCCTGTTCTGTCCCATCCTGACCCCAGCCACCTGTTCCTTGTTGAAGTTGATGCCTCAGACACCGGAGTGGGTGCCATTCTGTCACAACGATCAGGTAAGGACTCCAAGATCCACCCATGCGCCTATTTCTCCCGCTGCCTCACCCCTGCAGAGCGTAATTACGACATGGGGAATCGCGAGCTCCTGGCTATCAAGCTCGCCCTCGAGGAGTGGAGACACTGGCTGGAGGGGGCGGAGCACCCTTTCACGGTATGGACAGATCACAAAAACCTTCAATACATTCAATCCGCTAAACGTTTGCCAATCTCGGTGGGCCCTGTTTTTTGGCCATTTCCACTTCACAATCACTTACAAACTCGGATCCCGCAATATCAAGCCTGACGCCCTGTCCCGTCTCTACTCCCCTGATGCCAGTCCTGCTGTCCTTGATCCTGTTCTGCCCTCATCCTGTGTAGTGGCTGCGGTCTCGTGGAGGATCAAAAGAGTCATCAAGGCCGCTCAGGTATCCTACCCGGACCCCCGCAATAACCCAGACTCCCGTTTGTTTGTCCCAGACTCTGTCCGCTCCCAGGTCCTCCAGTGGGCACACTCTTCCCGCCTGTTCTGCCACCCAGGCATCCAACGTTCCATCGCCCTGGTTGAGAGGAGTTTCTGGTGGCACACACTGAAAGGGGATACCCATGCCTTCGTCCTCGCCTGTCTCGTCTGTGCCAGGAGCAAGGCCTCCCACTAGCCTGCCGCTGGTCTTCCTTGCCCCCTCCCCATCCCGGGCCATCCTTGGAGCCACATCAAAGTGGATTTCGTGACCGGTCTCCCTCCGTCAGATGGCAACACCACCATCCTCACCATCGTGGACCGGTTCTCCAAGGCGGCCCAAGTCATCCCCCTACCCAAGCTCCCCTCTGCATTGGAGACAGCGGAGCTCCTGGTGTTGCATGTGGTGAGGTTGCACGGGATCCCCTCCGACATCGTCTCTGACCGTGGGCCCCAGTTCTCCTCCCAGGTGTGGAAGGCGTTTTGCCAGTTCCTGGGGTCGTCCACTAGCCTGTCCTCCAGTTACCACAGACGGAGAGGACCAATCAAGACCTGATAGCTGCCGCAACCCCTCTTCCTGGAGCAAGCTTCTCCCCTGGGTTGAGTACTCACACAACTCGCTGAAGAGCTCCGCCACGGGTCTATCACCCTTCGAGTGCTCCCTGGGTTACCAACCTCCACTGTTCCCGGTCCAGGAAGAGGAGGTTGCCATCCCATCCGTTCAGTCCCACATCACAAGATGTAAGAAGATCTGGAGGCAGGCACCCACTGCACTCCTCCACACCACCACCTGTACCCGATGCCAGGCCAACCTCCACCGAGCTGCAGCCCCATGATATGTCTCGGGACAGCAGGTCTGGCTCTCCACCTCCACCATTCCCCTCCAAGCTACCTCAAAAAAACTCCAGCCCCGTTTCATCGGTCCATACCCCATCGTTTCCATCATCAATGCATCCTCTGTCAAACTAAAGCTCCCGCCCTCTCTGAAGATCCACCCCACGTTCCATGTCAGCCAGCTCAAGCCCGTCTCCTCCAGCCTGCTCAGTCTGCCTGCCGAAACCCCTCCGCCTGGAGGCGTTCCTTGAGGGGGGGTACTGTTACGTCCGTTGGTTCCTTTCCTGTCCACCTCCTTTCCATTCTCCTTGTTTTCCCCATTCCTCGTTTTATGTCTTTCTGTTTACCTCGTTTGTCTCTTTGTGTTGTGCAGGCTGGACATGATTTCCCTACTCATTTCCTCATTGTTTCCCTTATCCCTCAAGCAATCACTCGCATTTCCCACTCGCATTCTGCACGCACTTCAATTTTCTCATTACACGCACCTACATTCTTCACGCCCGCAATCATTACTGATTATCCACTTCACCTGCTTCTTCCCTATTTATATTGCCTTCTTTGTCTTTGTTGCCAGTTCGTTCCGTTTGTCTTGTCATGATATCCGGCCCATGTTATGTTGTTTCTAACCTGTTTGAGCTCTGATTTCAGTTTTTCGTCCGTCCAGCCTGCTTCTCCATTTGCATTCTTCCCCCTGCTTACAACTCATCTCAGTTCTGCCCCGGTTAATTCGCCAAACCCATATCCTGATGACCACCAGCTCCCTGTCTGTTTGTTTTCTCATTCCCTGTAAATAAATATACTCCTGCCGGAGTTTTGCTTGAGTCTGTCTCCGAGTCCTGCGTTTGGGTCCATTCCAGTTTTGGAAATCATTACAAAATCATGTAAAAACTCCAACAAACAAATTCCAAAAAAGTTGGGACAGTATAAATGCACATAAAAGCAATGATTTGTAAATTCTCTTTTACATATATTTAATGAAAAACAGTACAAATTAAAGGTATTTAATGTTTTACCTGATCAACTTTATTGATTTTTGTAAATATACGCTAATTTTGAATTTGATGCAACGCGTTCCAAAAAAGTTTGGACAGGGGCAAAAAAAAAGACTGGGAAGTTCAAAAAACACCTGAAACATTCCACAGGTAATGCTATTATGACTGGGTATAAAAGGATATCACAAGACTCTTGATATCTTATTTTCAGGTACTCTTACAAGCGATACTTTAACCTCTCTGCATTTGAATGGATCTCTATGGGAATTGGGGGGTGGGACTAGATTAAGATGTAAATTACACGGGAATAGTATGGAACCCATGGTTGGCTAAATGTCTGTAAGTCATCAAGGGTCTGCGGTATCAAACGAGCCTCAAACCGTCACTCTTCTCCCAGATATGCAGTAGATATGGATGGATCACTTTAAGGGTTGTTCCTCGTGACAAATGTTTCTACTGAACTCCATGGAAAAATAAGTCAGGAGAAACAACCTTTCAAGTGATCCATCCATACACTGCATATCTGGCAGCAGAGTGATGGTTTGACGCTCGTTTGATACCGCAGAACCTTGATGACTTACAGCCATTTAGCCAACCATGGGTTCCATACTATTCCCGTGTAATTTACATCTTAATCTAGTCCCACCCCCCAATTCCCATAGAGATCCATTCAAATGCAGAGAGGTTATAGTATCGCTTGTAAGAGTACCTGAAAACAAGATATCAAGAGTATTTTGATATCCTTTTATACCCAGTCATGATAGCATCACCTCTTTAACTGTGGAATGTTCCAAACAGGTGTCTTTTTGCTGCCCCGTCCTAATTTTTTTGGAACGTGTTGCAGGCATCAAATTCGGAATTAGCGTATATTTACAAAAATCAATAAAGTTGATTTTTATATATACATTATCTGTTCTTTGTACTGTTTTCAATGAAATATATGTTAAAAAAATAAAAAATTTAACAAATCACTGCTTTCTACTCTTATGTGCATTTTACATACTGTCGCAACTTTTTTCGAATTGGGGTTTGTAGTTTAGTGGCATGTGGTATGCACAGTTTGATTCCAGGGATATCCAACACAAATTCATCCATATTCCCCCCATTGCCCTTTCATTGACACTGTCGGGGCAAATAAAGACATAAAAACATCATATAAAATGTAGGAATAATAAAACATTGCTCACACTATCTTCTTCCTAAAATAACCAAATTAAATGAATGCTCAAATCATATCTGTTTATGTTCAGATATTGCAGATTAATTTATGTCTTTGTCTTCCAGTTAAATATACGTGTGAAATTCGTAAGCAATAATGACCGAGGAGCCGGGCATTACACACCGCGAAGGGCATTTAAACTGTGTAATGCCCGGCTCCGAAGACAAACTTTTAAAATCAGCGGATTTAGCGTTATTTGCCGGCTTTATTAATGAGCTGTTGGTGTTGCTATGGTCACCATTCATAAAAGGTTCGACTCTAATGGCGCTGGCAGCAGATAACGTAGACGGCATATTAATTTAGAACGGTGATTAAAATGTTGCCAGCGCTACTTCATAGCCGGGCGGTTACACGAATTAAATGCCCACCCTCCAGCCAATCAGAATCGAGTATTTATCCAAGCCATGGTATAAGTAAGCAATAATGACCTCGGAGCGGGCATTACACAGTTTTAATGCCCGACGCGGAAGTAGTAAATTGTAAATTTCCCTCCGCGAAGGGCATTTAAACTGTGTAATACCCGGCTCCGATGTCATTATTGCGCTTATACCATGGTTACCAACAATTATTATATATAGTTACATTTATATTTATTGATTTTTTATCTAGGCTACTTAATCATCTGAAATTGAAATATCCTTCCGAGGCCATTTTGGCATGTAGTTTTCCGTTGTCATGCAAAACTGCTCGTTGATAGTTCTATTTGAACAGAAAACATCTTGTTGCTAATTATATTTCTCGTTTCTAGTTCTATTTTGTCCGTAGTTATGCAAAAACCTCTCGTTGGTAGCTAGTTCTGAAAACAATTGATTCTATAAGGAAATAAATAGTTCCTTCTCAACTTTATACCATGAAATTGGCACCAATTTTGGTTATTTTTATCATTATTTAGATTATTTAAGAAAATTGGATGAAACCGCAACTCAATTTACATCTCTCCTTCTTGCTTTTTAAAAATGCTTTGGTCACGCAGCCTATTAAACAGCCCATGCTAAGGAAATTGCATTTCAGATTTGCATCATGAGATGGGAACATCTGAAAAAATAGCCTACTATAGATACAAAGTTTGTTACTGTTAGATGTAACTTGTCATCTATCTAAGACATTTCGCTTGATAAAATGTTTTTTAATACACAGATTAACGTGCTTTGTGAAGTAACTTGCTCGCATTCGCACAGCGTTGCTCACGTTAGCGTTACATTACATTAGGTAAAGCCCGTCTATGTTAGCTACGTTCATATTTCCAAACTGAATAAATACTGCACCTCTAACCACAAAACTGCTTTGCTAGATTAAAGTTGTTGTAACTAAGATATTTGGCGAAGACAAACTTTTAAAATCAGCGGATTTAGCGTTATTTGCCGGCTTCATTAATCAGCTGTTGGTGTTGCTATGGTTACCATTCATAAAAGGGTCGACTCTAATGGCGCTGGCAGCAGATAACTAGACGGCGTATTAATTTAGAACGGTGATTAAAATGTTGCCAGCGCTACTTCATAGGCGGGCGGTTACACAAATTAAATGCCCACCCTCCAGCCAATCAGAATCGAGTATTTATCCAAGCCATGGACATGGTATAAAAGTAAAAAATCTGGGCCCAGTTGTTCAAAAGGTTTAATCCGAATCAGAATGATCCGGATTTGGAAATCCCATGTTTTGCTATCCAGGATCAGGTAATCCATCTTGCTTTTGCGTCGGTTTTTCAAAGCAGCATTGGATTGGATCACCCTGATCCAGATACAAACTTTTCAAGATTACCTAATCCGGATTACCAGTGCTCCAAATGGGACTACATATCAGGCTACTAGCTATGTAAATAACAACAGGTAGAATAGCCAGTGTGGGGTCACTTTATGTGTTTTTATTTTAAGAGACAGAAAACAGCACAATAAAACAATACAAACATCGCCTTCCATTTTCAATTTCTTTTAATCAGTCAGACCCCTCATCTGACCCACAACAAATAAATAAAAACAAACAAATAGCCTATACATTATTCACAAATACATTGTGAATATTTTGAACACGAGTTTTAAATCATAAAAAGGCTAAATGTCCAATAGCTAACAAAATAAAAAATGTTTATGGATGTTAGAAACTACTTTTGACTGGTTCATCTTTGATGATTGTATCATTGTAATTAATATACAGTGATAAATGACAATTAAAATTAAATATATAATTTTTGTTTGATACTGACAGCTGTTTGGGGGATTATTTTATGTGGACAAAATCCTTTTTTTTTTTTACTTTACTGTACTGAAAGGCTTAAGAGGTAGCCTAATGTCTACTTTATCTACTTTATCACTGTAACAGTTAAACAAATCAAGTGCAAAATATAAATAAATGTATATATACTACATGATACAAATGTTGTATTATTTGACCAATTTTAAAGTTTTATTACATTTTGTTCCTGAAATCCACCCTGAATCCACCCTTCTGCTGGGATCAGGACAATCCTGTTTTTTTGGATCAGAGGTATCCCAATCCTACTAAAAAGTTTTGAACAACACATACTGAAGGTTTGATCCAGATCAAAACCAAGACTGGATTACGTGATCTAATCCAATTTCAGAATCCTTTTTTTCTTTTGAACAACCCATTTTCAAGATTTGATCCAAATCGATAGCCGAAATCCGATCAGATTAGGCTACTTCTGAACAACTGGGCCCAGATGATGAATGCTGCCACATGTGGACCTCATCATGTGCTTTTAAAAATGGCATTTCATATGTGTATTACGGTCACAAACCCATTTGTTCATGTCATCATATATATATATACTGCATGTTTACAGAACATTGTTGGAAACGACCTGGAAATAAATATAATAATAATAATAATAATCATCATTTTCTGTAAAGTGTTGACGTGGACAATGTGCCAATTTGTGTGTTAGCCTACCAGGAAGTGGGTCGAGTTATTTATGTTTCACAACATCGAGGGGAGCAAGGATAAGTGCGTGTGTGTCTGTAACTCGAAACTGGAGTTAAAATATTAACGTGTTTTAGGCTCATGCTTCAAAGTCTAGAGTTAAAGATACGTTTAAAACATTTTATGTTGGGACACATTTCCTGGGAGTTAAAACATATTTTTCGGAAATGCGGAAGCAGAGAGACAGATAGATACGAAGGTGAAAGGGGAGTTTGTAAAACGTCTTTCCTACCTGAACTACCGGTAAGTAAAACATTTTCTAAGGTAAGTGTAGGCTACTTCTCATTTGTACAGCTCACTACAACTTAATCGTCGTAGTATGAACTTTATATACCTTTTTTTTTTAAAACATTGTGGTGCAGTTAAACCTTTTTAGTAAACTCGATTTCTGGGTAATATGTAAATACAACAATTTATAGAGGGATTGTTGCCTGCAGTATGCCTGCGTCAGGGGAATGTTTGTCTTTTCAAGGTTGTCTAGTATAAGATTCAGTGGAATGAGCGATCGAAGGAGATAGTTGCATTGAAAGGGTATATTTAGAAAAAGCAAATATTTTCAATAGCTGATTTCATGAAGGCTATGGCACGGTTAAGCATGGCATATTATTTACAAATAATAGAACCTACCAACAATGATTCGTAGCTACTACGACTCGTCCCCTTTCCATGATGAATAGCTAGCAATAGCTCATTTTCGACTTGAACTTTAATTGTTGATTGCCCAGGTTGCTTATTCAGTGACAAATTGTCCAAAATAATTCATAGGAGACACTGTCGATTTATAGGCTACTGTATGGTTGAGAGTGTAATTTAGGGCCGTGTTCATTGTGACTGTTAATGGCTAACTGAAGTATTGTAGTGATGTGTTGCATTGCTAAAAAATTGTACGAACATGCATGTGTTTACTTTCAGTAATACAAATGTCTTTTTCTCTATGCAGAGAGTTTTCCTTAGGCAGGGGGCGTTGTAATGAAGTTCCATGGGAAGATCCTGACCCACTACTTGTCATGCAACTCACCTGTTGATAAAGAGGGTTATTTGTATAAGAAGGTATAGTAAAGTCTGACAGAAAATACAAACATGCCTATAATCTGTAGTCTCTTTTCCATTCTCTTTAGGATTCTACAGGACAATGATCAGCATATACACACCCATGAATAGAACGATTTCCTGTATAAGTAACAAAACAAACAAAATATAAATGTGTCTGAAATAGATTGTGTTCACCGTTATATTGAAGACACATCTTGATAGTTGGCAGGAGTAGATGTACTAGCAAACAAAGTGAGGAATCTGAAGAGAACTGAATACATTAAACTATCAAAGGGGTTAATTTAGGGTTTATTATACTCCATAGTTAGAAATATTGTAGTGCTGAAGCACATAAGGGTAAATATGTTGTTCTACTATGCATTAATGACTGATTAGCATTATTCAACTTAATTGAACAGGGAGTTATTTTCACACTAAGACTATTGCTGTTTTTGTACTTGTAAATTACAGTCTGTACCTTTTCAGCTCATTAAAATATAATTTTCACATAAGGTATACAGAAACCCTTAAAGTTATCCATCCATATCTACTGCATATCTGGCAGCAGAATGATGGTTTAAGGCTTGTATGATACGTCAGATCCTTGATGACTTTTAGCAAACCATGTGTTCCATACTGTTCCAGTGTAATTTACAGCTAAATGTAGTCCCACCCCCCAATTCCCTTAGAGATGTATTCAAATGCAGAGAGGTTATAGTATCACTTGTAGGAGTACCATAAAATAAGATATCAATAGTCTTTTTATATTGTTGGGTCACAGACATCAGGAAGTCATGGCATGCAAAGGATATGCGACCAAATATTCAAAATGATTACTTTATTCTGCATTATGTTAAACTGTTCAAATATTTTTGGATGCCCGAAAATGGGGGGGACTATGTACAAAAGTGTGGCAAGGTGAGTGCCACCCCTCGGTTCAAGAGGCGAAAGACAGTAGTTCGTTTGGAGCTCACTCCGTTTATTTGGGTTCGCCTTTTCACTGGCGTTTTACACAGATACAAACACACACACAAGTTCGTCTCCCTCCTCAAACTCCCAGCAGTCTCCTTTTATGCCCTCAGGCTCACTGTCGAACAATCAAAGCAATTGGTTAATTACACAATTAATAAACAATCATCAATCACCAATTGCATGATTTCCGGCAGCTGTGCCGGCTCCACGAACCACACAAGTTCACTCTCTCTCTTGCCGGCAGCGCCTAAAACCACGCCCCCCTACCACATGCCCCACTACCACATACCCCCACCGCCCGACTTAGGCTGGGAAGCCATCCGGCCTCCGACCAACCCCCCCCCCCCCTCCCCCACCGGGCGAGAGAGAAAGTCGGCCACCACCATCTGCACTCCCAGCCTATGAACCACCTTGAAATTAAAAGGCTGTAAAGCCAGATACCAACCACTAGTTGGTGTCCTTCATGCGGTGGAGCCATTGGAGGGGAGCATGGTCCGAACAGAGGGTGAATGGGCGACCCAGTAGGTAATAACGGAGGGACCCGACCGCCCACCGAATGGCCAGACATTCTTTCTCGACCGTGCTGTACTTAGCTTCCCGCTGTGATAGCTTCCTGCTAATATACAGCAATCAAAACAGCCCCCAGCCCTCTGTCCGATGCGTCCGTCTGCAAATTAAAAGGGAGAGAGAAATTAGGGGTGAACAAGAGCGGTTTCCCACAAAGAGCTTCCTTTACCCGCTCAAACGCCTGCCTGCACAGCTCCGTCCACTGGACCGGATCTGAGGCACCTTTCCGAGTCAAGTCGGTTAAGGGACTGGTCAGCTCTGAGTAAGCAGGAATAAACCTCCTGTAGTAGCCGGCCAGTCCCAAAAACCTCCTCACCTCTTTTTTTGTCTTGGGTCGGGGACAGGTCGCAATCGCTGCGGTTTTATCCACGAGAGGCCGCACCTGTCCACTTCCCAAGTGGTACCCCAAATACCGTACCTCTGCTCGGCCAATTGCACACTTCTTTGGGTTAGCCGTGAGCCCCGTCTGTCTCAGGGACTCGAGCACCGCCCCCACATGCCGCACATGCTGAGCCCAGCTGCTGCTGTGGATGACGATGTCATCCAGATAGGCTGCAGCGAAAGCAGCATGCGGACGCAGCACCCTGTCCATCAGACGTTGAAACGTGGCAGGGGCCCCGAATAACCCAAACGGAAGTGTCCGGAATTGGTATAACCCGTCCAGAGCGGAGAAAGCCGTTTTTTCCTTGGACCCAGGAGACAAGGGAATCTGCCAGTCGCCCTTGGTTAAATCCAGTGTCAAAAAAAAACGAGCCGTGCCTAGCCGATCCAAGAGCTCATCGACCTGAGGCATTGGATAGGCATCAAACCGTGACACTTCATTCACCTTACGATAGTCTACACAGAACCGAATAGATCCATCAGGCTTACCCACTAGCACGATGGGACTATTCCACACACTGTTAGACTCCTCCATTACCCCCAATTCCAGCATTGCCTTTATTTCTGCCTGAACCAATTTCTTTGTATGGTCCGGCAGTCTATAGGGCCGTGAACGCGCCGTCACGCCCGGGGTTGTCTCAATGTGATGGTTTATGAGGTGAGTGCGACCTGGTAGAGGGGAAAACACATCCGCAAACCGCTTTTGCAACAAGGCAAGATCCGCTCTCTGATTCGGTAAGAGATGGCTATCTGAAAGGGGTGAGGTTTGATTGGTAGAATTTGGTACCTCTGGCCCCAGCTCATCTCTTTCCTGATCGACCGTAACCAGGGAGCCTCTTTCCATGCTTTTAATAGATTGAGATGATCAATCTGTTTTGCCCCCTCTCTATCAGATCGCTCTACCTCATAATCGACTTCCCCCACTCGTCGTGTGACCACAAAGGGTCCTTGCCACTTGGCGAGTAATTTTGTGCTGGAAGTCGGGAGCAATACTAGGACTTTATCTCCTGGTGAAAATTGCCGTAGCTTAGTTCCTTTATTGTAGTGCCTCAGTGTATGGAGTTTTGATCGTAGATCCATAACGTATTGAATTTCGTTTTTACTGGGACTTGGACCCTCCTCCCAGCTTTCTTTAACTAGGTCCAAGACACCCCGTGGTTTTCTACCGAACAACAATTCAAAGGGAGAAAATCCCGTGGAGGCCTGGGGAACATCTCGTACTGTGAACAATAGAGGAACTAACCACTTGTCCCAATTTCGGCTATCATCGTGTACGAACTTCCGAATCATCGATTTTAAAGTCCTATTAAAACGCTCAACGAGCCCATCCGTTTGCGGATGGTATACGCTGGTTTTAATGGACTGAACTCCCAATAATTCATATAGTTCACGTAATGTGCGTGACATAAACGAGGTGCCTTGATCCGTCAGAATCTCTTTCGGGATTCCGACGCGGGAGATTATCTGAAACAATGCCTGCGCAACACTCTTGGCCGAGATATTGCGCAACGGCACTGCTTCGGGATACCGGGTTGCATAATCCTCCAGAACTAATACAAATCGGTAACCCTGGGTGCTCCTGTCAAATGGCCCGATGAGGTCCATGCCCACTCTATCCAAAGGGACCTCAATTAACGGTAGAGGGCGCAGCGGTGCTTTTGGGATAGCCGGGGAATTCACTAGCTGACAATCTGGACAGGCCGCAGACCATCGACGTACGTCCGCCCAAATGCCCGGCCAGTAGAAACGGGCCATTATCTGGTTTAGTGTTTTTTCATATCCCAAATGACCAGACATGGGGTTGTAGTGAGCCGCCTGGAAAATCATTTCCCAGCGGCTTTTAGGTACCAACAACTGGGTTATTTCCTCACCTATCTGAGTGTCACGACTCACTCTGTACAATCTGTCCCTAATAATTGCAAAATATGGGTGAGCTCGTGCAGCATCTGGACGCACTAGCTGACTATCAACCGATATCACTTGGTCAAAAGTGAAGCGTAGGGTATCGTCACGAGACTGAGCGAGTGGGAAATCCTCCACGGGGCGGAACACCGGCACCTGGGGAGTCTCCACCGGAGGCTCTCCCGATGCCGCCCCCCCCTCGACAGTGTCGGATGACCCCGCGTCACCATTGTCCACTGCACACACCTCACACTTCCCTAGCGGTCGTGATCGCATCCCCATCAATTTCTCCGCTACCAGTTTAAATCCTGTCCAATCAGTGCCCAAAATCAGAGGGTGCGAGAGGCGGGAGCTAACCGCAGCCTCCAAAATATGTGTTTTATTTTTGATGTGAATTTCCACTGGTACTATAGGATATTTGTGTATATCCCCATGCACACACTTAATCGTTACCCAACGTGCCGGTACCAAAGCCTCTGGTCGAACCAGGCTCTGTTGGATCATGGTCTGCCTAGCCCCTGAATCCAACAGCGCCCGGTGTTCACTCCCTTGCACCCTTACCGGAATGCAGTACGCCCCGTCTGGATCGGGAGCGGAGGTGGGCGGGCCGACAACATGGACCACCTGCCCCATCTCCATGAGCGGACAATCGCGGCGCAGGTGGCCCGGCTGTCCGCACCGCCAACACCCCGGTCCAGGTGTCTGAGGAGCTCCCTGTGGGCCGGACTGCACCGCCACTGAGCCTGAGTGGGGAGAAGGGGAAGAAAAATGAGGGAAATTAACAAGAGGGAAGGAGGGGTTTTGGGGACGGGAAACGGAAAGGGGAATAGACCGGGGAAAAAACCTTTTCCGGGGCGCCGGCTCCGGTTTCTGCTGCTGGGTGAGGGGATGTTGTGCTAGGTGGTCCTCCGCCAGGGTGACGGCGTTATCCAGGTTGGTGGGCCGATGGCACTGGACCCAGCTGGCTGTATCCGCCGGCAACCCCGCGATGAATCGTTCCAGGACCACCTGCTACACTATTCCCGCATCTGATCTTATTTCCGGCCGGAGCCAGCGCCTCGCCATGTCTGTCAGCCGCTGGGCATAGGCGAACGGACGGTCCTCTTCCGTCAGGGAGGTCTCCCGGAACCGACGTCGGTGGTCTTCCGGGCTGAATCCCGTTCGGTCGAGGACCGCCTTCTTCAGATTACGGAAGTCCGCCCGAGCAGCTGCCGGCAGGCTATGTGCAGCCTTCTGCGCTTCCCCCGATAAGAGGGGCAGGAGACGTACTGACCACTCCTCTAGTGGCCACCTGCACGCCCGCGCTGCCACCTCAAATGCCTCTAGGAAGGCTTGAGTGTCGTCGTCCGCGGTCATCTTGGGTATATGAAACTTTGGGGACGCGACACTCTGCCTTCCCCTGGCCTCACCGGAAGCAGCCAGCTGTAGTAGCGCCTGGGTCTGGAGGTTAGCCTGCGCACGCAGGGCTTCCATCTGCTCGGCATGAGCCGCCGACTGTCGCTCCTGCATGGCAGCTATTCCCTCCAGCATTTTTCCCAGCGCTACTATGGATGACGACTGCTCCGGCTGTTCCTGGCTGTGGTCCATACCGCCTCTTGAATTTCTGCGGGCCACCACTGTGGCAAGGTGAGTGCCACCCCTCGGTTCAAGAGGCGAAAGACAGTAGTTCGTTTGGAGCTCACTCCGTTTATTTGGGTTCGCCTTTTCACTGGCGTTTTACACAGATACAAACACACACACAAGTTCGTCTCCCTCCTCGAACTCCCAGCAGTCTCCTTTTATGCCCTCAGGCTCACTGTCGAACAATCAAAGCAATTGGTTAATTACACAATTAATAAACAATCATCAATCACCAATTGCATGATTTCCGGCAGCTGTGCCGGCTCCACGAACCACACGAGTTCACTCTCTCTCTTGCCGGCCGCGCCTAAAACCACGCCTCCCTACCACAAAAAGGTTCTATAATTTCTAAACGGTTCATCTCATATGGATGAAAATGCCCTCAAAAGTTTACAGTCTGCACTTCAACCTCATTGTATCCTTTCAAACTCAAAGTGCTAGAGTACAGAATCAAAACAACCAAAAATGTGTCACTGTCCAATTAATTATGATGCTCACTGTATGTATGCTCCAAAACAAAACACCAGCTGAACTGTGCAGCAACTGGACCTGAAGACTGCACAACAGGCCGCTGGTGTAGGCAGATTGAGGGTGTCTGATCTACTAGAGGGGTTGATATTGTGCAAAGAGGTGGGGAATGCACTGATTTAACCTTCCCTCCCTGGGTTATGCTACTGCTGATGATTCATCACCTCATGAGAATCCTGGAGACACACAGAAATCACTTATTTACATTTAGGAAATAGTTTTTTTTTTCAAGTTGGAAAAGGTCCATAATGTGATTTATATATACAAAAATAATGAGTTTTGCCATTTGAACAGCCCCATATTTGAACACACATAAATTCTAAATGACAAAACTACATTTGAAACTACTTTTCCCAGTACAATTTTGCATTTTCCGTTTAGTAATCCATGAAATCATACAAACTGGGAATTGATGTCTGTATTTTGTGTTAATTTTCATGCACCTTTCAGTCTCTCTTCACATCCTCCTCCTCTTTCCTTAATGTAACTACTTCATTCATATTTCTGTGTGCCCAATTCCTAAATCCCTTTCAATCTTACATTCAGGGAGAAAGGAACACTTCCTATCAGAGGCGCTGGTTTGTATTGAAGGGTAACCTTCTGTTCTACAAAGATCGCCCAGGGGACCGTGATCTGATTGGAGTGATTGTTCTGGAGGGCTGCTCAATCCAGCTGTGTGAATCCGAGGAGCAGTTTGCTTTTTCACTGGTGTTCAGCGGGACAGGCCTCAGGACCTATAAGCTTGCGACTGAAGACCAACAGAGTCAGGAGAGCTGGATCAAAGCCCTGCTTTCAGCCAATCACAGCTTCCTGTCCTTGCTGGTGAGAGACCTGGAGAAACAGTATGCAGGTAAAAAACAGCAGGTGTGGGCAGGTGCTTATGGTGCCACTCCCTCAAGGAGACTAAGTCTTTGCTCACCAATACTCTCTTATTCCTACAGAAATTAGAAGAGAAGCTTTTGCCAGTGATACCTATCAGTGCTCCAGTGTAATTGGTCCAGATGCTGATAGGCTGGCCCAATCCCTGATTTCCATGAACTCAGGCCCCTCCTCCATAAAACCCGGGCCAGCAGTGAGGGAGGCACGAAGTTTTAGCACAAATCACTTGCTGCAAGCCCCTCCCACTTCTAGCAAGGCTGTTAGTAAGAGGTCTCCAAAACTCTGGCCTAAGAGAAATGCCCATGTCACACCTATAAATGGACCTATCCCACCTCTTGGGGAGTGGCCCTTAGTGGGTTCTGGACCCTTTAAGGATTTTGATGAGCTGCATGAGCACTATGGAAAAGAAGTGAAAGAGCTGAGAGCTGATTGGCTGCAGAAGAAGCTGGGAGAGGAGGGCAAGCAAGAGGGTGATCTAATTGATTTTGGGTGAAAGGAGCTGGGTGATATCCTATGTAATGCTTGATTACCAGGTAGGCTTGTACATCTGACAGTGACTACTATTTTGCAGTTTCTAAATATTAACCAAGACAGCTTGTAAGGTAGTGTTATTTAAATGTTTTACAAGGAAAATAAGGATATAAGTCATTATAATCATTCAGTTCGTTTAATATGCAAGCCTGGTATCTCTTAGACTTGCAGCTATAAGCTTACTAGCCAGTGATCAATCGCAAAACGTTTTGTTTAACTTGCTTGCTAGTTTCTGTAATTAATGTAAGAATGATTTTGATGAAACATTCCCTGTCTATAATATCCTGAAATAATATGTTGGATTTTTTTAACAACTTTTTATTTTCTCCCAATTTGGAATGCCTAATTGTAATTATAGGACTGTCCCATCGCTGCACCATTCTCTGTGAATTTGGGAACATGCACTCTCATATATGTATGCTCCAAAACAAATGCAGCCAGCAGCTGCTTAAATTCATTCAGAAATCCACCAGCTGAACTGTGCAGCAACTGGACCTGAAGACTGCACAACAGGCCGCTGGTGTAGGCAGATTGATCTACTAGAGGGGTTGATATTGTGCAAAGAGGTGGGGAATGCACTGATTTAACCTTCCCTCCCTGGGTTATGCTACTGCTGATGTACAGCGGCAGTGTAGTATAATGGTTAAGGTACTGGCCTTGTAACCGAAAGGTTGCAGGTTCAATTCCCAGGTAGGACACTGCCGTTGTACCCTTGAGCAAGGTACTGAACCTGAATTGCTTCAGTATATATATCCAGCTGCAGAAATGGCTAATATGTAAAAAATGCTAAAATAAAGTTGTGTAAGTTGTAAATGCCTGTAATGTAATGTAATGTAATTCATCACCTCATGAGAATCCTGGAGACACACAGAAATCACTTATTTACATTTAGTTATTGTTTTCAAGTTGGAAAAGGTCCAGAATGTGATTTATATATACACAAAAAAAAAGACAGTTCTGCCATTTGAACAACCCCATATTTGAACACACGGCCATAAATTCGACATGAAAGGAGCTGGGCGATATCCTGGCAGTTTATGATGTCAATGAATATTAAAATCTGAAGTTAGTTTCTTAAACCTGGTTTCCTTTTCAAATGTGTTCAAATGAGAATTTTCTGTGTATTATCTATATTCTCCAATTTGACATTGTGTTTTACCAATGTCAGAATGCAGCTTTAATCTGAATTGCTACCAAGCCTCATGTAATCAGTTTAATCAGTTGTGCTGGGTTTTTTTTTTTTTTGGTGATCCTCCTTTACTGTAGTTGTCCAGTAGCTTCTCCGTGTCTTATTGAAGACACAGAGGTGTGTAAAAGACAATAATTATGAACTGGTGAACTCCTTCCTAAAATTTTAAGTTACAAATACTTTGCTAATTAATGCAAGAACTTTACTTGCATGCCTATATTGATTGAAACCAATGTAAAATAGAAAGTGGCTAAATAATGGGACGATAGAGACTACCATTGCAAGATGATTTGAGGTTTAAATCTGACTCCACCAATACAAAATTTAAGCTGTGCAATATTTGGCTTCCTATGTTTAGCTGCAGATATTCATATCATAGGGCCATATCTCTGACTGATGTTTAGAGTGGCAGAGACTCATCCACCGTTCTGTGGTATGAAACCCTAACCCAGAATAGTGCATAGTGCAATAGTTTATTACTCCAGTCTGTTCCAGTCCTTTTAATACAAAGAGGTAAAGAGTGACTAAATTCCGGAACATTTGACATGAATATTTAGTCAAATTGTACTCTTAAACCCATACTCTTCTTATTTAAAGGGAGCTTTACTAACCAAAATATAAATTAAGTGCTATAAATACCCAGCTCTGGTAGAATGTGCTTTGGACCTCTGCAGTTCTCAAAACGTGTTACTCAAGTTACAGTGCAATGGAATTTTATGTCCAACCATGTTACAGCTGATGTAATGCAACAAGTAATCTAAGATGGCAATTTCCTGTGAAAACTTTTGTTAAATTATTTCTGTATTGAAAATCTGTACCTGAATAAATGATTGAAGACATTTAGCATTGCTCAGCAGTCTCTGTAGTCATTCAAATTAATGAACGAATATTCATTTCAGGATTACTTTAATCTTTAATATAATATTGTGCCTTTCTTTAGAATGTTTTTGACTAGCAGCTGCCTATCACCTAAACAAATACACATCACTGCATTTGTACTACAAAAACATTGTACGACTGTACTATAGTTGACAGAACAATGGTGATGACTGAACGTTATGTAGTACAGTCTCCATGAACAGAACCCTTGTGTTCTGTTTACTTATTAGCACATTTGAATTATGCAAGGATATTCAGTATGTATATACTGATATGTATATATATATATGTATTATCTCAATTCCAAATAATATTCCAAATAATATTAACAATATATTTAATTAATGGTTGCCAATTAGCTATGATGTGGGGGTGATGTGATTTATATTTTCAAAATCCATTATATTGAAGGCATAGGGATGGGGGGGGATTAAATGAAACAAGTTGTTTTCATGCAGTAGATTGATATTTTTACATTCCAATTAGACATAAAGCAAATAATACAGATTATGAAAAAACATAAATTTGAAACATGAACCAAATCCTTGGGAGCATGTGATACATGTTGGGTTTTGTTCCAGGTAAGCTTGTTATCAATTGGGTTTGGTGAGCCTGTAAACTTAATGGTGATCTGGAATTGACATTTTGACACAAGTTGTTAGTTGTTAGCCCTTGAGCCAGATAGGGCTGCTGCAAGAGTGTGTGGCTCTAGCAGAATGATATGTAAAAGCAACAAACTCATTAATAATATGGACAGGTATTCAATTTAATATGTAATGAAGCCTAATTGAGACAGTTGCTCTATTTTGTTCAAGGGGCAGCCATTAGCAAAAACATGTTTATATAACTACGCCTAATGTTTTATGCATGAAGAACAGACTAAGTGCCAGACAAAGATGATTTGAATGAAATTCAGAGAAAGTTTAACTGACATGAAAACTGGCATACCCCTGGACCACAGCTTGGGAACATTTTTATAATTCTCAGTGGTTTTGAACAGCTTATGTGCTAACTTGTGAAGCGCAAGGCAAGACATTACAGGTCGATTACAAAAAGTAAAAAGTACCATACTATTACCAGTTTAGCTGCATCATGTAGGGGGTACTTAAAGCACAATGTAATCTTGATCAACTTGATATTAGACAAGTTTATGAGCTCACTGTAATCAGGATGAAGGAAATGTGGTGTACTTGTTCTACATCTGGGAACTATGGAAAGTTGCAATAAACCTTTGCAAGTTTTAATGGTTGCTGCCAACCCATAAATATTTGGCCATAGTATGACACCCATAGTTAACAAACACCATATAAAATCAGTCATGCACTTAAGTACAGTTTTTAAAGACTTCTCTATATTTGAAGCATGAAGTCCCAGAAACCACAGGTCAACTTCCCTTTTCACTTCCTGTTCAGTCTCTCATTTTACTACCCATAGTCATTGGCAACTATGATTACATTGTAATGTCCACTAATAAATACCTCACCATACGTAGTTTCTTGTGTTTTCAGTCCTCCAGATTTATGGTCCAAAGATTTATGATAATGTTTTAGGGATCATCCACCAATTTACAGGTTGGTTGGGCACATCTTTGGGTTGTGTGAATTGTGAGGGAGACACAGCAGTTCCTGTTAATGCCATCAGAGGGCAGCATCTGTGATCGGTATTCTTGTTGCTTATGTTTCAGTATACCCATGTTTATTATGCATTCTAAAAATGCACATTCAGACCAGTGGTCATGAAAGATCCTATGTCACTTTATCACAAGGACTCAGGGTTCTGCTAAGTGCTGGCTGTTGAGTGTTCTGTTATGGAATGACTGCCATGCATCACACAGGTACTGGTATACATTGGTGGTGAGTGAGATGAGCACCATCATGCACTGTAAAGAGCTTTGAGATTGTGTAAGTTGCTGTATAAATGCAACCCCTTGTTATATTTTAGCCAACTGTTAATGGAGCATTTAATAATCTTATTTAAAAATAACAGTTGATATAAACTGAGAATCTATATTTACCATTAGGAAATAATAATAATAATAATAATAATGTTTATTTGTATAGCAAATTTCAATAACATGAACTGCAGCACAAAGTGCTTTACATTAAAAATAAATATATAATAAAGAACACAAGAAAAACATGAGATAAAAGGTAAAATATAGGTACTCAAAACAGAAGTGTTAAAAACATGTCATTTTGTAACACACCTCCGTGTCTAATTAAGGTTTTAAGGACAACACATTTTGTTACTTTTCAACAGTCTGTGTTAAAAGTCTACCTTTTTAACACATAAATTGTGTAATTTGACACAAAATGTATTGAAAGTAACATAAATGTAACACAAAAAGTGTGTTGATATCAACAACAAAAGAACACAAGACAGAAGAAAAACATCAGATAAGAGATAAAATATAAAAGGAATAATAATAATTTAAAATAAAAATGAAACACAAATAAACAAATAAATGTGATCAGCCAAATGCTTTCTAAAAAAGTGTGTTTTCAACTTGCTCGTAAAATTGTGTACTGATGGTGCCTCTGCTATCTTGAGGCGGTGTATTCCAAAGTCTAGGTGCATAAAATGAAAAGGCTGCCTCATCACTCTTCTTCAGTTTAACTTGGGCATCTTGAGCGAGTTGGCATTGGATGATCTTAAGTTGTGCTGGTATCTACGTCGTTAACATTTCTGAGATATGAAGGTACTAAACCACTGAATGCCTTAAAAACAAGTAAAAGGATCTTAAAATTACAAGTTGTAATTTGTCAGTGGCCTTCTTTGGTAACCCAGTGCATTACAATAGTCAATGCAGCTGAAGACATGTTTCAACTTTGCATTGTGCAGTGTTAGGAAGGGTCTTACACATGCAATATTCCTGAGATGAAAAAGTACTTTTGGTCACATTGCTGATATGAGATTTAAAACTTAGATCAGGCTAAAATAACGCCTTTTATTTTCTTCATTTTCATGCTGTGCAGATTAATGGCCAGGTTTGCTTGTTTTTCTCTTTGTGTTTTTGAGCCAATTAAGAGAACCTCTGTCTTTTCATCATTTCATTTTAGGAAGTTGTTAGACATCCAGCTTGTGATGCTAGATGGCTAATCAGGGGCGTCATCTGGTGCAATAGTAATGTACAATTGTGTGTCATCTGTATAACTGTGAAAGTTTACACCATGTTCATGGATTATGTTACCAAGAGGTAGAAAATGAGTGACGCCTGATTTAACAAACATATCCCGTTATCTCCATAGAATCTTTGGCCCAGTTGGGTCAGGAGACCAAGTTGCCTGGTTAGCCGCTCTGGTTGCTCAGCAACAGGGAACATTTCCTCTACCCAACTCCTCTAATCACTACTTCAGGCAAAGTTGTGACTTATGACAGGATAGATAATATTCTTACGTATCAATACACTGTGACAAATGAGCTGATGATTCTACACACTCCTAGATTATTCTACACACTCCTACTTCTTTGTGCACTGGTATAAAGACTTCACTCACACTCAGAGGTTTTGAGAACCTTCACCGAATGCCTATAGAGCTGATGTGTTGCTTCCCCCAGTGCTGTTATCTTTCTTTTTTTATTTATTTAAATGAAGGAAAAATTTTACTTTGCAATTCTCTAAATACAGTGCCCTCCACTATTATTGGCACCCCTGGTAATGATGAGTAAAAAGGGTTATAAAAAATGTATCGTTTGGTGAATTAGCTTAATGAGAAAAATCCAACTTTTAATTGAAGTAAATTTATTATGAGAAAAAAAATCCCTCATCAAGAAATAATAATTTTTAACAAAACCATGTGTGCCACAATTATTGGCACCCTTGCATTTATATATAGAATAAAGTAATCATTTTTAATAATTGGTCGCATATCCTTTGCATGCCATGACTTTCTGATGTCTGTGACCCAACAACATCAAAAGAGTCTTGATATCTTTCTGGTACTCTTACAAGCGATACTATAACGTTTCTGCATTTGAATGGATTTCTATGGGAATTGGGGGGTGGGACTATTACAGCTAAATCTAGTCCCACCCCCAAGGTTGGATTTTTCTCATTTTCTTCAGTGTGACATTAAGCTAATTCACCAAACGATGAATTTTTTATAACCCTTTTTACTCATCTTTACCAGGGGTGCCAATAACAGTGGAGGGCACTGTATTTAGAGAATTGCAAAGTAAAATTTTTCCTTCATTTCTGAAGACTCCAAACACTCACTCTCAGGTGTAAACATTACCAATTACCAAAACATTACTCTAATTTATACTAGTCCCCTGCACGTTATGAAAATATACTGAGCACAGACAGACCAAAATCAACAGACCAACAGTTCAATTCAACACAAACACTTTGAATGGCTGGATACAGTAAATTGCATATATTTCAATCCTGTGGCTCAGTGCTTAAAGGCATTTGTTAGAACATAATGTTGTATAGCTACCTGGCCCCGATATGAGTCGTGATATTCAAGCTCACCTTCATGACTTGCTCCAGTGGTCAGGAACTGGCCAACGAAGAATGTTGTTTTCTCTCTCTCCATTCACTCCCATTGCATGGCGAAACAGGTCTCAAAAGTACACTTTTAGCACATAAATGAATGCAAACTACGCAGATTATGCAATATACAAAATCATGACATCCAGAACCAAATGTACAGTCTGCATTTGCAGACTAATGAGATCTTAAATGAAATTGGATGGGTGGGCTGGTGGCTGAGACTCAGGGGGAAGAACTTTGTTGGACATCTCTAAAAGCTATTTTAATGACTTTCATGGTGAAAATGGCTCCACTTAGGAGTCTTTGCATATCATCAAATTATGCTAATCATTTACACGATTATTTAAAAATACTCGCAACATTAGAAAAAATATATTGGGTGCATTGTGATTTCCCTTATTAAACTAATATAGGTGGTCTAGTTCAGGTTCAATTTATGCAGTACTTCATGCTATAATGGAGTTTTCATTTACTTCAAAATAGTTGCAGCACATACTGTATATGGATTTAGCATGGTGTGAAATGTAGAGAAAAGGTTGGGAAACTCTGTAAATTCACTGAGAATGCATCCAAAAAGGCTAAAGGTATAGAAACACACACAAATGTGTCGACACATGACATGACATGGTATTAAAAGAAGTGGTATTAACATAATAAAAACTAATGACAAAGAGTTTAGGGATGCCTTAGACACATAAAGAGGGGGGGGAAGAGTGAGGAAGGGAGGGGTTTTGGCAGTCTAACAGGCCGTAATGTCGGGTGTGTCCATATTAGTCCATGAATGACACCAAACTGTGGCCTGCACTCCAGTATCCAGTTCATCTCATTCCAAGACTCCCAGTTTCTATTTTTGATCGACTGTAAGATGATACACTATCCCTCCTTTTCTAACTCTGTTAGTCTCTCCATCTTCCTCTCTCTTTTTCCCAGCCAAACCTGATGGTGTGTCTATAGTTAGTCTCACCAAGTCAGTATATAAGCCCCTGGGGGACCAGACTTCACATGTCAGTCACATCAGTTTGCGGCTTCGCATAGGCCTTTTCTTCTTGAACGACCAAACTCTACATACCGTCTTGAGATGGTGAGTAACACCAGCCCTCCCTTCCATAAGCTGCTGTTCTTAACACTCTGTTTCAACACTCTGCATTGCCAGTAACCTCTGCAATGAGATTCACTTAAAACCAGGAATAAGCTTTAAGTTGAAGCATAAGAATCATTTGTAAACACCTTTAATTGCCACAAAGAAGTCAAGAATCAAAGAGATAGCTTTTGGTTTAATTTTAACTTTGCTTATTATGTATTATTTTATTTATTTTTTTACTTCTCTGGACAAACCAGCTGCTGTTTCACTCTGGAATTATGCCAAAGTTTTGTGTTTTGCAAGCTGACCTGAAAAACAACCCAAAAAAAATTTGCCTTTGTCTTTGTTTTTCTTAACCAAAATATTGGTACTTGTTATAATGGGAATATTTATTTTAAAAGGAAGACAAGAGGCCCAGAAGCTGTTAATTAAAAAATATCTGAAGTTTGCCAAATGAGAGTGATGAGACATGGTAGACCTAAGTAAACCATAGAAGACATTCTGCTGCTACGTCCATCATGGTTTTAAAGATTGACAGAATAGATGCCCTAAATATAGATACCCACAAAGGAATTCTGAGATTAGCAGAAAAGTAAATTGTGAATATGAAGGCATATCAATACACAGCTGTTTCAATTATAAAAAAGCAGTCATATGTATGACAGCAGAAATGATAGAAGAGAATATTATAGATGAGCATTTATACTGAGCAGTTTGCTCACTTGAGCACAACAAACTGCTCAGTATCTATTGTATGAATTTGTCTTTTTTATGCTTAACAGTATAGATTGGTGTCAAAGGTGGACTTTTTATCCCACTTTTTTTCTCTGGGGTGATCTATACTATGTGTCCTGTGGCTCTGGCCCTGTCTGTCCTATCTATCTGTTGTCTCTGTGGTTCTGTGAATTTCTACTGAAAGCATCTATGATGACAGTTTGTCCAATTCACTGCCTACTATGTGTCTGTGATAAAACCATTTCCCTAAAATAAATTTGTGTTGTATGTCTGGCCCTCAGGCACCCAAGAAGGCCAAGAGGAGGCAGCAGGCAGAGGGTGGATCCTCCAATGTGTTCTCCATGTTTGAGCAAAGCCAGATTCAGGAGTACAAGGAGGTGAGGACTTTTCACCGTTGCATTGCATTGCAGAACATAACCACGCGTAGCCACATGCCACTGTAACTGTTGGTCGAAATGCACGAGCAGGAAACATTGTTTAGGTAGGCTACTATAACTTACCTCTCTGTACGTACAGTGCTCTGCAAGGGGGCAAAGAAGTCTAACAGCACTTCATCTTGTGACCACCAGTTAGTGCCTGGCTTCTTAGGTAAAGGTCATGGAGCAAAGGAATGCCTTTTAACTTCACACAAATTCCAGTGCTCTGACAATATCTGTCACCTCCTGAAACATTTCAGGCATCTCTTTCCTCAGCTGTCCCTCTGCCTCTGCCTTTATTTAACTCGGTCCAAGTGTCTCTGTGAAACTGTCTTACACGGCAGCATGTGCGATGCTTATAATAACCTGAGAAGGCAAAAGAGAGGGGAGAGAGAGGGGCAGGAGGCACAAAGACAGAGACCTAGAGAAGGAGAGGAAGGCTAATGATTTTAAAGTATGCAAATGATCCCCTCTGAGGATGGCTGACACTATTCAGAAAGAGAAGATCACTAAAAAGGGAGGGGAGAGAAGGTGGGATGGGGAAAGAACATGGAGAGGGAGGTAGTGGTCAGGGAAGGCGGCGGGTGTAAATGATACCTGTTCCTTAAATGTCCCTGAGGGAATGTCTGACATGGCACTTGAGACCGTTTTAACACGTCAGATGGACAGAAGGACACCAGCTGCCTTTTAAGTAGAAGGCCAGAGAGGCATCTTAAGTTTCATGATCTAGACGGAGAGAGGGTGTCACAGGGGTATGTGTGTGTGTGTGTGTGTGTGGGGTGGCAGGTTTACCCTTATGCATATATATATATATATATATATATATATACAGTACATACAGTATATATATATAACATAAAATATTGCCCTAATTGTCATTTCTCCCATGGTCATATAATGTTCATCTTATGCATGCATTTTTTTAAACAGTAGTTCTAGTTTGCAATTCCTCTAAATCAACATTGTATGATGTTTCAAATAATTAGATAAAGCACTATTTCTCTGTAGCTACCCAATATACAGAGCCGTATATTCATTTATCACATATATAATCATATATAAATTTAACTCCTGGGCACCCCCGTATTTTATATTTTTCATATGAACAAAGTTTGTACCTCATGAATTGAACACAGTTATTAATTAGCCATCTTTGACCCATTGTTGACTCTTTATGAAACAATTGTTTTATGAGGTGTGTCTGTGCACACTTAAAGGTGCTTCTTCAACTTAACTTTGTTATCTTATTCCTTTTTAACACATTTGTAATACTGATTAGGAATAAAGACTAGTTGGAACATCATAATGTGAATTTGATTCTAATATCACTAATTTTTATGTCTATCAAGGCAATGAATTCATAAACTCAAATTACTCTTAACTATGTTGCAATGGGCATTCTTAATTCTTTGAGGATTTCACTAGTTCAGTTGATTTCTCGACTGAAGATCAATTATTGACTTCACTACAAATTAAGGAATTTAGGCTTTCACAGTGTATTTACCCTTTACAATCAGTTCACACAGGGCATTTTTACAGTGATAATTGTAAAAAAAATGATATTTGCACCTCTTCTGTGTATGGGTAAGATAGCATTGATGGCGCGTAATTTTAATCCTGAAAACTCTTTGAACTCTTTCTTTTGATGAGCGCCTGTGCGATAACATCACTGAACAGAATATTGTAAACGTTTTGTTGGGACAATTTCCCACACTACTAAAATGTTGATGGGAAATGCATTTATATATTGCATCCAAATTGAAATATTAATACTTAAAAAGGTTTTAATTAATACGTTTTTTTTCTTTCATTAATAAAATAGATCCTTTTCCCAGTTTTTCTGCCAATCTTTATACAGCGCATCTCTCTCTCTCTCTCCTCTCTTTTTCTTTGCTTTTGTGATTCTATTTCTTGTACATGTTGTTGAGCTATGACAATAGAGCTGGTTTTAAATTAAACTCCTCTCTCTCTCTCTCTCTCTCTCTCTCAGGCTTTCACAATTATTGACCAGAACAGAGATGGCATCATCAGCAAGGATGACTTGAGGGACGTGCTGGCCTCTATGGGTAATTACCTTTTCCCCTCTGACTCTGCATAAACACAGCTGTCTCATTCATAAAATAATTAATTCATGATTAATAAGTAACCATTTCTTTTGGTGTTGGATATTTGCTTATGGAAATATTTATATTCCATTGGGCTACACTTAGTATAACATGAGTCATGATTCAACACCAAAAGTATCAATTTAATGTAGAGGTGAGTATACTCTAAATTAACCATCTTATCCAGGCCAACTGAATGTGAAGAATGAGGAGCTAGAAGCCATGGTAAAGGAAGCCAGCGGCCCCATCAACTTCACCGTCTTCCTCACCATGTTCGGGGAGAAGCTGAAGGGTGGGTCTCATTTAGTAATTCTCTCGCTCTAAAGGCATGGCCTATATGTGAATTTTACCTCTTGTGCTGATCACATAGAGAAGTCAGCAGTGTTTCTACAGTATTAAACTCTCCTTCTCTCTGCCCATCAGGTGCTGATCCCGAGGATGTCATCGTGAGTGCATTCAAGGTTCTGGATCCCGAGGGTACTGGCACCATCAAGAAGCAATTGT
The DNA here is from genome assembly GCA_029718625.1 of Synaphobranchus kaupii. Lineage (NCBI taxonomy): Eukaryota > Metazoa > Chordata > Actinopteri > Anguilliformes > Synaphobranchidae > Synaphobranchus > Synaphobranchus kaupii. Next base: position 52,232,252 of record CM056379.1, read on the forward strand.
AAGTGTTTTACTTCGATTGATTTCCATATTCATTATCCTGTACATTAACATGTGTTCCCAGGAATCCTATAGCCATGTAGCTGCTCTTAATGTATAGGTTGCTTATTGCACATTTACAATTTACTAAGTCTGTACATTGAAGCATGTGGATGGCACGTCTTTCCCAAGTCTAACTCCTCACCTTGATTTGTCCAGCCTTGAGGAGCTCCTGACCACTCAGTGCGACAGGTTCTCTGCAGAGGAGGTGAGGCTGTGCTCCATTTCTTTATCTCTTCATACAAAATCTACCTTCATGAGAATACTTGAGTGGCCTATGATGCCTCCATGTCGGTGGCCATCCAAGGCTCTGTGAACGTCTGTATGATTTGTGTGTCGAGAGCAATTTCTTCTCTGCCCGCTTCAGTTTGATTTTGTTGAATACTCTCCATTGATGTTTCCTGTACTCTCCTTCCTCCAGATGAAGAACTTGTGGGCCGCCTTCCCCCCTGATGTGGCTGGCAACGTAGACTACAAGAACATCTGCTACGTCATCACACACGGAGAGGAGAAGGAGGAGTAAAACCCGCTCCCTTCCTTCTCTACTTCACTGACACCACCCCTTCTTACCCATTTCCTTCCCCTTGGTTTGCTCTCTCTCTCTCCTGCTCACACAAAAGACTTGTCTCATTTTACTGAGACTCTGAGAGTGTAGAGGGCTGTGAGTAAGCCTTCTTGTCAATGGCTGTGGGGAAATAGGATTATTTTCAAAAAAATAATCTTATGATTATAGCAATCTTTCTCCCTTTCTCCAGTCCCTACTCTCTCTCTCTCAGTCTCTCTTTAGCTCCTCCTGTTGGTTTAACCAGCACACGCACCACACTGTGTTCTATTCAACGTAAATACAGAGAAGTGAATTCATCTCTCCACCCCTATTTATCTTCAGAGGGAGAAAGAAGTAAATCAGAGGGGTTTTTACTCTATAATAGAAGCCATTTCCCCCCCTCTTCTATTTTGATCTCTCTCCTTTTGGGGGAAAAGAGAGGGAAAGACAGAGGAAGACAGAGAGAAGAGAGGAAAGGAAGAAGGTTTAGTCTCCTTAAAGTGATGGCTGCCTTGTAAGAGAGTGAGAAAGATTGTGAAAGGGAGGGGGAGAAAAAGAGGCGAAAGAAAACATGCTGTCTTCGTTGTCTTTTGCTCTTCCTCTCACATCCCCCCTTTCCAACTCCGACCCCAATTCCCCGTGTATGTTTCTCGTATCCTCCAGTTTGTCAGAAAACACCTGTAACAAATAAAAGCGACTAACTGTGAATAAAATTACTCTTTTGTACGGCCGTGTCTCTTCATCTTAGTGGGCCAGGGAGAGGGCTACAGCAGTGTAACATGAAAAACCTTTCAGTCTAAGGTCAACTTATGATTTTAGATCCCTTCGCGTAGACAGAACTCAAACAACCGTCTGTTCACGTGCACCGTAATAAGTTCAGGAACTCGCATTTAACAAAATCTGGAATGGCGTCTGGGTTTACAGTTGGAAGAGGATGAAGAGAAGTAACTCTGAATTCTATAAGATAGTTGTTCAGTGAAAATACTGCATTATCCAATTTATAATTTATATTCACACTGTTATAAGAACAACAACCCACAACAACAAGGAGACTGAATATATTATTTATTATTAGTTTCTATTGTTGTCATGATACTTTTCAATATCAACAATTAAATACGCATGCATTTATGCATTTATTTTTTAGGAATGACATATTTATTTTTTTGTTTAGTTTTGGAACCAAAAAAAAAAATTACAGCTTCTTGTAAACATTAAAACAATTCAACATACACCCAGCAATGACAAAACATCCATCTTGAAAGGTCATCTAAACAAAAATAAGAAAAATAAATTGAGTGTGAAACAGACATGACAAATTGCATACAAGGTGCTAATGTCTGACCCATCCCTGTTTTGTCTGCACTGGTCCTCAGGCACAGGACTGCACAGGACATCCAGTTTCATGATTCCCCTGCATCTCCCATCTACTTCTGCTGTCCCCTCACTCAAAGAGCAAAGCTCTCAGACCAATTATACAGCACGCTGCAGCTACATTAAAATTCATAACTTGAGCTGCAGAAGTTGGGGAGAGCAAATTCTTCCAGTCACATTGCATGCAATTGCACCCACTTCTATTTTTTGTGTCGGGTACTTACTGGGCCACTAGAGGCATTAAAGACTGAGAGTTTGTGGACTTTCCCAAAGCGGAGGTGCTACAGTCTCTGGCAGTAAAAGGGAGTTCTGCTGGTGATCACATGCATGGGAGCAAATGTCACATCTAGGTATGGCTTGCATAGCCATTATCAGTTTGGGTTTGTGGATTGTGTAATCATGGTTCATGGAAACAGGGTGGAAGTGGTCAATCCTGACATTTTTTCTATTCCTCCTCCATCATCTGCCTTTCCAACTATAATTTTAACAGCTTTACTGCCTTTTTCAATTCAGGCATTGTTATTGCTTTAAAAAAAATTGCACCTTATCTAGCCTGTTACCACGTGCCATCCTTGACCATTCTGCTTGACTGGGCTATATAGTTTGAGGTATCAAGACAGGAAATCAGACTTGACATCCAGGCTTGGTGTTGTGATGTGGACGGCTAGGCTAATAAGAAGTGTACTGTAAGCAGTTATAGATGGGCAATTACATGATATACAGATAGAGGACTTACAAGACTACACGTAACCTACAGCAGGAGTGTCATATGTCCAAAATGCGGAAGGTGTAGCAATTCACTGAAGCTCCACTACTACAAAGTGTGATATGCAGTTAGTTGTAGCCAACACAGCTGTGGATGGGCAGAGCACCAATGAGTGAACGCACTACTAAAAGAACTTTACTGGGCTGAACACAAGACACAAATGCTCCGCCTGCCCCCCAAAAGCCAAATCCAGAAAAAATGTGATCCGACAATATGAAGTCAGTAGGCTATTAGAGCTACAGACCATTCGGCCAATCATAAAAATGCCACATCGAAATAATATATTTCTCTGATATCTGATTGGTTGGTTTGGCCATATAAAACATGGATATGTAGCGAGAGAGAGGTCACTTTCTTTGATCAATCTATGCTGTCTCTTCTTGATAACTGTAACTGTTACACATTGCTTAGGATATAATATTAGCTAGCCTAGCTTACTCAGTGAGTTGAGGATAGTGGCGAGTCTCCGTCTGGGAGATTCGATTTTAAATAGATTGATTAGGCTACATGTTGCATCTAGCCTAGTTAATTAGATTTGTATTATAGCTGCGATTCTGTGAAACATCTGCAGCATTGCATTAGCTGGCTGCACGTGTGTGTGCGCGTGTGTGTTTGCTAGCCTACTGCTGCGTGTTGGCTAGTCAGCCCTACTTTCCTCAAACTTAGGAATACTTCACATATATTAAAATACACTATCATATCGGTCTCTCTCTCTTTTACATTCTCTATCACTCTCACGGTGAAACAGCAGCCGTCAACAGAGGCAAGCCCCCCGGCGTCTCATAAAATATATTTAAAAAATATATATATATATACTGTATATAAATAAAATGATGAGCCAATTACAGTATCTTAGTTTCACATGTAAATAGAAAATAGCACAAAGAGACTGAAATGATGAAGGAATAAGGAATAAGTAAGATTATATTATAAATTAATTTAATTGGGCATTGATAAAGTTGTCCTCTGATAAGGGGGGGGTATGGCTAAAATATAAATGAAAATGATTACAGTAACGTATTTTCACATGTAAATAGAAAATAGCACAAAGTGACTGAAATGATGAAGGAATATAGCTCATCTTTAATATACTTGTTTCCATATAAGATTAGACAATGATTTAGTATTATTGGGCATAAATAAACTTGTCCTCCTATAAGAGGGGGGGTGGAGGTGGATTTAAAATGTAATAAAATTATCTTATCCACTAATGTACTGATTAGCCTATACTTTAGCTTTATATGAAAGCATCTCAAATCTCATCTAGGGCTTTGAAAAAATAAAATAAAAAAATCTTCAAAATGTTCATAAATTAAACATTTTAATTTAGAAAATGCCCTGTGTGAGGTTGTGTAGAAATGAAGGAAATTTTTCTGCAGGAGGACCCCCAGACCCCCCACTACTTTGTCCCCCCCTTCTGCCCCACCAACATCTCTTCATGCCCCCTCAATCAAAGCAGCCTAGAAACGGCCCTGTCTGTGAAAACAGTGAACAACACTTGTTTGACATACAATGTCCATATTCTCCATAATTCAAACTATACAAACAGTACAGATTATTATTACTCTTGGCATTACAGTAACAATGTCCAATCGACCAGCAGGGGTCCCGAGAGAGCAATGAAAGTACTTGGCACAAATTATCCCTGAATGACAGGTTCAAATGCACCACAGTGTGAGATCATGGACAATAAAGCCCACCTCCTTACAAGTCCTGCTTGATCAGCTCCAGAAGCAGTGACAGCTATATATTAAAATAGATGCTCCCCTCTTCTTGGTGTACTTGGAAAGGATGGGGAAACTCTTTCAATAAAAACTGTTACATTATGAATGGTGCTGAACTGTTTTTGATTGTGTAACGAGAGGGTAATTTGGGGGGGCCGTGTGGGCTAAAGCATGCCAACTGTGTCCTTCTACATCAAATATAGGACCTCAGTACTGTTGGATTACTCATCTTGTTAAGACACTGTTTAGTGCATGGATGGACTCCATGGTTTGGTGTCAAATCCAGATCATATCAGAGCCAACAATCCTAACAATCCTGCAGGGTGACAATAGAGCCAACTGTTCTGGCTCTAGCAGGGATGGGTTTCAGTCAGCTGGGACATGAAGAACATGAAGCATCTTCTTCCGACCCATGTCTATGCCAGCCTGACTTGTGAACTGCAGTATGATAAAAAGCAGCAGCTGATATCACATGCCTTAGAAGACAGCACATGCTTGTCTGTGCCTTCCCAAATGGACAACAGGAGTTGCAATGTGCGATGCAGCATGAGAATTGCAGCAAGGTCATTACAAATTGACGAGGAAACCGTCATACAGTGAATACAGGAAATTATTCGGGCAGTGACAAAAGTTTTGGTGTTTTGGCTCTGTACTCCAGAACATTGGATTTGAAATGGGATAGTGAACCGTGTAGCAATTGTAGCCCTCTTTATACATATCCCCCCCCGCCCATTTAGGGGAAGAAAAGTAATTGGACAAATTAACATAAACTTAAATAAAGTCATTACATTTAATATTTGGTTACATATCCTTTGCATCACTTTAAGGGTTGTGTCTCCCGATTCATTTTCCTACTGAACTCCATGGAAAAATAAGTCAGGAGAAGAAACCCTTAAAGTGATCCATCCATATCTGGCAGCAGAGTGATGGTTTGAGACCTATTTGATACTTCAGACCCTTGATGATTTACAGCCATTTAGCCAACCATGTGATACACACTGTTCCAGCATAATTTAGAGACCCATTCAAATTCAGAGAAGTTATAGCATCTCTTGTACGAGTACCAGAAAATAAGATATAAAGATTATTTTGATGTTGTTGGGTCACAGACGTCAAGATGTCATGGCATGCAAAGGATATGCAACCACATTTTAAATATGATAACTTTATTTAAGTTTATGTTAATTCGTCCAATTACTTTTCGTCCCCTAAAATGGGGGGGGACTATGTATAAAAAGGGATACAATTGCTACACGGTTCACCCGATATGAATGTAAAAGCCCTCAAATTAAAGGTGAAAGTTTGCATTTTAACCTCATCGTCAACTGTTCCATTTCAAATGCAATGTTCTGGAGTACAGAGCCAAAACAACAAAAATTTGTCACTGCCAGAATACTTTCCGCCCCCACTGTATATATGCGTACTCCAGGAAACCAGGTATACCAGAATAAAATGGAAAATGTATGCTTGTGCCAGTTTGAGGGTAATGCCACATGAAACTACAGACACAGACACCTAGTAGGCCTTTTCAGTAGCTGAAAAATAGCTAACAATCTATTCCACTTGGATGTCAGAGGTCAAAATCAATGGTACTGCTAAAATCACATTAAGATATTAAAATGTTTAAATAACAAAAAAAATCCTTCATAGCCTGATAAGGTGCAATTGTATTCCTTGATATGATTGCTTCATACATATCATCATACATTTAACCACATTTTTAGCTTTAGCTGCTCTACGTTTAACAAACAGGGAGTTATGGAATCTTGGTTAACAAGACTGGCTTTTTAATTGACTAACTCTAAAGTGTTGGTTCTGTAAGACATGATAATGCATATTTAGCCCAGGGATCATTATATTTCCCTGGGCATTTCATGTACAATACACACAAGAACGTGACTATAACAACAGACTTCAAGCTGTTACTAAACAAAAAGAAAAAAGTATAATATTGACTGATCCCAACACAAAGTGCAGAACTTCATAAACAAGCACAAGATACTAGGAGCAGTCTGAATTAATCTGTGCCTGTACCAGTCTGAAGATCGGTTTTGATACCCTATGTCTCCCAGTCATTTAGTGTACTGAGCATGCACACACGCACGCACGCACGCACACATTGTTGAAATATAAATACACTGAAAAGGACAGTGGAGAACAGTACAGTCAAATCTAACAACATAATAAACACACATATATAATACACAATAAATATATCTTTCAGAACAACTAATACTACAATACTATAATCATTGTTAATGACTATATCAGGTTTTCAGGTTATGCGGTTTGTTTGCAATAATTTTATATGAAATTGCCACGGCATTCCAGTTAGAAGATCTACTTATGCAGTACAGAGCCAAAACAACAAAAATTGTGTCACTGACTAGAAATAAGGGGTGAATACTGGGGTACTGTACTGGACATACTGTAGCCAAATATTCCCCATAAATGGGTGTACTATTAACACTTGTGTGTGCTTTCAGTATAATCTGTCAACTCTTGAAACAATACTTTCACTTCATACAGTTAAAAACATCAGCTAAGCAAAGAAAATCACTCAGTTCTTGTTCAGGGCTAAAAAGGACTACACAAATTATTTCACCCATCTGAATATGGGGGAATACATTTCTAGAGGGGAGATAAATTTAGGATATCAGCTGGAAGGTTTACAAATTAAAATCCCCCATCTGTTTGAGGCTAAACAATGCTAGCCTGTATGTGTAATATGAATGCTAACCTTTATGGGAAGTATGCCATGAGCAACATCATTATCCCTTCATTCTTCTCCCTTTTCATTCTGTGTCAATGAGGAGATGAGCTCTGTCCTGCCGTTTGCTCAATAGCATCTCTTGGAGTTTTGGCTCCATTCTTCTCTTCTGCCTCAGCGCCATCTCGGCCCTTCTTCTTCCCTCCTTTCTCCTTTTTTTTCTCCCTCTTCTGCCTCTCCTTTTCTGTCTTCTCTCTCCCCCTTTGTTCCCGCGCTCTCTGTTTCTCCTCCTCCTTCTCCCTCTTCTTTTCTTCTTTGCTCTTCTTCTGTTTCTTCCCCTCTTCCTCTCCTCTATCTTTTCCTGCCTCCCTGCCCCGGAAAGTTGACCCTGGGGTAGCACTGGTGGCTGGAGGTTTGCTGGTAGTGCACTGTTCAGGCATGGTGTTGGGGGAGGGGGAGAAGGTACAGGATGGAGTTGAGTTTTGGGACGGGTTTGGACTGTGTGCTGAGGTAGCGGCCTTGTCCTGTAGTGGAGGAGCCGGCAGGTCCTGTACGGGCCTGTAAGCGGGGTCCTGAGCAGAGTGGGGCCGTGGCTGACTCAGTAGTCCAGTGTCACCGCTGGATGGGGGCTTGTAACCTGGGGTTGTGGTGGAGCTCGGCCCCTGTGGGCTCTGCACTGGCTCCGGCTCTGACGCGGAGCTGCCGAAAAAAGAGCCCTTTTTGGACTGTGATCGGAAGCTGGCCTTGGACCTGCGGAAACCAGGGAGTGAGAGGAGGCTGGAGGATGCCCTGAGGGGCCCTGGTGATGGGGCAGGGCCCCCCAGAAAAGAGAAACTGCCCCGCCTTGAGATGGAGGAGACGGAGCGGTGCTTCAACTCGTGGATCGCCCGAGTACCGTGCAATCTGCGGCCAGGCTGATGGGTGAGCTCCCCCCGGGACTCCCTCCACTTCCGCACTTGGACACTACTCTCTCGCTCAATAATGGCCTCTGTCACCCCCAGTGAGATCACCTGCAGGAAGGGCACAGTGAATGATCAAGAAGTGAAGTCACTATACCAATACTGATATAGACAGTACTTCAGTCATGTATAATAATAATAATAATAACTTTATTTATATAGGACTTTTCGAAACACTGGATTACAAAGTGCTGTACAACGTAAAATTGCTTTTATGCAATTTTAGCAGTCGTTTAGCAGTTTGTTTAGAAGATTAGAAAGTTAGAGAGCTGTAGCATTTTAAAAGTGCGGAGCTACAGGGGTTGCCAGGGTGGCATTTGCCCTTGAAATATTATTGACCACCCTGTGTGCCACCCAAATTAAGTTTTATTCCTGTCATTTGTCAATGACAGACACATTGACAGCGCTTCAACTGAAAAACTATTGTTTTTATATAACCTAGCCGGAGTAGCTCCAGACCGGAAAACAAAGACACCCGCCCACTTTGAAGTAGAATGTTCCTGAAACTGAACCTTTCACACAGAACGTGAACATTCCACGCATCAACAAGCAGTGGAATATGTTACATTTGTAGCCTAGCCGGCACGAGTATAGCCTATCTATTTGATTGTGCCACTGTTGAGGTCTCGGTTGGTTATATTTCAGTCTTTAGTAGTAGCGATTAGGTATATGTGACAGCAGGGGTGTCATGCAGGTAAAACTTTTGAGGGGGTACTTTATGGCAAAAGTGAAATTGAATTAAAACCATGATTAAAACTAGATTAACTATTCCTAAAGACATTGTAGGTGTGGTTGCTTTGCAGTGGTATCAATTGCTGGAAATGGTATAGAAAGATGGTAATATGGTATAGTGTGATGTGGAAAATAAAAGGTGGAAATGGTATGAAGTGGTAATGCGGTGTAAAGGGATCTAAAGAAGGTGAAAGGGTTAAAATATGGTGATGTATTTTGTGGTAAGCAGTCTAAAAAGAACATGGAAGTGATACAAAGAAGTAATTTTTTTGTGACGAAAGCACAAAAAGGTGTCAAATCATCTGGGATAGTATTGTTGGGTCATAACCAAGGATTTTAGATATATGACAAGATACGCAACTGGCGCTTTTCCCCATTGGATTTTTTGTCCGCACAAGAGAAAGTGATCAGGCATGCGCAGTAGTGTTTTCAGTTAGCTTAGCAACTAAAGTTACATAACGTATGCTTAGAGTGGCGTGCATCTCACCGGCGCTACCCGGATTTAAAGTTGGTTTTCGTTGGATAGTCAAAATCATAACGGGTTGTAAGTAGTAGTACTGGGTCCTGACAACATAGGCATATATAATCGAAAAAGAAAAGGGAGACTTTTGATTTTGTCTGTCTGATAATGACCCGTTTAGCAAACTGTTTTGTAAAAACTCCATTGACCGGCAGTCATTCAATGAGCGCCTGTTGTCTGTCTAATAAGTTCCAAGTGCGGACGTTCCAGCCCCGAAGTTGGACCTCTTGCTCCGCCTACCGTCTTTGGTCATAACAGTGTTGTAGAGGAAGACGTTGTGATATCATAAGTAGTGTAATATTTTACAGAATCCACATTCTATTGCATCAGTTTTAAAAATGTGCCCATTGACTACCATTCATTTTTTGGAGATGAAAGGTCAATTATCTGAAAAAAGTGTGCATGTTATAAAGGTAAAAAGTAATAGCAACCTGGGGGGTGTATAAAGGTATAATATAGGGATGTAACAGTACACAAAAGTCACGGTTCGGTACGTACCTCGGTTTTGAAGTAACGCTTCGGTAACAGAGTGCATAATTGCTGCGTCGTGGATCGTCTAGGCTACACTCAGACTTTTTTCAGCTGTTGTTAGTTAATTAAACAGATTGGAGTCACTCGGTAGCTTAATTTATTTTCAATTATTTGCAGTCAGTCGGTAGCTTGCTCGCTGTAATTGGGCCAACTATCTTTTGTGTTGTAGCCTAGACGATCCACGACGCAGCAATTATGCACTCTGCTACCAAAGCGTGACTTCAAAACTGAGGTGCGTACCGAACCGTAACTTTTGTGTATTGTTACATCCCTATATTATACCTTTATACACCCCCCAGGTTGCTATTACTTTTTACCTTTTTACCTTACCTTTTTAACTTTTGTGTACCGTTACACCCCTAGTATAATATAGGGTATGAATGGTGTTGATGGTGTGAATGGTGTAGGAGGAGATAGGTGACATTGACAAAAAAGTGGCGGAATAATAAAAAGTATGGAGTGTAACAGCAGGTGTGGTTTCACAACCACACCAAAATATGGACAGCCAAGCAATGAATGCTGTGGTTAAAAAAACTGTAGGAATAGGTATACGTATCCTAGATGTGAGGCCAATAGCCTGAGTTTCAGCTGATTCTGCGAGTAGCCCAACACATCTGAATTACCATTATTTTCTTCACAGTAGCCAGAGCTGCTACAACAGTCACAACCACTGATACAAGAAGGAGAGGGATTTATAGAAGATTCCATAGCCTATTTATGATATGGTCTGATTTCATCAACTGTTACAAGCTTGGACTTGACATCTCTAAGGAATGAAATAGATTATGAAAACAATCTGAAACAGGAAGTGATTTATGATCATCGTACTTTGGTTCAATCTGTTGTTTTCCCAAAACAAACTTTGCTAGCGGATTTTAACTTATGCTAACTGAAAACACAATTTCGGGCAGAACAAAACAGTTTCCATGGTAGGTGAATATTGATTTAAATGATCAGGAACCTGTTAAAACTATGGAATAACAAGAGTACAACAATGATACATAAATAAAAGAATAAATAAATGGTTCATAGGGAAATACGGAAATAAATAAGTAAATAGGGAAATGAATTGGGAAATGTACTGTATATAGGCGATATACACCGATCAGCCACAACATTAAAACCACTGACACCTGAAGTGAATAACATTGATTATCTCGTTGTTATTTTGGTTCTGTTCTAGCACTTTGAGTTTGAAAGGATACAATGACAATGAAGTGCAGACTGTCAGTTTTAATTTGAGGGTATTTTCATCCATATCGGATCAACCGTTTAGAAATTTTAGAACCTTTTGTACATAGTCCCCCCCATTTTTGGGCATCAAAAAATATTGGACAGTTTAACATAATGTAAAATATTTTTAATATTTGGTCGCATATCCTTTGCATGACATGACTTCCTGATGTCTGTGACCCAACAATATCAAAAGACTCTTGATATCTTATTTTCTGCTACTCTTACAAGCGATACTATAACTTCTCTGCATCTGAATGGATCTCTCTGGGAATTGGGGAGTGGGACTAGATTTAGCTGTAAATTATGCTGGAACAGTATGGAATACATGGTTGGCAAAATGGCTGTAAGTCATCAAGGGTCTGAGGTATTAAATGAGCCTCAAACTATCACTCTGCTGCCCGATATGGATGGATCACTTTAAGGGTTGTATCTCCTGACAAATTTTCCTATTGAACTCTATGAAAAAATAAGTCAGGAGAAGAAACCCTTAAGTAAGTGAATTTGGTGACACTAGTAGAACAGCATTTAAATTTATTCCTAAAAATAACACAAATTCCACGACCACATTTGTTTAGTCTGGGGGAATTTATGAATTCATAGCCAGAAGGGCATAATTCATTAAGCTGACTATGTTCTCCACTTCTAAGCCAGGTTTCTGTCAGAAATAAAAAATTCATTCAAAACAAAGGTCTTTTTAGAAATTGATCTGACATTAAAAAAAGCCATTTTTGCTTTGCAAAGTGAAGGGGTAATCTTGTCAGTGATAGCTATGCTAACTCATTCAGTGCCGCGGGCGACTATAGTCGACGGAAATACGAACGGTCTAAAGTGCCGATGGCGACTTTAGTCTACCACAGTTTTTATTTTTATCTTTACTCTGCTACACCAGTAAAGAATTCTGGATTTCAGTTGGGAAAAATGAAAAACAATAACCAATTTACAATTACGTTCTTTTACCATCTTTTAGCTGGATTTGCTCTTTCTTTTTCTAGATGGAAATATTTGAAGTTATATTTATCCCATGTTTAAAAAGAAACCTCACGTCTAACCTTCTAAACCAACATCGGGGCGTGGGAATAATGCGTCCCAATTGTCAATTTGTACCAACATGTTTCTGCGCCAGTGACCAAGAATATAAAGAAATTTAACACAATCAAGTGGGCAATATAACAAACTAGGCTACTGCTATGCTACTGTCTCAGTAATGGGAGAAAATTACTCCCTAGCTTTCAGTCGTCCCACAATCGTCTGGTCAATGTTTGAATCACAGACTACCAGCAGCATACCATCAATGAGTTTTATATCATCCCTTTCCCGACTTCTTGTCATGGTTTTTGACCTTTTTTCCCTTGTGGTCGGTTTCCTTGGTAGCCACGCGAGGGCGCTGCCCTTTTAGTGGATGTTTGCTCCACCCCATCTTGATTGCGGAGCTTCTCTCAGCATCACACCTGTGCGTGGTTACCTTGGAGCTATTTAAGCTTGTGTTTTCCGTTGTTCTGGGCTTTGATATTAATTTGTATTGTCTGGCATTATTTGCTCTGTTTTGTGTGTGGTATTATTTTGCCCTTTGATTGCTTAGCCACTATGATTAGGTCTAGGTTTTTTTAAGGAGACCCTTTTGCTCCAGCGGGTTATATTGGAGTAATGCGGGACTTGCCTTTGTGGATATATTAGGACTTTTCCCCCCTGGTTCTTTTCTGTCTCCGCTTCCTGGTCTTTCCTTTCTTCCCTTGCCTAGACCTTTTTGCCTTTTCTGTCTCTTCCTCCTCTCTCTGTCTGCTTTCTTCCGTGTAAGCGAGAGGAGTCTTTGTTTGTGGGTGTATTTGTATAGTCATCTCTTACTAAGAGACCGGGCGTTTTTATCGTACTGACAAGCAGGGCTTTATTTATTCTGAGAGGCAGAGCGTGTATTTTCTATTAATTTTCTAATATTTTCTACTAATCTCGCGTCAGTCATTTAGCCGGTAAATGTCCGGTACAGCTGTCCTGTTCATCCTATTCGGTACCTGTCTCCGTACATGGAGCTTTGGCGATTTTGTTCGGAACTGTAGTTCTGTTTAGTCCTTCGGTACATGTCTTCCTATAGGGAGACCGGGCGATGTTGTGGACATGTTTGTGTGTGACTGCGAGTCTGAGAGTAGCCTTGTAACATTAGATCTCTGTTCCTTTCGCCTCCTCGTATACTATCTCGTATTAATTTGCAGGGTTTGTTGGCTGTGTGTTTTATTTGTGTTTTATTTTTTTTATTATGCTACTCGCCTGTTCTTATGCGTCTCGTTACCGAGGCAGGGCGTTTATTATTTCTGGCTCTTTCTTTAGTCACTTAGATCGTAGAAGTAAAGGAGCCCAGTGCTTTGTTCCATTAGCCTTGTTTGGTTTTCTTACTGAGGAACCTGACGTTTGCGCTTCTACTCATTGGCGTGTGACAGTGAGCCGGTTAGTAGCTTCGGTACGTTTGGTGTGTGTTATTTGTGCCATTATGCTACTCGCCTGTTCTTATGCATCTTGTTACCGAGGCAGGGCGTTCATTATTTCTGGTTCTTTCTTTAGTCACTTTGCTCGTAGAAGTATGGGAGCCCAGTGCTTTGTTCCATTAGCCTTGTTTGGTTTTCTTACTGAGAAACCGGGCGTTTGCGCTTCTACTCATTGGCGTGCGACAGTGAGCCGGTTAGTAGCTTTGGTACGTGTGTTCCCTGTCTTGTCTCCTTCCCTTAATTACGGGGTTTCCCGTCCTAGTGGCCTTGTGCTTAATGAATCCCCTTGCTGCGTTTGGCCCCTCCTACCTCACACGTCACGCCACCATTACAATTATATTTAATAATTCTCTGATTTCCACTTCTGTCCAGTTATTTCTCATATCTCCTCCAGTGACCATCGTTTTGTTGGTTCCATTTTTAATTAGTCCCTCACACCACAGATTTTAGCCTGTTATTTTTGCCTCAGGATAACCGTTTCTGTTTAAAACGGTTGATACAAAGTAACTCTTGTGGACAGCTCATTTGTACACATCTATACAAATGACCAGTGATTATGTTTATTGTTAATTTTTACGTATCTATAGTTATGCCAGAGCTGATTTTTATGGAAAACTGTTTTCCCTATTATTACACATCACCAATGTAAGACTTATGTTAACCAAACTAAGAAGCACTGAAAATAAATTATTTATATTTCCATCAATATTGTTTGACGTTGTTTTAATAGTGAACTGAACCAGAAGTTGTGCTATTTAGTGCCATCTATCCTCATTAACAAAAAATTCTGTTGAATGGGTAAAATTATGTGTTTTATTACAAATGTTTTAATGTCGTCAGCCATATTGGCTTGGCACTGCTGAGGCTTAGTGTTCCAGGACACTCTGGCATTGAATGAGTTAATAGATGAGGTAGTGATAATTTACCCGTCTAGGATTTTTATAACGCTTATAAGACCTTGCAGTAATCAAAGTTGTGATTGCACATGGCAGACGTTGAATGGAAGTTGTAACGGGTGCTGTGGAAATACAACTGCTCTAGGATTCACCATTTAGTGGCCAAGTATTCAGAAGTGTGTGACTTCTAGGCTATTCAGAAGCTAGTCAGTTGTGTGGGGCTGTATTTACTGTATAAAAAATATTTTTGGCAAATATTCTTGCACCCAGCTTACAAGGATATAATATATGTCATAAATATATAATATATACTCATCAACACAGTACTATGATCAATGTCCATCATGTGACCTGTGCGTCTGATGACCATAAACATTTTGTTTTGGTTACGGCCCTGCAAAGGTCATGTATCAACTCAGCACTGCAAACATCACATGTTAATTCTCCAGTACTGATCAAGCTCGACGGTCATCTATTAATCACCAAAAGTAAACCTTTCTGCTTCTATCTGCCTATAATTTTGAATAATGCTGAATTGCGTCTCTATTGCGATCGCCATTGCATGTGGATCAGGTACCTCCTGCACCAGCAAGTCCTCTCGCATGCTGTCCAGTGGGATGTTCCTGAGTCGCTCCATGGTCTCATACATCCCCTGCAGCTCCCGCAGTTTCTCTACTGAGCCCAGCATCTGCTTCAGCAGCACCAGCCCCACCCGGAACACCACCTTCACCCCTGATGCACAGGAAAGACCATATATATGGGCTGTCTGCCTTTTTTTATTTTTTATTTATACATTTTTTATTTCATTAACTGGTTAGACAATCAATCAGACATTGTAATTTATGAACACTACTTAATTTGCTGTTCCTTCCTAGATTTCATAACTCTGAACACAGTATACTTTACTGACATTCTTTTTCAGTTAACCTGCTTGTACTGTAATCTCAGGCTCATATACTAAACCCTCATCCAATCATATTGCCTTGCAATGAGGTTTGACAAAAGTATGCAAAAGGTTGGCTGCAGTTCGCTAGATAAAAATGGCCAAAACATCTGGCCACAAAATGGAATTGTGTACGACGATCTGTCCTTTATTATCAATCACAGAAGATCAAGTGAAGAATTTAACAGCACAAAGAGTATCTCTGCATATGCTGGCCAGTCTAACATTGAGAAATAATATTGAAAAAATCTAAGCGGTAAAAAATTACAAATTAAAACTAAATAGAGGTTCAGATGACGATAATTAGGCTACTTTATAAGCCTGATATTTTGCCTTAACTTACTGCATCAGCAGCACATCTAATGCATAGCTCTCTGGCGCATGTGTGCTGCCTTATCATACCGGCCATAAACACAAACGTTACTGGTCAACACTAAACAATCAATAAGATATTACTGGCTAATACTGAAACAGAACCAATATTATTGTACATACTAATACATTTTAAAGTGATCTTGCTACAATTTTACAAGTGATCGTGCTACAACTTGCTACAGCCTTTAAAATGACCTTTAGTTAACATTCCAGCTCAATTCTTGCACAGTACCTACACTCGCTACGCATTGTGTGGCTAGGTTTTTGTGTGTATAAGGGGACAGTGGTACTTAATGGTTTGTCTGGAATTTCTGTAATATTTCTCTTTACAGAGATAGTTCACCCTGAAAATAGCTAATTAAAGAGGTATATTTCTATGGATATGGTTGCAACTTCACAGATTATATAGGCTACGACTAATTTTTTCACGTGACTTTCATTTGTCTGAATTATTTTTTCCATTTCAAAGCATTTTTAGGAGAATCTTTTCTGCATCTTCCGTAAACTTCCGTTCATTATGACATAAGGCCTTGCAAAGGCTTTTTTATTAACTCAATTATCAAATCTGCAAAAATACACTGCAGGTGAACTATACTTTTAATCAACATTACTGGGAGCAATTCTAGAGCCAATTTAGCACACCTCAACCCTCCATTCCTCTTATAAAGTGATTACTATTTCCAAAAATGGTCTCCAGCTGGAAATACCAGCTCTGAATTTACCTCCTTCCATTAGTGATTCAATAAACCACTGAATCACCAAATAACTGAGATTATCAGGGCTCCCCCTGCAATATGAGCCTGCTCACCACCGAAAAGAGTGATTTTAGGGCCCAGGTGCTATATCTGCAAGGTTGCATTTTACCTTAAAACCAGTGTTAACATGTAAATACCACAAATGTGTTGTGATGTTGCTCCAACAGACTGATAATTGGAAAACAAATGTCATTTTGCCTTTTTAAGGTCTCTTTGCTGCCTGTATTGCTCTAAGACATAATGAATTTAATATGTGGAAAACTAAATTGGGTTAACTCTAAAAAACAGTTTGGCTAACGCATTAGTTGTTTAATTGCTCCAATTGTTCATGTTTACAGCCCACATATATACATTTTGTGACAAAGGTGTTATGAATGAAATGCACAGTGAAGTCACAATTTGTGCAGGGTTATTCAGAAAAGCTGGACAGGGTAAAAGTGCTCCCCACCTTCACAGAAGAACATGTCCCAGACATGGAGCACACAGGACCAGGGCAGGCTGCGGGAGAAGATGCACATGAACCATTCTGTCATGTACAGGATTGGGTCTATCTTGAACTTCTTCAGGTGGCGGTAGGCCATGGGGCAGACACGCCGCAAGAGGGAGAAGAAGATCTCCCCATCCAGCTGGATAGCTTCCTTCAAGAAAGACATCAGAAAGTGAGTTCATACAGGATCTCCTTTAAACCAAGTTCCTCTAGTGCTATTCATGTTAAATGGGTGTGTGCGTCCTCACCAGACCAGCGCTGTAGTATCCAGGCAGGTATTTATCACAAATCTGTACCAGACACCAGAAGGCTTGCTAGCAGATGCGGAAAAAGACACGGGACACAAGTCAGCACATCCAAGAACGCACACGTGGAGGAATGTGTTCCAGCAGAGCACCAATCAAATTCTGACGAGATGAAAGCAGCCCATCTCCCGCCTCCCCCTGCTCACCTCCGCCGGCATATGCATCAGCAACACTGCAGCCACAGGGGCCTGGGCCTGACAGTAGCCCTCCTCTGGTCTGTACACAGTGTAGGCCTTCAGTATACGATATAGATCCTGCTGACTGAGACAGAGAAACAGGGGATCAGTACTATCTAGGCTTGGAGATTTTCCTGATATTTTAACATCTGGGAATCCCAGGATTTTTGACAGCTATTGCGGAAAATCCCGTTTTAGTACTGAAATGCACTAATTATTAATGGGTAGTATATTAAACCAAATTTTAGAACATTATACCAATTAGTTTAACAAATATGCATTCTAAATAGTAAAATAATGCATTTGTTGTCAACAAAAAACTCAAAACATTCTAAAAACATTAGCAAAAATGAATATGTGAAAGGGAAGGTAGTTTCTTTTTTTTTCTTTTAAAGAAACAAATACATTTTTTCTTTACTTTGACACAAAGCATGAGATGACATTTCTTTTAAACAGAGTTGCAACTCAATCAACGCAATAGAACTGCATGAAAAGCCATAATTTGCAGCCAACTCTGAATAGGGAGACCAGACGTCTGTCACTGAGCCGGTTTTTGATCCAGCTGTCCTCCATATGGCTGGATGCTTGCCGGATGTATATTTGTCCGGCATTTGTGAAAGTAACATAACAATGTCAATACAACAGCAACGCGTTATATTCCTAAATCTTATTGGCTCAGATATATATCAAATACATTTGCACGCTTGATTGGTGTAAAACAAAATCAAATGTTGCTGGTAGCGAGAGGGACATTAGAGGGACGTTATACGCAAAATGATCATTGCTGCTCTCTATCTGGGGCAGCAAGAACAGCCAATTTGTGGCCACGATGAGTCAGAAACCAACAGAAATAAAGAATTTCTCAAGAGTTTGACACATCACTTGCAGACCATCTGAAAATATCAACCGTATTCAAAGGTACATCTAAAATAATTCAAAATGACATAATTGAGAGCATAGCTGCCGTTATAGAGAATGAAATCAATGCTGAGATCAAGTCCACGCCCTTCATCGCCGTGCAAGCTGATGACACTGCCAATGTGTCGTGTAAATGTCAACCGTCTATTATTCTCCGGTATGTGAGTGAGAATGGAACTACATGCGAGAAATTTTTAGGGTTTTATGAGACGCTGAAGCTCTTACAGCAGTGATAATGGGGAGCTATTGAAAAGTACAACCCAGTGGCTAAATTAATATGCCAAACATATGACGGGGCTAGCTGCAGGAGTGGAGAGCACGGAGGGGTAAGGGCCCGAGTAAAAGCACAGTGCCCTCATGCAATCTCTATACATTGTTACGCTCATCGGTTGAACATAGTATTAGCACAGGGAACAAAGAACATTCAAGACCTTTTTTGCATCATTGGACTGTTTCCACAACTTTTTTCAGTCGATCTGCTAAGTATTTTTGTGTTGTCATATTTGCGCGGGGTGATAATGTATGGTTAGTCTAGAGCAGATTATGAACAATCAGATCTGTTAGTTGATAAAGGCCTGAGGGGATTCATATTTAGTCTCTTCATACGGTCTCCGGTTAGATTTGCATTTGGCTATTCAGACTTTCATACAGACTCTAGTGAAGTTAACTGCTGTGGGTCGTAGCTACATCCAATGTTGTGGTCAGAATTTATAAGGAGTCCATCAAAATTAAGTCGTAGCTATACGCCGCCGGTCGCGATGCGTGTCCATGTGAATACACACGTAACCAACACGGGGGAGCGGGGGGCAGGGCAGAGAGAGGGAAGGCACTAGGGTAATAGGGGTGAGAATGAGAGGTTGAGAGTTATTATTTGTTATTCATTTGGAGGAACTTGGCGAAAGAACATTTTTTCCAACACGACTAACGTTAGGTAACGTTACTTCATATAGAGAAGTTTGTGATGCGTTAGCTGTGAAAATTTATAGAATTTTTCCAATTTTTCAAAGGAGAGCTAG
This sequence comes from Synaphobranchus kaupii, assembly GCA_029718625.1. Taxonomy (NCBI): domain Eukaryota; kingdom Metazoa; phylum Chordata; class Actinopteri; order Anguilliformes; family Synaphobranchidae; genus Synaphobranchus; species Synaphobranchus kaupii. The sequence goes on from CM056379.1 coordinate 52,251,729, forward strand.
CAGGCGTCTAAACTTTTTGTAGGGAGCAAACTTAGCTAATATTAGCTAGCTAACAATAGGTAGAATGGAAAGAGTGTAGGAAGTGGTGAATTTTTTATTGCAAAATCCATTCCACTCATTGGAATACAGGGAGAAGGTGCAGATTAAAACGGCTGGATTGGACGCTTCCTAAAATCAAGTTCACCAAGAGAAACGAGAAGGTGGGAATGTTCAATGCATCTTGGTATGAGTGGTAGGCTAGCCCTCCACTAAACCAAACGGGATCACACATGCAAGGAACACATCAGTGCTAATGTTCGATAGAAGTTGCTAGGAAGGAAGCCAATCGACCAAGTTCTCGAAGAGGGTGTTTGTATCTGCCTACAAACTGCACAATACAATGAAAAGGTAAGGAGAAACAGAGATGCTCTTAAACGTTTGATTGACACGACAGCATTCCTAGGCATGCAAGAGCTGGCATTCAGGGGGGCATAATGAAACAGAGAATTCTGCTAATAAAGGGCATGACACTTTATTAGCTGAGCATTTGCATTCACAGGCATGTAGAAAATGATCCAGAATTATTTAATTTCAGCAATAGCCACTATCAAAAATTAAATAAAGGGTAGAGGTCCCTTCTTCTCTTGGTAGATTGATGAGAATACAGACCTAAACTGTCACTCACAGTTGCCTGTCATTGTCAGATATGTAGATGACCAGGGTTCCTGTTTTTTGGGAAAAACCGACTGCACCCACACATACTTAGTGCATAAACATATTTCTGTCCTCCCGTTTCCAAACCCACCAGCCGGCACTGATCTGAGGCCATCAGGAGGGCCAATGATGAGACTGCTGGCTAATTACCCGTGCCCACCACGAGCAGCAAACATCTCATGGAAGGGGAACTGTCTGTGCAGATCCTTCTCTATTATGTCCAGCCACTTGTGGTCACCCTGCTCCCTCTCCAGCTCCTGAAACATGTACACGATTAATAAATACAGACCAACTGTAACAAATAATTGAATCTAGAGTTTACACTGTAAATATATAGAGCAGACTGATTATGGACATTAAAGCACATTAACATACATGAAGAAGTAGATTAAATGAACAGTATACTAAATAAAATCTGTCTTTCGTTGATTTAATTAGTATAAAAAAGCTGTAATTTCCATGATACTGATAATGAAGATAAGATTATTTTAGCTTTTGTTTGCCTAAATGTAAAGGTAGAATCTGTCTGCAAGCTCAAGTACCTCAAACTTGCCAGGGTTGGAGTCCAGGAGCTCCTTGCTATTAGACAGCAGCTGCCAGGCCTTAGCCCTAAGAGAGGAGGGGATCCCCTTTCTGCAGCGTAGCTTCACCTAAAGAACACAGAAACGTAGACTGATGATAATAGCACAAACACATGAACAAACGTTTTTCCTTTAATGCAGACACAAAGCACTGACCCACTGAACACAATGAGAAGCGACGCACTCCAGCAGATTGATGATGCTGCCAACAACTGCTTTTTGTTGCCCGGATCTGAAAGCTAGCTTTTGGAGAGTAGACTAGAAACTGAATTTTAAAAAACTGAATTTCAAGAGGATCCATACAAGTTCAGGTTTTTGAAATTCAGATTTGATTCACATCATTCAGTTTTAAAACCTTTCACATGAATTCTAATTATTAAATACAAATTCAGTGTAATCAAATTCAATTTCAAAACTTTATATACAATTTCAAATTATGAAATACAAATTCAGTTGTCTGGTGGCACAAGATTTGTACCATATTACTGCAACTTGCAGAAGCTAAATTGAACTTGGATAAAAGCATAGCTATCTGTCCATCTCCAACTTGCCAGGTAACTCACTACAAGCTTTTAGTTTTACTAACAGCTACCTAATCTAATTTGATAATTGAATCATTAACATAATGATAACATTATTTATGACCTAATCTAATTACGTTAGCTAATATAGTTAATTTGCATCGTATCAAATGGACTGGTTAAAAATAAAATCTATTTTGCGGCATTAGCATTGCAAAGAAATGAACTATGACCACCCGGTCCTCCTCCTCTTCCAATTTTATCAAACTAGGCCTTTTCAACGGCAGATCCATGAATAAAAAGGCCTTATGGTTGGGTAAAACCACATCTGATAAAGATCTGGACCTTAATTCCTATCCCTAAATCAATGTACCCCTCCTGGATACAGCCCCTGCACATCAGGCACTGGAGGTATAATATACAAATCTGACGCAATATAAAAACTACACAAGTGCCACCTACTATATTATTTGAATGTTTGGTTTTTATAATAACAGGCCATATTTCAGTAATGGTTGTCTTGATCTACCGCCCCTCTACCAAGCCCAACGCTGCATTCTTTGCCGAATTATCTGAGCTTCTTATCCATCTAAGATCCACCTGCCCTACTATATTAGTACTAGGGGACCTGAACATCCATGTGGACAAACCTGATTGTAGCTCATCTGCTAGTCCGGCTTCTCTGCTAGAGAACTTTGGCCTAAAACAGCATGTTGACTTTGCTACTCACAACAAAGGTCACACACTTGACCTCATATGCACTTCAGGTGTAGATCTTGCAAATCTAGTAGGTACTGTATCTGGGCTGTCTGACCACATGTTTATCACTTGTGAGCTTGAACCATCTCGTCCCCCCACTCCTAAAAAATGCACCATGCTGTTTAGGAACCTAAAAGCCATTGACACAGCCCTACTTTCAAACATAATCTCAAGCCTCCCTATCACTGACTCTGTCACAAACCTAAACTCTGATTTGGCTACTGTATTGGATCACATCGCCCCACTGAAAGAATGCAGTTTCTTTCACCAAATCCTCCACTTGGTACAATGAGGAACTCATTCAAAGTGGAGGCACGCCATCTTGAACGCCAATATAAGAAAAGTGGATTAACTGTTCACTTACAAATGTTTGAGCAGCATCAAAAGGACTACAAAGATGCTTTAAACTCTGCCCAGTCCCTCACACTACTCCCATCTTATAAACAGTAGCAGTACTAATTGTTGTTTTCCACTGTGAACAGGCTCATCTGACTTGGTAACACTGTCGCCTCCTCATCCCCTGAACAGTGCAACAAAAAAACAAGGCGCAAACCCATTTTTACAAGGTGCAGGCCCATTTTCAATCTCCCCTTCCTGGCCAAGCTGCTGGAATGTATGGTATCCCGCCAGCTGCAACAATATCTCAGCAGTCAGGACCTACTGGAGCCTTTTCAGTCTGGTTTCAGAGCAAGACACAGCACTGAAACTGCCCTGGTCAGGGCCACAAATGACCTTCTAGTATCTCTGGAGCTGCCAGCATCCTTATTCTACTGGACCTAAGCGCAGCAGGTCAGATAAAGTACAATTGTATCATAAAGTAAAGGGGAAAGTTCTTGGAAGTTTGGCAAAATTTTCCAGCAAAAAAGGGCTGTGGAGTGCTGATTCCATCTGTGAGGCAGCAACCTGGTGGAAGGGACTCTGTAAGTGTGAAGCCATTTTCCCTGTTGCTTCAGTTATTATCCAGATACCTCCAACATCAGCTTCATCAGAGCGGAACTGATCCCTGTTTAGTGGAACACATAGCAGAGTGTGCAACAGGCTGACAAACAAAATAGTTGAGAAACTGGCGGCTATTCAGTCAAACTTGAAACTCTTTGAGCCCATTAAAGATGACACCATCATCTGAGGAGTCTCTTTCTGAAGATAAAGCTAGCTGTGGTTGAGATAAATAATTAGCCTAGGTCAAGTAACATTTTTTTGTTGAACCTTATTTTAGTGAAAAGATTTTTGCATTTATGTTTCCTTACGAAATATGCTTTTTGTTAAACTGGATTTTAAAAAACAAAAACAAAAAAACATACAAATAAACATGTTCACATCATGTTTGTTGACATTTCTTAAAATGGTTTTCTCCCTAACAATGTGTGCGAAGTATTTGCAGTGATCCCCTCAAACCGAAGACATACTTATGATTCATGAAAAATATTGTGAACAGTATAAATTCCCAAAATTACCTAAGAATTTCCAAAATTACCTCAAAATGGGAAATTTTCCAAGAACTTCACAATGCTACACATAAGCCATTCTAACAGTATTGGAAATTTAGAAGGTGTTCAGAAAACACACAAAAGAAATACCTTTTGGAAGCGACGCAAGACCCATTTATCCCAGTGGTCGAACATGTCTAGCCACTTCATCTCTCTTTGTCTTGCAACATCCACTCTGGTATCACTTCTTTCACTGACATACAGAGGGAGAGAGGTTTAATGGAACCCATGCAGACAGATTTTATACTGTTCCCCATCACTGGAACAGTGAAGTTCAGTGCAATAGGGAAAACAAATTGTATCAGTAGAGTGCAGGCACACACTACACAATAGTATGAAGCAGTGGGCTTCACTCCAAAGATAATTATACATATATAGAACCATCATCAAAGAAAGAAGTGCATTTCACACTGCCCGTGCAGTTGCCATGCTATTTCTGTCCTACTAGAGCTTGGTTCATTTGCTATGGTAGAACTCTCTCAGTACTCAACAGCCTACTCTACCTACAGATCAGTGTTGAAAGAACTTGCATAATGCAATTCTAAAACAGGGATGTAATGCAAACACTCTCCTCCTAACCAACTTGTTAAATAATACAGCACTTGGTGGAAACAGAATCCCAAAGAGCTTGTTTTTAAAACAGAATTCTCATGTGACTCATGAGCAGGCAAACTCCACTGCAGTGAATATTGCGTTGTGCATCACAGTAATACAGTACACACAGGCACATAGAAAAATATGTTTCTGGTGGAGCGTTTAAATATAATTGTGGTGGATGGACGTAAAATGACTGTAATGAGGTAACTTGAGAGTAGTCATGTTGCTGCACAGTGAATGCAATGAGCAAGTGACTTGAGTGGCTTCCTTAGGCCTCTGAGCCACATGGTCATGAACACATTATAGGAGGCTGGAAAGCAAAAAAGATTCACACACGCTGAAGATTCACATGCACATTCATAAACTCCCTACACCAACCACATAGCCATGTGATGCTGCTAATCAGTATATTATTATCTTCTATCCCTCATTCCAAAGCAACAAACAAGATTTTAGTGAGGGGTGGACTTGGATTCTGGATCAATGGGTCGTAAGTTTGAAGGCACCTTGCATTTAAGGAAAACAAAACAAATACAGGTTTGTAGCTCTCAAATGTGATATATATTTCTAGAAATCCATGCACTGGCAATAACTCATCTGCTGACCCACGCTGTACTGTTTTTGCAGAAGAGAGGTAGAGAGAGGAAAATGTTATCAATGAGATAACAGGTTTAAACCGATTTCTTCTTCCAGTCTGCCAAATATAGAACATGCTTGTCCAGTTTGATGCATAAACCTGCATACTTTGAGCCTATGTTTATAATGTAATCCTATAATTTTCACCTGCCTATCCATTATGTCTGATGTAGTGGTGTTGAATATTCTGTAACATCCTGTTCCTATCTTAAAATCATCACCAAGTATCTACTTTCTTTCTAGAATTTACATGTTCTTTCATTCCTATCTTACTGCTTCCTCCAACGGCAACTGGTGTTATTGTCCAGTTTTTGTGTTATGGTACCATTCCCTATTCCATATGCAGCTCACCTGCCCTCGCTGTATTGCGCTCCCCCCAGGAAGCCATACTTGTCAGTTCGCCTGAAGACAAGTCCGCTGACTTCAGAGTCCGAGCCCAGGGAGCTGCAGTCCTCCCCCAGCCCTGACAGGGATTCCAGTGTTCCTGACATTAGGCTGGCTGACTCAAGGTAGCTCAGGGTGTCTGGTGCTGGCCGCTGGTGTGGGTTGGGCAAGGATAGAGTTGCAGAAGACTCCTGGATGCTTGGAAGTGGGGAAAAATGCTGTATTTTGGGGGTGACTGGAGGCTCCAGATTTTTTGGGCTGCTTGGGTGGTCCTGATTTGGTGAGAATTTGGTTTGAGAGTCAGGGCTTTGCTTCAGGTTATCATCTTCCTGTGTTTCTGGGGAATTTTGTGCAATTGCTGGGGTGGCAGTTGGTTTTGAGGTGCTGTCTGAGGGGAGCAGGGAGGGATGAAGGAGAGCTGTTGATGTTGTGGGAAAGCACAGGGGCTGGGGTACACCAATGGAACAAGAGTCCTGGTTCACTTCAACATCTGGGCAGAGATTAGGGAGAGGATTAACACTGTGAAAAGGACTGTCCCCCTGCCTTTCTATAACTGACTCCATTGGCTGACAGGTCATTTCAAACATTGCCTCTTGTGTGAACTGTGCTTCCTGCCCCAGGACTGGGGGTGACACAACTCCTGTAGTCATTTTGTCTCCCACATGCCACTCTTTATGTGTTTCAGAGCATTCAGTAGGTGAGGTGGCAGAACCGTCCAAAGCTGATTCCTGAGGGGTAGAATTAGGTGGCACATGACAAGATTCTTTCCCATTTGACTGAAGTCCAATTTCAGTTACAGGGGATGTCAACAATGTAGGGTCACCATACAGGCCAGACTTTGGGACAGAGGAATGTTTTGGGTAGTTTTTGGGGGTCACTGGAGGAGGCTGAAGATCTGAAGAATTAGTTAAGGATGAATGTAGGTGGGCATCGCTCAGACCTGGGGGAGAGGGAGTGAGGGCAGAGACTTCAGCCATGATAGTTTCTTACAGCCACTGCCTAGGTAGGAAGAAAGGGGGAAAAGGGGGAAAAGGGGAAAGGGGGGGGGGGGGGGGGGGGGGGTAAGAGAAAGAAGGAGAAAGCTACTTTATTATATTCATGAAAATATTATTCATCAAACTGAATACAGTTCAACTACATGTGTATTAAGTCCTTCAAAGAATGCTGCAGCCTTATCATAATCTTTATATTGATCCATGGGATAATTTCAGTCATTACTTATAACAAAAATTAAAGCAATTTAACTTCAATAGACTCGACATGAGGAGCACTCTAGAATAATTAATTAGAGAAAATGGCCAAGTAAAGCACAAATAGTGTACACTCAAAAATAATATGCACATTATGAGAACATACATTGGACTGGTATGTGTAAATGGATACTGGAGCAAAACAAGCCATATTAATGCAGATATTTGAATGTTTGCTGTTCCGCTTTAGTTTGAGCACCAATGGGTTATTAAAAACTTAAATTTTACTTTTTTGGTGCTAGTAAAAACGCAGAGTAGGCCTACCACTAAAAATTAGACGAAGCTTTCACGTGAGGTATACTGTAACTTTGTGTGGGATGGGCATGTTGGCTAAGTTAATATCGGAGCTGGCTCAGGCCGCTGATCAGCTTCTGTTCAGTTAACGCTACATTGTAGGCTACACTGTTCCAATATTGCAATTATGTGTGACACTTCACTCTTGTTGCCAATCTTATTGTGCCGTTTGAGAAATCGACTGTCTGGAAAATCCTTGGTTCACTATCCATCTGTTTGGTTTAGATAGAAACAGTAGCTAGCAAATTATTGGCCAGCTATCACTATCCAACTACGCTTCTGTTACATACATCCGAGACAGCTAGCCAATAGCTAACGTTACAACTGGTACTGCAACAATGTTTACGGTCTGTCATTGTGCTCTGCTAGCAACCTAGCTAGCCATGTTTATGCACGTAACTTGGCGCAAGCTAATGTCTCTAATTTCACACCCTTCTACATCGCTCTTAATTGGCTAAGTAGGCCAACTTATTTAACACACGTCATCATTCAGAAAAGATAAAAATATACAATTCGCCAAATGTACTGATACATTCAGTTCCCATTAGGCCATCGTGACAATCCCCGGCCTTCCCTTGCTACTTCGTCCTGCTCTTACTCACCCACACAGCCACAAATGCACAAGTTGTTGCTTCGGCCGATAGCCGGTCAATGTTAGTCCACTGGGCCCTCCATCAAATGCTCACACCACCACCGCACCGCACGGCTGCTCCATATCAAGTGTAGATTATCACTGGCCGGGGATCGAAAAGAACAAAGCAACGAGAAAACAGATGGTTTGTAGTGAATACAAGGAAGCTGGCAAATGTTGTCCTCCTACTCGTAACGTTAGCAAACTAGCCGGGTAGCTTGCTAGCTAACTGGCTGGCTACATTTCGATTTCGCATCGTTCGCTAAGTTAGCTGGCTAACTAATTGGCTGTAGGCTAGTTAGTGCAAGGCTACTCTATCCATCATTGTTATTTACGAAATCGGTCGTAATTATTAATTTGTCGAGCTCATCTGTTTGTATCTTATGCCTTATTGTCACTTCGTCCCGTTAGAGTGAGTCGGATTTTGCCACTTGTAGGGTTTGACTATCCGACCACATTTCCAATGACAGTGCCATGCGCGTTCCCGCATCTGCAGGCAGAGATCAAACACATTGGCAGTATCGCGTAACAGTAACAGAGTCGTAGGTCGTATCTACTTTCAATCAGACTAGTGCGAATTTAGCACGCATGTGGGGCACTGCTAATACGTAAAATATTCCACCTACGCATTCTTGTATTTATTATAATTGTAAATACACGGGTGTGCACATTTCATGCTGGTTTCGTATGCATTAGCCTACAATTCATATTTTTCCTGGGACCGCCTCTTCGCTATGTGTAGTCTACAGTAAACCGCACCACCACCCATGTAACCTGCAAGATTCCAAGTGTGTACCATAGGGTACAGTAGCCTACATTACAATAACTGCATTTGGGAAAAACATCCTTTAAAATATCATATGTCCTATATTACTGTGATGATCGGTGGGCTATTTTTGCATTTACTGGTGGTTGCTCTATTCTTGCTGCCAGACATAAATTATTACATGTAAATATTTGAGAAAAAACAGGTCAATGTAAGCCTCCTTTCTCCAGATGTCAGAGACTAACACAGGCAGAATTCAATGTCAGTTACAACCTAGTTTGATTATTACTGATAAGCATGTCCAGTTGTCGACATAAAACATTTGTACAATACAAAATGCTGATCGACACTGAAAACAAAACAGCTTGTTTTCCAACGTAATCATTGGTCTGATCTCTTGTCTTGCTGTGCCCGGGAATTATTTCGCTAAAATTCTGAAGAATCACTTCCCTTTTATAGCAATCAAACAACTGGAGATAATCTGAACAACCCCAATGGTTTGTGAAACTCAACTACATGGATATATAAATAAAGCAAAATAAATTAAATGTAGAAGACAGATTAATTTATTACTTGTAATAACTTTATGAAAAGACCTATTATATTCATTGTGTTTTATGCTTCATTGAAGATTGTTACCATTATAATGAATTCAATAATATTGAAATTCATCAAACAAAAATTTATCTCTAAAATCATGATTAACCATTTTGTCTTTTCATTGAACAAATGTGGCATTTCTATAAAATATTTTTTCATAATTGTGCAGCATACACCATGGTCAACTGACTGACCAGCACTGATTCAAACATACTGGAATGCTGCATGCATCAGTGAAATAGATTTATATACTCATGTCATTGAATATAGAAATGAAAGAATATGGCTTTGTGGTTACAGTTGGTAGACAGAGTTAGACCAATTCTAATCCCAGATTTTTTTTCACCAGCACACTGCAGAATGGTTTTTAGCACCCACCTGTGTAAACAATGTAATGCTATGGAGACCCTCAATGAAACAATCAATCCTACATTTATCACCTTACATTTTTGCAAACGTTCTCAGACTGTCAGCAAGGGGAACTATCTTTGATCTCTCTCAGATTCAGGTATGCTTTATTGGCACGACAATACATTGCATAAAGTTGCAACAGCAAGTGAGTTGTTAAAATAAAAAAAAATGCTAAATAATAACACAGTAACAATGATCACAATGAATTACGAGTAATATGAATATGAACAGCAACAAATTTTTAACAATTGTGACACTAAGTGTCCCTCAGGCTATGGCAAGTTGCAATGTATTGGGCAATTTGGGCAGCTAGTCACATTAGATCCATCCCTTAGTAATGTTGATGCAATTTAAAATATGTTATGATGATTTAGGTCATAATAACATACAAGTTTGCCTTGTTTTTGTTTCTTCGTATTATGTTCCCAATACTATTTTTGGTTTTCTTAAACCATAATCTGGTTTATTCTGATTTGTTGTATTTTATTAGCAGATCTGGTCTGAGCCTGTTTTAGATTTGAAATTGGTTATTAGTAAGCTTCTAAATTAGCTGACAAAGAGGACTGTATTTATTTTAAATGTGTTTAAATGTAGGGTTTTTATAGCTTTAATTTCTTGCATGTTTTGGACAGATTTTCTTTTTATGTTGACGGGAAGCGACAGATGGGATGGGCAGTGTGCACACAGGATGGGTACTAGTAAGGCATGGTCAGCTAATTGAATGTCTTTATTTATGTTTGTGTTTTGTGGGTCTGCCCCACTATCTATGCTTTTTTACTGTTGGCAACTACAACTGAAGTTCCCTCAAGGGAAAATAAAAGTTATTCTATTCTATTCTAACTGGACAGTCTGAATAAGTAGCAGAATCGTTTGCAGTAGCAGAGGCATGTGAAGCAATGGCAGGCTATAATGTAAACATTTACACTGATTCACACTGTAACATTCCTTGGGACATGATGGGGGAAGGTGCATGTGACACTGAATGGGACAGACCTGGTGGCACCCTAAACTAGGGGTAAACATTCACAAATATGTCTGGTGTTGTATAACCTGTGCACAATGTAATCCAAGATTGAACCAGGTTTTTGCACAATTGCCAATTGATTTTATTGGGCCACTCCTAAGAAAGAAGTTTGTGTTGGTGGTAGTTGATCACTTCACTAGGTGGGTGGTGGCATTCCCAGTTGCAAAAGCAACAGACACAGAAGTGGCTAAAGCATTAGTGACTGAGATAATACCCAGGTATAGAACATGTTTTATTGACAGTGATCAAGATAAACATTTCACAGGGGAAGTAATGAAGACAGTATGTAAAGCTTTGGGGATCAAACAAAAGTTTCACTGTGTGTCACCCACAGAGTAGCGGAATGGTCAAGAGGGCCAACCGAATGCTGAAGAACAAACTAGCCAAACAATTTATTTCCATTGCAGGGAAGGATTGGGAGACCCAGCTACCAGCTGTGCTTCTATCCTTGAGAGCAGTACTGACTACCCATAATTAACTTTCACACTTTGAAGTTCTGACAGGCTGCCACATGTTGTTGCATGTCAAAAACCCGATTTTCTCTCATGTAGATCACACTTTAGAGTGGTCAATATACTTTTATGAAATATGGAAGAACGGTGGCACGTAGGAACTTCATATTTTGCCCAATGATAGCCCGACTCGCACTGATGACGACGATATGTAGGTTTCCATGGTACCTCGTTTTCTGATGTGGTTCTGTAGGATGTTTGTGATGTAGACCCCAGGGTCTACACCATTAGGGTCACTGCACAAAGGGGTTAAATAAAAAACCATGACGTTGAAATAAAATATAACTGAATAAGAATAATATGACACCTGACTTTCAGGGAAACCCATAGAACAATCATTGGATCTCTCTGTTACTTGTCGGCTAACGTTGCTCGTTTATTATCTAACGCTGACCTCGGAATACTCTGAATAATCAAGCCATGGTTTGACAGCTGTACTCAGTAGACAACCTTAGGCTGTGTCCGAATCAGCACCCTTCCATACTATTAGGTAAGCTTGTTGAGTAGGCAAAATTTTCTCTAAATATAGTAGTCTATACTTAAAACCCTTGTATGATACACTTACTTCTGGGGTTTCGCTGAGTATTTTCAGGAGCACACTTTTCCAGGAGTAGACAAACATTTGGTCGCATAAATATGATGCGCAGCTTCGTTCTAAAAAATGAGGTGCAGCTTCGGTGACATTTTCCTTCAATAACAACAAAAAAAAAGATGTTACATGGGCGTGCAAGGGTGGAACGTCTTACGACACTTCCACAGTATGGTTGGAAAATAGGCTGCGTCCGAATCAGAGCCCTATCTACTGCGGCCTGTCTCCTGTGTAATGCACTGGCAGAAGTGCACGCAACGTGCAGTACACTAAAAATATCCGTCATACTATTTTCCAACCGTCGGGTGTAAGATAGGGCCCCTATTCTCTTAACAACTAGAAAATAATAAATAAATAAAAACTAAAAAATACTAAATATATACTATTACTAAATACTAAAGCTAAATTAAAAAGATAAGTTTTAAGTAATCGTTTAAAAGTAATCGCCTATGAATGTAAGGGGGAGTGTAAGGTTCTGAGAACCAAACGCCACAACCAAGGAATCTGAAAACGTATTTCGTTAGAAATACACCACTAAGCGGACAGCTCCGCAGTAACAGGGGAAATGAAACAAAATAATGGGAATGAAAACCTCCTGGCGTAAGCCAACACAAAACAACCCCAAAAGAGGGCAAACTCGGCAATCACGAAAAAACAAAGGAACCTCACGCACACACACAAGAGGCGTATAACTAGAGGTCAGAAAAAAAAAAAGAAGAAGGCTGTGTAGCAAGGGTGAAAGAAATGTAATAGAAAAATAACCTGTTACCTACAGCTCAAGGTGTGAACGAGCTGAACAAAAGGCAACAGGTAGAGGAATATAAAAGGATAAGAGAGAAAAGGAAACAAAAAGACTAAATAAATCTTTACCCTAACTCTTTAACCGGACTACCTACGTTTCTGACGAGTAACAACCCGAAATGTAGAGACCGCTATCCTTTACCTTACCGACTCCTATAGTCAAAAGCAAAGACAATATCGAAGGGTCGGAAATGAGGAAGTCCTGGGCTATTTATAACCGGCAGGAAATCCAAAACACGTGAAAGGAATAATTGCCAGGCGAGATTCAAACACCGGAACGGAGGCGGAAAAATCTGATAGATTGCCTCGATGTCGTCAAACAAAAGGCTGCCAGAAACCATTACAACGAAGTTGGCCTCTCTAATAACCCTTAGCAGGGTGTTCCATAGCTTGGGGCATAATTTAAAAAGGCTGCTTCTCCAATCTTTATTTTAAGTAGTGTTATTAGGTTGCGGTATTGTGAGGTCAACAAGCCAGCAGCAGATGACCTGAGGTCTCGTGCAGGGGCATAAGGGACTAGCGAATCTGTAAAATAAGCAGGGCCCAGGCCATTTAGGGCTTTGTAGACCAGTAGGAGAACCTTAAAATATATCCTAGACAGCACTGGGAGCCAATGTAGGGAAGCCAGCACTGGAGTGATATGCTCTCTCTTCTTTGTTCTGGTTAGGAGCCATGCAGCGGCGTTCTGGATGAGCTGTAGCTTATTTGTAGACTTGGATTAAGCGTCATGTCTGCCCACAAAGCCACAAATATTGCACCTTGGCAATGTTTCTGAGATGAAAGAAAGCTGTCTTTGTCACCCTATTTATGTGGGAAGTAAAACTCAAATCAGAATCTAAGATGACCCCCAGGCTTGTTACTTCTGGTTTGATCTGGGGGATCAAATTTCCCAGTTTACTGAAAAGTAGCTCTCTTTTATGCTTTGGACCAAGTAAAAGAATTTCAGTCTTGTCCTCATTAATTTTTAAGAAGTTACTGCTCATCCACTCATTGATGGCAGACAAGCAGGAAGTCAAAGAGGTTAGGGGAGTTCCATCATTTGGCTCAATAGAGAGATATAGTTGTGTGTCATCAGCATAGCTATGGAAATTGATATTATACTCTCTGATGACCCCACCTAGTGGAAGCATACGGTTGATGTCGGAAGTTTACATACACTTAGGTTGAAGTCATTAAAACTAATTTTTAACCACTCCACAGATTTCATGTTAGCAAACTATAGTGTTGGCAAGTCAGTTAGGATATCTACTTTGTGCAAGTAATTTTTCCAACAATTGTTTACAGATTATTTCACTTTTAATTCACTATATCACAATTCCAGTGGGTCAGAAGTTTACATACACTAATTTGACTGTGCCTTTAAACAGCTTGGAAAATTCCAGAAAATGATGTCATGGCTTTAGAAACTTCCGATAGGCTAATTGACATTATTTATTTGAATCAATTGGGGGTGTACCTGTGGATGTATTTTAAGGCCTACCTTCAAACTCAGTGCTTTGCTTGAAATCATGGGAAAATTAAAAAAAATCAGCCAAGACCTCAGAAAAAAAATTGAGGACCTCCATAAGTCTGGTTTATCCTTGGGAACAATTTCCAAACGCCTGAAGGTACCACGTTCGTCTGTACAAACAATAGTACGCGAGTTTAAACACCATGGGACCACACAGCTGTCATACCGCTCAGGAAGGAGACGCGTTCTGTCTCCTAGAGATGAATTTGCTTTGGTGCGAAAAGTGCAAATCAATCCCCAAACAACAGCAAAGGACCTTGTGAAGATGCTGGAGGGAACAGGTACAAAAGTCTATATCCACAGTAAAACGAGTCCTATATCGACATAACCTGAAAGGCTGCTCAGCAAGGAAGAAGCCACTACTCCAAAACCACCATAAAAAAGCCAGACTACAGTTTGCAACTGCACATGCGGCCAAAGATCTTACTTTTTGGAGAAATGTCCTCTGGTCTGATGAAACAAAAATTGAACTGTTTGGCCATAATGACCATCGTTATGTTTGGTGGAAAAATGGTGAGGTGGCAGCATCATGTTGTGGGGGTGCTTTGCTGCAGGAGGGACTGGTGCACTTCATAAAATAGATGGCATCATGAGGAAGGAAAATTATGTGGATATATTGAAGCAACAGCGGTATTGGAGTGGCCATCCCAAAGTCCTGACTTCAATCCAATCGGAAATGTGTGGGCAGAACTGAAAAATCATGTGCGTGCAAGGAGGCCTACAAACCTGACTCAGTTACACCAGTTCTGTCAGGAGGAATGGGTCAAAATTCCAGCAACTTATTGTGAGAAGCTTGTGGAAGGCTACCCAAAATGTTTGACCCAAGTTAAACAATTTAAAGGCAATGCTACCAAATACTAACAGAGTGTATGTAAACTTCTCACCCACTGGGAATGTGATGAAAGAAATAAAAGCTGAAATAAATCATTCTCTCTACTATTATTCTGACATTTCACATTCTTAAAATAAAGTTGTGATCCTAACTGACCTAATACAGGGAATGTTTACTAGGAATAAATGTCAGGAATTGTGAAAAACGTAGTTTAAATGGATTTGGTTAAGGTGTATGTAAACTTTCGACTTCAACTGTATATAAGTAATGCACCAAGACAGCTTCCTTGTGCAACACCACAGGATATATCGTGCCTATCTGACACATAATCCCCAAGGCTAACAAAGAATTTCCTCACAGTGATATAAGATCGGAACCAGTTTAAAACACAAACGGAGAGACCGACCCAGTTCTCTAGATGATCTATGAGGATATTATGATCAGTTGTGTCAAATGCTGCACTGAGGTCTAAAAGAACCAGAACTGAGACTTTGTTTGTATCAGTGTTAAGTCTCAGATCATTTATTATTTTGTTCAGAGCAGTCTCCGTACTGTGGTTGGCTCTGAAACCAGACAGAAATTTCTCCACTATATTATTTTTATTCAGAAAGTTACTAATCTGGTTAGAAACTACTTTCTCCAGTATCTTACTTAAAAAAGGAAGATTCGATATGGGTCTGTAATTGCTCAGTACCCCACTGTCCAAATTAGATTTTTTCAAGATAAGCTTCACGACTGCAGTTTTAAAAGCATCAGGGAAGATTCCAGTATCAAGAAATATATTTATAATTGTAACGACAGAAGTGGAGGTACTGTTAAAAACATTCTTAAAAAATGTGGTAGCAATTGGATCAACATCGCAGGTGGAGGATTTGCTCTGAACAGAGAAACTTGTAAAATGATTCATGGTTACTTGCATTTTACAAGGTCTACAGCAGGGGGCAGTAGAATCAGTGACGATACCAGCTCTGATGGTCGCAATCTTATCATTGAAAAAATTAGCAAACTCTTCACATTTCGTAATAGAAGCTTGGCTAAGGAGATCAGGGGCCAGGACAAGATTTAATAGGCTGTCAATATTCTAGAGTTTCCACCACTCTCGGCAATGATCTTCGAGAAATGGGTCCTCCTTGCAGAGCGTACAGCGTTGTTATAGGGAGATTTTTTGAGCTTACGGATAGAACCATTTAACCATGGTGACATTTTACCACATGTTTTTGTTTTTATCTTGAGTGGTGCAACTTTGTCTCATGTAGTAGTGAGGTTGTTGTTGAGGACATTAACCATTTAATTTATAGAGTTTCCCAGACTAAGTGGGAATGAACTTAAAAACGCAGTGAACTTAAGTTCTGCTGCTGCATCTAAATGTCGTTTTTTAAGTTAAAAGGGCATCAAAGAACACACAGTAATGGTCAGAGATGGTACTATCAGACACCACAATATTATCAATGTTTAAGCCCTGGGATATGACCAAGTTTAGTTGACTCTGCAGACAGTGTATTGACTTTCTGGCCCTGCTTGATTAGTTTAATTTTGAGCAGCATGTCGATTTCCCCTCCCATGACTGAGGACACACCCTAGACCTTGACCGCACTAATGGCATAACTCCCATTGACCTGCAAACTTGTGATCATATAGTCATATTATTTAGTTTGCCTTTATATAAGGTCAAGACTAACACGCGGTGCACTATCACCTACAGGAATACGAAGCACATTAATCCTTCAGAGTTAATGGATACGATTAAAGCCACTGGCCCTGATCTACCTCATAATTTCTCAGAGAGTGACCTAGTCTACCATTATAATTTCCAGCTCTCCTCTCACTTGGATCTGCTGGCCTCCATCAAAACAAGAAATGTGTCCTTTACCACACCGTTTCTTGGTACACTATAGATTTATGTGCTATGAAGGAGACAACTCTGGGCCTCTGGGAGACAACTAGTGACTTCATAAGAGGACTAGACTTACTGTTCATGCAGAAGCTTATAAAGACCGCATAAACAGGTACAAGGCTGCCCTGGCCACTGCTAAGTCTATTATTCTAACATTATCCTAAAGGAAAAAAGCAACCCAAGAGTCCATTTCTCCACCATAAATAAACTGCCCCCCACCCCCAACTGAGCCTGGTAAGCAGGTCTATAATCAATTCTAGCCCCTCAGTCAAGAACCTTGGAGTCCCCTTGGACCCCACCCTGTCTTTCCAGTCCCACATCAGACACATCACAAAGTCAGCCTTTTTCCACCTCAAAAATATCTCCAGATACTGTATGATCTTCCATCCACTTCCATTGATGGGCTACAGCAGTGGTTCTCAAACTCGGTCCTGTGGCCCCCCTGTGTATGCTGGTTTTCGTTCCAACCACAATTGTGATCCAAGAATGCTAATTTTTTTTAATTGCACTTTTCATGTTTTGATGGATTATTTACCCTCTTAAACCAAATTATGTCAGAAAATAGCTATGCATGCAGTCGCGGATCTATGGGTGGGCCTGGGTGGGCCCAGGCCCACCCAGATTGACAGCTTGCCCACCCATTCAGATTCATAATTACCTTAAATGTGAATTGTTTTGTCTTGGGGAATCGTTATGTATTAATAATCTCTAAAAAGTGTGGAGATGCCATTGAAACCAACCGGAGAAAACGCTGGATATGATTGTTTGTCTCCATCGGCCCGTTGCTACGTTCGTTACTATGTGATGACACGGCACTTTCATAGCAGAAGTTCTCTTACGTTTGTTTAGGCTACATTACGAACTCGCGCACCAATTCTGTCTTAGTTTCATGTACAGTAGCAGCCTAGTATGAGCCAAATATGGCTAAACAGCTATCGTTGACCCGTTTTCTTAAAAAACCACGTCTGGAAGTGGAAGATGAAAAGTTTGGACCAGGAATCGCACTCGCAGGATCGTCGTGAGACGTTTGCGGGCTCTGGCAATGAAGGAGAAACGGCCACAGCAAGGACATCCCGTGAGTGTCATGCTAGCCTACATGCTAACGTGGACATGCAGGCTCCACAGCCCCCTTGTGTAGAACCGAATCAACCGATAAGGTAGTCCTATAGGGGTTCATTTTTTTAAATTTACTCTGGGGCCCGCTGTGGCATGGTTATGAATGCAGCCTCTGTGAGCGAGGCAGGGAGTTCTGTGACAAATTGTAAGCTATTGTATAGCCTATTGGTTGTTTAATTTGTGATGTTTCTCTGGGGCCCGCCGTGGCATGGATGACTGCAGCCTCTGTGAGCGAGGCAGGGAGTTCTGAATTGTGACAAACTCTAGGCTATTTGGTTTTTTAATTTGTGGTTGTATTCCTGTCAGTGCACTAATGAGGGTTATGCAATATTTGTTATTATCGCACCTGTTCTGTTCTGTGGCTAGCTAGCCATTCATCTGGCTGGCTCATAGATAGGCCTATGTGATCTCTGGTGATGTATTTTGGTGACAGTCGTGGCTGTATTATTGTTAACACTAGAAGCGCCATCGCCGATGCCAATTGGCGGTGATTTTAAAATTATAATTATTAAAGCAGTTTAAATGCCACGATCAACTCTTTCCTTGACGTTTCCTAATTATCTATGCTGCAACTACCTACAACTGCAGAGATTATTTCATTTTCATTTTTCAAATAAGCAACAGAATTCATTTTTCTGCGTGATCAAAATCAAACGCGCTGCTTCTGTTTCTGTTACATTTGTTGAAACAATTCTGTTACATTTGTTGCTAAAATTAAGTGCTGCCTGTCTGAATACAGATTTGGATACAAACTTTCATTGTCATGAGCTTCATAGTGTGTGTCTTTAGAGATACACACACCTCGTTCTTTCTTTTTTTAATTATTATTATTAATATTATTATACTTTATTTTATTTTTATTTTTAATTTATAATTTTCTTTCCAGTTTATAGTTACTTGTTTTTAAATAAATGTTGTGAATTCTATATAATATAGGTAGAGGCCTCGTATAAGCCCTTTCGGGTTTCTTGCCTACCTTGCACCTCTTTATGTTGGTATTTTCTTTATCTCTTTGCTTTTTTGTCTTATCATTGTGCAAAATCAAATCAAATCAATTGTTGGGGTCCCCACATTGTATTGTAAATATCTAAGCCTGTTGAAGAAAACGTGCGGTGATGAGCTTCACTCAGGCCTACCCAGATTTTTCCAGGCCTACCCATCAGCCACTTTCTGTATCCACCACTGTATGCATGCCACGTAGAATCCATGTTCACATTTTGCTTATTGTGCTATATTGCAAACAATTTAATTAAAAGAGGTAACAAAACTGAGCAAATGAAAGACAGAGGTGAATCAATAGGCTCCTAATTGGTGAAAGTGTGGACACATGGCCACAAAAACTAACCATTTGGTTGATAATGAACAATTCAAAGACAACGCAAATTGATAGTGAGCCAAACCTGCGTTGTGTTAATAAGTTTAAGGAAATAAAATTATGAAAGAAGTTAAACATGTGTTCAACGACCTTATTAGGAGCATATTGATTCACCTCTGTCTTTCATTTGATCAGTTATAACATTTTAACTCTTCTTTGCAATATAGCACAATAAGCTAAATGTGAACATGGATTATACATGCATAGCTATTTTCTGACATAATTTGGCTTAAGAGGGTAAATAATCCATCAAAACATGAAAAGTGCAATTAAGAAAAATTAACAGCTTGTTAAAATTCTCGGATCGCAAGTTTGAGTACTTCATTGGCTCCCAGTCAAGTACCGTATTACTTTCAAACTACTCCTTTTCACCTATAAGGCACTGAATGGATTGGCTCCCTCATACCTCAAAGACCTATTACATCCTTATGTTCCCCCCACTCCATTTACCTCACACATGGGTGACTGTGCATTCAGCTCTGTGGCCCCTGTGCTCTTGAATTCCCATCCACCCGTGTCAGAAAGTCACAGTCACTTACTATGTTTAAATCTAGACTAGACTCACCTGTTTAAATTAGCTTTCACCTGACATCATGGCTGTGTCCGAATCAGAGTCCTGTTCCCTGTCCACTGTCCCATCTACTATGTGCCCTGTCCCCTCACGTTGCAAGCAGTGTGCGAAAGAAATCCCGCAAAACTCTTTCCAAACTAGTGAGGAAGTAGTTTGTAATATCTTTTTTAATTTTTATTGAGAATATCAATCAGTTAACATATGACAATTGTTACAAAGTGTAGACTATGAATGAAGATAGAATTAACAAAAATAAAAAAGAGTATTTCGTAATATGACCCACTCTTATACCATAGATATGCATATACGCTCTACGTCTTTTACGTTTTTACTTCCGAGTTACTTACTGAAATTGTCGGGTGAGTGCACAGTTCTGCAGATCAGTGTGCTTCTGAATTCCCTCAACAAAACCCCAGAAATAAGTGGTTCATCCTGGTATTTGAAGTGCCCCCATTTGTGAGAAAAAGTCACCCACTCAAAAGCTTTTTGATGAAGTTGACTCAAATATGCGTACTCAAAAGGGTGTAGGGCTTTGATTTGGACACAGCCCTGGTCTCTAGATAGCCAAAGCATGCTTTCCTGTGACATTGCGATCGGAGATCATATTGTTGTAGGGAAATGTCCCCTCACCCATTGTTTTTAATCCATACATTTTCTTTTACTTATCCATTGTTTTATTTTAATTCACTTGTTTTTTGTTCTTCACTTGTTCTTACAGATTTTTCTGTAATTGTCTTTTGCTGTAAAGTGTCTATGGGTTTCCTGAAAAGCGTGTTAAATATATTATTATTATTATTATTATTATTATTATTATTATTAATAATAATAACAATAATAATAATAGTAATAATAATAATAAAAGTACGGGTGACAAAAGGTGGCTTCTAGTGTATTTACAGCAACTTTGTAGTGGATATTAATATGTTGAGTCACAACATATTTTCAAAGACAAATTACATGTAGGTCTGGTTAATAAGTGAAACTACACCTCCAGTTACATACAGACGGGTGACAAATTAATGGAAAAACCCCTACAGTGAAGGGGTCCGGTGGCTCTGTTATGCTGTGGGGTGCGTTTTCCTGGCATGGTTTGGGTCCACTTTTCCCCTTAGAGGGAAGGGTCACTGCAAATAAATACAAATAAATTCTGAGTGATCACCTTTATCCTATGATGAAACATTTCTATCCTGATGAGTGGTCTCTTCCAGGATGACAATGCCCCCATCCACAGGGCACGAGGGGCCACTGAATTGTTTGATGAGTATGAAAATTATGTGAATCATGTGCTATGGGAGATTTTGGACCGATGTGTTAGACAGCGCTCTCCACCACCATCATCAAAACACCAAATGAGGGAACTTTTGTAAGAATGGTGTTCCATCCCTCCAGCAGAGTTCCAGAGACTAGAATCTATGCTAGACTAGAGGTAGAATCTATTTCAAGGCACAGTGAAGCTGTTCTGGCGGCTCGTGGTGGCCCAACACCTTACTAAGACACTTTATGTTGGTTTTTCCTTTAATTTGTCACCTGTCTGTATATACTTGTTTCATTAACATACAAACCCCAATTCCAAAAAAGTTACACAGGAAATAGTATGGAACTCATGGGTGGCTAAATGGCTGTAAGTCATCAACGGTCTGAGGTATCAAATGAGCATTTGGACAATGTCATGAGTGAATAAAAGAAAATGAGATATACGAGTTAATCCATCTGTCCACGCTTGCCAAGGATGTATGTCTTTATTCATAAGCACCATCGATCGATACAATGGCTGTAAAACCATGGACGTGGTGACAACACAATACAAAATTCACTAAACACTGTCAAAGTCATGTAGAATAACGGCAATAACTCATTATTTAACGGCCATCCCGAAAAATAACAGGATTTGTAAATGTTTTTTCACTGGCAACATTTCTGCCAGTCTTTTCACCGTTTTCTTATGAGAGATTTTTTACAGTGCAGAATATTGATAATCATAATTAGGACTGAGCCTAGCCTAGCCTATTATTTACAGTTGTTGCCTACAGTGAGTAGTCTACATCTTTTCAAACGACCTTCACTTTCCATTCATAATAAGCTACCAATACTACAATACTACAAATATTACAGTGTCCACATCAGCATCGCATAGCTGCGTTTATATCTACTCATTACAGATGGGTGTAAGAATACAGTAGCCTACTCCTGGGACCACAATGCAGAAGGCTATAATAACAGGCATAAACAATTAAAAAGAGAAATACATACAGGAATCAGCCTAACATAAAAAAAGAAAAATGACAATGCACAACAAATGCAAAGTATGCATTTTTCCTGCTTGGGGGATTTATATTAAAGTCAATACACCCTTGGTGTTGCAAATCAAATACAGCATATTATATCATATTGCATGATGTGCATATTTCTGAAATGGATAGACCCAATGATATTTTTGGTAACTAAAGACTGATTTCCTGGCAACTGCCCCCCAGCAAAAAATAAAATAGATATACACAGTATATACTCAATATATCTATAATTAAATCTTTCTAAATACACTTGTGTTAATGATAATATAATTTTCAAGTTTTACAAGCTGCTATATAGTATAGCTATTGTCATGTTGACTGTATGCGAATATATCAAAGAGGCAGGAGACAGACAGAAAGAGGGAGAGATTTGTCTAAGATTCTTCATTCTTCAAAACTCTTCATTCAACCATAGTAATACAAAAAAACTAAAGGAGAAAAGTATGAACATAAACGGTGATGGAAATAATTAAATGGAATCAGAATTGGCAGAACTGGAAAACTGGAGAAGGATCTATTATAAAACTGGAGAAGGATCTATTATAAAACTGGAGAAGGATCTATCTATTCTCTATTATAATAAAAGGAAAAAACATCTCTACAATAATAAAAGGAAAGAAACATCAATCTCCGATAATGACTCATAGCCTTCCTCCAAACTATTAGTGGAAAAGCGTCTTCAGAGAAATTTATCAAACAAAAGGATGTATAGACGCAGATGCCACATGTTCCACTATGTCAAGATTCCTTGGCAGTAGAATGGGCAAAGGTGTTGACCCAGCTCTGGGTGCGAGCGCGGGCCTGGTCCCAGTCATACAGTGGAGAATATTGGAAATGCCGCTGGGCCTTGTCAGAGCTTATGGTAAAGGAGGTGCAGGCCACAGCCAGTGTGTAGCGATTGAGCAGTGGTGTGTAACGCCACACTGGTTTCAGAAGGAAGTGCAGCAGGTCATTTAGCCATGCCACGACCCAAAGCAGCCACAGCGGCAATCTCACCTCCCGGAAGTTAAACCGTGACAGGAACTGCATGTTAAAGTCCTCGTAGCTCTTGTACGGCGAGTTGTCATAGCAAAAGTATGCTTCCCCTCCCATTATGTGGGGGCGACCTTGCAAGGACCTTGCTGCCAGCAAGTGCATCCAGGCCACGTTGCCTGAGGTTGTGGGAAAGTAAGGTGTTAATCCAGCATAAAAAAGGACTTGGTGGTACTGTATCAAGTCTCATAATGTATCTTTCAATACATTCTCAAAGCCTGAAGCAGAGTATTGGCTTGGCCAACCTAAAACTGGGGTTCCCAGGGTTGTGAACCTCTGTATTAAAGGAACTGTATTAAAGGGGAATTCCACCAAAAAAACAACATTAAGCTTATTTAACAGATCTAGGTGCAACTGATTAAGTCTCTCTTTGTCGCTGGTCAAAACAATCTGTGAACCGAAATATTGACAGCTAAAGTTACAAATTTGGTAGAGGTATACGTCAAAATACCTTTTGAAAACCATTTTTGAAAAACTAGTGAGTGGGTAAATCATGCTGAAGGAGGCGTGACCAAACTCACAGAGAGGGAGAGAGAGGCTACTCTTCTACAAATCAAATTTTTTTTGGTGGAATTCCACTTTAATTAATAGCACCTATTTAAATGAATTGATCAACTGTATTGTCTGAGTGGAATTGTGATATGAGTGAGACTGCCTTCACACCTGCATAAACGCGGCCATGTTCTGTGCTCTGTGGAAGCCCTCGGATCAGCCAGCCCCCTGTGCGCATCCCCATCTGGTAGAAGTCCCTCATCAACTGGTGCTGCTCTCCATATATCCCAGTGGGGCGCAAGGCACAGGTGTACAGACAGGCCCCTCCATTAACCTGGGTAAGAGAGAGAGACAGAGAGAGTAGCAGAGATGTATTTTTTTTTAAACTGAACTGCTATGTACAGAGCACCAAATCTACTGCCTTGTACATTTATCTATAATTTTCACTGCTCCTTTCCAGAAGTGGTAAAATAAACTAATATATTCTGTTTTATATCTTATAATTGTTAGCGCATTTAAAATATTCAGGTTTGTACATCCATATTCTTGGATCTTTGATCTTGGATTTGTATTGTCATCATTATATTCTATAAAAATGGAGCATGCAATAAACAATATGTAATAAGTAAAATAAACCTTTCTTTGGACATACAATTAATGATGTTCATGATGTTGGAGAAGATACTTATGACATTTTGACAATTATGTCAATTACTCAACAATGTGTACCTTTTAAAAAGTATTTATTTTCTGGTTTTAATATTAATAACAAAATGACACTGTCACACACAGTAGGACACCCTTGGCAATTCAGATTTTCACCACAATGTTTTATTGCCATGGAGAGATAGAGCGCATTCCACACTCACAAACATGTAAAGAATTGAATGAAAATCTTTACCCTTTCCCCTCACAAGTTCTGGGCAAAAATAATAAATTCAAATAAAGTCAAAACAAAGCAAGCATAGTTTTTCAGCTTTTGCTCTTTTCAACTGACCAGCTCCTGAACCTTTCAGCCACACGCTCACTCGAGTGCATGCTCCTGGGGGCTGGGGGGGATGTACTACAAAGGTTTAACATACCCTGAATTTATTTGCGTTAACTGGCTTGACAAAACCTAACCACCGCAATCTGGTATAACCGGTACTACAAAGGTGTTACGTGAACTAGTTTCCATAAAGCAGTGGTGTCTGCAGAGTATTAGTGATGGGAATTACGGCTCTTTGAAGGGAGCCGGATCTTATGGCTCCGTTCCTTTCCGAGAGCCGTTCAAAAGAGCCGTTCAAAAGAGCCGTTCAAAAGAGCCATTCAAAAGAGCCATTCAAAAGAGCCGGTTTTTTTTAGGGGGCGGGGTTACTAGGTTTATCTGCGAAATAATCACCAGGATAAAGATTGACTGTATTGCCAGACCTAATGTCAATGATCTGCATTGTAAACATTACACAAGGTGGCGCCATATCCATGTCATTCATGTCAGTGAATTTACTACTTTGAATTTACCCTCTGTATGTGTCATGTAAATAAAGTTGCCTTGCCTTGAATGCAATTCATGCAACTCTTAATATTAGAAAACTTTTTATTGGCACAATAAAAAAACAAGTATAATAAACTTTTGTGAAAAACAGATTTTAGTGCAAATCAAACAACAAAACAAAAAACATTTCACACGAGAAAATCTTTAAGAATAAATAGTAAAACTACTTCTGAACAATATTTCAAGTATTATAAAAACAGAGTAAAATAAAATAGAGAAAAATCCCTGAGCTGCTTTGACAAAAACAGGAGATGAGCTCCTGGCCTATGAGCCACATCAGCTCAAACAAGGCTTACTTACTTGTAAACAATAACATAACACAATAAAAAATTGTAAACAAGACTCCAACAACAGCCCTGAAATGTGAGGCAGAGAAAAACAATCTACTTTTACTCACAGAAAAATGTATAACTTGCTACATCTCTCAGCCAGCCAAACTACTACTCAAGCAGCATGCGTTATGCCATCATCTATGGCAAATTTGCATTCAGGAAAGCAAGTTCCCTCACTTTTGAGGGCTTAATGCGATTTCTCCTCTCTGAGATGATTTGTCCAGTCTTGGATAATATTCTCTCTGACGGAACTGACGTTGCCACAATGCAAAGCCTTTCCGCCATGAGCTTGGTGAGCCTGGGGTACACGGTGGCCCGACTTTCCCACCACTTGAGAGGATCTGAGGATTTTGGAAGAAGGGGCTCCTCTAGGTAAGACCGCACCTCCATGATGGCATCTGCTGTGGGATTCCTTGTTGACACTGCACCAGCGACCCGGTCATAGAAATGGCTCCAAACAACTGATCCTTGTGCAGCACTGCCTGCTCCTTCCTGTTGACCTGGTTGCTGGCTGGGCGCGCTGCTGCTGAGAGTGACTCTTCCTGCTGCAGTTGCTATTCTCTGGAAAGCCTCATCTGCAGCTCTGGCATCCCCAAATGCCACCTTTTTGAATCTTGGGTCAAGCACATCAGCATCTCCAAGGGTGTGGTTATATTCCATTTTGTGGAATCTACCTGCCATGTTTGCACATAGCGACTTCACCAAATCTGATGCTTGTTGTTACACTTCTCTGGTAGTTGGCTGTGACTCTCTGCAGTCCCTTTGCCAGCAATATTACATTTGAGGCAGTCACGTAGCTAGTGAGAAAAAAACAGGGAATATTGAGACAATTATTATAAAGTGTTACCAACAATGACACACTATACTATATACACTGGTATCTATATCATTTTATATAATACAAATAAAATGGTCTCAAACATTCATAATTTGTTATCAGGTATTTTTGCATGCATGCTATAGAAAGCTACAGCTGACCAACTCTAACTAATAACATACCTTTCTGCACTGATCTCCACAGTGACTTCTTGAAAGGGCTCCAGGATAGTGCACACCTCCTGCAGTATGCTCCATTCTTCTTGGGACAAAGGGCTGACTGATGCATTTGTGATGGCCAGGGTGGAGATAATGGCATCCTTGCATTGCAGAAAAGTCTTCAACATGTCATGTAGAGTTCCATCTTGTGACGCAGTCCTGTTTGGGTCGTAGCTCTGCCATCCCCATTTGGATCTGAGTGGCCTTCAGTTTTTCTGCACCCAGTGTGCTCCTGTGAAAGTATTCCACTGCCTCTTTCACTTTATCCAGAATGGGTTTTAAGGCCTTTGAGGGAATCTCTGGCAATCAAATTGATGGTATGCGCCAGGCATGGAAGGTGGGTCCATTTTGTTATTTGTATAGCCTTTGTAATGTTAGCAGCATTGTCAGTTACGCAGCAAACCACTTTATCTTCCAATCTTTTGCAACATTGAGAAGCTTTTTGGCCAGATTTTCTGCTGTGTGCCGGTCACTAAATTCAAAACAGTCCAATAGGCAGGAGGACATCTTGAAATCTTCAATGAAGTGGCATGTTACTGCCATAAATGAGGTTGTAGCCCTTGATGTCCACACTTTAGACACCCTTTCCTTCAGTGATGCTGCTTCTTTCTGATAAATGTTTGCAACTGTCTGGGATACTGTCTTCCTTGATGGAAGAGTGTAGGAAGGGTTGAGAGCATTGCTGTATCGCTTGAATCCTTTGTCTTCCACAATTTTGAATGGCTGGAAGTCAGTTGCAATCATTTTAGCAAGCTCTTCATCTATCTTCCCCTGTCTCATTGGGGTTATGACAGGTGCTACATAATTGTGGAGATATGTCTGTTTTGTTTTAGGTATTGTGCCAGTGGTTCTATGAGAGCTTGGTGCCTGGCCAGGCAATAATGTAGGCCTAGTGGTAGTTTCAGAGGTAGATGACTGACTTGTACCTGATGTGGTAGTGGTTTCAGCAGAAGCACTGGCGCCGTCGTTACCTTGGTCATCGTCATTATTGTTGGAACCTTGTTGTCTCAACTCGGCCACTTGCACCGTCGGATGCTGTGTTTTTAAGTGCCGGTGGAGATTATTTGTTGACCCTGTTTAATTGATAATTTGGCTTTACAAATGTTGCACTCCGCTTTATCATTGCTTATGTTTTTGTTGAAGTGCATCCAAATACTGCTGCTCGCGTTTGGCTCATTTTTTCACCCGAAAAACACGTCGTCTACCTGTACCACTTGTTGTGACTTCTCTCTCTCACATGCGTATTCCGTTAAGACCCACCCCTACTCTGCCTCTGATTGGCTAACCCTAACCCACAACATCTCACTCCTCGTGCCTAAACCTAACCAATCAGAGGCACTCGTGCCTAAACCTAACCAATCAGAGTAGGGGCGGGTCTTCACGGAATACGCTTGGGGAACAAAATCAAGCTTTCTCACTGTTCACGTAAAGGGGAGTGGATTTAGGGCAGGCAGTGAACGAACGATAAAAAGAACGGCTCTCACCAAGTACGACTCGGTTCCCTTTGTTCGTACCAAAGAGCCGTTCAAAAGAATCGGATCGTTTGCGAACGTAACATCACTACAGAGTATAGCGGGACAGCATGGGCTGTACTCGAGCAGTGTATTCCTTTCCTGAGGAAAAAAGACTGATATACGGACGGATACGAAGAACATCAAACAGTTATAATAGCAAAAGGCAACACCATTGCCTCCAACAAAGCAAAAGATTGCTCATCCTGTAGGTTAATACAGGTTGAAAATCACAATACAATTAGGTTGTGATACAGGTTGTGATACAGAAAATCCAGGGTTGAAACTTAAATTAGCTCGCTAACCCCTCTCGCTTCGCAATACACCCCCCATACCGTGGAGAGGAGCACATCCTTAAGCACCTGGGCTGATTCGTTAACACAACCCAGGTGCGTGTGTTCACTTCTCCAGTAGGTGTGATAGAGATGACTCCGACTACCTCTGCCGGATCGAACACCACAAATACATACAACCCTACAGGACCAAAACAATATTTAATAGGGTGTTCCACTACCAGTAAAATTCAAGACAATTTACTCAACGATACTAAAACTTGAGAAGTAACACCACAATACTAACAAACTCAAGGGGGGGAGACGGAGATATAAAACGTGTTACTTATTATATTTAAATATCCATATCCAACATATAAATATCCAACAGACCCAATAGTGATGTGCTGCGCTGATAACCTTTGTTTGAGTACCTTCTTTCCATTGGCATCTAGAACCAATTTCTCAGCATCTGCCTTGCTCTTGGGGTAGGGCATCTCATGGCACACATTGTACACCGTTTCCTCATTTCCTCTATGTATGAGAGAGAGAAAAGATGACAATGTCTAGACTGAGATTTTTACAAGGTTGTCAGCTTTGCTGGCTCAAATAACAAAACCAGGTGTAAGGGAAAATTAAACTAACATACTGACAGAATAAGATAAACTTCAAATGAAAGATACACATCTGAGCAGTGTGGCCAAATGAGTTTCAACAGTAGATGACAAACCACAAAGATATATGAAGTGCATTACCTTCTTGGAAAAGTAAATTTTGTCTATGGCATTTACAAGTTTATTCCTGCTTATTTTATTTAAATCTTTCAACAGTCTTGTCCCCCCATCTTTTTGGATGCAAGACACATAACACTTTGAGTGCAAAAACAACTCAAAAGATAAACATGTTTCCAAAAAATATACTTTTGTCCTTCATTTATGCCATGTAGAGATATTTGAGATTGAAAATAAGACATGCAAAACAACTGACAGACAGACTGATCTGTAAAAATAACAGATCATTTAACAGATGGACAGAGAGACACTAAAGCAGGGGGAGATGTGTGATAAAGCAATGCTATTTGTATTTTACATGCTGGAACTGTGGGTGTCTGTGCATCTGTGCATAAGTATATGTAGGGTGTGGTACGGCCCATGTGGACATGACTATATGACTGAGCTGCATTAATTATTGCTAATGTGGAGACAGTGCTCCTTCAAAACAACCTCTAGCAAAACAACAACAAATTCTGGATGAACCAGACCTGACATCACTGGCAGACCTGACATCATGAAGCTTTGGAGTTTGGAAGGGAGTTGGCTATATTGCACTTCTTTTTTTAGCAGTTCTTCAGTTTTATTAGAACATGAAACAAACAGCTAACATCCTGTTGCTAACACAATCACAAATGACCAATGAAGAAGTGTGACTCATTGACACCATACTAATTATAGGGAGCACTTATTTCCTCTTTTCCCATCCAGTTTAAAGCCACCTCCTGTTTCCATTGTGGCAAATACAGCTGTTAGATATCAGCTCCTTCACTTCAAAACAGCTTCCTTCCCCTGCAGGAAGGCTGAGATTCTGAGGTGTCTGTGGGCCTGAGCCCAAGATAAGTCTCCAGTTAAAGAACCCTGGGTGAATTGACCTTTGTTGGGATGTATTGGATTTGACAATATGAAAATAGTTATGTCATGTAAATAGTAACATTCTGTGGTAACTTGCCGTTAAATCCAAAATGTGTCCGCAATGTTGTGGAAATACTATGCATTTTCTTGCTGTACTGCCCTCTTGTTACAGTAGCTCCAACCATGTGTTTTTGCTTAAATATAACAGGAATGCTGTTTAAAGACTGAAGAGTAATCTCAGCTTTCTGGGAAATAGAAACGGATACTGGATTAAGGATAGGAATGAGGATGACATACAGAGAGAGAGAAAAATGGAGAGAGAGATTGTATCTCTCCTGTTACATTGAAATGTTCATAGTTTTAGTCCCATATGCTTTGGCAACCTAAGTGTACACCTGTCATGCCAATAGCGAACATTTGAATCAATGAAAATAAATTCAGTCTGGGAGAGTGTAAAAAAGGAACAAATACGTTTTCAATTCCTCTCATTCTCTATGAGCTAGAGAAAGAGAGAGAGAGAGAGAAGTTGAGAAAACAAAAAGGTCACTGAGTGAATGGATAAAGACAATAATGCACCTTACCTGATAAAGGGGTCTCCTTTGACATTGGGTCCTACAACCTCCATACTGCTTGTGTACACCAGGTATTGAATTCCAGTCTCCACACATACATTGATCACATTAACTGTACCTGAGTGGGAGAGAATATTTTATTTTGAGTTATATGCAGACTGGCAGTATAACCTAGTAATATTCAAATTTAGATTTGTCATATTATAAATGCAATTCCCATCAATACAGTATATTGAATTTAAGAGGGTAAAGAGAGAGTTCAATCCGAGGCCAATACAGAATAGGTACATTTTATCTTATGTAAAGATGCAGTTGAAGTCGAAGGTTTACATACACCTTAGCCAAATCCATTTAAACTCAGGTTTTCACAATTCCTGACATTTAATCCTAGCAAACATTCCCTGTGTTAGGTCAGTTAGGATCACAACTTTATTTTAAGAATGTGAAATGTCAGAATAATAGTAGAGAGAATTATTTATTTCAGCTTTTATTTTATATTCACATTCCCAGTGTTCTATAAATTGTTTAACTTGGGTCAAATGTTTTGAGTAGCCTTCCACAAGCTTCTCACAATAAGTTGCTGGAATTTTGGCCTATTCCTCCTGACAGAACTGGTGTAACTGAGTCAGGTTTGTACGCCTCCTTGCTCGCACACGCTTTTTCAGTTCTGCCCACAAATGTTCGACTGGATTGAGGTCAGGACTTTGTGATGGCCACTCCAATACCTTGGCTTTGTTGTCCTTAAGCCATTTTGCCACAACTTTGGAAGTATGCTTTGGGTCATTGTCCATTTGGGACCAAGCGACCAAGCTTTAACTTCCTGGCTAATGTCTTGAGATGTTGCTTCAATATATCCACATAATTTTCCTTCCTCATGATGCCATCTATTTTATGAAGTGCACCAGCAGCAAAGCACCCCCAAACCTCTGATGGGTGCTGCACTCTGTGGATCCACTCATAGGAAATACAATTACCCATCTATCAAAAATAATCCTGCCTCGTCTCTACTGTCACATTCCACAGCCTCTCCAGACAGTGTTCATCCATACTTACACTTATTGGACCTAATAATGTAGACATATGCTTTACACACATATTTAGACTTCACTAAGTCAGGCATACAAACATCCAACTCAGTGACACTTAAGACCAACCATTACAACCAGCTGGTACAAGGGCAGGCTGTGCCGGTACTATGCAGATTTGTGACTGTAGCTCCGACTTGCCCCCCCCTTAGCACTGCCATTGACAAATTTAGCTAGGGGGAGTGCAGAGGAGGAAGTGTTTGTTAATCCTGTCTTCAATGTCATTACTAGACTGATGGATTAGTATGGCTATGGAAAATGAACAAGCATTACCATACAATACGCACTGAACCGTTAGTATCGTATCAGTTTAATGCATAATTGTACATAGAACCTGAAGAGTTTTAGTAACGAAGTGGAGGCAAATGCTGCCTGACAACTTTTTAGTCTGTTATAGCCTGAATTAATTAGCACACTTGGGGTCGACTTACTAAAGGTTTGCAAAAACACATGTAAAACTGTTATCACCTACAAAAAAGCGTCAGAGGTGATCAACTAACGAGGTGTAAAGGCGATTGCGTGTGCTAAAATACAAAGATACATAGATTTCTCATTTTTGTGGGTTAGCCTGAATGAATATGGAAAATTAGCCGCCCCTACGTTATTTCGCGAAATAGTGGGAGGTGGTCATGTAAATACACTGCCCGGCCAAACAAAAAGTCGCACACTGTAATATTTTGTTGGACCGCCTTTAGCTTTGATTATGGCGCGCATTCGTCGTGGCATTGTTTCGACAACCTTATGCAACGTCACAACATTTATTTCCGTCCAGACTTGCATTAATTTTTGGCCGAGATCTTGTATTGACGACGGGAGAGTCGAACCACTCCGTGAAGTCTTCTCCAGCGCATCCCAAAGACTTTCAATGGGGTTAAGGTCAGGACTCTGGTGGCCAATTCATGTGTGAAAATGATTCCTCATGCTCCCTGAACCACTCTTTCACAATTTGAGCCCGATGAATCTTGGCATTGTCGTCCTGGAATATGCCCATTGATGGGATAACCTGGTCATTCAGTACATTCAGGTACTCAGCTGACTTCATTTTATTGCTGCATAACGTTGCTGAGCCTAGACTTGACCAATTGAAGCAACCCCAGATCATAACACTGCCTCCAGAGGCTTGTACAGTAGGCACTATGCATGACTGGTGCAACTGCGACTTTTTTTTTGGCCAGGCAGTGTAGATTACTTTTGCATGTGTAAAGTGATGTACTAAGCCCGAAAGGAAGTTTGGGAAAGGTATTTGCTGGTGCATTTTAGTACAAATGGAAAGCAGGTATTAAAAAACATGGAATCAATAAGATGACGGCTGTCATTGTAGCAAGACACGTATGGGTGTGTTTGGAATATCCATAACTGAATGTTCTGAATGATTGCGCAACAATGGAGCCTAATTAACTGGCCCATTCTAGCTAAAGCTCAAAATACACAAGAAGAGAATTTGTGGACAGCCTACATAGGCTACATCATGAACAGTAAGACTTTTTTTTTTAAATCATGAAGCAAATCATTTTACAGAATACAAGAGTATGTCAAACAAGCAATACAACGTCTATTATAACAAACAGTGAATAACAAGCAAATCAAAACTTTACAAAAATAAAACCCATGATTTTATGTGACACTTCCGGCACAAGTAGGCTTAGTGCTAGTAAGCATAGTTATGATCATTTCAGTCCTGACACACATCTGTAACTCCCAGCAGAAACTAAGATATCCAGTGAAACAGTTCGTAATAAACCGCCAGCTCGTTCAGTCTAACAGTAGCCTATACCCTACAATTTACATACTGACTCTTAGTTGATCACCCGCAAAGTGTGAAATGATAACGTGTGCAAATACTTTGACTGTGCCCACAAAATAACAACCCTTATTTTGGATCTTAATAAATCTACCCCAATGTGTTTTACTCACGCATAGTCACCCACAAAACATTTTACGAGTTTCTGCTCCTTCGATTGGTCTTCCACCCATTACAGAAACAGCCTATATTTACAGAAATGTGAAATTGGCTTCCCTGGTTTAACTAAGAGGAATCTCACTGCCACTAACCGGGTCCAACTCTACGTTCTTGCCAGTAAGTTATAATCATATCTTACAAACAAAATAATTTGTTCACAAATATGTTTTTGCACAAACAAATCTCTCCCTAACAGACAAATGCAATAATACATTTTTAATTTCTTGACGCACGTTAATTCTTCTGAAAAGATTTACCAATGTATGGGCTTTCATTTAACAATGACTTGATGTGCAGTTACACAACACCTAGAATGTGTAGAATTGCAAGTGTTCATTTGTGAATTTTCAAGACATTCCTCACAGCAAGATGTGCAAATTTATCCACAAATAGATTTCTTTCACTGATTCTACTCCAGCCAAGCTGATTTTTTTTTTTTTTTTTTTTTTTTTTTTTTTTTTTTTTTTTTTTTGCTCAATTTTCCTTCTGTCTCCCTGTGCAGCGTCTTTGTGACAGTTCTCTGTAAAAAGCGCTATACAAATAAAATTGAATTGAATTGAATTGAATTGAATTTTTTCACTGTTCAGGGTTTCCTACAGAAATAACCACAATGACCAGAGTTCTGAACCTTCTGATCTCATGTAAAAACACAATTCAATTACAACTGCACACATCCACACAACAAAGCCCAAAACTAGGGTTATTTTTGTATTTTTCTCTTTCTTCTTCTTCTTCTTCTTTTTCCTGCCGAATTCATCATCGACAATGTTCCATGCCCTCAAATAATAACTCTGCCCATTGGATAACAACATCTGATCAAAGTAGTCAATTAGTAGTCAAAGTAAGCAATTGCAGGATACACCAGCAAAATGAATGCTGTGCACACGTAATGCTTTTGACTGACATAAGGATGTGAATATGTGATGCTTTTGGACATATAAGGAAGTGCTATTTCAGCCAATAGAGTAATGCTACAATATTTCGAAAACTTTGTTGTCACCATCATTGTTTCGTGTGGAAGCTAGCTTGCTAAGTAACAATTGCCAAAAAAGAATACAGCAGAATAATCTTTGCGGGAAGCTCATTTCTATTTCTGAAATGCATTCTCTATCATTTCACATGCAAACTGCACATAATATTGGTTCATGACTTGGATAGCTACATGCAGGCATGTCATAGCGGGGGGAATAATGCAACTGACTACCCAGGGCCCCAAGGTGGGGGAGGGAACCTCAGAAGGCCTGAAATTTAAAGCTCACTTTGCGAAGGGGGCCCACAGAGACTGCATTTGCATGGGGCCCAGAATTCTCTGCTACACCCATGGCTACAAGGTAGGCCATGTAACCTCGGACTCAATTTGTAACTGTTAACCCCAGACATCACACTGAGCACAGCTATAAACCTCAGACCTAGCTATAAACCAGACCATCGCATCCCATCTGTGGGAGATACAGATACAGTCCATTTATTTCCTCATTCAGCTACTCCTCTTGTAATGTCGCTAACACTTGATTTGCAGTGAGTTTTCATCATTGTAAATCTTTGCATGACTTGTGCAACTTTATATGACTGGGTTGTAGCTAGCTAACTGAATACACTGTGACTTATTATAGCTAGCATAAGTCATAAAGTGCTAACTTTAATAACGGTTCACGTTACATTTACATAGGTTACATAATAAGTGTCCATATTTCCTTATGCAACATTGATATTCAAATTATATCAGAATGTTCAATAGCATATGTTTAGGAAAACTAACAAAGAGAGATGGATTTCATGTGACACAAAGTTTGAATGATCACATTCTCTTCAGATGATAAGATGAAAGACAGCCAGCATTATTTGTTGTAACTTGGCCGCATTTCGATATCAGTAATTTTAATGGCAGGCCTAGATTTAGCTAGTTTTATGATAGACAATGCTTTGTATGCATGATTAACTTGCCATTTTTTTATGTTGAAAATGTTTTTTGTTGATATATCATTTCTCTTTGTACTGTGTTTGTTATGAGTTATTGATGATGATATTGTAGCCTATATAAATTTATGAACCATAAGATAACTAAATATATAGAGATGCATACACATACATAAATGTTTGTACGTTGAAAAGGTTTTTTGCTGAGGTAGTATTTTCACATGACAGTATTGTGATATTATTTTAACAGACATCGCCCAGCCCTATAGCTGCATAAACTTCTGTCCAACGAGTTTGGTGGTATTTCTCTGAATATTGGTGGACAACATGTTTCTGGACACTGTCATTCTGTTGTTGCCATCACTGGTTTCATCATCAATAAAGACCATTGAACTGGTTCCAGATGTAGCCATACAGGCCCAAGCCATCACACTGCCTACACCATACTTGATAGAGGTAGTATGCCAAGGGTCCAGAGCAGTCCCTCTCTTTCTTCACACTTTCACCTTTCCACCACTCTGGTAAAGGTTTTTCTTTGTCTCATCTATCCATAAAACTTGTTTCCAAAACTCTTCAGTCTCATCATTGTATTTAAATTTTTTTTTTTTTACAAATTCCTGTGATACTTTCACCCCCAATGTATGGAGATCATTAACAATTACTAAATTTGACAATTTACGATTTTTTTCCCCACAGCTCCTCCATTCAGTCCTCCAGTAGTTAGTTTCTTCTCTAGGACTTTCCATACTGTTGACTTTCGAATACCCAAACATTCTGCAATCACTCTACTTTTTTTTCTACTTTTTCTCTTCTTTCAGCCTCACAATAGGTTATTGGTTGTCATACGCAGTTCTCTGGCCCTCATCTGCAGTTTTAGCTTATAAAGTATACTGTACAAACACATCCAAAGGATATAACCCATGCCCTGACAAAGCTTTCCACTTATAAATAATTAAGAGTAATAAAGTAAACCTACTAAATTTGAAACAGGTGACAGAAATTTGTCCTAATACTTGGATTGGAATAGGGGACTCATTTTTTTAAATTTGAAAT